>JADLZK010000923.1:0-600000 GCA_015847255.1 Hyparrhenia diplandra
AAGAAGAGCCCAACCATGAATCCGCAGGTCGTGGTCACCTGCTCCGCTTCGAACTCCTCGGACTTCGAGGGCGCGTGGCGTGGCGGGGGTGTGTTGCCGTGGGTGGCGACCGACGGTGCCGGGCGCCGCGATCGAGCCTGAGGGCGTCGCGGTGGCGCTGGGGAAGGCGGGCGCCGCTGGTGACGCCATCTCGCCGAGGAGTCCTCCGCGCTGTCGCAGTGCTCTGGCCGAGAGGGAGGGGGCAGCCGATCTGCGGTGTCGCCGAGGATGACGCCGATGGCGGCGAGCGTCATGTATAAGCGTCATCTTCCTCCTCGAGCCGGAGGATGGCGAGTGGTCGAGCCGACGCCGAGATCCGCGGGCGGGGGGGGCGGCCGGCCGCGCTCGGGGCGACCGCCGGCGGCGCGGCCTGCCGCTAGGGCTGTCCTCCGGCTTGGTCGCCGCGGCTCAGCGGGGTCCTCGAGGTGATGCGGGGGCGTACTCCATGCGACAAGACGAGCCTCCATGTCGTCGGCCGGCTGATGCATCTGGCGCAGTTGTCGCCGAGGAGCGCCTTCAGCGCCAGCGGTGAACTCCTTCATCTCGGAAGCCATGGGTGGTGGGAATCGTCCGGTCTTCGGATACCAGGTGTCGATTCCGGCTATATTGGGCCGGAATTGACACGCGTGTTCGTCGACCGTTGGAGCTTCTGAGATGGCGTGCGCGGGCTGAAGCTTCTCGCCGGCGGCGACGTGCGGCAAAGACGAGCAACGAGGAGGAGCCATCGGGGAAGGGGGGCGCGGCAGCGCGCCGGCGCGGATGGCGCGCGGCGGTGCAGGGGTCGGGCGGCGCGGGCGCGAGGAGAGGGGCGGCGGCGGTTGGAGCAGAGAGCCCGAGGGCGAAAAAGATATTTTTTTATTTTGCTTGCTTATCCCCTAGAGATTACATGCCTCTTTCTTATATAGCCCGACTAGTGGGACTTGTAATCTAAGCAATCTCTATAAGGTTTCCTTATACGACTGGAATACCTTTTACAAGCAATTCCTATTTTATTATTTCCTAATAAGGGTCTCCCTTATAGATGAGATAGCCCCTTGCACACCAAAAATTACCTAAGATAATCCTAACTTGAAAGCGAAGCAAACTTCGAGTCGCACGGAAGAGGGAAAGTGGCGGCGGGGGGGCCCCCCTGCCGCGGCGCCTCGCCCCTTCCGGCGGGGGGGCGGCCGTCACGTTTGGCCCAATTAGCCACTCTCGGGCTGGCCCAATTCAGTTCATGATAGGATCTCAAATATCGAATTGGTGTATGGGTCGGACTACTTTAGATGGAGGCTAACCAAATCGGGGTTATTCTCTGTCCGCTCAATGTATACCGACCTTATGGATACACAGACACCTTTTCGTCATAAGAAGATCTAGAAGACAAAAATTTCTCTAAAAATTAAGATCTTTCTTTTTTTTTTTTTTACAGAGGGGGTAGTCTTCACTAAAAGACAACCTCGCCAAGAAAAATTGGAAAAGGAGTCATAAGTGCATATCTTTGTAATAGGAATGAAAATATCGAACATTTATTCCTAGATTGACCTCTTACCAAAATGATCTAGAGCATTATCTTTTATGCTAGTAGTCTAACTTAACCTCGATCAATTAGCCATATGTTCGGAATTGGTTAGCTAATCAAAATAAAAAAGATTAGAAATTTGATTTGGGTGGGTGTGGCGGCCATGTGTTGAGCTATCCTGGAGATGCCGTAATGATATTATTTTTAATACAATAAAATCTAACTCCATTTTACAGATAATTTTGAGAGGATTATATTGGTTACGCTCTTGGGTCCTGCTACAGCGTGAGGAGACAACCAAGGAAGCACTCTAAAAAACAAGCAAGAAATTAGAAATTATTGCTTTAGAGATTTTCAATAAAGGATGGAATCAATTATATTGTTTGAACTAGCTTCCTGGTCGATCTATAAGACCATGACTCTCTTTTATTTCTTTAAAAGATTGTGTAATAATTGGTCTGTATACATCCTTAGATATAGAGGCGGATATTTTTATTCATTATCTTAAAACATAAACTTATAAAACTGAATGCTTTGTGAACTTCTAGAGGTGGTGGAGCACGTGGAGAGAGCCAGACATGCGTTTTGAACGTTTTGGAATTACGTTGTCGTTGTTTATTTATCAAAATCGGCGGTATACGTTGGGTGTCACCAAAGTGTGAGGGCAAGGGCATGCAGCAACAAGGTCCGTCTATTAGAAGATGACAACTGCACAAATTTTGGAATTTCCGGAATTGGTTTTGTTTTTTTTTTTAGAATTTTAATTTAAATCAATGCACCCGCAACTATACCCGTCGTGTTTCCTAAACTCAGGATTCGATATTTCATGTCAGTACTTGAATGAGGCCTCACATTACCATCACTAACAACAATATCATTTTTCCAATCAAATTGTCCACTCATTCAAAGTACTTGTAGGTTAAATTTGCCTTTCGGAAAAAAAGCAAGAAAAACATAAATAATTTTTAAATATAGCAAAAAAAAAAAAAAATCTAAATTTTCAATATGATGTCAATAGTGATGTTTACAATCCACACAAAAATTATGGGAGCGAGAATCACACAAAAATTAGAAAAGTTTTGCTGAAGCGCCGATAATTGCGCTCGGCAAAAATCTCTTTGTCGAGCGCATATTGTCCGACACTTGGCAAAGTAGCAAACGCGGCTTGGCGGGCGCTTTCCCGCTGAAAAAAATTTCGCCCAGAAAAAAATTGTTGCCGAGCACTCGTCAAACTTGCAGCTCGGCAAACATCTCCCCAGGACAAAAAACTGTTGAAGTCAACACTCACCCACTCTCACTCTCTCACTCTCTCTCTCTTAGCTCTCTCACCCGCTCGCACCGACCGCCGCCGGCCCGCCGCGCCCCACTCCCCGCCTCTAAGCGCCGCCGCGGCAGCGCCTCGCCAGATCCGGCCTCCCCCACCTCAATCCTCCTCCGGCCAACCGCTGCACCGCCCACCGCCGCCTTCCCGGCCGCCCGGTCGGCTGCCGCCCGGATTCGCACCTCCCCATCGCCGTCTCGCGGACGGCTGCCCGACGCCCACACCCGCGTCCCCCCCACGGCGGCACCCGCGGAGAGAAGGGGAGGAGGAGCGCGGCTGGCCTGTCCCCACCGTGGTAGAGCGCCACCGACGACACCCCCCGCCCCCCGCATCGTCGGCCTCATCCCCATCTCCGCTCCCTCAGCCGGCCTCGGCCTCGCCCACAGCACCCGCGGAGAGAAGGGGAGGAGGAGCGCGGGCCGGCCCGTCCCCACCCGTGGAGGAGCAACGCCAGCCCTATCCCCCCACACCGCGGAGGAGGGTTGCTGGCCTTTGGAGAGAAGGGGAGGAGGAGCAGGCAGGGGAGAGAAGGGAGGATCCCCGGCCCGCTGCTGCCCCATACCCGACGTCGCTAGCTGTTGACACCTGTTATAGCATGATTTTATTAATCATTAACATAAAATAAGGGCTTAAGTTAGATGTCAACATAAGTTTAGGGGTCTAACTAACATATTTCCACGAGTTTTGGTTGTTTTGTACCTAAACAATGTATCTAATGCACCTACATGCTGATAACGTGTTCATTGACACGATTATAAGAGATCAACTCAACATACATATTTATACATATAAACTGTCGAGGCCGGTCACACCGTCTCCATTGCCGGAAGATGAGCTTGTCAAAGGCTCACAAAAATGCGGTGTTCGGTGGTTCTCACAGTTATTGACTGCTTGGGTCATTCTAGAATCCTCAAAATCTTCGATCGTTTTGCCTGGGCCTTGGATTAACTGCAAGGGAGGGGGCCTCTGCTGCCCAGCTGCACACCATCAATTAATGTCACGGTCAGCCGGCCATGGATAAAACAGAGCAGATCGGTCTCCGGCGGGAAGACCACGCCACACTGGATGGAGGTGGTTGCGCGCGCCCAGTTGTATCTTTTGCTTTTGTTTTCCACCAATACATCATAATTCAAATTGGCCATGTGAATTAAATGAGAAGGCTAGTGCAAGTTTTTGACTAAGTAGAGCTGCAACTCTACAACTGGACATATGGGCATCCAAACAAAGCTATGGACCGTATATATATTTATGACTTCTAGGCATAAAATTGTTTTCATAGGTCATTCAAAAAGTATGTCTCATTCACTTATCATGTAAGTCATGGGAAAATCATTTTAACGGACCATCATGGAGTTTTCTGGTTCAGCCATTATCCTCCATTTGATCAACTAAACACCTTTCTAGACAAAAGCAACTACCTGAGCCAACTTCTACTTGTCGGTTAGAAAAAAGAAAAAAAAAAGCTCGATCAGCAGGGGCTGATGACGCAGCACCAACCTTGAGTACACCAGATCAATCATCCTGCCGATGTGAACTGCTACCTTACTAACACCTACAGATTCACACAGGATTAGCAATTTGTTCATGATTAGGCATGCCTTACTCAAGTCTGATCTTTATTTAGCCTCCATCACAAGCCTAGCCTATTTGGAAGGTGGGTTTTAGAACCGGTCTAAAAACGTTAGGCGGGTTTTAGAACCAGTCTTACTCAACATTTTTAATGTAGTTCAAGAATACAATAGCTATTCCACACCATAAAAATTTCACCACAATTGGACTATGAAAACTACATTTATGAATTATTTAATTTAATTATAGAAAAGCATAGATCTAAATGTACAACAAAAATTTTGTACTAAATCATACCATATTATGAGCTGTTTTTACGGTAGTTGGGGTACTTCCGGGATACTCTCGGTTCCTAAGAAAATAATTAGCAGAACTTGTGCTTCATCAGGTTTTTACTTTTTAATCCATTCGGAGATGTGGAGCAGGTGCATGTGTCTGGGGATTGGACTATGTGTTTGCTCAGGCAGTTTTCCTATCCAATTTGGTGTGTCCATCAAGTGTAATGTTACCATAGCCACAGGCAATGACAACACGGTGACAAGTTTGTCAACCGTATTCTTTCCTGCCGCTAGTGATACTCTGACCACCCTCGATGACCTTAGCTCTGAGATGCTACCTGTGTAAATGGAGCATAGGCAGAGGCTACATTCCGGTAGAGAGTCATGGCTCACTGTCGTTGCTGCTGCTGTCGAGCATGTAGCCATTTTAGATGTCATAGACAGCAACACCACCAAGTCTGATGTTGGGCCTTCACTTGACATTGGCGTCAATGTCATGTCAACGACATTACCACTCATGGAGGCTGCGTCCAAGGACCTCAACTCTGAGATGTTGTATGTGGAGACTTCTGCAAGTGAAGCACAACTGCAGAAGCTGAAGCTAATGCTAACCCGACAGGGCAATGGCATGGCGTCCCTGTCCAACCAGTTGCCTCCATTGTCAAGCATGTATCCATCTTGGCTGTTGTGGACCGTATTCTTCTAGTAGCGTCTATTCAGTTTATATATGGTACCATGATTCAATTTATCTATGGCATGTCACTATGAAGTTTGATGCTCTGTGGAACTCGTTGCTTCCAATGCACTAAGCTGAATGCAGCATGAAGGCAAGATCACTCGTTCACTAGTGCAGTTCATCACCGGTCCATTTTTTTTAACAGAACATGGCTGATCAAAGCATACTTCCTTTTTTTTAACAAAAAAAAAAAAGCTCTACTGGTTCGAGTCTATCTATGTAATACTTTGAGAAGGTTAGCATGAATGTAAATTGAAAAGGCATGATGCGTGGTAATCCTATTTTGCTTGTTCTTGTAGGCTAGCAGCTGGCTCTGGTTGTGTCCAAGAGCCAGTTCTGATGAGTGCTCTTGACTACAGCATGCATGGTTACATTGATACGTCCTAGAGATCATTGAGCTGTGTGTAAGTGAGGAAATTGTGTAGATTACATTTTTTTTTTAGCAACGTGTAGATTAGATTGATTGCAATGCACATGATTATGTGTCTGAGGCCCAAACATGCATGAACCCAACCTTTTTTTTTTTGGCGATCACATGCATAAACCCAACCTGCTTAACACGTTCCCGCAGTCCAGTAGCCCACTTGACGGAAATTTCTTTTCTTTTTTTTTTAACAAAAAAATAGACCGGAACTATAGAGATACGATAGAAGGCTACCAATGAAAAAGAATAATTGGAAAAAGTCTAAATGACCCCCTCATGTATGATGGGTGGTCTAATTAACACCCCAAACTATAAAACCGGCTATACAACACATTAAACTTTACAAAACCATTCATTTTAACCCCTGAGCTGTTTTTGGAACCTGGTTTTGCCTAGGTGGCGTCCAAGTCGCCACAATGGCTGTGCGACGCGCAGCTCCTCCCGGACATGCGGGCATCGACCGCCTACGTGCGGGTCGAGGTGCTCCTCCACTGTGTTGCTCTGCATCTTTTTCCGCACCCACGCGATGATGTTTTGATTGTCCCTCGTCAAACTCCGAGTCCACCGCGCGGCGACCCGTGATGAGCACGTCTGCGGGAAGCTCGCTCCCGTCGCCGCCGCCGCCGCTCCTCCCTTCGCACCGCCACAACTCTCCTAACCTGCACGCCACTGCAGGCCCTCCCGGCGCACCGGTCGTTCCCACGCTCCTCTGCCCCTGCGTAGCTTAGCAGGCAATCAGCGTCGCCCACGCCGGGGCCTTTCGTGCCGAGCCGCACCTGTTGTGCGGCCTTCTGGTGTCCGACACGCTCGAGCCGGCCCTCGACGCGTGCCTGCGACGCGTCGACCACGTTGGCGCACTCGCCGCGGTCGTACCGGCGGCTCGCGGGCGGCGGGCGTCACGGTGGATGAAGTTGGTGGCGGCGCCCGCGACTCGGGACTTTCGGGCGGTACCGCCCTCCCCCCGATCTCATACACGGCGCGCGGGAGGTGATCCCCAAATGTTTGGGTACTGAGCAAACACGGCGTCGGCGGCTGCCGGCGAGATGTTGCACGCCGCGGGTAGAAGACGTGGAGGCGTGGAGCACATTGGCGAAGCGAGGCCGTCATGTGCGCCCGACATTCGGGAACTGGATTATACGTTGGGGACGACGGTGCTGTACAGGAGTAGATTATGGTTGTAGAAGGTGATTACATAGCGCTGCTACGCCTCGACTTGCAACCGGCTTCTAGTAGAAGGTGATTACGTACACGCCCGGAGAGAATGGAGAAGAGCAAGAGGAGAATGGCGGTCGCGGTGACCATCGCCGACGAGCAGCCTGTGGCGTTCGATTGCACTACGCGAAGCCTGGCGTGGTGACCGAGAGCAGATGCCGCCGCCCTACATGCTCTCGCATCGTTCCTGCTCCGCCGCAGCTGATCGTTGAAGCCTGGCATAGTGACCCAACAGGAGCAGACTGATGTCCGCCCGTGGCGAGGGCAATGGCCAGCAGCAGCAGACGACCTAGACGGTGACATCATCAAAACAAGCCCACGTGGAGTGCCATGTGTGTCAAAACCACTACCAAAACCAGCGCGGGGGGTTTGATTTTGTCTGGTTTTACAAAGTTTAATGTGTATAATACCCGTTTTTATATACTTCAGGGGCTTATGTAGACTACCCTAGATAACGTTAGGGGCGGCGTAGACTTTTTCCAAAGAATAATACTAGTAAGTGTCTAATATTTTTTTTTTTAGATTATTCCATGTCTAATTTGATGTTATGGTACCTTTGATTAAAAAAAAGATGCATTACCATTATGAAAAAAGCATTCTTGATAAAAAAAACATTCCAATTCCTCGTACGTATACGAGTAGGCTCTGCGCATGTGTCAAGACACAAGACAGAGGCCGCGGTTGAAGCCTCTCCTCGGTCCTGCGCGCCCACCTGCGCCCGTCGGCCGTCGGCCGTCGGCCGTCGCCCAATCCGCCGCCTCCCGACGTTCCCGCTCCTAGGCTCAGTCGCTCAACGAGTCACAACTCTCCACGGCGAGCGCAGTACTCGCGGCTCCGCCTGGCGCACGGAGATTGCTCTGCTTCACCGGTCCGGAGGCGGATGCAGCGCTGTCCGTGCCGCGCCAGTAGCCGCGCGCGCGCGCGCGCCTGTCGGCATGTCCCGCCGTGTGAGCGCTGCCTGAGACCGGTGCTTGGAGCTGGAGCGCGTCATCGCGGGCCGAGCAGGGTCGGGGAGCCTTAGGCGTCGACGACGCCCTCAAGCTGTTCGATGAATTGCTGCCCCATGCCAGGCCCGCCTCGGTTCGTGCTTTCAACAATGCCCTTCAGCCTCGGAGCTTGCCATCTCCCTCTTCAACCGGATGGCTGATTGCTGCTCTAACAAGGTGCGTCCAAACCTGTGCACGTACAGCATCCTAATTCCTAATTGACTGTTTCTGCGCATGGGTCGCATGGAGATGTGTTTGAGAATCTGTTTTTGGCAATGGAAAAGAGTGGATGCCTTCCAGACTCATGCATGCTAAATGAGGCTGTTGCGTGGAGGCAAGATAGTGAGGGCTGGGGCTTACCTCTCCAAAATTGATGAAATGAACTTCTCACTTGAGGCTTCCACTACATCCTTGTTAAATATCACTTTTCTCAAAGGAGGAATATAAGAACCTTGCAAAGTCCCTACCTGAAAAGTACCATTTTCTTGAGGAGGTCAACAAGTGGGAATCAATTTTCAAACTATTGGGAGCACATGAGTTTCTGCCTTTTGTTGCTTAGTTTATAAGAAATTCTTCACAGCTGGGAGTACAATCATCTGGACTTTTTAATCCTTAAGGTGATTAGTATATATTTTTTGAAGTAAACTTAAGGCGATTAGTATACAGTAAGCTTTGTGTTTTTTTTGACCCACAATTTGCAGTATCCACCACTGCACCTGAATATCTATTGTTAGCAGTGCCTTTCCCCCCCCACTAGTATCTACTATTAGGAATTTTGTTTTCCGAATATCTACCACTGGCAGTGTGTGCTGATTGTAGTTCCATGGATCAGGTAAATCCAATAGATATTATCTTCCATGGATCAAGAGATTAACAAGAAGATCTAGTAATTCCAGTATGGTATAATATTGATAGTGCTGGATGTACCAAATTTGACTTAATTTCTTCTACATTGCTTATGCCTAGATGTTTTCATAGATGTTCATCTTGTATTCTCCGTTGATGTAGAACCAGTGCACCCATTCTCTGTTCTCGTGAGCCTTGTTAATACTTGTTTACTTGGTGCATTTAGGCAGATGCATGTATTACTTTTTAGCACCTTTTCTTGTTCCTTAAGTCAAATATCTTGTTTCATATGTGCCATATTTGGACGAAGTTGGATATTTGGTACAACTTTGAAGGCTGGGAAGTGGGAATTTGCAGCAATTGATACCCCCTTTCCTACAGATTTGTTTTCGGACTATACTTTCTTAATTTTGCTTTTTCATGGTCGGTATGCATACTAGTGTTTTCTGATGCATTTGTAATTTTGTTGGGCAAAGGTATTTTTCAACCTTCAAGCCATAGTCCATTCTATGATAGCAGAGTTCTGATTATTTGTCGCTATCAGTTGCTTGATGAGTTTTACATTTTCTCATGCCTTTTGTGCCCCTGTCCACTTATGTGTATCTTCTCTTGACAGTGGCAACAACAACAGTAAAACTCTGAGGAACGACTGCGGGAGCATCAGCAAGAAAAGCATACAAGCAGTAGTGCAGGGGCGACATGGAGCAAACTGCAGCTGCTTTGTTTGGGCTTCATCTCTCCTTGCCTCGACGCTCTCTCTGCTCACTGTGCTTTCTTCACATTTCTCTGAAACTAGTGGTGGATCGATGTTTGTGGAGCACTCAAGGTTGCAGATTTTGAATCGAACACACAATTTCATCAAGTCCGTGTAAGTAAATTTTCTTTTCAGATAAACAAGTGGGTGGAAACAATATTATTAGGGCATAGTAGAGGTTAATTACTGAAATAAGATTAATGTCCAAACGCTGTCAGCTAAAACTCTGCTCTGAAACACAGGAAACAGTGAAATCCTTTGCAGTTGAAAGTTTTAAGCGGTGCCTACAACAGGAGTTTGATGGGACTGCATAAGATAGCCTTAACTAGTCATGTGTTTATGTGTTGTGTATGTCTTGATAGTACACTAGTACACTCTGTAAGAACATCACTAAATTTCTAATAAACTGCAGAATCGAAACAACGTCTTTACTTCTTTAGTAGATTGAAAATAATATGCCTTCAATTCTAGTTGTTCCTTTTGACACATCGTAAATTCTGATTTTTGTCAGAGTACTTGTCATCACTTCTTCAAGTAGAAGTCATTCCAGTAGATGGTGTGCCTGGTTTAACATCACGTAAGCAAGAAGAGTGGGCTCAGAACAGTATTATTTTGTTTGAAAATCTTGCGAACTTCAGAGGACAAAGATTTTTCTCAGAAGCTAACTTCAGGTGCCACGATATTTTTCAATGATTCTTTCTCACTGTCTTGTAAAGATTCTTGCATCAACTGTTGGCATCACATGCTTCTGCTGGGCATCTCTTGCTGGTTTTCATTTTGGTGAGGAACTTATGCAATTGAGAAAGATCACGGACACCACAAGGCCCATATATTGCCATTGTAATCATTAGCCTATTTTTTCAATGTATAAGTAGATGACAGCGTTTATGCAAGATCTAGCTATGAAAAGGCAGTTGTCTATTATTTTTCAATGGAATAGGTTGCTGCTTTACTTTCAGCATTCTATTAATGTATATGTAAAGTATGCTAATTCAAGCTGTTCTCTTCCTCCATGAAATGCTAAAATATCCTCTGTGCCCTGGGAACCACCAGGGTAAGATGAATGACTTATTACTAAAAACAACCAAATTTTTGTTTTCTTATCCTTCACGTATCATAAGTCTCTAGAGTTAGTGTTTTTTCCAGTCTTGTCATGCAAATACTCTTTCTTAGTGCAGGGAATGGTTTGTTTTGTTTTCAAATCAAATGGCTAAAAGTTGTGAAAGTTCAAATTTCCTTGGGCTTGAGATGAACGAAAAGATAATAACTACCTTTTTAATCTCTATGGAATCCCATTCTTGTCCTCCACCTAGTCACCTTTTCTGTAGCTTGGTATAAGGTGCCTCCAAGGTATGGCTTCAGATGAGAAAAGGAGGTGCCTCCTAGTTTACAGTTTCCTATTTTATGAGCGATGATGCTGTGGTTTGTTTCTTTTACATCTTGGTTGATTTGCCTTTTTTTTTCTTAGGAAACATGAGGGGTTGATTTGCTTTTTTTTTTTCTTAGGAAACAGGAGGAGTTGTGATCGTCCTACTGATTTATATATTATATTAAATTAAAGAGAGCACAAAGGAGTCATAGTGAAGAAAAAAAGTAAGAAATAAGACATGGTTAAGTGGGTTCTATGAGTACAGATTTGGCACCTTCTTTAGTTTTAATGTTTCAGAAAAAAATCATCACAAAAATCATGTATGTAGACCTCCAACAAAGAGCAAAATAGGTGGAAAATGGTGCGAAGAACGCTCATTGAAGCAAAAGAAGGATTGCGTTTTTTCTCTTCTCTGATGGAGTGAATTTGTTGATGAGACGGAGATAACGGAGTTGTTTGCTGTCATGAGCAACTCTGTTGAAGCAAAAAAGATTTGATATGACGGAAAATTTCGAAAACTTTTTAGAAAATTTTTTGGGAACTAAACACAGCCGTTGTTGTCAAATGTTTTTTTTTTTTTGAACATCGTTGTTGTCAAATGTTTTGCAAATCCCGACCCGAGTGGTCATCTCTCTGTCGCTGCAGCGCTGAGTGACACACAGCCCTGGTCTAGCCTGACTCCTGGCTGTCACCACCTCCGCCACTGACAAAGGCCTATTCTAGTGTCCCAATTACTCCTACCCATCTCTGGTGTGGCGACAAGCCTAGGGCACACGACGCCCGGAAATTCCCTCCTCCTTTGCCATGACGCGTGAGGCTCCGGCGTCTCCGCGTGCAATAGTAGTGCGGCCGACCATGGCCTATAGTGTGGTGAGAGTGCCAGCGAGCACTCGGTGCTGCATTGGTGATGGCAGTGTGCATAGCAGCTGTGTCGCAGTCGCAGTCGCAGTCAAGAGGCAGAGTGCGCACCACCCGTTCGACGAAATGCGTAGGCGGTGAGACACCTTCCACTTCCCACCTTTGTTTTTGTTGTTTCTGCTACTCTTGATTTCTTTTCATGAAACATGAAGACAAATCGAGTGGTCAGGAACTTGTTTTATAAGTACTAATTAATAATCATATATACCCAAAAGAAATTCTTTAGTTTCACCAACTGTCCGTCAATCTTGATGCTCAGCATACACGCAACCGTGTGGAAATAACCTGTTTTGACCAACACTTGGAGTCCGTCAATCTTCCTGCCTGTTGCGGTGTTGTATCTCTTCTTTGGGCCAAATACTCCTGTTTGCTCTACTCCAGTGGCCAGAGCAAAACACTTTCAAGGAAGACCCGTTACTATGCAACTATTAATTATTATCGCAAGAAGCCTAGGAAAACCTACCAATCAGATACTGTCCCTCCGAAGCCATTAATAACCTTGCTGTCCTCCTTTAGCATAGTTCATCAGCTTAGCAGAAGCACCATAAAGCTCTGGCCTTGTGCAGTCCAGACCCATAAATTATGCTCCGATTTGCATAGAGTGTATAAGAGAAATGGAAGGCTACTTTTGAGACGGCATATATAGGCAGAAGAAAACCAGGTATTTACTACGCTTCGTCAACCAACGAGATCCAAGTCCTCTATTTTGTTTCTCCGGCCTGCTATGCTCGTCCATGTCTTCCCCGAGATGTAAACTCTACTTCTGAAGTTATCTGATATGCTCGTCCATGTCTTCCCCGACATGTAAACTCTACTTCTGTTCTGAAGTTATCTGATATGCTCGTCCATGTCTTCCCTGACATATAAACTCTACTTCTGAAGTTATCTGCTTTGTTCCCGACAAGTCAATCACTGAAGGCTGACACGTCGTTGCCCTTGATGCTCCTTTCATTTCTGGGCAAGTTGATCAACTCAGACAACACACAAGTTGCAAAGGACGAAAAGACGGGTACGCTACGCTTGGCATATTCAAGAGCTCCTCCAGGTAGCTAGCAGATCTAGGAACTCCAGTATTTATTTATTTTATTTTATTTGAGTCATCTAACATCCTATATGTTTAATTTTTGCTTCTTGCTCTGGTGTGCATACTCTACATAGCAAAGGAGAAAAGGAAGGCCTCAATTTTTTTAGATGGGATGAGTAAAAGCAGTAGATCTGAGCATCCCAGAAAGCTCTGATTTTGTGTAAGTTGCATCATCTCTGAGCTCTGATTCCTGTTAGTCTACTATACCTTCCACTGATCAACTTCTACCTTGGCATTGGGGGAAGAAAAACGATCTGCTGCTCTAAGGCTCTCGATTTGTAATACCTGCAGGTCATCTCTCCTTTTGTGACAAGAACTTGAGGGCGGCTCCAAGTGTTTTCCTATAAAGTAAAGAAGCAGAGCCACTGGTTTCCTCAGGTCAGATAACCATACCTTCAATCACTTGTGTCAGATCCATGGAGCTCTGCCAAGTAGAGAGAGAAAAAAACCAGTACAATTTCTGCAAACTATTTTTCTTTCGAAAACATCTGATTATGTCAAAAATCAATTTACAGAAAAAGCATATGGAAGCCTCTTTACTGTCTGCTGCCATAACTGGGATGTTGAAGATTCTGGGCAATAAGTTAGCTCCACTGATCATCAAAGAGTATAGCTCTATAGTGGGTGTGAAAGAGGACCTCCAGGAGCTCCAAGATCAAGTTCAGGAGATTAATTGTAACCTGGAAAGAGCAGGAGATAGATCTCCGAAGGATGCTCCATGGCTCAAAAAGTTGAAAGAGGTTGTTTACAATATTGATGATATTGTGGATGAGTTCAAGCTAAATGCTGAAAAGTATGAAACTGATGGTGATGCTGGATTTGTGTCCAAATGCCTGCTCACAAAAAAGCAGAGTCACTTGTATTGCATTGCAGGGCATCCAAAAACATCAAAAATATCAAGAAAAGATTTGCAAAGATTGTGAAGCAAAGAAACGACTTGACAACAATATTTGGCCCTGATCCTGTTAGCCATATAAACAAGACAGCTATGACTATGCAAACATTGCCCATCTGTTATGAGGCATCAGTACTTGGAAGAGACCAAGAGAAGCACCAAATAATATCTAATCTGGTAGATGCTAATGACACACAAGAAATCAAGATAATTTCCATAGTTGGACTTGGTGGCTCTGGGAAAACTACTCTGTCTAAATTGGTTTTCAGTGATGATAGAACTATAGCGAATCATTTTGATGTAAGACTATGGGTTCATGTGTCACTGGAATTTGATATTGAATAGCTCATTAATAAACTATTTGATGCTTTTGCTGATAAAGATCATGGACAGCCATCCTTGGCGTATATGAGCAAAAAAGAATCCAAGAGGGATTGAGTCGGAAGAAGTTTCTAATTGTAATGGATGACGTTTGGACCGAGTCCCAAAATCAGTGGGACAAAATAATGGAATATCTCAAAGCTGGTGCACCTGGAAGTGGGGTTTTACTCACTACTCGTAGTGCAAATGTTGCAGAAGTAGTTGGATCCACATACAAGTTTTGTTTGCAACGCCTATCTCCTGATGACAGTTGGCAGTTGTTCCAACAAAGCTTTAGGATGCCTGCAAAATTTTTTGGAGCCTGACTTCATAAAGGTAGGAAAAGAGATTGTGGAAACATGTTGTGGGTTGCCACTAGCAATTAAAGTTCTTGCAGGTTCTCTTGGTGGCAAGGACCTAATAGAAGAATGGCAGGCCATGAGAGACATTTTACTGGATGTTGAGGGTGAAGACTCAGTGTCTGCAAGCTTGAAGTTGAGCTATTTTCATCTGCCATCCAATCTGAAACAGTGTTTCACAATGTGTTCATTGTTTCCAAAAGGTCATCTGATCGATAAACAACAGTTGATTGACCAATGGATTGCTCATGATATGATCAATTTGACTCTTGGTGTTGATGATATGGAGCATATTGGCCTCAGGTACTTTAATTCACTTGTGCAAGTGTCCTTTTTACAAGACGTGAATGAAGATTTTGATGGGAGAGTGACTTGTAAGATGCATGATCTGATTCATGATCTTGCCCGATCCATCTTGTGTGAAGAAATTTCAACTATTGTACCAGAGGACGCAACCAGTTCCACAAAAGGTTACAGATTCTTTTCTCTGATTGAACCAAGAAAACTTTTGCCCAAAAAGGTTTTTCAAAATGCACGTGCTATATATGTTGATAAGAGCAATGATATATTATTTGGCAGCACACTGAAGAATGCAAAGCACTTGCGTAGTATCATTATTAAGAATTCTTTTCTGTCAACACCAGTGCTCATGGCCATATCTCGTACGAAAAAATCTGAAATATGTTGAAATTTCTGAACTGCAATGTGAAGTACTCCCTGAAGCTATTACAGATATTTGGAGCCTGCAAGCTCTTTACTTAGAATCAACCAATCTTCTCGAATTGCCTGAATCCATTGGGAAGCTGAAAAGGTTAAGAACACTGAACCTATCATGGTGTTCTAAGCTGAAGAGTTTACCAGATTCTATTGGTGATTGTCAAATGCTTTCAACTCTCCATCTTAAAGGTTGCAAAACATTTGAGGACCTGCCAAACTCGATTAGCAGGAATAAAAGGCTAAGGGTGTTGAGGCTAGTTTTGACTGGAATTCGTAGGCTACCACTAGGTATCACAACTCTAGAAAATCTGGAGTATTTGAGGATTAAGGAGTGCCATCAGCTGGTAGGGTTGCCTGAAGGCATTGGGAACCTGACTAAGCTTAAACAATTGATCTCGATGACTATCAAAGGTTGCCGCCAGGTATTTGGCAGCTCACTCTATTAGAAAAACTGAATACATTTTGTGTGGAAACTGACAAAAATATGCACAAATCTCAGAGCTGGCGACTCTATCTAGAATAAGTGGGAAACTAAGTATCTGTTTTCTCAGATACTTGATAGAGCAGAGTGAGGCACACCAAGCATGCTTGAAACAAAAGGAAAATTTGCATGAGCTGCAACTTTCATGGGGGCCTCTAAATGACAGGGAGAATGTTGAACATGAGGTGGTTGCACTTGATGGTTTGGAACCTCCATTAGGTATTAAACGGATAGAAATAAGCACGTATGCATGTGGACGATTCGCTTCATGGATGCTGAAGCAAGCCAGTGTTGGAGTTCAGCAGGTCCATGGTCAATTTCCTTTTTTGGTCAAGATGAGCCTAAATGATTTCCCAAACTTGAAATGCCTGGATGGGCTTGTGCAGTTGCCCTGTTTGGAGGAGCTTCATCTGAATGGAATGACTGCTCTTGAGAGTATAAGTGGAGGGCCATTTCCTTCGCTTGTAAAATTTAAAATGGATAATCTGCGTAGTCTAGGAGAGGTGTGGATTGTAACGGAGGGAGAAGGCTGTAATCACAGTCCTCATCAATCAGGTAAACTACAAATTGGTAGTTGTCTTACAGATTTGCATATAGAAAACTGTCCTAATTTGGTGGTTAAGCCTCACATCCCGATTTCACTTGAGCACTTGTGGTTGAACAAGTCCAGTAACAACCTGCTGCTATCTCCATACCAAGGCCAAGAGTCCTCTTCATCCTCCAAATTTACACCCTCTTTTAGCCACCTGAAGGTGCTTAAACTATGGCGTATGAAAGGACCGTCACCTGGATTAAGGTTGGAGCTGCTCCAGCACATGTCAGCACTTGAGTCCTTGGAGATTTTACTCTGCAGTAACCTAATTGAGCTGCCGGAGTACCTAGGGAATCTCTGTTCCCTGCAACGGATGATCATAAAAAACTGTGACGCCTTAAGCATCCTTCCACAATCAACAGGTCACCTCACCTCTCTTGAGGAGCTCATAATAAAACAGTGCCTTACACTTGTCCAGTTTCCAGAAAGCCTGGGAGAGCTCCGCTCTCTACGTAGGTTGGAGATTTATGATTTGCCTGTCTTGGCTTGCCTTCCCAAATCCTTGTGCCACCTCACATCCCAGCTTATGGAGCTCAGCATAGTAGACTGTGCAGCGCTTGTTCAATTGCCTGAAGGTCTCGGAGAGCTCCGCTCTCTATGTAGGTTTGAGATTGGTGGTTTGCCATTGTTGACTTGCCTTCCCAAATCCTTGTGCCAACTCACGTCTCTCAAGGAGCTCGACATAGGAGACTGCAGAGCACTCGCTCAATTGCCTGAAGGTCTGGGCGAGCTTTGCTCTCTGAGCAAGCTTGACATTTGGTGCTTGCCAGGCCTGACTTGCCTTCCTCAGTCCTTGTGCCGCCTCACATCCCTCCAGGAACTCCAGATTGCAGCGCAGAAGCGCTTAGCGAGCTGCCTGAATGCCTCGGTTATCTCCACAGCCTACAGAAATTAAAGATTGGCGGATTAGATGGCTTGACTTGCCTTCCCCAATCCGTATGCCGCCTCACCACCCTTAGGGATCTTGAGATCTCGAGGTGCTTGGGCCTCAAATCCTTGCCGAGGTGGATAAAGGGCCTCACCGCTCTGCAGCGACTGGAGATCAGTTACTGTCCCGATCTGGAGAGGCGCTGCGAGAGAGGAAACGGCGAGGACTGGCACCTCATCTCCCACATCCCTAATCTACAGATTGTGGCGTCATATGATGAGTGGCCTGCCTGTTAGCGATTCATCTGGTGAGTTCGTTAACTTCTCTATCCACAATTCACTAATCAACATATTTCCTGATACTTGTTGCTGGTGTTCAGTCAAGGGGGAATGAAGTTGCATGTGCAGTTTGCTCACTACTTGCTTGGTGCCAACTGCGGAACACCGCCACTGTTATTTGTCAAGCTTGCAGGCCCATTGTGTGAACTGATTGAATCAAGCAGAGCACGTTTCAGTCAGGTAATTCCCAATTGAACACCTAAGAAATAATTTGTAATTTTTCTGTTGCATTTTTTATTAGCGTAGATATTTGCTTTATACGATTGACTTATGTGTTGTTGTTAAAGCCTCTGTAAGCTAACTAATGTTTAAGCTAACTAATGTTTAAGCTGACTAATGTTTTGGTAACATACAGATGCCAAATTGATTGTAATGTTTAGAAAAAGAATATTACGAAGTGCAAGCACTAGAAGTACTTGGAATGTAATTGCAATGCTGCTGATGGGGGTGTGAAGGAACTCGCCGCTATGAAGAAATTGTGGATCTGTGTCTGCCCTGATTTGGCAAGTCGCTGCAAGACAGGGAAGGGGGGGAAGACTGGCACCTCATCTCCCACATCTGACATCCCTGATCTGTTTTCTATTGGTGCTTCATCTCTGGTGAGTTTGTTGTTATGATATTTTAACCTCTATTGAACCCCCTTTTTCCTTGTGTAGATTCATGGAAGAACATTTTCCAATGAACGTTTTTAACACCTGAATTGGCTTCTTAATACCAATGACTGGCACACACAGGAGGCATTTTTGAAGTAGGAGAAATGATAGGCAACGCACAGAGTTAACTTAAGTCCCAAAACAATGAGTTTAGTCATCAAATACAAGATTTTTATGTATGTTACTCTACATTCTAGACATTAGTGCTTCATCATTGACTCAAATTATTGTAATGTTAGGGACCAAACTCTAATACCTCCATTCAGATTAGTGGTCCAAAGTTGATTTTCTATTCGATGGGTTTCTTGGCCCTTAGCAGTCCAGATCTGTTCTTTTTCTTAACGTAAGTCCATATCTTGCTCTCGGAAGAGATCTAACACTCTTGTTGCTCCTACCCTTTCTAAGCATAGTTGGCTTAACAAGGAAGTGCCACAACTAGCAGAAGCACCAAAGTTACCTGGCCTCTGCCTCGAAAGCTCTGGTTTGCATCAGTGCATAGGACAGGAGAAATACGTCCGTAGATTGCAGGTGGCACAACCGGAATCAGCAAACCTGAGCTCCTGGTACACGCAATGTTTGACAATTTCTTTTCCAACAATGGACGCCTACACTTTCTGCTTCAATGCAGTTTTCAGCAAACAAAACTGATGATTGTTCTGCCTATTATCAGGTACTGAAAGCAGGAAACTAAGAAGTCCTCATACATCATACGTACAATATATCTAGGATTACTGTTGATTCTTCTGAGCTGGAGGCTTTTGTATGTTCATCTTCAACTCACACTATTTGCTTAGTTTGCTTTCACGCTATATATATAATAATTTGCTTTATTTACTGATGCCTCATATGTTGTGCTTATTTCCACTCCTTGTGATGCAAGGAACAAGAAGGTAGTAGGGTTCATTTGCAAAGTAGTACTTCAGCCACCCAGGTCCGTGTTACACCTTGTGTCCTAGCATCAGAAGCTAGCAGAAGCTCCCAGATTCTAGAAGCTCTGGTGTCCAGGAGAAAAGGAAGGCCACACTTAGAGATGGAATGACTAGAAGCAGCAGATCTGAGCTCCACAAAGATCTGATTGGCCCATGTTGCATAACTTGCATTGGAGGAAAGGGGCCACAAGCAGAACTGGCATGTCTAAGTGTCCAGGTATACCTTTTTTTTTTACAAGGAACATGTTTTATCTGTAGCTCATGTGCTATGTTCGCCCGTTTCTCTTATGGCTTCTTCGCTTTGTGGTACTGAACAGTAATCTGTTGGACAATAACTTGGACTTCTCAGGTACTGACTGAAGGCTGAATGATCCTAAGTCACAGACCATAGGAACTACGAAAGACTTACTTTTGTGCTTGACTACGTGGTATGCTAATCTTTGCATCATTATAGAGTTTGTACAGATTCATGTTTCAATTTGTTATCCTTTCTATTTTCCTGCATTTAGTACAGATAGTATGCTCAATGGAAGTAGACGCTTACTTTCTTTTTTTAGAAGGTGGTTAAATCTATCTGCAAGGAGCGGAGGTCATGGGCAAAAGGCCACAAGACCTGTTTACCACATGTAGGTAATATTATCAACTGCCGATTAATCCAATGATATCATGTAACCATTTGAATTAGTCATACTTCAGAAAGGATAAAAAAAGAAAACAAATAATTTTGTCAGTAAAAGCAAACACTAAAGATCCAAGCAATTGAAACTTGTAGATACCTTGAATCTAATATAAATGTACTCCTACATACCATTGTTCAATTGAAGCGGATCGCCCGACCTTTGGGTACAGGCGGGGGCGTGCCATCTAGGTGAATTAGCACGCGAGTAATTGCCATGTGTACAATGAAAAGGGAGACAATGCCTAGTGTAAAATTTTATCCTCCCAAAACGCGCCTGTGCGTGGTGTAAAAACTCTTCTTCTTAAATACAAAGATGCGCAAATCTTTTGCATATTCGAGAAAAAAAAAATTTGTTCAACATAGTTCACTTCACAATTTCTGTTGTTCTGACTGGTCATAGTAAATTTCGTTACATAGGTTTCAGGAAAAAGAGCCACCTTCAAAATATGGAAGCTGCTGTAGCATCTGGAACATTGAAGATTGTTCTTTTTTTGATCTCAAACATTGAAAGTTATATTGTTGGCAACAAGTTAGCTCCACTGCTAATGAGGGAGTACAGCTCCACTGCCGTGTTGCGCATCAGCCGGGGCTTGCACTGACAGGCGGGAGACAAATGCAAGCTCTAGATCAGAATTGAGCACATTGTTGACTGTGGCCTCCTTTTGAATGCAGTGACTGAACAGTGCAGGGAAACTATCGGCAAGTGCAACGTCTCTGGTCCACACGCATCAGACCAAGAGGATGTCCACCTGATCTATAAATCTCTATCTGTGCCTAATGTTAAAAAGCAAAGTGGTTGTTCCCATCCGTTTTTTACACTTTTGAAACTGCACTATTTTGTCTTGCCTTTTGTGCTTCTTAACCCATCTCCACACCCTCAGTACCTCATATATGGCCAACATGTCACTGTCATGTTGACTCTTTGTTGAGTGCCGATCCCTTAAACACTCGACAAAGGCTTTGTCAAGTGCCGCCCACGGCAAATAGCACTCCAAGAGCCTTTTGTCAAGCACTCGGTAAAGGGTTTGCCATGTGTCGAAAGACACTCAGCAAAGAAAAAAAACTTGGCAAAATATAAATGGAAAACCAAAAAATAAAAAAAAAAAAAAAAAAAAATCGGGGAGGCCCCCACCGGCCAGCAGGCTGGACATGGATGTGTCGTCCTCAACCTGTTGCACGAGCAGGACAGCCGATGCAAGCTCGCCCAGATGATATCAGATCAGTGCTGCGGCTCGAGGGTAAGCTATTGCTCAAGGAGAGGAGAATGTGAACCA
The DNA here is from genome assembly GCA_015847255.1 of Hyparrhenia diplandra. Lineage (NCBI taxonomy): Eukaryota > Viridiplantae > Streptophyta > Magnoliopsida > Poales > Poaceae > Hyparrhenia > Hyparrhenia diplandra. The sequence continues at coordinate 21,183 of JADLZK010000923.1, forward strand.
TACGCCACGTGGACCCAAGGGCTGGGATGAGGCCAAGGACGACTTGCGGTTTTGGCGGCAAGCCTGCTACAGGGCTACTACGACGACTGGAGTACACACACGGATGAAAAAACCAGCGAGTCAGCGACGAAGAGGCCAAGGAAACCGGAGAGATCGACGCCGACGACAGAATCGCCTTTTCGATCGCCTGCTCTCTACCGTGGATGGGAGTCGAACGGTTCAGAAGCACAGTTTGAAATTTTCTCGTCACAAACTGAACATGGGCCCTGGGTCAGAACTGGGCCGTCAGTGTATATGGGCCTCCAGAGGAAGCCACGGCTGGGTCGAGAGACTTCTACGCCACCGCCCAGCCCACCACCGGTGTCAGCATCCAATCTTAGAGGCCCGGCTTCAGAAATCAAGGTGGTGGGCTGCTCGCCGACTGGCCCAACATCAATGGAGGCCGCCCCTCCGTTGGGCTCAAAATCAAGGTGTTGGGCTGCTCGCCGACTGGCCCAATAGAGATCAGCACCAGTTGCGGCGCTCGAGTCCCCTCCGGTGGCGGTGGCGGCCCTCTCCGGCGACGGAGCCCCTTCCATCCTCCCAAGCACCAGTTGCGGCGCTCGAGTCCCCTCCGGTGGTGGACCTCTCCGGCGACTGAGCCCCTCCGGTGGCGGCGGCCCTCCATCTTCCTTCCGCTAAATGCGGAGCTCGGTCTTGTCCCTCAGCGGCAGCATACCTCGTCCATCCAGCGTACGCCCTGCTCCACGTGCCTCGCCGGGCTGGATGGCTGATGGACGTAGCCCGATTAGGTGAGCACACCCTCAAATATCGTCTCTGTTTACTCCTGTCGTCCTAGCTCACCCTCTCGTATCTTGTTTCCAGTGGGATCTGAGCGTTCTGTTGCTTGTCTGATGTTCCTAGTTTTCCATCTGTTAATTTTGGCATCTACTAAAATATTGATTGGATGGTTGAAGCAATATTTGGTACCCTGGTACAGCAGCAGCAGGCTCAAGATGGATTAGTTGGTCTTTCCACTAATTTCTTCCAGTATTCTTAGTTACCTGCAAGGGCACGTAATTAGCTAGTAACTACTAGGATACTCATACAGTAAATATGCTAGGTGTTACAACTCTTTCCACTAACAGGAATTTTAGTCTCATACTTCCACCAACTTATTATGCCAAATCAGCATGGGTTCAGCACTACTAGTACAGCATGTGAGTTTCTGAATCCTCCAGCCTTCTTGGTAAATAAAGAAGCCTGCAGGACAAAAACATTTCAACATTGTACAATTGAGCTAGTTGCCCTTGCTTCATGTGAGTTTCTGATTTCTATGCATACATGGAAATACTGGATACCATACATTATTGATCAGCTTGCCTTGTTGTATTGTCATATTATAGGCATTCCCTCCTGCTATATGCATTATTAGGATTTCAAAAATATGCCTGTGCGAACATCACCAAGTATGGCATCAGCTTGAAGATCCTGTGGACCTGTATCATCACGGCTCCTCCATAAGCCTTCAGTGCAGACCGGGTTTCTTCTGTTGAGCCTGGAAAATCAGTAGAGGCACGGTGATGCTTGCTGGGAGCAAGTGATGGAAGGTCTGGACATGCTGTTTGTGCCTGAGAAGTTCCAGTGTCATCCAAAGGTAATTCAGTCCCAGTGTTCGGATGAAACACCTCAGTTGGATGTGATATGGGGACGATGAGTTGTTGCATGGGCTTCACTGTCAAAGTGCATTAGTGCAGCAAGAAGCTGTGTTTGACGAGTGCTTGGTTGCAGACAGCAAACCATCAATTGATCTTTTCAGCAATGATTGGCTCACTCGTGGCAGTGACATGGATACTGCAGATAAACTGTTTGATGATACGCCTCTTGAGGTTAGATGGGATGATGAGATGCAATCTGACATTGACACACATGAAAGCTTGTTGCAGTGTTTATGACGAGAAAACAAAGCACACTGTCCGGCTCAATGCCAGTCTAGAGCTTACCCCTGTCAACACCTCATCTCGTCTCAAGCAATGTATGAACTACTTAGACCATGTATTTGATGATTTCCCTACCAAGGTTGTTGTGTGGGATGATGAATTTCAACATAGCTTTGATCCACATGGACATCTGCATCAACTTGCTCTAGGAATGAATGACCAGATACAATGCAAAGCACGATGTGTTCAGGGCACAGGCTGTATCTGATTATGCTACTCTAAATGTGTTTGAATCACTTACTTCAGAGGTTCTGTTGGATGATGAGCTGCGGCACTACCTAGACTCACAAGGTGGTTATTTACAGCAAGTAACTTCAAAAAGGAGAGCATTTGGCTGGGGACAACAAGCATGTGGTTGAAGCATCCATAGACAATGTTCTCACTCGTGATAGCAGTTCTCCTCCTCTCTTAGATGTGGGCATGGATGATGTGTATGAGTTCGATGAAATGCTTATCAAGGATGTCATGTCGGATGTACAGATGTTGCAGGACCTTCATCTGTGCCACGAATTATTGCAAAAATTTGTAGGGGACACAATGCATGGACAATGGGAGCACTGAATTAGTGATTTAGCTTGATGCCATCGAGATCCCTAACAATATTAGTGTCTCTTGTCCTCGTGTATTTGAGCATGGTGCAGAAACAGTGGACATGTTGCCTGGTTTAAGTTGATAGCTTGATGCGGCTAAGGGGACACTACATACCGAAAGTGTCTGAAGAAATGAACATCATAATGGGAGTGAAGGAGTCAGGTACAGTAGGGGCTTGCTGCCTAAACTCTGGTGGGGATGGTTTAGTGAAGCTTCAGGATTGGAGTCATAGCAAATCACTTTGCTTGGCAGGTCAAACACTGGGAGTGCTGATTGTGGATATGCATGGTGCCCTTTCAGTTTGCAACCAAATGGATTCATGGAGTCGAAGTGGTTTTAGTCCTTGGAGATGTGCACTAAATAAAAGGCTTTTTGAGTGTGTATGCTGACAGGCAATTTGATGAGAAAACTCTATGTGAATTCATCACACCCACTGTTGAGTTTAATTCCAATGAGAAACTAGCATTGGGTAGAAAGTACAGGGATGATGCGTGGATGGTGTTGCATGACATGCCTCAAAACGAGCTCTGTTGGGTTGATAGGCAAGCTGGTGAGAGAAAACTTTGGCCACTGATCTTTCAGGTTCTGTTAGTATGTGGCTTAACATCAACAAGCAGTGCCCATCTAAAGGGCAGCAGTATACATCTCTTGCAAATCAACAAATGTTCTGGTCCTTTTAGTGACTTTGAATTTGTATTAGTGAAGTTGCACATGTCTGCACAAAGACACTGTAGAGGCCATTTTAACATGTATGGATCCTGTGAAACATGAATTAGGAGCAACAGGTTGGCAAGTTTCAGAATGTCAGTTCAGTGAGACAGTAGTGCTTGAGATAAGGCAGGAAAGAATTGATGCTTGTAAAATTCTGACTAAAATGTCATGTCAAGGGAGCACAGACCAAGCTATTTTTTATTCTGATCACATAGCCATACTTGCTAGTCAAGAGACAGAAAACATGCTTTCCTTATTTATTTGGTGGTCCTTTGCTGTTCCTAGAACATGCAGTAATCCATGCAGATCACTTACAAGGCGAACCAGGGAATATGTGGGAAACTAGTGCAGCTTGTCAAATAATCATTTAGATAGCCAACAACATATATATATTTTTTGTTTCTTTTAGCTCCCAACACCCCCCCCCACCCACAAAAAAAAAAAAAAAAAGTCACCATCAAAGCGAGTAACATTTTTTGTTCCCTTTTTTGTGCTGCAGAAAAAAAGAAAGTTGTCCTCTGCAGTCAGTCAATTTTTTTTTTTTTTGAACTTTAGTCAAGTTTATGTCGGGTTCACACAGCTCATTGGGTCAGAAAATGCTACAGCACCCTCATTGCTGGAATTCTGCATTCAATGAGGACTTTGGAAGACAAAAATCTCAGGGATTGCTGCAACACCTTCATTGCTGGAAATAAATCTTGATGGAAAATCCATTACTCAGATACAAGCAACACCATAGACAATTAGGACCTTCTATACAAGTAAGTTTTTTTTTTTTTTTGTTTTTTGCACTTAAGTGCTTAATTTTTTACTCAAATTTCTTACACAAGTCAATATTAATTTTCAATGCATCTATCTTTTTTTCTCTATATGTCAAAAAACAAAGTCATAATTGTGGCTTTCACATGCTGCTGCATGCTGAGCACTGGGATGGCAGCTCATTATACTGTCATCAGGAGAAAGACAGTACCGCACAATGCATGTTTCTTCATGTTTTTTGTGTTAGCCATTCAGATAACATGTCATCTGTTTATCTAAATTTAAATTAGGTAGCCATATATATGCTTCAGGTATATTTTTTTTTTTTTTTCTTAGGCCCATATGACTATTGCACACAGTACCGCACTAGGCAATTTGGTCAGTTGCATCTGCTGGCTCTTGAAACATTGTATCTAGTAAATCATAGTCAAATTCTGGTGGAGGGCTATTCAAGACAATAATGCTTGTGCTATTTGTCTCGTACAATAAAAATAGAATGTGTCAGTGCAATGATATTTATGTTTTTATCACAGGGTATCAAGAACAGTACTTATTTGGACAATATAGACACCTCTATTAAGCAATACTACTACTATTAGACAATAACTAATGTCTTCTCAAATAGGCAAAATAAGGTTTTTTAATTTATTTTCACATATGCATCCTTTTTCATCTCCATATGAGCTCACATAGACATATAACAATAGTTTGTGGCTTGGTGGCTCCCTGTCAGTTCTTGTGTATGCATGTAAGTAGTTTATTAGCCTTTGTTTGGTTCGCCTCAGCTCCAGAGCCCAGTCTCTGTCTTATTAGCGTGCATGCTACTTTTTGTGCGCTTCTCCATCATAGTTGCCCTAACTGGATCATGCATATATCGTGTCATAATTGAGCCAGTACCTTGCTACCAGTAGTAGGACTGTAGGAATACCATTTTAGCTAAGCATGACTAGTAGTAGTTTCAGTTGGAGGATTCCAGGTAGATGCATGTATGTTATTGTTGTCAGGATAGGTTGACCCCCACCCCCCTCCAAACTTATGCATCTATGTCTGAATGGGTTCAATCACTTTGTAAAATGACTAGAAATGTAATGTTCTTGTGGTATGGAATTATATTTCACGCAAAGCTGCCACTGGTACCATTTTCCGTTTGTCAGTTTATTGCTATCAGCTTTGTTATGTATTCGAGAGAGGATGGAGAGAGCACCTGGTCTGAGTTTTAAATAAAAAATGGATGTCAGCCGTGGAAAAGATTGGAGGAAACTTGTCTGGGAACAACATTCTTGCCAGATTTCTGACACATGTTATCCTTTTTTGGCACCTCAATTAAGCAATAATACTACTACTTTCAGACAATAATGTATCTTCAAATAGTTATTTTTAGTCAACAAAAAAAGTTATTTTTTTTCATTTATGCATTTTTATCTCCATCCAACAGCAAATTGCTGACACATGATATCATTTTTTTAACATGCAGGACATGTATCGGGGTTATTAAAAGTCCCCCCGGAACTGCTGCTCTCTCAGGAAACGGAGCCTTGGTGGACTCTTCCTAGTAGCGACACCTGTTCAATTCTTTTTTTTTTTTTTTTACCTTCGCCATCCACCAGAGGAAGCCCACACAACCCACACGGCCACACCACACAGCCCGGTCCCCACACACCCAGTAACCCTCAACGCCATCACGCCGCAAAAATCCGGCGCAGCGCTGTTCTTCTCCCTCCACTCGCACCTCCTCACACATCGCCCCCTTCAGCGCGCTCCCGCCCATGACTGATGCCCCCCTGCTGCGTTGCCCCAATTGGCAGGGCGGGTGGCTCGGGCTTGAGGGGCGTCGTCAAGCTCCGTCCACCGGTCGCCAATCGCCGCGCCGCCCGCCCGCTTTGCCGCCGCCCACGCCGGGGGGGGAGGAGGTGGGGAGAGCGCCAAGTCTGCTCGGGGAGGAGGTGGGGGGAGAGATGTGAGCCTTCACGTCGCGTGACATATGGGCCCCTCTTCCGCTTGGCCCCATGGGCAGGCTCCCGGCGCGTGGTGTGGCGTGCAGCGCAGATCCAGGGAAGGCGATAGGAGTACATAGGTCCTCAAGCGCGTCTACCCGCTCCGGGTCCTGGCTTCACAAGGGCGCCCGCGTGCCGCCGCCGTACTCGCGCGTGCGCCCGCCATGCCTCTGCGACTGACGGAGCTGTACATAATGAACAGTGCACGGCGGCCCTGCCATCTCGACTTCAAAAATCGAGGCCCCCTGCTGGTGAGTCGTTCCTTCCCCTTATCTACCGGTCCAGCTGAACCATTCGCTCTCTCTCTCCCCCACCCGTTGCAAACCTTGCCTTTCCTGATTCTTGCTGCTGGTGAGAACTGATAGTCAGCTTCCTCGACCGGAGGACACTCTAGCTCGTGTGCGTTCTAACCTGTTCACTCTTATGATCTTGGTTGGTTTGCAGGTTCCTTGTTGTGTGATCGGGGTTCTAACCTGTTCACTCTTGTGATCTTGGTTGGTTTGCAGGTTCCTTGTTGTGTGATCGGGTGTTCTGTGTTGTGCCTGTAGCTGAGCTTCCCAGGAAATGGTGTCGGTGAGAGCCCGTGGAGATCTTACATTCTTCCTTGTGTATCGTGAGGGGAGGTATGCCATCTCTTCCTTGACTTTACAACTCCACTTGGAGCTTGTAGGTTCGAAAATTCATGTATTCATGAAAGCATCTGACTGGATTACAATCAGAAATGACAGCCCAGTCTTCTTTTTGAAAAGCTTAATTATTTTAGAATACAAGATGCTCAATACTGATGTGCGCCAAATATACGAGGGAATGTGCGTCCCCAGGAACCCCAAATATGTTAATTAATCTGATTTAGCTGATTACATAGTACTGTTTTCATATATATATAACTTCTTTTTTTGTTATTTCCTGCCTTCCATCGCAACTTTATGCCACCTTCAACCAAAGTGTTTGCCTAATGCAAAGGTCTTCAAGATGTCTGATGTTGTCTGTGCTTTAATCTGTATATTCAGTTGTTAAGGTAGTCCGAGATGTCTGATGAAGTTAAGATAGTCCATCAACTGAGATGTTTGCTACTGAAACACAAATTAATGTTTCTATAATATTAGTCTTATAAAGTGTTACATATGTTTATATTATATATGAAGTTCAGGCTATAAACCTATTATTTTTCAAATATATGAACTTTGAACTATAATTTTCCCTGTTTCCTAGAACTGAACGTTCTGGCTTGTGTTTTTTTCAGGAATCTTGCACATTGACAGTCAATAGTTGTGTCGAAGGAGCAGAAGGTGAGCTACATTCAGAAACCTGAGCATATTGTGTACAGAGTAAAACCGTCATTTATGGTAAAACAATTCTTGCAGCTTGCCTTGGTAATTCAGTCTCCAGACTGCCACAAGAAGAGGTTAGCGACACCGACAATAAATTTCAAAATCGTTTCACTTGCGTATTGCATGGTAGCTTTTGTGTATGTAATATGACAACTTATTAATTCTAGATTTCTAGGACTTGTGCACCACCTACCAATCGAGAAACTTTTCACATATGGTGCTGCAGAGCCCTATTTGGACCACCTCACTCCACTTTACTTGCCTTGATCGATCTATCTATAAACATCATATCTGAAGGCTTCCACAAAGTGGTTCAAGTAACGCATCTCTAATGATATTTCTATTTACAGGGTAGTTCGACTACTAAAAATATTCACCATCATGGGGCCTTGTCATTTTAATGATCAGCTCTCATTTTTGAGGAAACCTCATTGGGCTCCAGATTTCAAATCTGTAGCCTATCATTCATTGTCTCTGATGTTTTCTAACCAACTTAGTGACCTCTACGCATCTGGATTAGCATTCTAGCTATTTTCACTAAGTTGTTCTGTAGCTATATAATGAATAACTCAATTAGAACTACAAGGGCTAGCTGTAGAGTGTAGTGATCATGCATGTACTGAATGACTATGTAATGGATGGTTGGCTGAACAGAACCACTACGTAATGGATGATTCCTCCTCAAAGCAGAACAGAAAAAGAGAGAGCATCCTTGATCAGTAGAGCACTGCACTGGTTATCATCAACAATATCAATTTTAAAGTACAATTCTTTTGAACAAATAATGAACCACCTTGTTTAGATTTGAAATATCAGTTTTAGTGCATGCCTGTCTTGCTTGTGGCTGGTAGACAGACTGCAGATGGAGAATTATACACATTGTAGAATGTAGATCGCTCTTACACAAAAAAAAATGCAGTCGACTAACAGAGTAGTAGGTCCACTCAGTTATGGCAAATAGCAGGTGCTGTGCTGACCAACAGACCAATACATGGTCCTACACAAAAGGGCTGGCTGCAACCATAATCGAGAAAAATGGTGATTGTTCTATTTTGAGTACTCTCTATTTTTGTGAAGCGTCTTCCTTGATCTGTGAAGAGATCAACTATTATAGGCATGTGGAACAAAGAATGGATAGAACTAACAGATATATTAATCAAAGGCATAACAGACATGTCACTGCATGTCTGTGGTCTCTCAACATGTGTGCTAACCAACATTCACACAACTTTGTTTATTTGTGATTTCATGAAGTCATTGTTCTATCCCTTTTTATGCTTCAAGGATTAGCTTACTTAAAAAAAACTCAGTTCGTATTTGATATTAGCTGGTACCTGTATGACAGCAGGATCTCATATCATTATGCTTATGTATCTTGTAGAGACGGTTGCAGTCTCTGGTGCTGTTCTGTGGACGCCTGAACCGCTGCTTGTTTTCCGGTGTTCCTTTGTTTAGCGTTTCAGCTGTAAGTCCACTGTCCATTGTCTATGCTTATGGTCGTCGTAATGTTGTATGCCTTTGGTACTTGTGTGATTTAATTTCAGTCTCCTCTTTGGATCTGCCTGATTCTACCCGGCGCTATCTGTTCATGTATGCTTGTCTTTTGCGTACCAACTACATACATGCTTTGGATTTTGGGCCTTGTTGTACATACATGCTTTTGAAATCGTTGGCTGGCCACCTACATCTCTTATTTTGCATCGAGTGTATTGACTTGCATGATGTGTGTGATATCTTTTGTACCAAGGTTCCCATCTTTTGATCTGATCTTAATCTCGCGTATGAAACTTATTGTGCTATGACTATTATACTAACTCTAAATCTCACTTTGTGCCTGTAGATGGGAGACAGGCTGATTCCTGGCCTTATGCCTGGAAACTGCAGTGAGACCATATGTGTGCGTGCCTCTAGGTTCTAGGACTTCTATGACCCACAAGATGAATCAAAGTTGCTGCACAGTGACCTGGTTTTGATTCATGAGGAGGTACAGTCACTTATGTCCCTGTACTAGCTGTAGGTGATTAGTTGTAGGATTTTGAAACATCAAATACATGTGTTGAACTCCACTTGTACAGGGAAACTGCATCCATGCACAGATTTACCCACCAGACCAAGTGCAGTTCAAGCCTTTGATACAGGAAGGCAATGTCTACAACCTGTCCTACTTTCGGGTCAAGAGATCCGGAAAGTACAGGCCAGTTGATAATGATCACATGATCAATTTTACAAAGTGGACTTCTGTGGAGCAGGTTGTTGAGATCCCGCCTGCTTTCCCTATGTATACCTATTCCCTTACTCCCCTGGATCAGCTGCCACCGCGTGCTGACGATACCACGTTCTTCACAGGTATATCTGTATATGTATATAGATTCTGGTCTTATCAAACCTACACAAACTGATTATGGTGTTGCCGTTCACCTGTGCAGATGTCATCGGTGTAGTCACTATGCTCTCGCATGTTTCAACAATGAGAATCAGGGCACGCCAGAATGAATCACTGAAAAGAACAGTCACTATATGCAATGCAAGGTCAGCCGCCCACAAATTATATTCATAAACTATTTTATGGTTTCTTGCATACTATGCTTGTATCATGTTCTACTGTGTATATGCCTTCTTAAGTTACAAACCATTGGTGACAGTGGTGCTTCACGGGATGTTATGCTTTGGGGTGAGCGGGCAACTGCATTCCCAGCTGAACAGGTCCATAGAGATGGGAAGGCCACCCCACAGACCGTGATATTTGTTGGGACTCTTGTCAAAAGCTATGCAGGTAAGACATTGTTGTGTTACTATGTGTTTTCAGGGTCATATGAACTTAATGCGCATATTTAATGCTCATACTTCTTAGCTCTAACTCTACATTACTATATGCTGCACCAAAATCCACTTGTTTCAGATAATGTGTCATTGTCTGGGGGATCATCATGCAAGTGGTACATAAACCTTGACGTCCCTGAGGCGAAGGCCCTTGCAGCAAGGTGACATGCTCATGCATCTATTTATGAACACATGTGCCATCAACCTCTAAACCTGATGTACTAAAAACAAGGTCTCACACTACACTCTAAACTATCATAGTCTTCTTCATGAACAGTGTGGCAAGTGTTTATCAACCAGTCAAATGGGATCAGAATGTGACTTCCAGTGGTCCTGTAGCTTTCGTTGCTCCTGAACATAAGAAGGTCTCCGACATCAAATTACTCAATCCATTCAAGTACAAGGTCATATCTTTATTGTTCTGTCTCATTTGTCTATGCTAATTCACAACCAGCATTACATAACAATTCCAAAATACATCTCTACAGAAGACAGACTGGCTGGTTACAGTGACAGTACAGAAGATTGACAATTCATGGTGGTATAATGCATGCAAGAAGTGTCTCAAGACAGCAAAGCCTTTTCGTAATTCTTTCAGATGCTCTGAGCGTACATGCGGAACTGTTGGTGTGCCTGTTCCAAGGTCAGCCAGTCACTTCTACCTTTGTTCACTACTTCTTGACATTATGACTTGTGCGTACCTAGGAAGGGTTTTTGCTAATCCATCATGCCTCTGCTCATAGGTACAAGTTATGCATAGTTGCTGGAGATGAGACAGGTGAAACTGAGTTTGTCATCTTTGGATGGATTGCACAGCGTCTGACCAGAAAACCAGTTGATACTCTCATTGTAGATAATCCAACTGGTTTCATTCCAGATGAATCACAAAGTTGCTAGAAAAGGTGTTTGTGTGGAATGTCAGCTTCACAGAAAACACAATCGCTACTGGGATTGTCTCTTTTCAGGTCAACTCTATCGTGGCTCAGCTAGATGATGACAACGCTCTTTCAGTAACACCAATAGGGTCACAATCATCATCTCTCATGCTCTCTAAGGATGCTAGCAGTAGCATGCAGAATACCCCTCAGAAAAGTTTCAGCAGTGCTCTACCTTTGCCACCAACTACCTCAGAAGCTAGCCATGCATCGAGTACCACACCAATAAAAATGCCTTCACTGATTTCCAAAGCACCAGCTACACCACAGGTCGCCGGCGCCCGCCTCGAGGATGAGGTTGTTAGATGTATAGATGCTCTTTGTAGAGTTTCTTCTCATATGTACACTTTGTAGGGTTTTCTTTGCATAATGTACACACTCATGTATACATCCCCTTTGGGGTCTTCAATGGAAAATTGGTTGGCAGTTCTAACATGGTATCGGGCTGGGGTTCCGGCTTCCGGGCTCACCGCCGCCCGGCCACCTCGCGTCTTCTTCGCCCGCGGCCGGTGCCCCACCTCGGCTTCGCCCGGCGGCGGTGTTCCACCTCGCGCGCCGCCCGCGCCGACGCCCGGCGCCCACCTAGCCTGCAGCGCCCGCGCCGCCAGCCCGTGCTGTCGCCGCCCCGCCGCCCCGCCCGATTCAGCGCCGTGCTGCTTTCGCCGCCCGCGATTCGCGCCAGCGCGCGTCCGTCTAAGCGTGGCGCGCCCGCCCACCCGCCGCTTCTCACCCGAGCCCAGCCGCCGCTTTCGCCGGCCGTTTTTTCCGGGTTTCGCCCGCCCGCGCGCTTACGCTCTGTTTTCCCCTCTTCCATTCTTTTCCTTTCAAAAAAAAAAAAAAAAAAAAAAAAAAAGAGCAGAGCTGCTGCCTCCTTCTTCTTCTTCTCCCATGACGTCTCCCACTCGCACTCGTCCAGAGCCATTCGTCCCCAAGTGTCCGGTCATCTTCAATGGCACAAATTGGGCAGATTTTGTTTTTCACATGGAGGTCCACATGGATGGCCGGTTGCTCGGGGCTACCTTTACGGGGATCGAATCGTCCTCCATGTCCTACTATTCCTACCACGACCAACATATCCTCCGGATGTGCCGATGATGCTACAAAGCATGCTCTTCTTGATGCCTTTGAGGCCCCGGATGGAGACTTATCGGTCGATCTCGGTCTCTATGAAACTTGGCTACGTGAGGAGAAAGCGCCAAGGCCATCCTACTTGCAAGCATCGAGATTGATCTTTACCGCGGTCCTTCGAGGGCTTGCCACCTCACACCTCATGTGGGGATCACCTCGTCGCCCGGCTATGAGATCCCAATGAGGCGATGTACCTCTTTGTTGTTGAGGAGGCTCGATCGCCGCCCGGCTTGATTCTGATCGGGACTTCCACCGCAAGATGACGGATGTCCGGCATGGGTTGGACAACTTGGGTGGCGGGTTACGTGGTGGTGGCACTTGCCGGTGTTAGCCCGCCACCGGGACGGCAGGACACCGCCGTCTTCACGAGTTCTGTCACCATTGCGCGTCCGAGTTTGAGGCCCATTCGGGCACGATTCGCACTTCGTCGTCCACGCCCATCGCTCGGGAAGCGATGCCCCAGCTCTGAGCCGAGGAGACACGACGGGCCCGGGGTGTGAGCCGTGCTTTCCTGCGACCCTGCATTCTAGCGGCATCGCCTCCACTCGATCTCGCCGCCCACGGTCCTCCACCTCCGCCCCGATCTCCGGTGGTGGCGGGGGTTCTTCGTGTGTGCGGTGGGCTCTTGCAAGATTTATGGACACGAGGAGAAGGATTGTCGCAAGAAGCGGCGCCCAACCGCTATGGGCGTCGTGATGGCGCCAATCTCGACGGCGCCAATCTCACGGTGGTTCTTCTACTCCACAGGGCACTTCGCTTCCGTGTCTGGCTGCCGGGGCGAGGAGGTTCTTGCCATGTTCCGTCGCCTCACCTCTTTGCGGCTCGGGCCTCTCCTCACGGGACTACAGCCCGGGCTTCGGTTCCACACTTCCTCCTCCTCCGCCGAGGTATATCAAGGTCGTGGTTTCTTGATTACGGTGCCTCTTTTCACATGACACCTCATGCCACACACCTATCTTCTTTGTCATCTTCCGATTCACCTATTTTTGTTCGCACTGCCGATGGCACTTCTCTTCCTGTTGCCGGCCGAGGTGTTCTTTCAACTTCTTCTTTTGAGGTTCCTACTGTTTCGCATGTTCCTCAACTCACCATGCAACTTCATCCGCAGGTCAAATCACCGATCATGGGCGTCGAGGTAATCCTTGAGTCGATGCTTGTTGTGTTCGGGACCTTCGTGCGGGCCTTTTGGTGGGGGCTGGGCCTGGGCGTCGTGACTCACAACGCCTATGGGAGCTTGATTGGTTGCGTCTTCCTTCACCCGCATTGACTCCTCCATCGCCTGTTTCCACAGCATCTGCATCAGCTGCTTCATCCACTACTTCTTTTGCGCAGTGGCATCGCCGTCTTGGCCATCTCTCTAGTTCTCGATTGTCGGTCTTGTGGGTAGTGGTGTGTTAGGTCCCATTTTCGGTGACACTACTCGCATTGTGCGGGTTGCAAACTTGGCAAAGCGGTTGCAACTCCCCTACCCCTCTAGTGAGTCAAAATCTAAGAGACCTTTTGATCTTATACACTCGATGTATGGGGTCCACGCACCCATAGTTTCAAAAGGAGGGCAATCATATTATGTTACGTTCATTGATGACTATTCACGGTTTACTTGGATTTATTTGATGTCATCTCGCGGCCAATTCCTTTCTATTTATCAACAATTTGCTACCATGATTAGGTACCCGGTATAACTCTCCCATTCGAGTTTTTTCGTGCGGACTCTGGCCGGGGAGTACATCTCCACGCCCATCGCTCCTATCTTCTTTGCCTTGCAGGCACCCTTGCTCGATTTTTCTGTCCCGGTGCTCATGCTCAAAATGGTGTTCTTTGGCGCAAGCATCGTCACATTCTTGAGACTGCTTTCGTGCGCTCTTGATCTCCTACGCCCTTGCTCCTCGGTTCTGGGCGAGGCGGTTTCTACGGTACTGTTTTCCTCATAAACCGCCAACCGTCCACCTCTCTTAAGGGTTGCACTCCCTATGAACGTCTTTTTTGGCACCCCTCCTTCATATGATCATCTTCGTTGTTTTGGGTGTATGCATTTATGTTCTACTTCCACCTCGCGGCGCACCAAACTCCTTTGCTTTCGATGTCGAGTGTGTTTTCCTTGGGTATAGTACGGAACATAAGGGCTATATTTGTTATGACCCTGTTGCTCGGCGGATGAGGATATCTCGGGATGTCACTTTTGATGAGTCCCGCCCTTACTATCCTCGTTCTCCCTCCGGTCATTCTACCCTTCTTTGAGTCCCTCTCTTTCCTTACTTTACGAGTGGTATCTTCGTTGTCACCTCCCTCCTCCACACCTCCTCCTATTTCTCCACCTTCGCCATCTCCTCCTCTTCCTACACTTTCACCACCTTCGCCACCTCCTACTTCTCCACCTTCACCTCACCCTCCTCCACCGATCTCCTCCGTGAGACCACTCAATACTATACTCGTCGTCCTCGTCCTGCCCCACCACTTGATTCCTCTCCCTCCCTCCTTGGACCCCTTCCTCCACCTCCTCGCTATGCTCTTCGTGACCGCGGCACCCTTCGTCCTCCCGAACGCCTTGGCTTCCCCATTTCTTTGTTTTAGTCGAGCCCGCGACCTATCGGGAGGCTGCTGTTCACCCTGAGTGGCAGCACGCTATGGCTAAGGAGATTGCTGCTCTTGAGCGCACTAGCACTTGGGATCTTGTTCCTAAACCACTTCATGTCACTCCTATCACTTGCAAGTGGGTATATAAGGTCAAAACTCGATCTGATGGCTCTCTTGAGCGCTACAAGGCTTCGCCTTGTGGCTCGTGGTTTCGAGCAAGAGTATGGCATTGACTATGAGGAGACATTTGCTCCGATTGCTCATATGACTACTGTTCGGACCCTTCTCGCCGTTGCCCTCCGTCGGTCGATTGGTCGATCTCGTGATTGGATGTCAAGAACGCCTTCCTTAATGGTGAGCTCCATGAGGAAGTCTATATGCGACCACCTCCGGGCTACTCCGTTCTCGATGGGATGGTGCGCCGGTTGGCGTCGTTCCCTCTATGGTCTTAAACAAGCTCCTCGCGCTTGGTTTGAGCGTTTCTCCTCTGTTGTCATCGACGCTGGATTCAAGCCTAGTGACCACGATCCTGCTCTTTTTGTTCACACCTCTTCTCGTGGTCGCACACTTCTTCTTCTCTATGTCGATGACATGATCCTCACGGGTGACGACTCTGAGTTCATTGCCTTTGTGAAGCAACGTCTCAATGAGACTTTCCCGATGTCCGATTTGGGTCCTCTTCGGTACTTCCTTGGTCTTGAGGTCACCTCCACATCGATGGGATCTTTCTTTCTCGGGAGAAGTACACTCGGGACCTCCTTTCCCGTCTTTTTGCTCTTATCGATCACCGCATTGTCGATACCCCTATGGAGCTTGGTATTCACCTACGACCCACTGATGGTGTGCCACTTGCTGATCCCACTCGCTATCGTCAGCTTGTTGGGAGCCTTGTCTATCTTGGGATCACTCGTCCTGACATCACTCACTGTTCATGTCTTGAGTCAGTTTAGCAAGGCTCCCACCCAGCTCCACTATGCTCACCTCCTTCGTGTTCTCGCGATATCTTCGGGGAACTATCTCCGTCGCCTTTTCTTCCCGCGCTCTAGTTCTCTCCGCCCGGGCATACTCGATGCAAACTGGGCAAGTGAGACCGATCGCTACTCTCTCTCGGCTTATTGTGTTTTCCTTGGCTCCTCGTTGATTGCACGGAAAACCAAGAAGCGGCTTTCTTATTTCCCTTTCGAGTGCCGAGGTTGTTGCGCGCTATGGCGACCGTGGATTTGCAGAGGTGACATGGCTACGATGGCTTCTTGAGGATTTCGGTGTGCACCCTTTGCACCCACTTCTCTCTCTTCGACAAGATCAGTGCGTCGGTATTGCTCGAGACCGGTCAAGCATGAGCTCACCAAGCACATTGGCGTTGATGCTGCCTACATGAGATCGCAAGTGCATGATCGGGTTGTGGCGGCTCCACCATGTGCCTTGAGAGGTTCGGATAGCTGATTTCTTCACCAAGCCACAAACCCAGGCTCAACATAGATTTCTACTCTCCAAACTCGGTGTTGTAGATCCACCATGAGTTTGAGGGGGGTGTTAGATGTATAGATGCTCTTTTGTAGAGTTTCTTCTCATATGTACACTTTGTAGGGTTTTCTTTTGCATAATGTACACACTCATGTATACATCCCCTTTGGGGTCTTCAATGGAAAATTGGTTGGCCAGTTCTAACAGAGGTATATTCTACATGTTCGTTTCAAATACAAGTTACTTCCCAATGTATTTATCCAAAACAAATTACTTGTTCACAACTCTATTATATGTGTAGAATGCTATACATGAGGACAGCATGCTTGCTTTGGCCTCAGCGATGACTACTCCAGATCCTACAGATGCTCCAACGACTCATCCTATTTCGCGTGCGCCTAAAGTAGAGACTACAACCATACATCCATGCCTCTCCGGTCTAACTGTTTACTAGGTTGTAATATTTATGGTTTCTTTGATTGTGCTCTCTGCAGGCTGTTGTTGGTTCTAGCATTAACAAAGAGATTCCTGACAAATCTGAAACCAAGACACACAAAATTGAATAAGAAAAGGTTAGCGCTGTTGACTTTGTTTATGCATGTTTCTATGCCTATCATACGGTTTCCTTATATGTATGCATGTGTGCTTGCTTCTAGGACTCGTTTGTCACCTAAAAAATCTGAGATTGTGAAGAAGCTTTTCCAAGATGGAGATACTATGGATGACAATGGTGATGGCTGTGCCGATGGTGCTGCTGTTGCTACAGAAACTAGGTGCCTCCTTGTTTTTTTTATGGCTCTGTGTTTATGTTTTCTTGCTATGCCTCGTTTCTCAGCTGTTACTACTTCTTCCTTGTGTCTATGATTTTCTTGGACAATTAAAATAACCGATCAGCTGTGTGGGACAGATTGTTTATGCCACTTGCAATAGAAAATTTAAATTACATATGTTTATGGTTCTAGACATCACCCCTCATGGTGTTTTCTGTTTACAATGCAGCAACTGAAGATAGTTGATCAGCAAAGGAAGATCAAACTGCTTTTGCCTCTTCATTACGGTGTATCTAAAACAACGCTTGCAACTGATATTTGCCTCACTTTTGGTTTCTCAGTAGTTTTATATACCTACTCTCTAATGACCTTTCGTATATTTGGATTGGTATTCTAAGCTACCGACTATAGTATTCGGTAGCCATGAATTCCGGATTTCCGATCATAAACTGTAATAGATCGGTATTTGATGTATGTCGGGATAGAACCATAATGGCTATGGTAGCCATGCATGTAGCGAATGATTTGTGTAATATGTCGCTGAACAGGACCGTAACATATGCACTGGTCTGATGTTAGGTTCTGTGAATGTGAATGCTCCTTTTCTGTTAGGTTACGCTTCTGCTGCGAAAAAGCGATATATGTACTTCTTAACTTGACCATAACATATTGTTCAAAACTTGTTCTTTTTTCATGATTCATTGTAGGGTGCCCGAAAGGGCGTCTGATGTTCTAGTAGAGAAGCAAGATGCAGGCGTTGTACAGAGAAGCATATAAACGACATTTGCAGGTTATGCAACAAATGTGTGCTTTCCTACCTAAGGACTAGATGTATAGTGCCATGCTCTAGAAAACTATAGATGCAAATGTGCTTTTGAGATGGGATGGCAGGAAAAAAAAAAGTGCTGTCCTTTATGAACGTATGTTGTATACATGTAGTACCTAAAAGCATACTTCTGCTTTTTACAAATTGTAGTAGAAAATTGATCCAAGAAAACAAATTGTAGTAGAAAGCATATTTTCCCCAAGGTCCATGATGGATGTGCAGATAAGAATGTGTTCTTCTGAGCTGGAGCATTCTGAATACTTTTTGAGCAGCAAATCAGCTTTTCATACGTGCCTGGGAGTTGTAGGTGTCATCTGGGAAAGCCTGGGGGAACCCAGGAAGACGCCTGCGCCGTCCAAGAAGCCGTGTAGTAGCCTGTTTTCTTTCCTACTATGATCCGAGTGCAGATTTGCCTTTTCCATACACCGTGGTCGGTATCTCGGCAGAAGTGACTGTTCATCGTCGTCCGCGCACGGCACCAGCACATCCGCTGTGAGGAATGGAATGGCAATCACGGCCGTCGGCAGCAGCGGGGCACCGACCGACGCGCACAGCAGCACAAGCGATCAGTGCAGGGTTTAGCAGCACGAGGATGAGCACGGAGAGCCCGTACGCCCTCACGCACCGCCAGGCGAGCTGCACCGCCAGTCTTCTAGAGGTCTTCTAGTAGAGGAAGGAATGCGTCTTCTAGAGGAAGGAATGCGGTTCGAATCGGTTCAACAGAAGGAGCACCCAGAATGCATGCGCCATACGTTCTGCCTGCAATTCTGTATACGCGAGCGATTTAAGCTCGGCACGATTTGAGTTTAGGCAGTTGACGGTGGGCATATAAAGACAGTATCCGCGCAGTGCTTGTGGATTCGCAAGTCATCGCCTGCAGCCACCAGTTCACCCCACCGTCCGAGAATGCACGGCGTCACGATGGGGTTCGCCATTGCCGCCGCGGTCCTGATGGTCCTCGCTGCAAGCCGCGACGTGAAGCCGCCAGCTGAAGCCGCTCACGGCGTGCAGCCGGAGTACGGCTGGCGCCCCCGTCCGCCAGTCCCCACTGGCCGTGGCCGTGGTCTCCGCCGACGCCGACGCCGTCCACGCCGCCACAGCCACCGTCCCCGCCACCACGTGACCCGTGGTGGTGTAATCGAACTTACGGCGAAGAGTCGCTCTTCATTGATGACGAAGCCGACTGCCCCCTGCACCAGCGACGCCGACGCCCACACCGACTACGCCTACGACCTGCGCCTCGCCCTGCTCCTGCTGGTGTCCGGCTTCTGGTGCAGCGGGGCGCGTGGCGGGACGAGCTTAATTAAGAAGATATGTCAAGTGAGCAACCCAAAGGGCAGGGCTATGGATGATCCTCCACCTCTGATTTGCCGTGAAGAAAAATCATTAGTTTACTTACTCCTTATACTGCTACCATCTTGCACACTGAGCTGCAAATTTCCTTTCCTTTGCTACCATTTCGTACTATGTTTGCTAAACTGGCATGGACCATCCAACTAAATAATTTCAGATCGATTGCTTCGTCGGAAAATTTAGAAAGAAAAAACGTGTTGTGTTGCTCTACCGATGAGAGGTTTTTCACTTCACTAATTGACTATGTAAGTCTGAAGAGCTGTTAGAGACCACACAGACAGACAGAGTGGAGCGGGTCTTGTTGGGCCAACACCCAACACCGGCTAATTTATCCTTGCAAAGCTTAGCTGCGCAAGCAATCTGATGCGGTTTTATTTCAGTCTGTCACGAACAGTGCGATGCGTGAGAAAGTTTTTTTATTTTTCAAAAAATAATTTTAATGAATATTTTTAATGCAACATCTAGATTGAAATTTTAAAGGGTTGTAAAATGAGCAAGAAAGGATCGTAAATATGTCCAGGAACACCTATCGGCAACTGGAGGGCCCTATTGGCCGCCCAATAGCCCACTGGGCCCTGAGGTCTGTCTGCCGGGCGGAAGCCGACAGGCAACATCTTCCATCTCTAACAGTCCAGCCCATGACCCTAGCCCCGGACTCCCAGAGTGAGCTCCATCGAAGATGACGACGGAGCCTTCGGCCGGCTAGTGGCTGCGGGAGGGCCGATTGATGTTGGTCAGTCGGATGTGGCCTGCTGCGGTTGCGCCGGGAACCGTGCAACGGTGACTGCTGCTCGTCGCAGGCACTCGGGGTGGGGAGTAGAGCAGGCGGTCGGCGCAGCGGTTGGCCGTTGGGCACGCCGCACACGTCCTGTTCGACGAAATGTGTAGCCGGTGAGGCGTCGTTCCAATCTCTCATCTTTGTTTTTCACGGTTTTGTTACTTTTCAATTTTTATGCCTCTTGTATGTCTCTGCTTCCGGCTGCCTTCGTCCTTCTCAGCAAATCCGAAGCATGTGTTCGAGCTTGCTGAATACAAATACATAGTTCATTCTTGGATTCTTGTTCGCCTGTAACCATCTTTAATTGCTGGCACTCATCCATGAATGGTCATGCGCACATGAGTCATGATAAGAGTAGCTCAATTTGCTAATGGTGACAGCCAGAGTTGAGAATATTTTATTCTGTCCTGCCCGGACCCTTAAGGTGTTGAAGAAGAAGCAACTACTAACTCTAAAAAAAAAAAAGAAGAAGCAACCACAAGCACGGCAGCACATGACATGTGCTAGAATGCAGCATCTTCCTCGACATTTCAGTCCACAAGCCCACCCACCACCTCGCATGTCATAGTTACAACTTACATTACAGTAGACGAGTGGCAGCAATGCCATTCACCGCTACTCGCTACATCAGTTGTTGTAGCGGGTCCAGCTGCTTGTGCTCAGTGGTGGTTGTTGGATTGTTGGCAACTCCATTAGAGAAGCAATGAGGCCATGGAGGTTGTTGACAGTAGTTTTATCATTTATACTGAAATATACTTAAAAAATTGTGCGTCCCTTTCTACTTTTTTAAGCTATCCAGGAAGCCTGTTGACAGAGGCTCTGAACCTAGCTCGCTCAATCTGCCCAATAAGCTCATGTCTTGTCTTCACAATTAGCACAAGTTGTAGTTTTTCCCCTTTTCTTGACGCCTGGGACAGACTCAGAGTTGGCCAAATCACCATTGGCTGCTCTCTCTTATCCTTGCCTTCACATCTACCAGAAGCTCTTTTAGTCCCTTGCTGTGCATCTGATCCAAGCTCAAGAAGCAAAATTCACACCTGAATTGGGCAACCCAGATCCTGGAAGCTCCGGTTTGCATACATCACTGAGGCTAATAGGAGCAAAAGCAAACACAGCAAAAGCAAACACAGCAAAAGCAAACACAGCAGATCTGAGGTCGAGGTATTAATTTAGCTTATTTCTAACCAAGAATGCTACGTTCTGTTTATTTTGACTCTCCTCTCGATCATCTATTCTCTGACAGCTACACTTTCTGCTTTTGCCACAGATTCTTGCAAATAAATTGCCTCTGCTCTGTATATACTCAGGTATGAGAACAAGGACATGAACACTCACCAGCTATAAATCATAATAATCACAGTACGAGATCTCTATCACATTGCTTTTTCAGCACTAGAAGCCATGGTATATTTATGTTCGCATCATGAACTATGTTGCTTTTCGTGTATATTATATCACATATTTTCCTATAGCCTGCTCATGTTTTCCTAATATACATATCACTTCTTGTGGCATCTTCATTATCATACTATCTGAACTAGTTTATGGCAGAAACAATTCTGACTTTCTTCAAGGATTACTCTTTTTTCTATCATGTAATGAGTAATAGTAAGATAACATAGTTCTAGAAAACCATAAAAAAAAAGTCATTTATTATGCATTTTTTTAGTGTAGCAGCTAATATACAGTAAAAAATGACTCTATGACAATAAACTTTGTAAGTTGTTATTTTAGATAAGTTTATAAATCTTGACTAAAACATTATGTCATATCAATACTGGCAATTTATTTTAAGTTCCCAATGTTTTGTAAAACAGTACTTGTACACATATAGTTCTTGATATAACAAATTAACATGTTAAGTGCCATGGTACAGGATGAAACAATAGTTTATGACATTGAAGCAACTAAGATCGAGTTTAGTTAAGGGACGTAGAATCTACTCCCTACATTTCAAATCGTAAGTCATTTTTGCTTATCTAGGTACATGCCCATTTTCTATGCACCTAGATCTCATTGCAGTGCTCATACTATAAGGAGGTTTTTAAGTCGGAGCGATAGCTGACAGGAGATAAAAATGGTGGTGGTGAGCACTGCAGCGGGGTGATGACACCCCTTCTTGCCAAGCTCACTACACTAATGGGTGATGAGTACAAGAAGCTCACAGAGGTGAGGAAACAGGTGCCCTTCTTCAAGGACGAGCTCAGCGCCATGGGCGATTTCCTTGAGAAGCTGGCGCATTATGATCAGTTGGACCCACAGATCAGCGGTTGGAGAGATCGTGTGAGGGACATGGCATATGACATTGAAGATTCTATTGATAACCTGATCCTGTGTCATAATTCTAGTGCCAGCGTTGGGTTTATGGAAAAGATCGTCAGTATTTAAAGAGATTGAAGGAATATAGTCAAATTGGCAGACAATTCGAGGAGCTCCGGCGTCGTGTTGTGGAGGAAAGCGAACGATACAAGAGATACAAACTTAAGACTGATGACGTGCAGTATGTTTTCAAGATTAGTGACTCCCGATCTAGTTCTAACACTGTGCCTATTGATCCTCAGTGACGGCACTCTACAAGGTGTCAGCCTCCCTAGTAGGTATGGAAAATTTTACGAGCATTTACTTACATACATTTATAATAACTTGCACGTGCGATATTCCACAAGTCGTTAGTGCTAGTATGTTTTTTAAACATAGTATGAATACCATTGCTCTTATTGTAGGTATTGATGGGCCAATGGAAGAGCTAGTCAGGTGGTTGTTAAACGCGGAGCAAAAATTGAAGGTTATCTCCATTGTGGGATTTGGAGGTCTGGGTAAAACTACACTTGCTAAAGAGGTGTATCAAATGATTAGACAGCAATTCGACTGTCAGGCATTTGTCTCGGTTTCTCAAAGACCTGATTTGAAAAGGCTTCTCAAGGACATACAATCAAAACTTGGAATTGTCTCTTCTTCTTATGACATGCGAGACATCCTCGACAGCCTTGTGGTCCATCTCAAACATAAGAGGTAACTACTTCTGATCAAGCTAGTTAATTCTTGCATTTACGGCATATTATGTTGGATTTAAATAATTGTACAATTTCTTTCCCATCTAGCCATAGATCAATTGCCATAGATATAATGCATGAGCAAGTACACTGACCGCTAGTCAGCAATGAGACAATGGGGGCAGGACACCTGATTTGCCATTTCACATTGCCAATTGTTGTTTGATGGTTGAAAGTTGATTTTGGTGGTGAGCCATGTATGTAAAGAACTTTAATATTGTTGGCCGCCCAGTTTGCCAGATTGCATGTGCTTCTAGGGCCTTAAACTAATAATATCATCAAAGATTTTATGAGTCCATATATTTTACCATGTAGAGAATAGTATTACGGGTTCAATCAAGTTTGTCTCATGTCAATCTGATATGCATTTAATTGTACGAATTTGAAACAAATCTTTAACTTTTCACAAATGCCTATTCACTGACTTTAATTAGATTTACTTTTTTCTTTGATATTTTCTCACAGTTCTATTGACTTTATAGTGACAATATGTTATCTATGTAACATTTTTTTACCCAAGTTATCTATGTAACATTTGGAAACAAATTTAACAGGTACTTGATTATAGTTGATGACTTGTGGGACATGCGGGAATGGGAAATTATTTTGTGTGCTTTTCCAGATAACAATATGGGCAGCAGAGTAATTGTAACTACACGGCTGGAAGATGTGGCTAGTAGGGCAAGTTCCAATCACCAGTGCATCTATAAAATGAAGCCCCTCAACGACCAAAGACGCAAGAAGATTATTCCTTAATAGGATATTTGGTTCTGAAGATGGCTGCCCATCTCATTATAAAGAAGTTTCTGCTCAAATTTTAAAGAAGTGCAGTGGTTTACCACTTGCGATTATCACCATAGCTAGCTTGTTAGCAAGCCGACCAGAAAGACTAATGAATGAATGGGAGAGCATACGAAACACCTTGGGTACTCCGTTTGACACAAATTCCACCTTGGAAGGAATGAGACAGATTCTAGACCTTAGCTACAAGAATCTTCCTCATCATCTGAGGACATGCTTTCTATATCTCGGTAAATATCCAGAGGACTATGAGATCAAGAGGGATGATTTAGTTAGACAATGGATGGCTGAAGGCTTTGTTAGTTTATGTCAATGGCAAGGCGACGAGGAGGATGTTGCTAAGAGTTATTTCAATGAGCTTGTGAATAGAAGCTTGATTCAGCCAGAAAGAAGTGACTGTGGGGAGGTATTGTCCTGCAGAGTACATGATATGATGCTTGATTTAATCCTGAAGAGATGCAGGGAAGATAATTTTATGAGTGTGGCATACAGTTCTGGAGACCTGACAAGAGAAAACAAATACAACATCCGTCGACTGTCCCTGCACTTTAATCCTGAAACTAGTGCATCAGATGATGGCATAGTATTGGGGCCCATTTCTCCTAGTACTAGCCTGTCAAAAGTTCGATCGCTCTCAGTGATTGGAAGTCGCATGTCAAGACTTCCATTATTTCCGTTTCATAAGTATCTCCGAATGTTGGATCTCCAGATGCATCTCACACAATATAGACGTAATGATGAAGTGATGTTCTCTTGGTGGATTGGCAAGCAAGTTGACCTCACTATTATTTGTCAATTGTTACAACTAAGATATTTGAAGCTTAACAGTTGTTCATGGTATATAAAGATCCCTTCTAAGATTAGCAGGCTTGGGCATTTGGAGACGCTGGAAATACTGGGGAACTCAAACATGCCATCACAAATTGTTGATTTGCCTCGCTTGTCCCGCCTGGTAGTGCATTGGGGTGAAATGATGCCTTACGGGCTAGGCAAGATGAAGTCTCTACGCACTCTTTCAGGCTTTGATCTGCTCCATTTGAACACCAGGGCTCTCGGTGAACTCATAAATCTAAGGGATCTGAGGCTGTGCTGTGGATGGCAGGGCATGCGCAATCTCCAGGTGAAGGAGCGACGACTCTGCTGCGGTACTTCTGGTGTGGATGTATCAGCAGCCAAGGGGATTGATTCTTTCTACTCTTCCATTGGAAAACTCCGTGCCCTCAGATACTTGGAGATCCGACCTGGGCGTGTTGTCTTGATTGATGATGATGATTGCCTCGGCTCACTATCTGACCCGCCTCCTGGAATTGAGATTCTCAAACTGAAGGGATTCCTGTTCTCCAGAATTCCCCGGTGGATTAGATTGGGTGCTCTGAATAGGCTACGCCGTCTGGAGCTTCTTGTTTCGAGGATGTCCACAGACGACGTTGATGTCCTTGGAGAGCTTCCCTCGCTCATGCACTTGGGCTTGGAATTGGAGAGTGGCCCTCGTGCTGTCGAAGCCATCGTGTTCAGCACAGGATTCCTTTCTCTGGAGAGCCTCAGTTTCTACTTTTTTGATGCAAATGCAACCTCGTACATGGGATTCCAGTTCCAGGAAGGAGCTATGCCCATGCTTCAAAGGCTCACTCTACAATTCGATTACCGGGAGTGGGGGAGAGCCACACCAGTTGGCATGGAGCACCTCTTGGGCCTCCGACACATCCATGTGGAGTTCCAGGACCATCAGGAGACATGGGACGGAAGCTACCCTCCACCACCAAATTTTTGCTGTGATGCAGAACGTGCGTTACGGAACAGTGTGGAATTGCACCCAAGCCGCCCTTCCTTCACCTTGAACTGGAGGTGGAATAGGTGGAAGAGAGCTGATACAAACGACCGCGACCGTATTTAGTATATTTGCCTTTTGTAGTTTTATTTATTTGAGAGCACGCCTAGGCGCGTTTTTCATATTTGTCTTTTATATGTATATCTTACATGGAAAAATGGAAATGTATTGTTTCGAATCACTTGTGATCCCTTGCAGAAAAGGGATAAAAAAATTTATGTGTAAATTGGGTTAACAGCCAGTTTGGTTCTTCATCCATTTCTGTTGATTCATGCTTTTGTAGAGGCAAGGATGGCTTCTTGTTTGTATTGCACGGTCCTATTTGATTCATAATCACATAGGTGTGAAGAGGAAGAGTATAGTGCCATTTGTGAATCTACAGTGAATACTTTATGTCTTGATGTGTATTAGTGTATATGGTTCACAGTTGTGTGCTGTTATTAAACCCTCTGTGAGCTCATCATGGGAATACTTTATTTTATATGCTTCTTAGAGAATAATACTTTTATAAATTATAATACTCTTTGGGTACCATAACGCTGCAGCTTGTAATGGGAAGAGGTCCAAACGTGCTGAGATTAAAAAATGAAGCTGCTGATACAGAAAAGAAATGTCAGGAACTCGTAGATGCTGCGATTCTGGCCGACTTGAAACGCCACGTCGAAACATATCGCTCTGATAATGATAGACCTTGGTCTCACAAGGGAAGAGCGTCCAGAAATGGTAGCTGTGTGTCTCGTGATTGAATCCATGGTGAAAAGCAACTGAACCAACTTGCTTTCTTGGACGGACGGTGTGTCATAGACGTCGATGCAAAACCCAGCCCAATCAAGAACCGCAAGCCCAGGCCCAACAAGAAGTGTCTGACCCGTAATGGAAAAATTGAGCCCAAGCCCAGATGTGTCTGGTGAATTTGCTGTCCAACAGCTGTAATACAAAACGGGAGAGTAGGAACGGTTTCGTCTTCAACTTGGACATTGCCGGAGATATCTAGCTGGAGCTAGAGGGCGGCGTGACCTTGTTCACCAGAGTTCATACTCCTTGTATCCAGATCTAAACTCATGAATCCTGTACACTATATTGTCGTGAGTAATCTATCCTAGTAGTTTGTAACACGGTGTGATGTCCTTTACTTCCTGAGCATGTGCTGAGAGCTTCCGTATATCCAGCATATGCCGAGCACGGAGCACCCCGCCGGCACCTCGGCCGTTCCGTTAGCCACTGAGGAAGGAAGGGACCTCCTATCCACTGGAATTTGGGCCACTTATGAAGCTCACGACCCACGCTACACCGAAATTCAAAAAACAAAGGCCTATGAAGCCCACGCTGAGAAATGCAAAAAAACAAAAAAGACCAAATTCCGAAATGCAAAAGCAAAAAAACAAGCCCAATGAAGCCTGCTCAGAAATGCAAAAAACAAGAAAGCCCAAGAGAAATAATAAGCCCACGATAAAATAAATACTGGAGATGCGGGATATCGATCCCTGTACCTCTCGCATGCTAAGCGAGCGCTCTACCATCTGAGCTACATCCCCTTTAGATTTTAATTATAAATGGACAAATAATTTGAAGTTGTCCTAACTAATCCAGCAATGGCGAACTAGAGTAAAGCAGCGACCACGGCAACCACAAAAGCGGTAGAACTTGTCAAACTGCACATGTGCTCCGTGCTCGGCACATGCTGTTTGGGTATCATAATTTCGGGCCTTTTTTCTAAAAAAAAAAAAAAAAGAACCGATTGTATCGATTTCAATCAGCACATGTTGGGATGAACACTAAACTAAGTTCTACCTCAGTCGACTCTAGCACATATGTATTAAGATGGATACGAAGTTCATCTAGACAAGGGCTTAAGTGAAGCCCATGATTTTTTTTTTTTTTTAACAAAGAGTCATATGCTTAAAAAATAATTTTAATTTAAAATTTAATCTAAAACATTCAAAAGAATCTACCATTTATACGGCAAGTGACATCATCTGTGACTTTGTACGACACGTTTATCCCGTTGATGTTTGGATTGCTTCTAAATTTAATTTTAAAAGTAAAATTATGATGGCAAATCTAGGCAAAATATTTTTTAGCAATGTGGCAAACTAGGTTGTGCTTTTTTGTGTTTAGCATGTGTGCTTAAAATTACATGATTGTTGGAGTTGTTGTTCATAGGTTATTTGTTTTGGACTTTTAAGATGTAGTACAAAATATCAATAGGTCTTTTTTATTTTGGTTTTTATTAAGACAAAAAAAGAAAGCTATAAAGTAGAAAGGTCCCAATCGGCACTCTAGTGCTAATAGGCCTAGGGCAAGGACCAATCTGCCAGCATCCGACCGACAGGACTGTAGGATTTCAGGGCGATATCATGCGGACAAATCGGCGACAGGAGGGCCGATAACGAATCTGTCGGCTTCTGGATAGCTCACTAGTTGGATAACCTATTTATGTACCTTTTTCTTCTAAGTAATATCATTTTTTAAAAATCGAAAACCAGTAATCTCCTCTTGCCTTAACATTGAAGAAACAAAATACCGCACTGTTCATCATGTAAAAAAAAATACCGCACTGTCACGTACAGACGACGTACAGTTCGGTCCATTTGATTGTTCAGCTGGGTCCATTCGACTTGCCGGGCACGGGCAAGGGCAAGGGCAGTCGTCTATGATCGCCGCCATGGCCAACTACTCGACAATGACATCGAGCTCACGTCCGTGTGCACCGACAAAGATCTCCGGAGAAGATGTTCATCGAGACCAGCTAGGGAAAGTCTATCATCGTAATCGAGGATGACTGCTCTGGACCTGATCGATCCGCAAGAAGAAAAAGGCGGCCGGCCTGCCACCGACGCGACGGCGCAGGACGGCATGCAATCGGCAACGTACGCCGCCACGTACCACAAAAACGTTGAGAAAATGTCCCGCCGCGCCATTCGTCCAATCGTCCACGACGACGACCACGAGCGCGGGTGACGCTCTTGGGCCTGCTCAACTTCATCGACGGCCTCTGGTTGCGTATGCGGCGCGGCGGCGAGCGAGCGGATCATCGTGCTCACGACGAGGACGAACCATCGCATGCATCGGAGAGGCAGAGGCCATCGAAAAACATTATTGCCCATGGATCTGCTCATCAAACATGCGATGTACATGGGAGGCGTGCGCGTGGCCGCTTTCACCAATGCCTTAAACCCGGTGCTGCCGTTTTATCTGTCTCTGGGTTCCTTATTTATTGTGAGATCAAGATTATGCCAATGACGAGTCATGGTAAGACCCACTTAAACCGTGAAAACTTTTTTGGGAATCAATCATAAGCAGGAGTACAATTGTTTTCGCGTCTCCATTTTCCACCCAACAAATTGTTTTTACAACAAAAAAAAAATGGCATGACGGCTGGGGCTGTTGCCGCTGGCCCGAGCGGGCGGTAGTGCCGACCCAGCTGGGGAAATGGAGAAAGGGCCGTGCCGGGCGGTAGTGCTGAGCATTCCTATGGGCCATGCTCTGTTGTGTTTTGCAGTGCGTACGTGGGCCATGCATGGCCCATAGGAAGCACAGGCTTTGATGGACTGCCCGGTGATGCATATGTTTCGGGCCTCCATCGTCCAGTCCGCTCTTGTCCTCATTCGCTGCTTTACAGTCAACAATGCGATTGTACCATTTTTTTTGTTTTCTTTTGAAAGAACCGATTGTATATCAATTTTAATCAGCACATGTTGGGATGAATACTAAACTAAGTTCTACCTCAATCGACTCTAGCACATATGTATTAAGGTGGATACGAGTTCATCTAGACAATGGCTTAAGTGAACAAATTGGATAAGTAACATTATTCTTTGTATTAGATATCATGCTTATATATAAAAATTATAGCTTTTCAAATTGATTATAAAAAAAAATATATATAAATACATATATAGCGACATGTCAACATCAACTAGTCTCTATAAAATCATCATAGTATGTCTTGTTCGACCGTGTCTATATATATGGACCCGCGTGTGTCCCGCTTGGTTTTTACCACTACGTGAAAACTTTACTATAAAAGCTAGGCCTCATATATTTTAGGAGCGCCTCAATCTGCAAACCGCCTACAGTTAGTTTGGCATGATCCTCAAATCAACCCGCCCTTATTGATTTTGGCGGCCGCCCTACACTACGTGAAAACTTTACTATAAAAGCGGGCCTCATATATTTCGGGGCGCCTCAACACCCGCAACCGCCCCTCTGAGTTAGTTTGGCATGATCCTCAAATCAACCCGCCCTTATTGATTTTGGCAGCCCTACAGTTAGTTTAGCGGCCGACCTTACTGCGGCAAAGATAGGCGTAGTGTACGAGAAATTGATCGGATACACCGGCGATCTGTGCGTTGAAGAGTCCAAAGTGCCTCTCCCGTCTCGGCTCCGGCTTCGGTCTGGCGAAGATACAGGTCTCGATGAATCCAGGGCGCCCGGCGTGTCCCTGCCCGACATGGTTGATGAGGTTGGTTGTAGGTTTTGCGCGTTCCCGGCGTGGCGGCGTCGTCACCTGCCGACGGGCCCGGCCTCTCGGACACGACGACGCCGGCGTTCCCAGCGCCCGGCGTTTCGCCTTGAGACAAATGTGTGTCGACGGCGCATCGAAGAGGTTCTGGTACCCATTGCCGCCGCCCTGCACGGCGGTTGCCGGCGAGGTGAAGAGCGCGTAGCTGAGGTCGACGCCTCTTTGCCCGTGTAGGCTTAAGTACGGGTACACGTTGCAGAGCAGCGGGCGCGACGGTGCTCTGAGGTACCGCGCGATGGGTCCCATGTACGATCGACGCGAAGCTGCCCCGCGACGGCGGGAACCCTGGGTGACGCCGCTCTGCACCGCCGTGGACACCTTAATGTTTCCCAGCCCGGCATTGGCCAGCGCGGCGTTCATGTTCTGCATGGCTGGGAGGATGCTGTTGGTGTCTCCGCCGGAGACCTCGTTGCCGACGGCGATGTAGCGGAAGTTGACCCCGGGAACGCCTGCACGTTGCTCTGCACCCACGCTGCCGCCGCCGCGCTCGGGTCGGAGGCCAGCGCGGCGAGGTCCGAGTTGGGCACGCCCATGATCACCCCCGATGTTGCTGCGGCTCAGCGCGTTCAGCGCGTTGGTGTCCGGGAAGTAGATGCGCATTAAGGTTGATGCCGTTGGACTGGTACAGCTGCACCACGTCGCTCGCCGACGGCAGGTTGTCGCCGTTCACGCCGTAGGACACGCCGATGGATTCTCCTGTTGTACGGATTACTTAGTAAGTCATGTATGCATGTATTCAAAGTATGATACGTGAATGGCATAAATACAAATGGGTATGCACATATATCTTACCTGTGGGAATGGCTGCAAATGCTCCGAGAAGCAATGCCAGTGCAAGCATGGAAGCGACGCCCTGCTTCGCCATCTAGCTTCTTGCAATGATCGACTAGGTATGTGTGAAGAGTATTTAGTAGATTAGTAGGTTATTGACGCCGGATGGAATCCGGATCACACACACTAGCAAGGGTTTGCACCCACGGTTGTTGTTCACTCTAACTACCGAATGCCTCCTGAGAAGTGAAAGAGCACGTGGAGGTTGTTGTTCACTCTAACTACCGAATGCCTCCTGAGAAGTGAAAGAGCACGTGGAGTCCTAGGGTCGGTAAGGCCACATAGAACACCGCTAAATCTCGCCGGGAGACGTGACGAAGGGAGGAAAATGGGTCATATAGTAGATTTATTATTTTGATATGTCCATATACATACCCTTTATTTTATAGGGAGTAGGGGTGTTCTTTATCATGTTAAAAACCAATGTGGTACTATTTTCATATCGTTTTATATAGTTTTTCTTAGATTGGCCCAAAACTAGCATTGGCTCTTAAGATTGGCATTGGCTCGATTATTTCAGTGCCAATATATGCCCCCATTTGTTTAAGTGAATGAAGCATGAACCGGAAACTCAATGAAATCACTAAATAGCAACGCCGCCAACTCATTAGCTATCGGCATCAAAGCGTGATGCATACATCGACCATATTTATTCTAGGGTGATACATGTATCAACCATTGTATTTATTCTAGGGCGATACATGTATCAACCAATGTCTTTATTCTAGGGTGAGACATGTATCAACCATTGCTTGGTAGAGCACTTCTAGAGCGATACATATATCAGCAATTGCTTGGTAGAGCACTCTAGGCTGCTTGCCAAACACTTAAGAGAATAATTATTCAAAGTACCTTCCATTGATTACTCTGGGAGACTATCACCTTGCAACGTCTCCACCATGTAGGAATTTGCTAAATAACACTTTGATCACTGTATAAGAACCTTCCCAATCTGGTGACCACTTGTCAAACTTGTTGTTCTTTGTCCCAATTTCATTTCTAGTTTTTTTTTTTTCACACTAGATCTCTAACATGGAATGATTTGCTTTTAACTTTCTTGTAACATGCTTTGGCAACTGGAGCTCTGTCTTTGTCCATTTTCTTGTGAGCTTTTAATTTTCCATCGGTCACCTCGTCGCCATTACCTACATTTTTGTTTAACAGCAGATAAAAGGGCCGGACTACGTAATGGGCCGCATTGCAGATCGTTAGGGCCTTGTCCTGGCGGGCTTGGTTTCACTGGCTCTACCGGCGCCCCTGAATCTCGAAGCAAAGTTTGAATTCTGATAATCTGAACAGGGTTCACGACTAGTCAATTTTAATTTAAAACTTTAATCTAAAACATCCAAAAGAATCTACGATTTATACGGCAAGTGACATCATCGGTGACTTTGTACGACACGTTTATCCCGTGGATGTTTGGAATGCTTGAGCAGGGCGGTCCGACGGCTGCTCGTGCACTGGCGTGCGACAACTCGAACAGCACGTCGTGCCTGGGCCACCAGCAGCCGCCGCCGCTCCCCGCCCCACAACCAAGCGCTGCGCGTGCATCCTCGAGGAGATGTGACCGCGACCCCAGAGGAAAGAGAAGCCGTGTCTGCCGTTCCGTCTGCGCGGCTTCGGTGACGGCCCTGTCTCGGGGGGCCTGCGCGCGCAGCTCTCCGGTGGATGGCGGGCCTGTCCCGGCGGACGGGCTCCACTCCGTGAAGCAGGCTCCGGCAGACCGGCAGCCCCGGCCGTGGACGCGCTCCACTCTACTCCGCTAGCGCGTTCCACTCTGTCGCGGCTGGGAAAGGCTGCCCACCTGACGTCCTGATGCTGCTAGTACAGTCAGAGCGGCGGCGCAAGATGAGCATCCCGCACCTGTTCCGGTGCCTCATCAGCCTCGACATCTTCATGGGGCAGACGCACCTACAACAAGCGCTGGCATGCCGCCGGCCACCGCGCGTGCCTGGTCACAAATTCACAATGCAGCCGATCGACAACGCTGCGCTCGTGTCGTGCCCAACCGCACCCTCCATGCTCAATGGGGCATCGGCCGCAAGGATTTTACTTTGCTGGTGCTAATCTGCTATTGTATTTTTAGACGCGCTACATCGCATAGAGGAGATTCAGAAAGAGAGAGTTACAGCCCGCAACAGCAGCTGAACATCGTGCCATCACGTGCTGGCTCTACACGGCGCCGGCGACGTGCCGCGCACGCTGCCGCCCGATAGCAGGGAGCCACAGCCACGCCCCGCCACTGCCTCGACATCGGCACTGCCAGACGCGCGGGCAGCGAGGATGGACAGGGCAGGACAGCGGCCTGAGAAGCGTGCGACAAGGCGCGGAGGAGCTTGGCGGCGACTGTGGCGTCGCATCCACCGCCACGGTGCGTCGAACTCGGGCGGCGGATGCTGATGCGGCTCTGCCCTGCTCCTGACGCGTCCACTGACAGTCCCAACTTGGCGCCACTATATCCCCTCTATGATGATCAAACCTGTGTAAGCCATTAACACAATCTGTTTCTCTAGATGCCTGCTAAGAACTGGTGACCTGAGAAGCCATGGTTACCACGGTAAAAACCTCGAAAATGATGCCTGAGAAACGCAACAGCAGCCTGTACGTTTTGCCTCGTTCACGCAGTGCACGCGGTCACCGTGCGCCGCGGGTGGGCGCCCTTCTCCATGGCTGGCTGGCCGCCGTAGCTTTGCCGTAGCCTGGCCTCTACGCTGCTCTGCCGGTCGCCTCCTCGACTGCCTTCGCCGCTGCTCCGTCACACCACTGATGGCGGGCACGCCACCGAGCCGCTGGCACGAGGGCGGCGCGCACGTTGCCAAGGCACGCCACCGAGCCGCTGGCACGAGGGCGGCGCGCACGTTGCCAACTTTGCTCGGACCTTCTCCGACTCAACCGACAACACAGACGTGTCCTGTCCTATGTAAGCCCCTGGTGGTCACCGAGCTGATGCACTGCTTTGAGCCTGGCACGTTTGAGAAGACAAATGATTTATATAAATCATGAATCCAGACCTGAACAGTTTGCCCAACTGTTTTTTTGCAGAGCAAGACGTCCTCTGTTTTCAGTTAAACTGTTTATACACTGCTTTTCTGACAATATTTTTTTGGCGATTCTGTTTACTTTCCCTGCACACGCAAAAGTCCACCTCTACAGCCTATACTCATGCTGGTAAATGAATTTTCGCCAGTTTGCCTCTCGCTGTGTTGAATATTGAATCTTTTTGCTAATTTGACAGTTTTTTTAAACTAATTACAGGATTAACACGGGTTGTTTTATTTTTCAAGAATAACACATTTGGTGGTGCCTTTGCCAAAGCGCCTACAAATGCATTGTGAGGCGCCATGCATGGCGGCGCCTCAAGGCCGCCATATGCTGGCACCCGCCGCCCGCCAGGGAGCCGACGTGGCGGGGGCCTTGTGGCGCCCGTTGGCAAAGGCGCCACAAGGCCGCATAGAGCCCGGCGCGCAACCGGTCCTTCCCCAACCTCACTCTCCTCTGTTTTGGCCGCAGCAGGGGAGGAAGGCTTACGGGAGGGGTGACGGCGCCGCCCCATTTCGGCTGGGCCGGGCGGTCTCCCCTCCCAATCCTCCTCCATCCTTTGCTCCGGTGAAGGTATTGCTCCTCTCTTCCTTCATTTTCATGGTGGATTGATGGTGGGTTGGTGGCTAGGGTTTGGGCTAGGGTTTAGTTGAAGAATGTTTTTGGTGGAGCTATGGGGATTTAGGGTTAGGAGAATTAGATTACTTCCTTGTGGATGTAAGGTTTAGTTTCATATTTGTTTAGTTCCATGTGGATTTACAAGTTAGGGTTAGTGATTTTTAGTGGTGGACCATATGATTAATTTAATTATTTATTGTTTGGGGTTTACGGTTACTTTGCAATGATGATTTTTAGTGCCTCAGTCCCGTCGTTGATGTGGAGGACAATGATGATGACTTCTGATCCCGGGCTACTCAAGTAGCTGATGAGATTTATGAGGCTTAAGAAGACGCAAATGCAAGATGAGGAGGAGAAGAAGAAGACGCCAATGCAAGATAAGGAGGCTTAACAAAACGCAAATGCAAGATGACGAAGAGTGGTGGTCCCAAGCTACTCAAGTAGCCAATGAGATTGAGGCCTCCTACAAGACTTAAAAAATGCAGCCGAGGGTGGAGCAAAGGGGGACTAGTCAAGTAATGAGGTTCTTGTGGAGGAGTTTGATTCGAGACGATGACTTGCTTCCAGGCTATGTTTTGATTCCCTGATGTTGATCGGTGAATTCATACTCGCATACCAATATGTAGTGAAGAATGTTGTCTTATCTATTTGCTATGTATCGAACTATCACTCATGCCGCGAACTATCACTCATGCCACGAACTCAGAAATATTGCAACTAAGTATCATAACCTAGCTACCTAGAATAAATAAATAAAACTACCTATAAGGTCTAACACCAAATTGCTAAACCTAACTAACTTGAAATACCTATACGGGTCTCTCACCAAATTGACACCCCAAACTAATCTAAGCATTATAGCTACAAATAATTGAAATGTAATTTACACTAGAAAAGTAAATGAGAAGAGGTTTACCTTGCAATGGGGCGAGAGAGAGAAGGAAGCAGGCTCTATGCAGCCTTGTGGGCGCTTTTGCCAACGGGCGCCACAAGGCCCCGCCACGCCGCCTCCTGTGCCGGGCGGGTGGTGCCGGCGTGGCGGCCTTGAGGCGCCGCCATGCATGACGCCTCACAATGCATTTGTGGCGCCTTTGGCAAAGGCGTCACCAAATGTGCTATTTCTTGAAAAATAAAAACGACCCGTGTTAATCCTGTAATTAGTTTAAAAAACTGTCAAATTAGCAAAAAGATTCTGAATATTCAGCGTAGCTTTCCTTGTTTCGGCTTTGGGAATGTTACTACGCAATTTATTTCGTATTACCTTGTCTAACAACTTTTAGCATTGGGTTTCAAAAAAAAAAAAAAAAAAAAAAACTTTTAGCATCAAAGTAAAAAGGCTGCACATACACGCTATAAACCATCAGCAAGATGCTGAGGACAAAAATTAGAAAAAAGGTTACTGGAGATTCTCAGATACACCGCTGCAGCGGCTACGGTATGCGGAAGCAAGGGGCAAAGAAAGTTTATAGACAAAACGACAGATGTTTGCCACAGGATCCCCAAATTTCGTTGTTTACAATAATGGTGCAGTGAGGAACAGAATTGATTCATCTAAACCATGAAACCACGTACTTACGGATAGTTTAGACCGCAAAGACTTAAAGAGCACTTGCCATCAGCCATCAGAGGTGGGTCTTTCAACTGTCCTCGCATGATTCACACCGGACGGACGAAAAACCCACGTGAACTAACTGAAGTCAATTTGGAAGCTTGGCAGCACCAGCAAGTAAACAGGGAATGGTTTGGGCTGAAACCGGTTGTCTAGTTTGGTTTTCCATTTGGGTTGGGCCTACACGATTTGAGTGAAAATGGGGTTAGTGGGCTGGTTTAGTCTGCGGTTGCAGTGACTCGGTTGAGCGATTGGGTGGTCTGTTGTCGTCGAGGAGATCGCATCGTCCCCGTACGCCGTCGTCCACAGGAGCATCGGGCTGCCGCTCCGCTCGCACACAGCATGCCTTCACGCGCCGCTGCCGCCGGTCCACATCGTTGGTCTGAGTAGGCCCTCGCCGCGCCGCCACGTCCTCAATAGGCTCGAACTCTGGCCTCCCGCCGCCACTTCCTCGCGTCCCCGTGCAGGCTAGCACGGCGATGGTTGGGGTAGGGCTGGTTTCTGTAGTGACGGTTTGGATTGAGGTGAGCTAATTAATCAACACATCGACGTCTGGATTGGTGTGGATTTTGGTTTGGATACCAGCCTGTTGTCAGGTTGAACGACAGAACAGACCGGACTTCTGTCGTCAACGGTGGAGTTGTGTACAAAACAGGGGGGAGTCCAGTTCCTCCACTTTACCATGTTGTCGAGCCATCCAAATTTGCTTACCGGAGCAAATAGGCCACCCTGTCCCCACGGCCGCGCGCACCAGGCAGAACAACCGGCAGAGACAATGGCAGTGGCACCACCGCGCCGCTCGTACCCGTGCGCGCGCAGCTACTTCCTCCTGTTGCTGCTCGCGGTGCTCCCCTGCTGCTGCGTCGTGCGCCGAGCGGCCGCGCAGACGGCGGGCGACGACGACAACGCGCAGCTGCTGCTCCGGATCAAGAGCGCGTGGCGCGACCCGCCCGCGCTCGCGGGATGGGACGCCTCGTCCCCGCGCGCGCCCTGCGACTGGAAGTTTGTCGGGTGCCACACGGCGTCCGGGCGCGTCACGAACCTCACGCTCGCCACCGCCGGTGTCGCGGGCGCCTTCCCCAGACGACGCCATCGGCGGCCTCTCGGCGCTGACCTACCTCGACGTCTTCAACAATAGCATCACCGGCGCGTTCCCGACCGCGCTCTACCGCTGCGCTTCGCTCCAGTACCTCGACCTGTCGCTGAACAACCTCACCGGTGAGCTGCCCGCGGACATCGGCAGGCTGGGCAAGAATCTGTCCACTCTGCTCCTATACAGCAACGGGTTCAACGGCTCCATCCCGGAAAGTCTCGGCGCGCTGACGAGGCTCCAGTACCTCGACCTGTCCGAGAACAACCTCGTCGGCGACTTCCCGAGCTACGTGCTAGAGATGGAGGAGTTGGAGGTGCTGGACCTCAACACTAACATGTTGACCGGAAGCATACCTGCGGGTGTTTGGAGCCTGAAGAAGTTGCAGACTTTGGGTCTGTACAGCAACAACTTCACCGGCGACGTGGTGATTAACGACTTCACCGCGATGAACTTAAGTCGAATCGACCTTTCAAATAATTCCAAGCTTACTGGAGCTATCCCAAGAAGTCTTTGGGACTTTGGAGAACCTCACATGGCTGAACCTCAATGACAACAACTTCTCTAGCGAGATACCAGCGAGCATCGGCCAGTTGCCATCACTGTCATATTTGTTGCTTGCCAATAACAGGTTTACTGGCACGCTCCCGCCGGACCTTGGAAAGAATTCGGACTTGATGGAAGTTGAGGCTGATCACAACGAGCTCACCGGCACCATCCCTGAAGGTCTGTGCGCCAGAGGTCAGTTCTGGCACTTCACCGCCAAGAGCAACAAATTGATGGGGTCCATCCCGGGAGGCCTTGTCAGCTGCACAACTTTGTATTATCTGCAACTGGACAATAACCAGCTCTCCGGCGACGTGCCAGAGGCTTTGTGGACGGCGCCGCAGCTTTGGGGGTGTTTAGTTGGTTCTACAGGAACCCAAAAAGTGCTACAGTTCCCTATCACATCAAATCTCTTAACGCATGCATGGAGCACTAAATATTGGTAAATAAAAAACTAATTGCATAGTTTGGTTGAAAAGTATGAGACGAATCTTTTGAGCCTAATTAGTCTATGATTGGACAATAATTACCAAATACAAACGAAAATTGCTACGGTTCCCGAACCCAAAATATTTCACCAACTAAACACCCCCTATAACGTGACACTACGGAGTAACCAGCTCTCCGGGACTCTTCCGGCCACCATGTCTCCCAGCCTTGCGACGTTAGACATCGGGAATAATAAATTCGGTGGCAGCATTCCGGCTGCAGCAGCTGGGCTGCAGAAATTTACTGCCGATTACAACCAGTTCTCCGGTCCAATACCGGCCAGTATTGTTGACGGGATGCCGCTGCTCCAGCAGCTGATCCTGTCCGGTAACCAGCTCTCAGGCGGTATCCCCGATGTGACGATGATCGTTGACAGGTTCAACATGTTAACGCACATGGATATGAGTAGGAACCAGCTCACTGGAGAGATACCGGAAGAGCTGGGCGCCATGCCGGAGCTGGCCGTCCTTGTGGCAACACTGTTGCCTGGATTAGTTCATCACGATGAATGCCACACAGCACTATCTTGTACACATATGTTCCTACAGTGTTCAATGGTTCAGGCTTCACTTGGTTTCAGATTAGGTATTGTGGTCATCCTGTGTTGTATACTTGTATTGTATTTGTTGTTCTGTGAGTAAGTACTTTTTATAGTGAGCTTAATGATAATTAATGCTTCAAGGAGTTGAACGGGAACAATGTTGCGAGACGAGTGATTTGGTGAGTAGATGATAAAGAGCTTTGGCAAGAGAGATCACTTGGATCGTTTCCATAAAGCTGTTTGCCAATTCGTACCTTGCAAGTTGTTTAACATTTCAACCCGTGTAACGTAGTACTTCGCTTCCCCAACACATCAATGGACCGAAGCGTACAAAGCATCTTTGGGCATGACTGGAGTGAACGTCAAAAGCCTAGTGTGAGTACATGTATCTTGGGTATTCATTGATCTGCATCTGTACCTCGTGCCACCTGCTTGTGCTGTTGTGCATAACAAGACGTCCTCTGTTCTCACTGTATGTTGACTCCGCTTTTTCTTTAGCCCAGCCTGCTCAGCGTGTGTATATTCACTTTACTGCAGTATTAGGGGCTTGTTTAGTGATGCTATAGAGTTTTTGGACCCATGGCACACTGCAAAATATATGTTGTATCTGCTACTGGACAAGTACACAGATTGGAAAAAAAAAATATGCTACTGCCATATTTCAGCAGGTTTACTCCCTTCGTCCCACTGACTTTGTCACCCCGGATTCCGTACCATCTTCTTCGATACTTTGTCTTATTCAAATTTTTTACACAAATATAATTTATTTTGTTACTTAACTTATTTTATCAACGAAGATACTTGAATATTGATTAATTTATTTTATGATTTGCAAAAATATTTTGAATAAGACGGATGGTCAAACATGAAGTTCAAAAGAAAAAAATGTCGGTCAGCATGGGACGGAGGGAGTACGAGATAGTAGGTCATATTCCATATTCATATTCCAGTAGTGGTACTGTTCCGTTAGTTTCAGCTGACTGCATGTGCTGATCGTGTCATGTGAATCCCCTTGCTCCATTCGTCGTACTGTTTCATCCGGTTTGATGTTTGGGCAACGCGCCTGCACTGCACTGCGCTGATCCTCCAACATTGCCACCTCATCGGATCAGTGGACGGAAGCAGTTGTGTATTCAGCGTGCAGGCAGATTACCAGGACCAACTCCGTCTACAAAATAAGACTGCTCTGTTTTCATTGTTTGTTCACTCTGTTTTCTCCCCATTCGCTTGCAGGTACAACTCTGTTCTCCATCACAACTAAATCTCTCGAACCCTCAAATATCCAGGAAACAGAATGTCCGTGTTTCTCGGAGGAGCGCTCCAGGCGATCGTGGAAGGCGACTCCACCCCCGACCCGATCTAGGCCGCCACCTCCGGCGACCTTGATCCGCTTCGCCGCCGACCACCCGGTCCCGGTGTCCACGCCACGACCTCGACTTGCAGTGCGAGATCGGCCAACGCAAATCGCCCGGTTAGCCGCCCTTGGCGCCGTCGACCACAGAATTGCCGCTAGGGCTTGCCGCTTAGGTTTTCCTGGGTCGGGCTGTGCTGGTGGCTGTGCCGGATAGTGCACAGTGCATCGTTTCTTCG
Source organism: Hyparrhenia diplandra (assembly GCA_015847255.1). NCBI lineage: Eukaryota > Viridiplantae > Streptophyta > Magnoliopsida > Poales > Poaceae > Hyparrhenia > Hyparrhenia diplandra. Next base: position 61,756 of record JADLZK010000923.1, read on the forward strand.
ATTCTCTGCTCGTGTTCTATGGCCATGGCAGGAGACAAGGGAGAGAGGGGGCGGGGGAGTACCCCAAACCCTAGTGTGGAAGATCTGCTCCGAAACTCAACATCACGGAGGGGGACGAAGGAGCGGTCATGGATTTTGTTGATGAGGATGAGGAGGATGATCTGGTCCCGTCTGAACTAGCTTTGGTGGGGAAGGTCCTCTCGCCGGGTCCTGTATCCATCGATACTTTGAAAGCAGCCATGAAGCCGGCCTGGGGTAACCCGATCGGCCTCAAACTCCGAGCGATCGGAGAGAAGGGTGACAACTTGTTCAGTAGCTGAGTTTGGCGGCGCGGGATTTGGAGAGGGTCTTTGTCCATGACGCCATGGCTCTTTGGTAAACATGCAGTCCTGATCAAGGAATATGACCCAAGTTTGCGGCCTGATGAGATCATTTTTGATCGGCTTGAATTGTGGGTTCGGATGCCAAACCTCCCTCTTGGATGGATGAACCGCACAAAGGGATCAAAAGCAATGAGCTTGGTGGGGCATGTGATGAAGATGGATGTGGATGGTGATGGCAAAGCCAGCGGGGCATACTTACGTGCACGTGTGGCAATCGAAATTGACAAGCCGATCAGGAGGGGGGTTCTCCTCCGTATGAAGAGAGATGAGGAGCCTAAATGGTTCCCAATTCAGTACGAGAAGCTACCATTCATTTGCTTTTCTTGTGGAAAGTTGGGTCACTCTGAGCTGGAATGTCCAACTCTGCGGAGAGGGACGAGGATGGGAAGCTGCCGTATGACTCCCAACTTAGAGCTCCCGATGAACGACGAAGAGGCTACCATCCTTTGCTAGCTCGGCGGCGGAGTCCCTTGGCAGTGGTGGGAGTGGCTCCTCGGTGGCGCCCAGGCCACCAAAACCCCAAAACAAGTCTGCTGAACGTGGCTCAATGGCGAGCTCACAGCGCTCAGAGGGTGGAGGTAACGGTCCACAGGGAAGAACCGGAAGTACATCCCCCCTAAAAAACCGGCCGAGACCGGCGGGAGGAAGGGGTTGGAGAAGGAAATATGAATGTCGGTAGGGCGCTTGGATCTTGATGGCATGGGTGAGGGGAGGAAAAATGCAAAAAGAGGAAGTCGAAATCTCCTTCCCCAAGCACTATGACACCGGATCTGAATATCCCTCCGAAATATCAAATGCACTTGTGCTGCTGGTTTGGTAAGCTCTAGAGTTAGCCATTTGCGGGGGGAGGCGGACAAACAGAGGGGCAAGCATGATAGAGAAGTTGAAGAAACAGAGGCGGGGCAGCAATCAACATGAGAGATCGGCGGCGGGCGGCGCGGGCGCCCACGGAGCCATGAATTCTGTTAAGTTTTGAACCGCCGGGGTTGTGGGCGACCCGAGGCGGTTCAACAAATCCTCCATTTGGTGGAGGAGAAGAGGCCCTTGGTGGTGTTCTTGATGGAAACACGGATGGGAGAGGATCGTGCCCTCGGTTTGAAACGTGACCTTGGCTTCCCAAATGCCATTGTCGTCGAATCGGAGGGATGCAGTGGTGGCTTGGTGATGCTTTGTGGCGCCATGGTGTCATAGTGTCGGAGATGAGCAAATCGAGATCGCACATTGATGTCATTCTCTCCCGTGGACCGCTTCACGGATCTCACAGTGGAGGGTGACGGGGTTCTGGCGAACCCAGGAGGGAAAGGAGGAAAGAGAGTTGGTTTTTGATGAGGTTCCTACGCGCACGATCCAACATCACCATGGTCGTGCATGGGGATTTCAATGAAGTGCTCATGGCGGAGGAGCAGATTGGTGGAAATGAACGGGAACAGTGGCAGATGGCCGCCTTCCAAGAGGTTGTGAGTGACTGTAGCCTTGCTGATCTTGGGTACCATGGTTTGCCCTATACTTGGGATAATAGACAAGGAGGGAACAACAATGTGAAGGTGCATCTGGATAGAGCTTTGGGTGATAATAAATTCATGCTGGAATTTGGGGAATCTGAAGTGACACACTTGCCACTAGCGAGTCGGATCATGCCGGGCTGCTAGTTGAGGTGAAGGAATCAAACGTGTCACACCGACGAAAGCACAAGCGAAACCCTTCCGCTATGAAAACATGTGGAAATCGCACGGAGAATACATGGAGTTTGTTAACGGTTCGTGGGATCCCGGACCTGCTCCCCGCTCTTTGGAAGGGCGGCCGCTGCTCTCACATCCCCCGCAAACCTCGCTGATTGCATGGGACCGGGAGGTCTTTGGTTCTGTGAAGAAAAGAGTGAAGGAACTCAGGACTCAACTTGAGAATGAGCGCAGCCAAACTCTGTACCGTGGCCCTACTGAGAGAGAAAGAGAGATTATGCACCAACTCTCGGATACTCTTGCTAGGGAAGAGGTGATGGAGAGGCAAAGATCACGTATTACATGGCTACGAGATGGGGATAGAAATACTGAATTTTTTCAAGCAAAAGCAAGGGCTCGGAACCGAACTAACCGTATCAATTCATTAACGGATGCTCGGGGCCAAGTCTTTACTCGATCAAGACGATCTCGGCGGCTAGCAAGTGAGTTCTATCAGGGTGCTTAGCGCCCAAGATGCTTTTGCAACTAGAGCTGATCCGCAACCATGTCAGGAAAGTTACAAGGGAGATGAGTGATTTACTTGATAAACCTTTTATCGAAGCCGAGGTGGAGGCGGCGCTATTCCAAATGGCGCCCAGCAAAGCTCCAGGCGTGGATGGTTTCAACGCTGGCTTTTTCCAGACACACTGGCAACTGGTGAAGCCTTGCGTGCTGCAAGCGGTGCTGCAATTTCTGAATGGCGGGGATCTACCGGAGGAGATTAATCGAACCTTGCTCGTCCTTATCCCAAAGGTATGCAACCCGCAAGATCTCTCGCAGTATCGTCCGATATCTCTTTGCAATGTGCTTTATAAAATATGCTCAAGACAATGGCGAATCATTTGCGCCAAATTTTAGATGATGTAATTTCGGTGGAGCAGAGCGCCTTTGTCCCCGGAAGGCTAATCACTGATAATGTTTTGATTGCTTATGAGTGCACCCATTACTTGAGGAATAAGAAGGGGAAGGCAGGGGGCTGTGCAGTGAAACTTGATATGGCCAAGGCCTACGACCGCGTTGAGTGGGGGTACTTGGAGGCGATTATGAGAACCTTGGGCTTTTCGGATGCCTGGTGCACCTTGATTATGAAATGTGTTACCTCAGTGTCCTTTTCAGTCCGAGTGAATGGAATGTTTACAGAAAGTTTCAAGCCAACAAGAGGTCTTAGGCAAGGGGATCCAATTTCACCATACCTATTCTTATTATGTTCAGAAGGTCTCTCTTGCATGCTAAAGAGCATTGGCCCTCTCTATGTCTCAAGGGGGGTTAGGGTCAGCAGACATGCACCGTGGGTGTCTCACCTTTTATTTGCTGACGACTGTTTGATCTTCACTCAGGCATCGAAGAAAGGAGCGGAACGAGTGGCATCGATCCTCGATGATTACAATAAAGGGTCCGCCAACTTGTTAATAAAAATAAGTCCGCAATTTTCTTCAGCCCAAACTGTCAGCAGGAGAATAAAGTGGAAGTTCATGAGTGCTTGCAAATTCCGAATGAGGCACTTGGTGAGAAGTATCTGGGTTTGCCCACATCAGCTGAGCGTGGGGCGGGAGATGCTTTCAAATATGTGCCTGGGAAAATGAGAGGTATGATTGGTGGCTGGGCTGAGAAGGGCTTGAGCTGTGCGGCAAGGGAGGTGCTGCTGAAAGCAAACGCACAATCAGTCCCTACTTACCCCATGTCCTGCTTCAAACTGCCAACAACGGTGTGTCAAAAAATGACGTCGGCAGTATCAAACTACTGGTGGGGGAGCTCTCTCGACAACCACAAGATACATTGGCTACGTTGGGAAAAGCTTACCCGCTCGAAGGATGATGGTGGGCTAGGTTTTAGAGACTTCACTCTCTTTAACAGAGCAATGTTGGGAAAGCAAAGTTGGAGACTTGTAACACGACCGGACTCGTTGTGTGCAAAGGTCTTGAAAGGGAAATATTACCCACATAGTGATTTCCTTTCTGCGACCAAAAAGAAACGGAGCTCGGCGACGTGGAAAGCTATACTTCATGGACGGGATGTATTATCACGGGGTGTGATCAAGAGAATCGGTCCAGGTGATGTGAGAATCTGGGACGACAACTGGATCCCGGGAATCAGCTCTTTTAAACCGCTGGTTCGTATGCCAGATGCAAGGGAGGAGTACGTCCATGAGCTATTTATGCCCGGCACTAGGATGTGGGACGAAGAGGCAGTCAATGGTACCTTCCTACCGTTTGAAGCTGATGAGGTCCTGAAGATTAAACCCAGTGTGCGCTTAACTGAAGATGTGTTGGCATGGGCATTGGAGAAAAATGGGCACTACTCAGTTCGGTCAGCGTACAGGTTGCTGAAACGGGAACAGATGGCTGAGGCGATGGCCACAACGGGGGAGCCCTCTTCGTCAGCTGCTAATGACTGCTGGAGGATTCTTTGGAAGATGGATGTACCGCCTAAGATCAGGGTTTTTTGGTGGAGAGTGATCCACAATTCATTGCCATCAAAATCTGAGTTGAGAAGGCGGCACATAGAAAAAGAAAGCTTTTGTGAAGTGTGTGGCAACCCAAACGAATCAGTTTATCATGTACTCTTTGAATGCCCGATTGCAAGGGAGGTTCTGGGGGTCAGTTAAAGACCTGTTGGGTGTGTCGATCCCAAGCTTCCATCCGGTGTCATTTGCAACAGATATTTTTAAGCGTAACTTATGCTCGTCGGCCAAGACTCAGCTAATCATGTGTGGGGCGTGGACACTATGGACTGGAAGAAATGGTCGTCGGCATGGTCGGAAGCAATGGGAACCAGGCGCATCGGCAAGGTTTATATCCAAGCTTCTGGAAGATCTCGCAGGCTTGCAAACACAGAAACAACCAAAGGTGTTGAGGCCGGTGGTTCGCTGGAAGAAACCAGATAGCGGTTGGGTCAAGTTAAACACTGATGCAGGTTTTGATCAAGACATGTGCACTGCTAGAGCTGGAGTGGTTATTCGTGACTCCTCTGGTGGTGTATTGGGTGCTGCTGCCCGTTGGTTCGATGGAGTTCCAGATGCTTTGACAGCTGAGGCCCTTGCAGCTCGAGAGGGGTTGGAGTTGGCAGTGGAACTCGGTATGAGTCGTGTTGTGCTTGAATCTGATTGTCAGCGTATGACAGTCCTGCTCAAAGACCCGTCTTCATCAAGATCATCTATTGGAGGCATTTGTTATGATATTATGGAGCTAGGTAAAAACTTTGCTGATTTTTGTATTAGATGGGTGCGTAGAGAAGCGAACTCGGTAGCCCATGTTTGTGCCGCCACGGTTACGGCTACCGAACGCTCTTTTTTTTGGCTCGAGTCTACCCCAGATTGGCTAGCAGAGCTAGCAGCTGTGGATTGTAATCATGGATTAAATGAATGAGATGCAGCATGATTACTCAAAAAAAAAAAAAAAACTAAATCTCTCGAACCGTCCTCCCTGAAACACCGCTTTCAGGACGCATCCGCCGCATTAGCCGCAGCCATGTTCCTCACCGCCACCGCCGCCGCCGCCCCATCCCTGCCTCACCGCCGGCACCGCTCCCATCCTACCCTTGCCCCAACCCACCCACCCGCCCGCCGCCGCATCAGCTCCGGCTTCACCCTACGTCACCGCACCCACCAGCCCGCCCGCCCGCCCTCGCCATGGCCCCAGCGCCAGAGCCACAACAGCCGCCCAATCGCCGGACTGCCTCTGCGCTACCGCCCATGTTCGACGAACGACTTCGGATGCGGTGCTGTGACCATCAGGTGTTCGGTTAAATGCCAATACCAAGATCCCAACCAATCTGTGTCGAATGAGACCATCTGATCCCTTTGCGGTGAGCCACAGTTATTCCTTTTCGATGCATCATTCAACTTTAGTTTGTCATGCGTTCTGAATTTTGCATGCCATGCCAAACAAACTCATCATATAAGTGGCCTCGATACTTAGATTTTAACTCAGCCTCCTTGATTGCTACAGTTTGTTCATCGATGAAGCAAAGGCAACACCTAATTTCTTTTCGATGACATGCTTTTTTTAACCAGTAACAGAAGGACGAGCAACAGGACCCGTTTGGGCAGCCATGGACATACATGGTAGAGGCTGTCACTGCGAGTATTGAATATAGGAGGAAGGGCCAAACGGGTTAAAAATGCGACGAAAACAAGCGCATGCCTCGAGCAACAGGGCCCGTTTGGGCAGCCATGGACATACATGGTAGAGGCTGTCACTGCAAGTATTGAATATAGGAGGAAGGGCCAAACGGGTTAAAAATGCGACGAAAACAAGTGCATGCCTCTCAAACAAATCAGTCAGGTAAACTACTGTTACATGCATGCCTCAGTTACAGTACAACAAAACAAAAATATGCTACATGCACATTATATTTCCTTAAGTACTTGGTTTGGACACACTCTCAGTTCCTGCATTACAACAGATCAAAAAGAAATAGAGCAGAGTTTATAGACCGACAAATTCCTTCCTTCTCCTAATCTCCTAAGGTGAGCAGCCTCTTTTCTTCTCCATCAACATATATGTGTTCTTTCTTCTTAGTGATGGCTACATTTCAATTTCAAACTTCATATAATGCTTTGGTTAACATTAAAATATATTTACATTGGACTCCAAACAGTTTTTCTTTGTATGTGAATGGAATATATCTACCACTTCCTTTTGTTCCCTCAGGCTTATAGCTTACTGCTGCCTCACAGTTATGATATGATTTCAAAACAAATCGCAGATTCATCCAATCTAAGCAAAAATATGCTGATCACCAAGTCTACTGACATATAATCTGTCGTCCTTCTTGGAATTTAAATCTTTAGTTGCAACTATGATATAACTGTACATCCACCCACATACAGTTCCACCGACCCCAGAAAAAAATATATACTCGCCACCAAATCCACTAACATATTAATTTAGTGTACAGATTCCTGATATAGACCTTGCAAAAAAAGAAAAAAGGATAAACATTATTTCATTATTATATATATTCCTCAGATTAAGGCTCTCATCTTTGGTCACCGTTGTATTACATTTACCATGCCTGCTTTACAATTAACTGCTAGCCTTTTTCTTCAGTTCATAGTTAAATCATGACGACATTTCAAAAGCCCAGAATACTGACGGATGTATATGGTCTGCAAACAAATTCCTTCCTTCCAACAAAATGCCAACTTCCTGTTTTCCTTTGTTTTTTACATCCTTTCCTTCTATCATTATTTGAATGCTTATTTACCAACTTTCAAATTTCCCAATTCAATTCAAGGTTGTGTTGGCAAAAGTAGAACGAATAATAAGGGCCCCTTCCCACCTGCTGATTTTAGAGGAAAATGTTATTTGTTTATGGAAACATTCTCTTGACAACCCTTGCCTGCCAAGTGCCCTGTCCTATAGAGCATAAATTTATTAGAGCAATTTGACCACCTCTCCTTAGTCCTTACATAATTTTTGTAATAAGAATAATCTTAATGCACTGTACCATCACACTCCAACATCAAATTTACTGTCCAGCAGTCATCTAATTGACATTTTTAAGTTGTTTGGCCCACACTCAAAGCTCAACACAGTTCAACTACGATAGTCTCTTTCGATTTCCAAATATATTGTCAATTATCAAAAGGCACGTGTTCTGTCGATGCTTCCCATTATCCTGCATGCTACATAGTTTTGTCACTCCCCTTGCTATTTCATTTCTATGTGCTTATTAATTGCTAATTGACATTTATCTGATGTCCTCTCCTTTTATCCTACAGTGCCTTCAATTAGCTAAGCAGGAGCAACGTTAAAACATTTTAAGTTTCCAACAACCCCATGTTGTATTTCAGATCTATTCAGGTATATTTAACTATTTTTATGAGTAAGCTGATGTCTGCCACATCTGCGCGGGGTTCCTGCTAGTTTAGTTTAATTTTTCATTTCTCAAAATGCTGCAATAGAATAAAATCGTGCCCTGTTTGCCCCTCCACGGCCCGGAACCAAAGCCTCTGCCTCTTACCGGCGCGCGGAACAGCACCGATTGCGGTCATCTCTCATCCAACATCCACCCTCCGCCGCAGTGCTTCTCACCGGTAAGGCACCGCCCTCTCTTCCTTCACCTCTCCGGTGCTCGCATCTCTTGTTCTTGAGGCGCACGTTGGTGGAACAGATATGACACAGGCAGTCGGGCGAGCTCCTGCCAGCAGGTGCGGATGATCGGAGGCCGTGGAGGCCGTCCTCGCCACCGCCGCCACTGCCGCCGCCGCCGCCTCCGTCCGATCCATGGTACTGCAACAGGACCTACGGGGAGGAGGCGGTGTCAGTCACCGACGAGGTCGACTGTCCACCACCGCCAGCGCCGCCGACGACGCCGACACCGCCGACCTGCCCGTGGCCCTGCATATGTCCAAGGTGGCCACGGCCCGTCGGGACAGCATCCACAACCACTGAGGACGTCTGCCGCGCGCCGCTCACAGCGGTGTACACCTGCCGGCCGTTCCTGACCGGGGACACTGACAGCACTCCAGCGTTAGCGAGCGCTTGCTGTGTCGGCCTCCGCACCGTGCTCAACGTGAGTGCGGCGGCTGGCGGCACCGGCGGTGATGGCATGCTCCATAGATGTCTGTGCCCACTGATTCTGGGAGACGTGGACAGGTTCCTTCCCCTACGCATAATCTACCTTCCGGTGGCCTGCGGCTTGGCCCTGCCCCCGGAAATTCTCTACCTATGCTACAGTAAGGTTCAAATACTCTATTCTGCTCTGTCTCTGCTCCCAAGTTTGAGTGCTGACTTCAATGAGCTCTCAATTTTGCAGGTGGCCGGGCGTCGGCTCCGGTGGTCGCCTCCTTCATGGAGCTCGGCCTCTGATGGTCGGACATCGTCGAAATCTAGAGCTACATAGACATATTATCTTTTTACTCTTTTCATGTTGCTTATCGTTACTTCACTCTATGATGTAAGTTGGCAACCCCAGCAATATTGTTACTCTCGTTTGGGCTTTCTTATAAGCCGAGTTATAAAATAACTCTTTTCAAAAAAAAAAAAAAAAAAGGGCGAGAACTGCATTGTATTTATTTCATCGCTGTTGGCAGATAAATCAAAATGACAAAAGAAAGAGTGTATTTTCTTGCCAGTCTATTTTTTCTATCACTAGCTGGATAAATTGGATCTATGTTTTTTGCCCCTTAAGCACTCTACTTGAGACAAAGATTTTCTATCACTAGCTGGATAAATTGGAGCGCCACCTAGACAATACCGGGTAGCAAAGCGAGGCAGGTGGGTGATATAACCGGTTTTCCAAAGTTGAAGGTGCTGAATTGTCGTTTTGGAAAACCGGTACTAGTATATAATCAGCACCGGCTAATACCTCGTGTTGCTTATGAACACCCCCAACCAACAAAACGAGAGGTGGAGCAAACTAGTGGGTGCCCCGCCGACCAGGTGCAGAAGCTGCCTCCTTGGCCATGATGCGTGAGGTCCCGGTGTGTCTGCGTGGTGTCCGACCTTGCTGTGTGCTCAATCTTGGTGCTCACCAAGGAAACAGCCGTGTGCATATCGGGGAGGTCCACTGCCACCAGCCAACACCACTCCAATCCCATGGCCGGCCACCATGCACAGCCTACTCTACGGCGCCAGGCGGCCCCTTCGTGTCGTGTCGTGTCCTGTCGTGTCTGCGCCGCGCCTAGCACCCTTGCCCCCAAAGCCTCAAGGACGCGTCCAAACTCCAAACCGCCACCAGCCTTGTACACTCCCAGCCGCATCTCGCTCGTCTCCATCCGTGCAGTGCGGGTGCCCTTCGCGCTGGTGATAACAGATGGCACACGCATGCCCCGTCACTGCACAGGTGGCCGGGTGTCTTGTCCTTCAGGCGTTCAGGTGGTGTCCAGGGTGCCTGTTCAGGTGGTTCAGGTGGGCGTCGCCTACAACCTGTTTGACGAAATGCATCAGCCAGAAGTGACTACAGGGAGCCATGTCATCAAGCCACGGCAGCGTGAGAAGCCCACGTACAGACCCAAGTGGTACGGCTTAAAACCTTTGTGGACTCACAGACACAAGTCAATAGACTTTTGGAGCTTCTAACTCATAGATTTTTATTAGTTTCATATTTTTTTTCTGATTTAAAATGAATTAGTAGGTATGGTGTTTTAGATAGTCATATAAACTAGTTATTATTATTATTTACAGGGAATCTAAAACCAAGTTTGAAGCATGGCCAAATTTGTCCAGTATGGATAGTTGAGTGGTGAAAGATTTCAGTATTTCAAGTTCTGGTAAGGAAAAAAAAAAAAAAAGAGATATACCAGAGAAGCAGAGGGGGAACACTGGCACAAGCAATGAAACCAAAAAAAAAAAACGCATGCAGCCTAATCTGGGTGGCTGGCTTGACTAATCAATCACTAACGGCTGACGCTTCGTTGCCCTTGTTGCTCCTTCCATTTCTGGGCAAGTTGATCAACCCAGTCACCTAGACCATACACACGTTGCAAAGGAAGAAAAGAGGGCTAAGCTATGCTTGGCATATTCAAGAGCTCCTCCAGGTACCTACCTAGCAGATCCAGGACCTTCAGTACTATTTACTTTATTTTCGACTATCTAGCATCCTGGAAGTTTATTTTTTGTTTCTTGCTTTGGTATGCATACTCTCCATAGCAAAGGAGAAACGGAAGGCCTCAATTTTTAGATGGCATGATCAAGTAAAAGCAGTAGATCTGAGCTCCCCAGAAATCTCTGATTAAGCGTAAGTTGCATCATGTTTGAGCTCCGATTCCCTTTAGTCTGCCTTCCACTGATGAACTTCTTCCTTGGCTTTGGTGAATAAAATTTCGATCTGTTCTCTAAGGATTTCGTTTTGAAATACCCGCAGGCATTCATATCTCCTTTTGTGACAAGAACTTAAGGGCGGCTTCAAGCGTCTTTCTATAAATAAAAGAAGCAGCGACCAAGCTGAAGGGTTGTTACAACTACTGGTTTTCTCAGGTCAGATATCCATACCTTTAACCACTTGGTCACTTGTGACATACTGATGGGAATAGAAATAGATAACTACACACGAAAGCACTAGTACTATATATATGACCCAGTTATGTCCTTAGTTGACCTGTGAATTAAACCCACTATTCTGGAATACTTCTCTTTGCAAACTGTTTTGCTTTCAGAAACACCTGATTATGTCATAATTTAATTTACAGGGAAAACATGGTTGGTATGGAATCCGCTGCACTGTCTGCTGCAATAACTGGAATATTGAAGGTTGTGGGAAACAAGTTAGCTCCACTCGTCATCAAAGAGTACAGCTCTATAGTGGGTGTGAAAAAGGACCTCCAGGAGCTCCAAGATCTGACTCAGGACATCAATTGTCGGCTGGGAACAGAAGGAGATAGATCTATAGAGGATGCTCCATGGCTCAAAAGAATTGAAACAAGTGGCTTACAATGTTGATGATGTTGTGGATCAGTTCCAGCTAAAGGCTGAGAAACATGAAGCTGATGGTGGTGGTGGATCTGTGTCCAGATACCTGCACACAAAAACAGAATCATTTTATTGCAATGCAAGGCAGCCAAAAATACCAAGCAAATAAAGAAGAGATTTGCTGAGATTGTGAAGCAAAGAACCGACTTGACTGCAATATTTGGCCATGATCCTGTTAGCCATATAAACAAGACAACTGTGAATATGCAAACATTGCCTCTTGGGGATGAGGCAACGATACTTGGAAGATACCAAGAGGTGCGTCAAATAATATCTAATATCTAATCTGGTAGAGAATAATGACAAAAACAAAATCAAGATAGTTTCCATAGTAGGACTTGGTGGCTCTGGGAAAACTACCCTAGCTAACCTGATTTTCAATGATGGTGAAACTATAGAGAAACAGTTTGAAGTAAGACTATGGGTTTATGTGTCACAATAATTTGATTTTGAAAAGCTCATCAAGAAACTGTTTGAGGCTTTTGCTGGTAAAGATCCTGGACAGCCTTCCTTGCCGTATGAGTAAAAGAATCCAAGAGGGGTTGAGTCGGAAGAAGTTTCTAATTGTAATGGATGACATTTGGACCGAGTCCCAAAATCAGTGGGACAAAATAATGGAATATCTCAAAGCTGATGCACCTGGAAGTGGGATGTTACTCACTACTCGTAGTGCAAATGTTGCAGAAGTAGTTGGATCCACATACAAGTTTTGTTTGCAACGCCCATCTCCTGATGACAGTTGGCAGTTGTTCCAACAAAGCTTTAGGATGCCTGCAAAAATTTTTGGAGTCTGACTTTATAAAGGTTGGAAAAGAGATTGTAGAAACATGTTGTGGGTTGCTACTAGCAATTAAAGTTCTTGCAGGTTCTCTTGGTGATAAAGAACTAATAGGAGAGTGGCAAGCCATGAGAGACAATTTATTAGATACTGAGGGTAAAGAATCAGTATCTGCATCCTTGAAGTTGAGCTATTTCCATTTGCCATTCAATCTGAAGCCATGCTTCACAATGTGTTCATTGTTCCCTAAAGGTCATCTGATCGATAAACAACAACTGATTGATCAATGGATTGCTCATGATATGGTTAGTTTGATTCCTGGTGTTGATGATTTGGAGCATATTGGGTGCAGGTACTTTAATTCACTTGTGCAAGTGTATTTTCTACAAGATGTGGAGGAGCATGATGGGAAGGTGAGATGCAAGATGCATGATGTGGTTCATGATCTTGCCCGATCCATCTTGTCTGAGGAGTTTTCAACTACTTTGCCAGAGGATGCAGCAAACTCCACAAGAGGCTGCAGATACTTTTTGTTTAACTGAATCACCAAAAAGAATTTTTCACGTGCTATTAATCTAAGTTATCTTCACATTTAAGCCTGAAATGTGATGCTATTTCACTTATTCGGAGGTTGGAAGCTCTTCATATAACACACAGTGGTTTTCTTGAGTTACCTCAATTGATCGGTAAACTCCAAAAGTTGAGGACACTAAACTTGTAAGGGTGTATAGTGTATACATCTAATGACTTTACCAGATTCTATTGGTGATTGTCACATGATTTCAAGCATAGACCTAAGTTTCTGTTATGAGCTTACATCATTGCCAATCTCTATCAATGGAAATGAAAACCTAAGGGTCTTGAGACTACGTAATACCATAATTGAGAGGCTAACATCAAGTATTACTACACTAATAAATCTTCAGTATTTGGATCTTTCATGTTCCTGTCTGATAGAGTTACCTGAAGGCATCGAGAACTTGAGGAAGCTTAAAGTTATGAACCTAGAAGGATGCCTAAAACTGAGAAGCATGCCAAAAGGGATTGACCAACTTGTTCACCTACAAAAGTTGGGCTTATTTGCATTAGGAGAGGGTGAAAAGTGTGCACAGCTCTCCGAGCTTGCAAATGTAGGTAAGTTCGGTGGAGATCTGACTATCACCGGTGTTGAACAAGTGACAGAACCTAGTGATGCTCACATGGCAGCTCTCATTAGTTTGGAGGAATGGGTGGATGGATGTTGAAAATGAGGTTACTGTATTGAATGGCTTGGAACCACCATCAGAGATTAAAGGACTAAAAATCAAACAGTACCCAGGTAGACATTACCCAGAGTGGATGCAGAAGCAAGATGGAGAGAGTATACATGGGTTTTCTCGATTTCCATTTTTGACAAGGCTGACACTTAGTAATTTCCCAAAGTTGAAACATCTAGAGGGTTTTGTGGAGTTGCCTTGTTTGAAGGACCTTGAGTTGATAAAAATGCTTGCTCTCGAGAGCATAAGTGGAGGCCCATTTCCTTCACTGTTGTATTTCAATATGATTGGATTGCCCCGGTTGAAACAGGTTTGGATGGTAACACAGCAGACCTCGAAATGCGCAGAGGAGAGAGGAGGCAGTAACAACCAAACCTCTAACTTAGGACAATTGCAAATCGGTATTTCTCTCTCAAAGTTATCCATAGACATGTGTCCTGCATTGGTGTTGAAGCTGCACCTGCCATTGTCACTGGAGGAATTGCAGTTGAGCCATACTAATGAGCAGCTAGTGCAATTGCCTGGCCAGCAGGACCAATGGTTCATGAGTGATACAGGTTTTACCCCTCCATTTTTAGTTTTAGCCCGTCTGAAAAAGCTTAGGCTTTGTGACGTGAAAGTAACAACATCACCTGTATTGAAGAAGAAAGAAACAATATCATCATCGCCTAGATCTGTATCTCTATATAGCTGGGAGCTGATTCAACTCATGCCAGCACTTGAGAACTTGTCAATTGAGCGCTGGGCTGGCCTAATTGAGCTTCCGGAGAGCATTCGGGGCCTCACATCCCTTCGATCCTTGAATATTCAGGAATGCTCTTGTCTCTGCACACTGCCTGAGTGGTTAGGTGCGATCCGTTCCTTGGAATGCATGGTCATCCAAAACTGCAATAGCCTGAGCAACCTTCCTACATCATTCCAGCAGCTCACCACCCTCCGATACCTGGTTTTAGTTGGTTGCAGTTCTCTTAAGCTCCCAGAATGGCTAGGGGAGCTCCGATCTCTAAATTATTTTTTTTAGAAAGGACGGCAAAAACTTTGCCGCGATCTCTAAATTATTTGTGGGCTCATTGTTGCTGGGGCACCATTCCAAAATCATTAGGACAGCTCAACTCACTCAAGCTGCTAAGAATAGAAGGATGTGACGAGCAGCGTGTCAGGGGGTCGCCTCAAAGTATGTCCGTGTGATGCACACCATCAATTGCCAGAATTCATGTTGGAGCTCCACTCTCTACAAGAATTATACATTGGTAATCTGCGAGGTCTGACCTGCCTTCCCAATCAATGGGTTGCCTGACCTCCCTTGAGTCACTTACACTAGAGAATCTCCCTTGCCTGAGTGCCTGGGAGGGCTACGCTCTTTACGCAAGCTCTTCCTTAAGCATTTGTATGGCCTGACTTCCCTTCCCCAATCTATGTGCTGCCTCACTTCCCTTGAGGAGCTCTATTGTTGTAACTGCCGAGCCATGAAATCTTTGCCGGAGGGTATACGAGACCTCACGGCTCTATGATATTTGTGGATCAGTTCGTGCCCTGGTCTGGGGAGGCATTGCAAGGGAGAAGATTTGCATCTCATCTCTCACGTTGTTGGCGTGTGCATTGATGGTCAGGATCCACGGCTAGAGAAAAGGAGGCTTCATTTTCCTTCATCTTCCAAGACCAAATTGTTAGATATAAGTTATATAAGTTATAAGAGCTCCATCTGGTGAGGTTGTTTGTACTATTTTAACCTGTAGCCATGATTCCTCGTTTCCTTGATAACTAGGTTTGGTGTGGGTTTGTGTGGTTCTTCTGTAAGGGATATTTCCCCATGTTTTTTTCTTCTTACTAATGTTGGGAATTTTGAATTGAAGTGCAGGCGCAATATATTCATAAGAGACATGCTAACTACATGCCACCAACAACATTGTTCTTACTTGTTAATTGTTACACTTACATAAGAACAACATCAACATCGAGAGGTTGCGAATTGTCAAAACGCATTTCAGTGTAATTCTCTAGTTTACTTCTTTTTTCTAACACAATGTTTTACTCACCACATGAAAAATGCCCAATTTTTATCAGCTGCACGTGTAAGGCTATATGAACTATGATTTCAGGTAGACCAGGTTCAGTCCTGTTGATTCATGCCTTTGTACAGCCATGGAGGACCTTCTTGTTTGTATTGCAAGATACTAGTTGGATGGTGTCTCACAAGCTGCAGAGTTTTAGCGCCTTATATTACCCACTTCCATTAATGTAAGATACATGCACAAGGATGATCCTAACTCCTCAACTGATGTGAAAATGCTCTGTAATTTTCTGTTGTG
Organism: Hyparrhenia diplandra; assembly: GCA_015847255.1. Classification (NCBI taxonomy): domain Eukaryota; kingdom Viridiplantae; phylum Streptophyta; class Magnoliopsida; order Poales; family Poaceae; genus Hyparrhenia; species Hyparrhenia diplandra. Next base: position 77,616 of record JADLZK010000923.1, read on the forward strand.
GTTTCCTTTTTTCTTCTTCTTTTTTAAATGGGGAATGTGTCATGTACTCTTGTTAAAGCCTCTAGGAGCAAATTAATTTTTTCAGTTTAACACCTAAGATTAAACATATAGATAGGCATGCTTTGATGCCACTCAAGAAAAAAAAGGATACTGACCACTATTGTCATGTTTCTAAAACAAGAGTATTATAGTTCAAATCTGCACTGCACTGCTGCTGATGATGTAGTTACAGTTCTCTTGCTTTAGCAGCTGCACTGCTGCTGATGGCGATGCAAAAGAAAACATGAAGAAGATTTCGTATTGATTCATTTGTTGAATAATTTGAGTGAGGATGTAGTTCTGACTTTAAAGTTTTTGCATATTATTTATTGCAGGTCCAATGCCCTTGGGCATCCTTGATTAGCTTGTCAGTAAAGATGTAAAGATGAAGGACCTGCAGTGGTGAAAAAGTGGATGGAGAATGGCCTGATCGTGAAAAAAATAGTGGATGGAGATCTTGAGGTTATATGTGATGTAAGCAAATTATTTTTTGATTTTTCAGCTCTGTTAATCCCCACCTGTGGAGACAATTTATATGAAGTTGATTTATGCAACCCAAAACTCCAAAAGGCAAATAGACGCATCGTTGAGCCTTGCTTTGCCATGGAGAGGGACGCGCACGTGTCAATGCACGCTTTCGGAAAAAATGGAGAGACGCGTTAGTTACTTACAGATTACTACTTCCATCTTGCTTGTGCTGAAGCGAACTGCTGCAATCTTTATTTGCTACCTGAGGACATGTAGTAAGTTGATGAACTACAGTGCTCCATAGAGGAATAGATTTTCATTGGCGTCGTTGTTGTTTTTTTTTTTCCCGAAAGCGCACCCATTGGTACGTACTTCATTAAGGGAAAAATAGAGTTTTACACGTCGTACACTTTAGCCAAAACATTTGGCGGGTTTAAAAAAACACACATACAAGAATCACCGGCTTAAACGGGCGGTGCGATACGGTTGTACTAAAAATAGACTAATGTGCGACGGTGATCGATGAAGCAGCTGCGGCTACAGACCAGATCAGAATCTCCCTCCATTGCCGCCAACACACCGGACCGCATCAAAGAGGAAGACCTCGGCGCGACACGCTCTTGCTTGCCGGAAGAAGCGGCGTTGCGAAAGTGGTCCCGGAGCTTACTCGCTAGCTTCGGGGACAGGCGCCGCCGACCGGGGCGTCCCTCAAGCTTGCTGAGCAGCTCCAACAACGTCGTCCGCTCCCTGGTGCTCCGGAAGAGGGTCGTGCCGGATGCCGCGACGGAGACGAGCACGTCGTGCTTTCCATTCTTCAACGGGGATCTTGGGCGGCGGAGGGTGGGGCGGCCGGCGAGGATGGGCTCGTCGAGCGGGAGGGTGAGCGACGCCACGAAGTCTGGGACGGAAGCAGCAGTGGGCACGATTGCGTGGTCCCGAACCGATCCCCGGTGGCGACGGGGTCCGTGGCCGTTGGGAGCCAAGGCCCGCGAAGCGCCCGAGTGTCCCCAGCGTCGGGAACTCGGACACTTCACCCGTGAAGCGGACGCCGAGGAGGGGAAGGATGTTGCGCACATTCTCCCGCCTAGAGGATGGCTCGGCATCCCGGAAGGCTACGTGGAACCTCTCGGCGAGTGAGGGGGTCCGGGGTAGGCGCCGCATGCACGGGGCGCTTGGCCCTGGGCTGGGATCGACACGCCGCGCCGCTTCTCCGGGCGGTGATCGCGAGCAGATTTGGCGGCGACCGATCGCGCCGCGACCAGCGATACCGGTCGATATCGACCACCGCGTGTCCTCCGCTTGCGAGGTGGAGCAATGGCGGGGTTCCGCCAAAGGCGAGAGCCAACGAGTCGACTAAGGTCGGCACCGGCCGCGAGAAGGAGGCCTGGCGGCGGCGGTGGAAAATCCATCGGGGTAGTCGACGAAGGAGTGCGAGCAGCCCAAAGGCTCGCGACCGCCGCTCCCGACGTGTCGGCGCTGGTGGGTCGAAAACGGCGGCGGCAAGCGGATGGCAGACGCCCTGGGTACGGTGTGACAGAACCCCCTAATTATCGGGCCCACCTGCACTGTCATTGTCCCAAAGACCTCGACAACCGTGCGGATGTACCCAATAACTTAAGAAGCTTCGTCGGTGTCAACAAAGGAATAGCTATAACATTACAACATTTGTTACAAAAATATAAATCAGAGTGCGGAAGAATAATAACATTAATTTTATAAAATGTGAGTAAGTTACATTTGAGTAAACTTAACTTAATTTGTGGAAGATGGGTAGGACTAGAAGACAATCAGATCATGTCGAGCCCACCGACATAACCTTGGTTAACAAAGACGAGTCAAGACTCGCAGCAAGGGTTAACAAACCCCGAGTACACAATGTACTCCGCAAGACTTACCCGATAAAAAGAAAAAGAGGAGAAGACTCGAAATGCTGGTCTTAGGAATCAAGGTAAGGCTTTAGCAAGAACAAGGACTCATTTTGCGGAAAAGCTTACTAAAAGTGAATCCTTACTTTCAATATTTTTAATTCAACTTAGTAGCTCATATACTCTAGGTGATCCTACACTAGAGCAAACATTCTTTCATAAGCCAACTTTCTTTCTTCCATCAATTACTACGATGAAGGTCGTGGAATCGGGTCTCCTTCTCCGAGAAGCAATGGCGATTCATGAATCGATTATAACCCAGGTGGGGAGTTCTAACCACACGACATATGTAGCACTTAAGCTTGCATATATCAACCTTCTTTTAGATATGTCCAAAACGGATCGGGTCACACGCCACCCGAGAGTACAAAGACCCCACCACCGTACCAAATTTCAAGTAGGACGGGTACACGCTACTCCCGCCATCTCTCCACTCCCAGTGCGTAGTTATCCATTCCCGATTTGGCTCCACCGAGATCCGGCTTACCGGAGTATGTGGCCAAACTAGTTTCGTCTGACCTGGGGTGTTGAAGAATCTCTAGATTGGTTTTAGCTAATTGATGACATCCTTAGGACTAATCTCTCTATGCTAAGTGTTTGATTTAGTTGGAGATTGGTCAAGCCAAGGTTGGTGCAAGGTGGTCATGGTGGATGGGTCGAGGTGATCCAAAAGATGATCAAGTGCGCAACTTGGAGTGGATTCGAAGATCAAAATGGGCTTAAGGCAAAGGTATATCCATAGGGCCATTTCGATTTGACACTCAAGACACCATAGAGGGTGTGAGTGATTTAGGATAGATAACCGTACTATAAAGAGGGAAAATCTTTAATTACAATGGTTATCTAATGCCACTAAGTGTGAGTCTCATTTGCATATACTTAACGCTTTAGTAACGTGGTGAGAATGCATGAGAGAATCCCGGAAAAATTATTTGTGAAAAGCTAACTTAAGTGCACAATTTATTTTGAAATATATTTATGGAGTTAGCACTTAAAAGGGATGAAAAGAAAAGAAGAAAGGAGCTGCCCCTGGAATTTCCTCTTCACTCAGCTTTTATTTCTAGCCAAAGCTACTCAGTTTGGGAGCCTCTACTCTTCGGCCGTGCTCGGGACACAGAGCCTCCTGCTGGAATTATATCGTGCCCGAGATGGAATTTCAAGTTTGTGCGAGAGCTGCTCACGTGGGGCCACTTGCATGCATGCAGGTTGACTTCGTGAGAGAAGTGAGAGAAGTGGAGAGCAGCGTGGGGACATCTGCTGCTGCTATTTTTAGCTGGTGCGCTGTCATCCACTCTTTGGCTTGAGAGAGAGCGAGGGTCCCACGTGAGGACAGCAGCTGCTGTGCGTTGTCGGACTCCTGTTGGTTGTTTTGTGTGGGGTCCGCCGGTCAGCCAAAGGAGAGGGAACGTGTGAAGAGGCCAGCTGCTGCCCGTTTGCCACTGCCTGCTACTAGCGCTGAAGCTTCTCCACGAGTTGGAAATCGTCGCCGCCGCTCGCTGTCCGTGTTGAGCCACAACATTTCCTGCCGTTGGCCTCCAGAGCAAAGCACGTGAGAAGGGTGCCTGGCTGCCGACCGTTGGCAAGCCCACGCCGTCGGCCAAGGAGCTGCAGGGGATAAGACCGAGCTATGCCTCAGCTCTCACTCTCTCTTGGTCAGTTTGAAGAAACATAGCTCCTCTCCTCTTTCCCCATCTCAAACCCTAGAAGAGAAAAGCTCAAATCCTCCATCCCTTCACTCCTTTGATTTGTGCTCCAATCAAGTGAGGGATTGTGCTCTAGAGATCGATTTGAGAGCTCCAAGAGGATCTCCTCCATCTCCTCTCCATTTCCATGGTGGTTGCTTGTTCTTGAGAGGAGGTGTGAAACCCTAGTGCATGCATTTGTGATTCGATTTTGTGGCACTAGATTGTGATTGCAATTGTGGATTTCTTGTTACTCTTGGAGAGCACCACTCCTAGACGGTTTGGTGATTGGTGGAAGCGTTGGCAAGAGTTGGTGATTGTTCTTGGCCACCTCCGGTCAGGGGCGAAGCCAGGTCAAAACTGACCCTGGTGCACACTTTATTAAACATAACAGAATGTATACACTTGAAAAGGAAATACATGGAAAAATTGAGACAAATATCAGTAAAACTTAAATTTACCATGGTGCACGTGCACCAGGGAAAGCCAACAAGGCTTCGCCCCTGCCTCCGGTGATTTGTGAGAGGACCGTGCATCCTCGTCGGGACGACAAATTGCAAGTAATACATTGCTCATGTCTTGGGTACCTCTCATTTGCTTTGGGTGCAAGAAGCCTAAAGGCAATTGGCTTGGAGTGAGCTCCATCTTGACCCACACGTGAGAAGGTCGACACAACGGAGAGTAGCTTGAGTGGTGCTCAAGTGAACCGGGATAAATCTTGTGTCTCTCCATTGTGTGCTTGTTGATTCCGGTGATTGGCTTCATCTTGACTATATTGTTCATCATCTCCGGTGATTGGATTGACAACCTCGACAAGTCGGTATAACATATCCATCCTACCTTGCTTTACTTTGTTATTTACCTTGAGCTTGTGTAGTTTGTGTAGTCTTGCTTAGTTGTTTAGTTTGCTTGAGTAATTATCTTGTTCACCTAGTTGTAAAGTAGTGACTTAGCTTCTTGTGTGTATTAGAAACTATACCAACTAGAATTGTTAATAGGAGGCTTGCTGACAAGTAGAGCTAGAGCAAACGTATTTATTGCCATTTGTTATTCTAACAAGGTTGTCTAGTGATTTTGTAGAAATTTTATTAGGCTATTCACCCCCCTCTAGCCATTTAGGACCTTACAAGTGGTATCAAGAGCCGTGGTCACCGTTTGAGCAAGGATTAACACCCTTCGGTGCAAGATATGGCTAGTATATCGTTCAACCATGTAGGGGGAAAGCCGCCATACTTTGATTGTGAGAGTTCTTTTGATCATTGGAAGAGAACGATGACCATGTACCTTGGATCGATACATGAGAGAGTGTTGGATATGACCGAGAATGACTTTGTCATCCTTGATCCTACCAAGCTCACCGATGAGGATAGAGCAAACCGAACTTGCAATCGGATGGCTATCAATACCATCTACAATGGGATTGATGTCAAGATATTTGAGAGTATTAAGGACTTAGATCGTGCAAGTGAAGTGTGGACAAGACTAGGTGAAATGTATGAGGGCACCAAGGTTGTCAAGAGTGCCAAGCTATATGGACTCAAGAGTGAGTTTGAGACTTTCTCAAGAAAGGAAGGTGAAACAATCCTAGAGATGTTTCATAGGCTACAAGTGATAGTGAATGATCTCAAGACCTTGGGCTACAAGACACAAGACCAAGATTTTTGCCACAAGTTCTTGATTAGCCTACCTTCAAGATTCAAGATGTTGATTCTCATGTTGCAAAGAGATGGGCTTGATTCAAAGAAGCCAAATGACTTGCTTGAAGAGGTGTTGACATTTGACAAGTATGATCATGATGTTGATGCCAAGGAGAAGAAGGAGGACAAGAAGGTTAAGGAGAAGAAGGCCGTGGCATTCAAGGCATCTTCTTCCTCATGCAAGGGCAAGGCCAAGGCTCAAGAAGAATGTGACACATCCGAGCTAGAAGAAGTTGATGAGGCTCTTGCCTTGGTTGTCAAGAAATTTGGCACCATGCTCAAGTATAAGAGAAGATTTGGGCACTACAAGAAGAAGGACACTCCCAAGGGCAATGATGACACGAGGTTGTGTTGGAAGTGTGATAGCCCGGATCACCTCTTTGAGGATTGTCCTCATAGGAAGGACAAGAAGAATGCCAAGGACAACAAGAAGCCCAAGAACAAGGCCACTTTTAAGAAAGTCAAGGATGGTGCCTATGTGGTGACTTGGGATAGTGATGAGTCCAAAGAAGAAGAAGAAGGGAAGGCTATGATGGCATTGGTGGATCATGACAAGACATCTCTCTTTGACTCATCCTCCGGTTCATGCTTTATGGCTAAGGCCACTAAGGTATCATATGATGATGAACCATGTGCTAATAAAGTAAAATATGATAGTGAGGTAGAATATGATGAATCAAATGAACCCACTAAAGATGAAATGTATAAGGCAATGGAACAAGCTAACATTGTGCTCATAGCTAAGGCTAAGGAATGTAAGGCCTTGAAAAAGAGAGTTGCATCTCTTGAAAAGAGCCTTAGGGAGCAAGAAGCATCCTATGAGTGTCTAAAGGAAGACCATGAGGAGCTTCAACTTGCTCACACAAAGCTTGAAAAAGCTCATTCCTTGCTAATTGCTAAGAGTGACAAGGTTATCTTGGTATCCAAGAAGGATGTTGGTTCAACATGTGACATTATAGATGAACCATTTGTGGTTGATGTTGAAGAACCTAACATTCCTTCCACATCCACATCAACCCACTCTACCTCCACTAGTAGTGATGAAGTGATTTTAGATTCATCATTATTAGTTAAGAATGAGACTCTCAAGAGAGAGGTGGATGAGCTCACCCATGCCTTGGGTAAGGCATATGGTGGGGATGCCAAATTGCTTAAGTGCTTGGGTAGCCAAAGATTTTTCCTTAATAAGGAAGGTCTAGGGTATATCCCCAAGAAGGGCAAGAAGGCCTTTGTGACCCCAAAGCCTAGCTTTGTGAGAAGCAATGGTTCTTATTGCAATAGATGCAAGCAAGTTGGGCATCAAGAGCAAAAATATACTAAAATGAACACCAACAAGAAAGCAAACAAAGTGCATTCCATTTGTTTTGATTCTTGCTATTTGCTTACCAAGGGTGAGAAAGGTGTTAAGGCAAAGTTTATTGGTACACCAATTGTGGGACCAAAGAAGAAGTCCATTTGGGTGTCAAAGGCTTTGGTCACTAACCTCCAAGGACCCAAGAATGCATGGGTACCTAAATCTCATTGATTTGTTTTATAGGTGGACTATAAGGCCGGTGGGAGGCATTGGATTCTTGATAGTGGATGCACTCAACATATGACCGGTGAAGCTAGAATGTTCAACTCTATTGAATGCAAATCAAATGGTGGCAATATCACATTTGGTGATAATAGCAAAGGCAAGATTAGAGGACTTGGCAAGATTGCAATCACAAATGATTTGACCATATCCAATGTGGCACTAGTTGATAAGGTCAATTTCAACTTGCTCTCGGTGGCACAAATATGTGACCTTGGTTTCAAATGCATATTTGGTGTCAATGATATTGAGGTTGTTAGCATTGATGATTCAAAGATGATATTCAAAGGCTTTAGGCATGAAAATCTCTATCTAGTTGACTTTGGTGATAGTGAAGCTAAGATAAGTACTTGTTTGATCTCAAAGTCAAGTATGGGTTGGTTATGGCATAGGAGACTTGGTCATGTTGGCATGAAACAATTGAACAAGCTTGTGAAGCATGATCTAGTAAGAGGCTTGGATGGAGTTGAGTTTGAGAAGGACAAACTTTGTAGTGTATGTCAAGCCGGAAAGCAAGTGGGCAACACTCATCCTAAGAAGAATATCATGAGCACTTGCAAGCCATTTGAGTTGATGCATATGGATCTATTTGGACCAACCACATACACTAGCATTGGTGGCAATAAGTATGGATTTGTGATTGTGGATGATTTCACTAGGTACACTTGGGTATTCTTTCTCAATGACAAGAGTGATGTTTATTCCATCTTCAAGACATTTCTTAAGCAAGTGTGCAATGAATATGATGTTACCATCAAGAAAGTGAGAAGTGACAATGGAAGTGAGTTCAAGAATACAAGAATTGAAGAGCTTTGCAATGATTATGGCATTATACATCAATTCTCACCTACATACACACCACAATCCAATGGCCTAGTTGAAAGGAAGAATAGGACTCTCATGGACATGGCAAGATCAATGCTTAGTGAGTACAATGTGAGTCAATCTTTTTGGGCGAAGCAATCAACACCGCATGCTACTATATCAACCGATTGTATTGCCATCCTATGATGAATAGGACACCATATGAGCTATTGAATGGTAGAAGGACAAGCATTGCTTACTTTAGAGTCTTTGGTTGCAAATACTACATATTGAAGAAAGGCACTAGATTGGGCAAGTTTGATAAGAAATGTGATGAAGGTTTCTTGCTCGGTTAATCAAGGTGACCACTATGTCATTCCTAGGTGTGTATACCTCTAGCATGATCTTGACAATGGTGTGATCATCTAGGTCTTCATCTCCAAAGCCTCTAATCTTGCCAACCAAGACCATCAACCTATCAAACATCTCTTGAGCACTTTCACCATCAAGTATCACAAACCGGTTGAGCTTGGCCTTCAACAAGTCAATCTTGGCTTTCCTCACTTTGTCCACACCTTTATGAGCAAGCACCAAGGTGTCCCAAATCTTCTTTGCCTCATTGACATTCATCACCCTATTGTACTCATTGCCTTCTAGAGCACTTAGGAGGATGTTTGTGGCTTGACCATTGATATGGGCAGCAGCTAGCTCTTCATTTGTTGGTGCCTTGGGGTTCACCGGTGCTTGGAATCCACTGCACACAACCTCCCAAAGCCCGGGGTGAAGAGCTCCAAGATAGGCTCTCATCAAATGCTTCCACTTGGCATAGTTGGTCCCATCAAATTTGGGAAACTTCCCCGCGGGCACATTGATGAAGGACTTCTTATCGCGGTTAGTCAAATAAGAGGAATAGTTAAAGGATACGGCTGCAAACTTGTTGTTGTTCACGCTGCCCTCATCCTTGTTTCCCTTCTTCTTCTTCTTGGAGATGTAGGAAACATCATCATCTCCATCTTCGAGAGCTACTTGATAGCTCACTTGACTCCGCTTCTTCTTGTTGCCTTTTCTTCTCCTTTGCTGCCCTCCTAATTCTTCGGGCTTCGCGAATAATTCTTCGCTCTTCTTTTCTTTGAAGCTTCTCAGCAAGCTTCAAACCAGCTTGTTCTTCTTCAAGCTTCTTCTTCTTCTCTTTTCAGCCCTTCTTGCATCCTTAGCGGCCTTCTTCTCCTTTCTTATTCTTCTTTCCTCAAGTCTCACCGGATCGGTGACACTTGGGTCGGAGGAAGAAAGAGAGAGGTCGTGCCTGACGCCGTGGGCTTGGCAACCACGATGCACGACTGTTCGGCACCATCGCCTTCTTGAGCCGAACCTCCTCTAGAGCCCATACTTCACGCGGTGAGTCGTATACGAAGTATCCCAGCTCTGATACCACTTGTAGGATCCGATGGAAGCCTAGAGGGGGTGAATAGGCCGACACCTAAAAATCGATTGTCAAAACACTTAGCAACTTTTCTTGCTGGTCACCACGCAGCGGCACCGCCGCGCCTGGAGCTGCACCGCCGCGCCTAGCGTAAAAACCCAAAATGACGTAAAAGTAAATCTAAGGAGAGTAACTTGAAGTTCGTGGTTCTTCCTTGTTCCTGCACATAAATACTTCACAGAGAGCTAACCAAAATGCTCGGAATACGGCAACAAAGTAGATCGGGACGAAACCCTAGCTCACAAGAATGAATATGCAAGAATGAAAAGAACACAAGTGACACAAGGATTTATCCCGTGGTTCACCATCGCCACACAGGCTGGGTTACCTCCACGTTGTTGAGGTTGCCACACAAGGCTTAGCTTGCCCACCGGCTTGCCTTTTCCCTCGTTCACAAGTCTAGGAGTTAACCCTAGAGATGTGGGTCAATGTATTGATTTTGTGTGAGGTTACAAACCTCCCAAGGCTGCCACATGAGTTGGCAAGCTCAAGGGCGACGCCTAGCCGTCTAGGAGCAAGCTCCAAGAGTAAAGAACCCTAGGGTTCCCGGCCAAACGTGGACCAAATGCTCTTTTTGAGTTGAGGAAGCCGTAGATCCGGTCTCCAATCGAAGTTTGCTGCCTTTTCCCTCAAGATTTGATGGTGGAATCGAAATCTTAGGTTGGGGGAAGGAGGAGCAACAATGGAGGAGAGGGAGAGAGAGCTTTGGTCTATTTCCTGGTGCTTTTCGTGAGGTGGAAGAAGAAGTGAGCCAGGTGACCGTTGGGAAGGGGTAGGATGGGTATTTATACTCAGCCTGGACCCCAACGGTCGGTTAAGTGTGGCTTTGCCGCACTTAACACGCTTTGCATCGCTAGCGTAGGTGCGGCATCGCTTGCCGCACCAACAAGAAGATCGCCGCCGCGCTGCGTGGCTGTGAAGGTTAGAAAGAAGTTTTTCCGGGCCGTTTTGGCTTGGAGTTGAGTTTCGGTTGGATTGAGTTTTGAGCATTTGGTTCACGGGTGACCAAGAGTCCTAGAATCCCTCTTGATAGTACGGCGTTTCCTAAAACTCAAGATTCAAAATATAAAAGAATTTAAACGCCTTGGTAGGAAACACCACCAACTTGCTCATGGGACTTCTTTGGACCTGTACATCAACTCCTTATTTTATTTCCTGCATATCATCTTCGTAAGTCTCATTAGTCCCCTAATTCGGTGGTCATCAATGCCAAAACCCACTTAGAGCTTGATTGCACTTACAATCCGCCTCTACGGACGAGTGTGACCATCGCGAGAGGTGAAGGTGGCTCGAATGTTAGCGGTGGCAAGGGTGTCGCCGGGGGTGGAGGCGGCGCGACGAGGGATGTCGCAAGCTCATCAACCATCGGGTCCACCCGAGCTAGGGGCACCATGGGCACCGACGGCACAAGCACGAGCCGGTCCGAAGAGGCGGTGGCTATGTTGGCGGAGGCGGAGCCACGGCGAAGGCTCGTGGCGACGGGCGCGACCGTCAAAGCCAAGAACATCGGGTGGAGGCCACATGAAACCTCCGCCGAATCGGCGCCTCATACGAGCCCAACCACAGCGGCCGGCGGTGGCGTGGCGCGGCACGACGACCTGCCTTGCGCGGTGAGGGCGCACCCGTGGGCGTGGCGAGGAGGCGGGGCAGGGCGGGCCGACGAGCCAGCGCCCGCTCCGCAGATGGCGATCCACGGGCCCGGTGGCCCGCGCCGCAGAGAGGAGGCGGCGAGACGGAAGACGGACGCGGTGCCGCGAGGTGATCCCCCGCCCGAGCGCTTGAAACAAAGGCCTACGAGATAGGCCGGGGCGAGGCGGGCGGCGGCGGCGAGGTGCGGCGGACGCGAGGCGTGCTCGGCGGGTAGCACACGCCGCCAGCCCACGATCCGGCAAAGGTTGCCCGACGGCGGGGACCCGGCCGTTGGTGGGCGGAGGCATGGCGAAAGGCCCGAGACGGTGGGCGGAGACGCGCCCGGCGCCGTAGGCACGGCGGTGCCGACGCGAGCCCCCGCCGATGTCCCCCGGAGGGGCGGCCGCTGGGGACGGCGCCCGTGGCCACGGCGCTACTTGCGGCGGCGGTTGGGAGGCACAACACCGGCGATGGGCACCAAGACAAAGAATGGCCGTGCCGACTCAACGCCCGCGGCTGGAGTCATGACACTGGGCGCCGCAAGCGCCACGCTTCGGCGGCCGAGAGTTGGGGATGCCCGAAGAGCCGCCCTGAAGGAACCGCGTGGTGCACCGTATCACACGCATCGACATCATCATCACCGCCCCGCGGGGACGACGCCCTCCGCCAACGCAACGCCTTCGACCTGCACGAGTCATAGCGCGGGGCGGCGGGTTGGGCGGGCGGTGGCGGCGGGGCGTAAGGCCGCACAAGGTCGACATCCGCGCCCCACAAAGGCGACGCTGAGCAGAAAGGCGGCGCCTTGGGGAATGCGATGGATGGCATCCACAATCTCATCTTCCTCGGACGCTCACGGAGGGGGGCGGCGTCTGGGAGGGCCTTCGCAGAGGAGGAAGAAGGTGAAGACCATGGGGCGGAAGGCCACACAGGCGGGCGACGGGCCCGGCCGCTCCGACCGGCCGGGGAAGGTGTAGCCGCCGGCCTCGGAGGGAGAGCACCTCGCGGTTGGCGGCGGCGGCCGGGCGCGGGCCCCCGGGGTAGCGGCGACCCAGGCTAGACTTCGCGGCCTCGAACCAGCCGACCGAGCAAGCGCCGTTCACCGCTCCAGCCGGGCTCGGCGGGAGGCGGGCCGGGGCGAGTGTGGGGCTCTCTGCGCGGCCAAGACGAGGTGCCGTGGCCACGGCGGCGCCCGGAGAGGCCGACCCGGGCGCGAGTGGGCTCGAGGAGAGCGCGCGGTGGGCGGCGGCGCGCGAGGCGGAGGAGTCCGTCGCGAAGAAGCGTTCACGGCGAGCGAGGTAGCGGCGGGTCCGGCGCCACGGGGGTGCGCGGAGAGGCGGGAGGCGGCGGGCGACGGATCCGGGCGCGGCCCAGCCGGATCCGTCCCCACAAGCGGCGGAGAGGTGTGGGGGCGGCGAGAGGAGAGGTGTGGGGGCGCCGGCGGCCTGGGGGCGGCGAGCTGGGAGGAGAGTGTGGGGCGCCGTCGCGCGCCTTGGCGGGGGGTGGCGCGGGCTACTGCGGGGAGAAGGAGGAGGCAGGGGAGGTGAAGGGGAGGGGGGAGGAGGTGCGGGGGATGGATGCTGGGGCGGGCGCCGAGGCCCGGGGTGGCGCCCGGGCGAGGGCGGCGTCGCTGGCCGGTCGCCCGGGAGGCAACGGTCGGAAGCCAGTCACTATATGACACTTATGTTTCCTTGGCGTCGATGTTGTTGTCAGAACAGGTAGTCTTTGTTTTATGGTCTTTTATTACGTATGCAATTTCAGATGAAGAAACGTTTTGGTATAATGTTCAGTTAACATGATGGGTTTTCATTGGCGCGTCTTTTTCTGAACATGCTCATATATAACTGGCAAAGCTGCAAAAGGCTCTCTTTTTCGGTTCACCTGTTTTCTGAAATTTCATCATGTTCAGTTACATAATATGCTACAAACGGCGCTCTGTCAGACTTGGAGAAATCATTTTTTTGACGTGCATGGGACGGGAATGGCATGAACTGCAGGCCTCGTCGTTCTGACAGCCGAAAGGGTTCTGACATGGAGAAACCAGTTGCTTAAATGTGCTGCTGTTTTATCTGTTTCTGGGTTCCTTGTTGAGATCAAGATTATGCCAACGACGAGCCATGGTAGGATCCACTTAGACCGTGAAAACTTTTTTGAGTATACAGTTGTTTTGCGACTCCATTTTCCACCCAACAACTTGTTTTGCAAAAATGAAAAATAGCATGACGGCTGGGCCGTTATGTCAGGGAGGAGAGGAAGGCAGGCAGGGGCTTTTTTTTTTTTTTTTTTTTTTTTTTTTTTTTTTTTTTTTTTTGAGAATGACACGATTACAGATGGATGTAATGAACCGCCCAATTTATAGGTAATTAAGCATAAAAGTGGCCACCGTGGTAGCCTCACTTCCATGATTAAGCACATATAAATCCGGTAGTCCGTGAAATCTCGAAGGATCTCAAACATTCCAACAATTAACAAGCAGGACCGTAAAGATTCGGTGATCATCATCCACAAGTTACATAGAGTTCGCAATTATCATACATCGGAGTTCAAATCATTATTACAACCCAAGTCGAATTCAAATAGCGGAAGCAAGATAGTTTTGAAATCACACACCCCACATTTAGTTTAAATAACATGTGCCATAATAAGTCATCCCTGCAAAAGCATGAGGGAGGGAATAGGATAGCCTTGCCCACGGCTTACTCTTCATCCACAGGATAGAAGCACACCAAGCGAGACCACCAACCTAACAACAACCCGCAACAATGGGAATAAAACCCCGAGTATGCGCGAATGTACTCAGCTAGACTTACCCGACGGGAGAGAAATAAAAAGACTCTCAAGGATTATGCAAGGCTTTCTTTGTGGAGCTGGTGGACAAAGCATACTTTGCCAAAATAGCATTACTAACATGAGTCCTTACTTTCAATATTGATCAACAATATTTTAGCATCATATTTTAATAAAGCTTAGTATATCTAGATTTGCACCTGTTTCTAAGCAAACACTTGTATAGTACTAAACAAGCAATATATAACAGGTATAATTAGGTGTGGCATTTCTTTGTCAAACTTTTATAACCATTATTATCTTTCCATCATCATGAAAGCTACTTGTTGAAGGAAGAACGGTCGGTTTCTCACATCCCCAGAGAGATGGCGATTCGAATCGATTACTACCCGGTGGGAAAAGTTCCTAAACACCAACCGAAAGCACACCGGATCAAGGCGGCTCAAGATCACCTTTGGTATTGTTCGGGACTCATTTCGCGGGCTTGGCGGGGGGTCGCCTCATCGGGAACCAACCGATTGCCGGGTAGCTCAAGCCCGGCTTGCCCACGGTCAATTCGTGTCCCCACACATCCTTACTCCCTCCATGAGGTGCACCAATCCGGCCACGCCCCGGCCCCGACGCGAGCTACTCGGCTTTTCGCGGTCGACAACCTCAGTCGGCCCGGCTAAGTGCTAGGAGTCATTCAATCACGACCGATGTCCAACAAAGAGCGGTCCTTAATCGACCACAGACGGAATACGACTATCCCGCCCGGTCTCAACTTTATATCTCAACACTTGGTTATTTTCCACGATAGCAAATATAGCCAACCGTGACCAACACTTTCCACCTAGCGACAAGTGACCGGAAATCACTTGCATTCACCGTGACTAAGCATGGCTAAGCATAGAGCGTTATCCAATACTAGTAAGTGTTTGGGTACTTTTATATATTGGACAAGGTAGGAATATGTGCATCAACGGTTCCATTCAACTCCTAACAACTTAATGCATCATACAAAAGATTATACTCAAGGTGCATTTATAAAAGAATGGGTGGAGGCTTAGAATGCTCCGGGGCTTGCCTTTCACCAACGAAACAGAACGGGGCTCGGCACTCAAGAAGCTCCACGATCCTTAGGCTTCTTCGAAAAACCTCCTCCTATTGCACCCCTCACTAGTGTGGCTCTCCTTCCTGCTGCTCCTCCAGACGAACTGGCTCCTCGACCGATTCCTGATATGGATGTGCATGCAATTGCTATATGAGAATAAGGAATGCACGATGAATGAGATGAATATGATGCGTATGTGATCACGGGACTTAGATATCACTGACTGAGTAAGTGCATATCTCTTCCGTTCTAGAAAGGATATATACACACCCAACCCACACACACACACATGCATCAAATTTGTCCACTACGTATCAGCAGCGGAAAAACAAGCATAACTTTTGTTCTACTAACTCAAACGCGGCAAACTTAGACTCTACGGAAAGATTATCAAATTATCTACAACTCTACTTCACCTCACTTCAACAGATTCTACCATCTGGACTATGACAAAGCGACAAGCAAAAGCTGATACGTTTCTAACTTGACATTACAAGCAAACAACTAGCACAACATGTCACATAAGCATGTAAATCCTACCAAATTAGGACAGCAGGTAAACCCAACTATTACCTACTCAAACATGTCACTTACTGATTGAGAGGATAAACTAACTCACATGAAATGACATTCGCTAACTAATACAATTGAAACAAAGGCGTAAATGGCTTAACTAAGCCAAACAAACTCTAGCTACTCACAACAATGCACAAACTCACCAAAACAACTTAACCATCAGATTCTAAGCAGGAAATGAGCAACAAAACATAATTCCTTTTATTTTTACCGTATGGTCATCATGCATAAACAACCACTCTATCATTCAACCTAAAAATACTTGCACAGGAAACTATCATAGAAAATTCCGTAAAAATTACAAAAAGCTTAATCACACTACCTAAATGCTTTCATAAAAATTTCACAGCAAGAAGATGCATACATCACCCTACACAAAAATGACAAGCTAGCACCAGTAAATAGGCATGAAAATACTTTTGTACTATGAAAAGTATGAACTCACAGATCCACCTTCACTCCTAGCTACAACACAGCAACACAAGCATATCCAAAACTCCTTATGGTCAAATTCCCAGTAATTAATTTATTATAAATTTCCCAAGAAAGCAACATAAATGACACATAAATCAAAAGTGACACTTATACCACATAACATAGGGTCAAAAATATTTTTCCTATATAGAGCATGACAAATAAAGTCTAAGTGCACAGGAACTACAATTTTATCACATCAATATCATCAGGCACACATTTATCCTATTTTCAAGAAAATAAAGCAATAAATAAAGAAAAATACAAAAGCATCCTAAAACTGAGATCTCACATTTTTCTACAGTATATATACTCACAAGAAACCTAAAAAAATTTGTTTCATCGAAAACGGAGCTAAAATGAGATCTACACGAATTTTCCAAGCCATGCATGGAAATCTGAAAAAAGAAAAAGAAAAAGAAAAGGCTGCTGCCACCTGGGCCCCGCGCGTCAGCGACCCAGCGGCAGAGCACGGCGGCTCGACGGCGGCCCCTCGCCAGCGGCGACCAAACCGGCCAACCAGCTACCTCAATCGACTCCCCTCGACGAGATACACGCGTTGGTACCCTTGGCGCGCGCTAACTTGGACCGTGGCATGCGCAGCGGCGGACGGCGGCGAGCGGCGGCGCGGTTGCCGGCGGCGCTGCTGTTCCAGGCCGCGGCGGCGCAAACGGGCGCGAGCATTAGCTGTGCGACGTCGAGGCGATGCGAATCCCCTACCTAACCGAAAGAAACGATGGCCGGGAGGTGCTTGACCGCGCGCGCCCATGGCGGCGGCGACGAGCTCCCCCGGCGGCGGCGGCGTTGCGACCTACTTGACGCGGCAATGCTCGAACTGTATTAACCCTAGTTAGTGCATGACGAGGCAAGCACGAAACGCAAGAAATTGCACGAGAAAAGCGGCCCTGAACCGCGCAGGCGAGCTTGCGGTGTCGCCGGCCATGGCGGCGGCGGACCGGCGGACGGACATTCGCGAACTGCAGCCTTACCCTTGCTCTACGTCGGCTGATAGTGCGAGCACGGTCTTGGGGATGAGGCGGCAAAGCTTTATGCAAGTTTTGGCGAGCTGGGATGGTGCGGTGGCGGCGCTCCGCGGCGGCGATGCCGGCAATGGAGGCGGCGACCACTGTTGCTGCTTGGCTGCTTGGAGGAAGGCAAATGGGAGGGGCTGGGTAGATGGAAAGCTCGTACAGGCACTGGGCACGGCTTAAAGGAGGTCGGCCCGGCGAGGAAGTGGAGGATGTCGACATCCATGGCCGGCCGGCGTGCTCCACGTCGCGCTCGCGGACTGGGGAACGTGGGCGGTGGCCAATCGGCCCCCTCCTCTCCCCCGCTGCTATTTGCTGCTGATGCTGCTGTTTTCGCTCTACTGCTCATAAACCGTGCCGAATTTGCAAAAACTCAAAACAGAACAATTGTAGAGCATAAAATTTTGCACAACCCATATATAGAAAGTTTTGTCTAATTCTTCCTAGTTTTTGAACTACGGCCAGTCAAAGCAGTGCCACTCTAAAAGTCAAATCTGCTTCAAAAAAACAAACTCAAACCAAACTGTTTTCGAAGTTTTGAACAAGCTCCAGCCATTTTCATGATCTGAGCCCTCAACACCTTTTGTTCTACAGGAAATTAGCCACACTTTTTTCATTCAAGGTTTAACCACATGCATTCACTCTAGCTAGGACTTTTCAAGAGGTCAACAAAAACACTTTTAGAGCCAAAGCAAGGTTAAACAGCCATGACACTCATATTTAGCTAAAGTGCTCAGCCTGAACATTCATCCAAAGTGCATCCTAAACATGTCTAGGTGTGTTTATTGATCAAACATGGCATACACTTTTATTAACATAGCAAGATGAGCATGCAAGCCACATTCAAGAAAAATTTAAACATTGAAATGAGATGCATCATGGCACATGCATGCATGCTTAGATGCTAATGATGATTATGCTAATGAAATGCAGATTAATGCAAAGCTTAACACTGGGGTGTTACAGCAGACGCTCACAATACGCACGCACACTCACCCCTATGAACACACGCACGCAAACCCTACCCCTATGAGCACCTCCGAAGGGAGGCGGCACGGCGGATCGGAGATTTTTCGAAGTCACCATAAGCGCCTCGTCGTCCGACGGAACGTTGCTTACCACTTAATGCATAACGCCGGTAAATCCCGGGAAAATCCCAAGAAAAGGTCGAGCACCGGGATTGAACCCCCCGGTGGGTCCGGTTGTTACTGGCGGCTCGGGGTGGCGAAGCCGGCCCAGCGGGGAAAGGGATAAAGGCCGTGTGCGGTCAGGCGGAGGGGAGCGAGGGAGGGTTTTCAATTTCTATTTTTCCCACAATTTCTGAAGGAGGGATTTAAATCGCAAGGGAAAATAATGAAATTATTGCGCCAAAAATAAATTATAGAAAAACATAGGAACTTCAAAAATGCGTATGGTGAATCTTAATTCTAGTTTTTTGACAATGAAGTTTTTTGGTAAACAAACCAAGTTTTAATTTGTTATAAATTTTAAGTTCAAAATTTTAGTGAATTTTAGCATGACGAAAAAAAATAATAGTAAACATGGGGTATTACATAGATCTACCACTACATCCTTAAGAAATAAGGACAAATGCACGATCATGTCCAAGGTAAAGTTTGTGGTAAGCCTAGTGCATGTGTATTTTCAGATATTAAAATCTATATGCATTCTTATGTTTGTATTGTTATCAATCATCATCAACAAAAAAAAAAAAAAAAGGGAGATTGTTCGGATCATTTGCCTTTTACATGATCATGTCTTAAGTGTATTTTAGAGTTAAATACACTCGCTGAGGAAGATTGTATGTCTGTACTCTGTCCGACAAAACAAAAAAACAAGCGTATGCTGAGAGGATAGGGTGGGCCCCAATCCAGAACAAAAACGAGACCACCATGAACACTTTTGCGTTGTGAGTGCCATTTTCCTACGTCGTCCTTTCAATTGTCCTCTTGCTGGAGCCTTGTTGAGGTACACAAAAGCAGAGCTTATACGTGTAAAAGAATATTACAATGATCGCAAAGTTCCAAAATAAAAATATGTATAGGGCGCTGTAAGCTGTCCAGAAATCTCAATTCAGAAAAAGGAGAACTCAATAATCATGAATTTCTTCAGAATGTATATTCTTAACATCCCCACACAAGTGGGAAGTACATATCAGTTGCCTCCAGGTTCAGGGTCCAACAATGGACTTCAACACCATGTCAACTCAACTCAACGGCTTTGCTCCTTGCAGCATTCCACCTGACATTTTGACAAATACCGATTTTTTTAGTGGCAATCTTAAAGTAGTGGCAATCTTAAAGTAGTAGAACTGCATAAAACACACTAATACAAATTCTATCATCGACTCAGCTCTAAAATAGTTGCAAGGTGGATATATATGAGTCAGCAATCAACAGCTTGGCACCACAAAGAAGTATCCACACATATGACTAACTTGGACAAGTTTTGAAAAGAGTTGGATAGATTCACATCGACTCACCTCATTCAAGAATAAATCTGCTTCATTTTTCACTTCCACCCAATAAAATGTCATTCCTCCAGTCCCAGAAAAGAATTACCAATCCATTTAAAAGCTTCAGCCCTAGCCATCCTATTTCCGCCTAGTGTCATAGCCACAGCTCCAAGATCTCGATGTAGGAGATTTGTCATGTAAAATGAGAGGCTTGTCAGGCAATTATTTATAATCTGGCACCATGGATACTTGCTTTCTTTCATTACTGCAAAACAATGAAAGGGTTAGTTACTTGCAATGTAGTTATCAACACTAACATACAGTTATGTGTGACAATGTGCAATGTAGTTATCTCCACTAACCCGCCACAAGCATACAGTAATTTGAGATACTGTGAAATGTAGTTATCAGTTATCACCACTAACATACAGTTACCTGTGAAACTTTTACATTCACATAAATAAAGCAATGGCAAAGTAAACTAAATACAGTATCACAAGTATTTTCCCCTCAATATGGAAGCACAATGCTCCAATTTAGTACAATTATCAATCATATGTATCAACTAAATATAATCTCATCTGATCAATTTTCTTAATGTTCTCAAAATTACCATGCATGCAAATTAAATATGTTGTGCCATGTTAAAGTAAGATGTTATTAGTAATCTGTGAACCATAGAGAATGGATCCTTCCTATATTTGTACCAGCATTCACCCATGTTGATACTTGATACATTTATGCACAGTGATTACTCATCCCGGAATGGAGTAAAATTTACAGGGAAAAGTCAAATTTTATAAATTTGACCAACAGTATTCAAATTACATACAGGTTTAGGACATACAATTTGCATAAATAGATTTGTATTCAAAGTTCGTCTGAGAGGATATTGATCCTTTAGCAAATAACAACATACTGTGAGAGAAATTAATGGTCAAAATCCATTTTGTATGACTTCACACTGATCAAAACATGCTTAACATTTCAGGACAAAGGTAGTATTTCATAATAGCAGACCTGACAAACTATGAATAATAGGCTGATGAGCATTCAATCATAGAACATATGTGTTCAGAAATTGATAAATCAACAAAGCAGGGTAACTCAACCAAACAGGTTATACATTTACTGGTTCAATGCATGATAGAGGCATAGAGCAAATGGTATCATATAAAGAATATAAACAAATGTTATGAATGGTGCTCATCTAAATTACTGAAGCAAGAGTAAGATTCAATACCTTCCAAGCAAGCATGTGCATTCAAATCAGACCTTGTAGTCGCATCACCCTTCAATTGGGTTTGGATCCTTGAAAGCTCTTTACCCTGCACACCACTCCATCCACCAATAAGAGGAAAATGAGCAGCTGATAAACTAACCTCTCCCCTTCTCTTTCTCCCTCCCCCCCCCCTCTGTCTCTCCCTCCACTTCCCTGTTGCCCTTTTCCTCCTCCTCCTCCTCCTCCTCCTCCTCCTCCTCCTCTGTCTCCATGTCCAGGATGCCTTCCCTTCCCATCTCCCTCCCTTTTCTGTTTGCCACCACCTTGCCCATTTTCCCCATCTTTATCCCTTCCTCCATCTTCATTATCAGTATGATTTTCAAGATAAGGAATATCATCAACACTTGGAACACCATTACCACATTCAAGAGGCTTCCATTGACGTGGATTTGTGGCCACATCATGTTCAAATTTTCCAACAAAGAGGCCATCAACATGCAGGACAGTTAAATTAGTTAATATGTCCTGCTCCGAACTTATATTTGGGACCCTTCGTGAATGAATTTGATAACCTTGATCATTAATGAACTTCATTGCCTCGCCACTCAAAAAGCTCCATTTTCTAATTATTCGTTCAAAGAAACCATCGACTTCTATATCAAGTTTCCTGACAGTTGGATCTGTAAATGCTTTAAGTATGCGATCACGCACAGGCTGTAGCCGTATTGACTCACATATGTGGATAACAATGGTACCCAAAGATGATTTGAAGTATCGGTGCTCCTTGTACCCATTGTATTCCCAGATGGCATCAAATGCACATCTAAGTGCATGCAGACCAATGCTTGTGTTCCCAATTTTTTTAGATATATCACAATGATTCCCTTCAAAGCTGAGACGTCTACATTTATGGTGATTAATGTAAAGTTCCTTTTGCGTTGATTTAAATTCATAGATTCCCTTAGTTGCCTGATTTCCATCTTTCTCTATAATAACTGCATAAAATCCATGAAGCCATACATTGCGACCCTCAATTACAAAGACAAGGCATCTTCCACCGTAATTCATGGCATAGTAAAAGGTAGTGGAGCTAAGAGGTGTAGTAAACACATTAAACACCTTTTCCTCGCCACATTTAATATGAAACCTGTATCCTGCCGACTGCATGATCCATTTCTGAAAGTCATCTTGACAATACTTGTAACGATCGTGGACCTCCTCCTCTGTCCCATCCAGTATGAGCAATGTCGAGTTCTAAAAATGCAAAATAAATAAATAAATAAATAAATAAATAAATAAAATACATGAGCATTGATATCAGAAGGCACTATAGTGTTCCTCCAGTTCATAGATATTTGGTAGTTTAGAGAATGTGCAACCAAATTTTTCAACATTGAATGGAAACTATTTAATAATGGGACAGTTGAGGATAAAAAGATAGTTTTAAGAAAACATGGTAGTGTTATGAAACTCTAGTTTTGGAACCCCGAGACACAAAACCACATTTTAGGGAAAAAAAAGTTTAGAAACTCCAAAAGACAATAATTTAGCAGTACTATGGTATTCAAAACTATAATAACTAGGTGTTTTCAAAAAAAAAAAAAAAACTATAATAACTAGGGTGAATATCCCGATGCGTTGCTGCAGGAATAGAGATATTATAAAAAGAACTTTGCATGGAGCGAGGAGAATTTGTAGCTAATAAATTTGTAATTAACTTACTGTCGAGTATAATAAATATGTATTACCATCACTTTGGTATAATAAAAGGACAAAATAAAAATAAGATATAAAAAATGGCCAGCACCAGCCTCATTGCTACCGAAAATTTCGATTGGGCACTATTGATAACAACTAATCAAGTTATCAAGGTATTCATAGTCTAGGATAATAAGGCGAGAACTGAGCAAATTACTGTTTTCATTAAATATGAGCTTGAACCGACATTAGGAACTCTAACAGCAAGTCATTATCTAAGCGGCTGGCAAAGTACGTAAGGCTGTAATGGCTGGTTTAGTGACTCGTATGGTAGTGGTGAAAATAGAATCAGCTTAAAAGAAAACGATTCAACACATAAAAATCATGAAGAGCATTGCAAGCAATAGATAAAAACAAAAGGGGTATACGAACAAACAGATTAGTAAGTAAACTTTATGAAACAATTCAATACAAAAAAATCATGGCCATCCTAAAACTCCAAAAGAAAGGCTGCAGAGAGAGAGAGAGAGAGAGAGAGAGAGATTAGCAATACTATGATTTTCAATACTGTAACTCTGTATTCTGTTAGGTTTGTTGCACTTACATCTATCCAAACACCTCAAAGCATTCTAAAACCAATGTACTTTGGAAAAACCATGGTATTTTTCTCAAAGTCTAAATGTACTTTGTATCGAAACAGAGTCTGATATTGACCACCCCAATGTGCAAATTTCCAAACAAACAACATGTATAAAAAAAAAGGTAGATAGTTACCACCAGGAGACGACGCGGCTCCACAGTAGAAACCACCTTCAACTGCCATTGCTGAACAGGAAAACCAAGGACACAGATGGATTTCTGCAGCTGAACCAAGCCACCAAAGGAAGCTAGATTAAGTAAGATCTCGAAACAGGGGCAGATATTCATGCAGGCTAACCTGACCCAACTAAATTTGCCATCTCCATATATAAGGAAAAAAGTAAGCGTAATTTAATCCCCTTGACAAATTCTAAACCCCAAGCTCACACGGGCTCCTTGGTTACCGTCCGCGGCTTGCTTGTGCGGGTAACCGCATCCAGCTCCAGCCCGATTCAGCTCCTCCTTGCGCAAGCATGGCAAAAGACGTACAAACCTCGGCTGCATAAACCCCGAGGGAAACCTGCTCGACATCAAACGCATCGCCTCGTTTGGCTTTTCAAGGCAAGTGCAGGCATCGAGAGCGTTGTCAGCCCCGGCAATCCGATTTCGATAGCCTGTGACATCAACCTACATCGGAGGCAAAAGGTATCCCCGCACAAGCCCCGGCCACCAAAAAGAATTTGCTGCCATAAAATCCTTGCCCGACTAGACGAGTTTCAAAACCAACGAAAACAATGCGCCCTCAGACACTCCCCATGACAGCAAGCTAAATCGGAGGCAAAAAGTAGCCCCGCACAAGCCCCGGCCACCCAAAATAATTTGTTGCCATCAAATCCTTGTCCGGCGAGGCGAGTTAAAAACCCTACCAAAACACGCGGTAACCAAATGCGCCCTCAGACACTCCCCAAAACCCCCAAAACAAGATACCAAACGACGAGATGATCAATCAGACAGATTAAAAACATGGAGAGGAACGTTTGTTGTTCTGTACCTGGAGGCCGAGGGCAGCGGAGGGCGCTGTGTTGTTCGTGGTTCGCCGGAGGTGTGGAGTGGAACCGGGGAGTCGGGAAAGCTGGGCGCTGTGTTGTTTATATTTAAAATATTTAAATAAACGCTTGGTCAGTTGGTCACCCGAGTAGGAAATATTAAAATAAACGGATGGATTTCTGCGTGGTGGCCTCATCGACGGCTGACGTTGTGGCGCGACAGGGGAGCGGAGTCGGCGCCACCGCGGGTTTCTCCGTTCGGACGAAAAAGTCTCGGCCGGGCCTGTTGGGCTGGGCCAACCCAATCCAACGAAAACCAGCTACATCGGTCTGGGCTGGTCTGGGCCGGGCGGGCCAATCCAATCCCAAGAAAAATCAGCTAGATCCAGCACAGCACTAACCTCACTCCCATGCCGCCCGGTGGCACCGGTTCAATCCCACGGCGGGTCGGCGGACTGGGCTGCGGACGCGCCCGAGGGAGCCCGCCGACCGCGAGGAGCACCGCAAAGCTGCCTAGGCTGCGCCGCGGCCCCAGCGCTGCCGTCGTCGCCGCAGCCCACGGCCATGGAGTCGGCCAGCGCCTCTTGTTCCACCGCCCGAGCCAACCGCATTGCGGTTTCTCTAGCCTGCACTCACCGTCTGCAATCCCTCCGCCCCTCTCACGCCGGGGCCGGGATATATATTGGGACGAAGGGTGGAATCTTTTGGCGACGAAGGGTGGAATCTTTTGCTCGTTTTATTAAGCAGGCGAGCCGCCCTGCGCCACAAAACTGGGTCCACGGCGGCACGTTGGATAGTAGTTATTAAAAGAGTAAATTGCAGTCTACTCCCTCCATCTCAAAACAAATGTCGTTTGTTATTAAAAAAAGTAATTCTAAATCTCTAAAAAAAAAGTAATTCTAAAAAATAGATCCCAAAGAAAATGTCGTTTCATGAGTTCTAAATATTTTATTTGGATTTTTTTATCCCCAGATATATCTTTTAAGATTTTTAGAAGTTCACTTTTTTTGTGGCTTAAAGGCCTATTAGTTATTTTCTATAATTTGTACAATAATAAAAGGTCTCCATAATAAAAGGATAAAATTTCCTTGGGCAAATAAGTAATGTAAAAATGGTTTTAGAGCTCAATACAATGTCTACAAGTTGTAGACTAAAAAAGGAAAAATCAGTTTTCAGAAATAAGCGAGAAATAAAAGGGGGCTTCCTCTTTTCTTTTTGCGCCGTGAATGTTTATTGGGCCAACGCCAACCGTGATGCCGAGTTTCGGACTAAGTGAGGCGAGAGGAGGCACGCTTAGCGAAAACCCTAGCGGTGCCGGCCCGGTTTTGTCGCGTAGGGGCTGTGCGCTGAATAAAGCGAGACAAGTTGACACAAGGAGGAGTAGTAGGTCTGCGGCGCCCGCTCTCCAGTTCATTCACTAGCAAAAGATTCCATCCCACCCGGCTCCGGCGCCTCCCATTCCCCATGGCGGCATGGCCATGGATACTTGAGAGGGGCGGAGGGAGGGATGCGAGATGGCGGCGCGAGTTGAGAGACCGGCGGCAATGCGGCCCGACAAAGGCGCGAGGCGACTCCGTGGGCGTGGCTCCGGCGGCAGCGGAAGAGCGGCTGTGGCGCCGCCGAGCATCCTACGGCAGCTTGCCGTCGATGGTGGCGGCTCGGGCTGATCGTGGGCTCACTCGGATGCATCCGCGAGGCGGTCGTCGTCGGCGGCGGCTCGGGTCCCGGATCCGCCGCCGTGGGGGAGTCAGCGGTCGCGACCTGGCGAGTGAAGATGGTGCTGGATCCGGCAGGTTACTGCTCCTACCGTGCGGGCCGGCTTGTGACTTGGTTGGCCCGGCCCGCCCGGTCCGGTCCATTCAGCCCAAGTAAGGCGACGCCACGATTTGGCCCGGCCTGCGACTCATGCATGCTCTGCGCGGCACGCGGGTGGCACCTCGACGTGAGTAAGTGACGACCCCCGGCCCTCATTGACTAGTCAGCCCCCATCCGCGCCATCTCCGCCACCTCAGGTACCCAGCAGCAAAACCCACCCACCAGCAAAACCCTTGCTAACCCACCTCCTCATAGCCACCATAGCCCCGTCGAGGTGAAGCACGGGCAGGGTCTTTGAAGCCTCTATCTAATCAGTTGGCCGCCGCCGACGACATCCACAGGTACAGACAACATACCCTTCTTCTCGGTTCCATATGTTTGATCCTTCAAAACCGTACCTCGCCGTTCGAGAAGGTGTCGACCAAGATTCCCTCTCAGGCCGAATCGGGCTCCTCGCTGCCTGCTCTGCCCCAAGCAGCAGAGGCGAGGCGATCCTTGCCCGGGACGGGAACCCTCTGCTGCTGTTTTTTTTTTTTTTTTTTTGCCCTGTGGGGTTGTGGGAGGATACCTTGCTTATTCTAATTTCCTCTGTGTGTACAGCTGCAGAGATCCATCTGTGTCCTTGGCTTTCCTTTTCGAATTTCAACAATGGCATTTCAGGTTGTCCGCACTGACCAACAGCGTCCTCTGGTGAGCTGTCCTACCCTCTTTTTTCTTCCTTATTATGTTGTTTTCCTTTTTCGAAATGAACGTGTACGTGTTGTACCTTTAGTTTTGCTTCCACAGTAGTGATTGTCCTGGCCAACTTTCATTGTGTCAATACTATCTTCTTGTCCTAAAATTTACCGATTACTGAATATACGTTGCACTCCATTGGAAGTCATGGCTGCACATTCTCGAAAACCATCAAGCAGCTATGAACAGAAGCCACACTAAAATGCTGTCTCATTGTTTTCATGTATTCTTTGATTTTTCAGAACTCGGTGCTTCTCAGCTTGGATGGGACAGAGGAGCAGGTCCACCATAATTACAGGGGTTGTCATGACCATTATCGTAGATGGAACATTGAGATGGAAATTTTGCATGAGAACAATGTGTCTAGGGTGTTTACCACACCCGCTGGGTCCACCTTTTACTATGCCATGAGTTATGATCAAAGATGCCTGGTCTTTGTAGTCGAGGGTCGCACTGGATGGCTTCATGGTTATTATGCAATTAAGGGAATCTATGAATTTGCAAACTCATCGCGAGTGGAACCTTACATCAATCATGCTGGATGTAGCCGTCTCCCATTTGAGGGGAATCATCATGTCATATCTCCACGCATTGAGCAAACAAGTATTGGCCTGCATGCCCTTAGAGATGCATTTAATACCATCTGGGAATATAATGGGGGTGCTGAACATGTAGGCCTCAGGGCAGCATTTGGTGTCATTGTTGTCCACATATGTGAATCGTTGAAGCTACACCCTGTGTTTAACCGCATACGTGAAGCATTTGTGAACCCAAGTGTCAGAAGGCTTGCTGCAAATGGTGATAGTTTTATAAGATATCTAATTACACACTGGAGAAGGCTGAGTACCCATGTAATGCGTGCCATTTGTGATCCAGAATATGAATTTCCCAGAATAAGAGAGTTCCCAGAATTAAGTTCAGTGCTGGCCATCTTACCTCATTTGGCTGTTTTGCATATAGATGGCTGGTTTGATGAACCTTTTAAACACGATGAGGCCACAAACCCAAGTCACTGGGAGCCCCTTGAACCTGGCACTGATGTTCTGAGTGTTGATGGCATTCATGGATGAAGGGATAGAGATTGGCAACATGGGCAAAGTGGTGTTAGACAGAAAGAGGTGAAATGGAAAGAGAAGGCGTCATGGAGACTGCAAGGCCAAAGAGGAGGATGAGGGGAAGGGCATAGGGAGTATGATTGTAATGTGTTTGTGCGTCAAACTTTCTTCTTCAGTCTTTTTAGTTGGCACACAGCGACTTATTGGTTGCGTGTCTAGGTCAAGGCCGACCCTCGAGTATTGTTCGTGCGAGAGTTCTTTGTAGTGTTGGTGTGAGTTGGATTTCATTGCGCAGACTCAAGTTGTTATGACCTTAGATTTTTTTTTTTTTCACTTGAATATTGATTAAACAGAAGTGCTGCCGATTCTGCAGCACCAAAACTGTGTGTTCTGTTTCTCTTCGATCATCTGCTCTCGCCGCTGCCATGCTGCCATTTCTTGTTTCTGACAGGTGGAAGAGAGGGAAGGATTTATTTTATCAGCTGCTGTTTTCCTCTGATTGGTGGATGGAGCCAAATGCTTTCAATGGACCAGAGCCCAATTGAATGGATAATGCAACCACAGGATCTGGTTTGCTTGATATGCTGTTGTGTAAGGTATTGTGACTCTTCATGCTGTAGTTTTGATGAACATCATGATTTATATTCTTTATGATTGTGATATCATTTGCTCAATCCTGAATTGAACCAGTAACATGTGCAACCTGATTAGTTGAACACAAATGTTATATGACATAGTATTTCATCCATCATCCATTTTATTTGGAGGTTTCCATCTCTACAACTACGAAATGTTCACTGTGCAGTATATACCAACATGGGCAATGCATTCTATGGTTGGCAGATATAACTAATAACATCTCACATTTTTACCTAACACGGCATATATGCACTGGGATTTTGATAAGACTAAGACCATTGTCAGTGATATAGCATGATTGATAAGGTATTAAAGAATTGCAGCCTGAAAAGCCTTACATTTTTAAAGTGGATCGGTACTGGTCTTTCTGGGACTGAAGAACGGTACCTTATTGGGTGGGGGTGAAAAGTGACGCAGATTTTGTTTGCGGATGAGGTTAGTAGATATACATTGTCACAACTCACTAATACACCCTTCTCATACAATGTCAAGTCATTTTATATATATATGGATACTTCACTGTACTTATGTAGCACCAAGCTGTTGTGTACTAAACAATACTCTTTCCATTCCAAATTGTAAGTCGTTTTGGCTTTCTAGATACAATAGTTCTTGCTATGCACTTATATATACACTGTCTAGATACATAATAAAAGCAATGTATCTGGAAAAAGCCAAAACATCTTATAATTTGGAACGGAGTATTTGCTTTCATAATTTCATTTACTTAGCTTAGCAGTATTGAGATCTCTACCTGCAATAGCTTTGATGAGCATCATTCATAACATCGTTTTTATATTCTTTATGACACGATGCCTTTGCTGTATCATCCGTACCTGTAACATTTTCAACATGCTTGATTGAGTTGCTCTGCTTTGCTCATCGCCTTAACAGATGCTAAAGAACTATGCATTTTCTCAGAGAAAGATTCAGTCCTTATATCATACCGGAACCAGATAATTTCAGACTTTATCATTCTTCTTCTGTATAGGAAATCAGAGAGAGCAATCAAATCCATATGTGTTTGAGATTGAAGAATTCATTTCTTTAACACATCCATCAGATTTAAGAGTCATCCACATGTATTTCAATTTTCAAGTAAAAAGGTAAAGTGAACATTATAGTTGGTACTTTTCAGGGGGAGCAATCAGCTCTAGATTGATACAAAATTTGTCATGCATTAAACTCCCTATGCTAAACATAGTTTATCTATGCCTAAGAAATCATGACATTACAAAACATGTTACATGCCAATACAAAACCTCTCTGTGCTAAACCAGATAAACCCCATCCATTTTGCAGCTCAATCCTATTGTTCATCAGTTCTGAACTTCTGTTTTTTTTTTAGCTATGAACGTCTTACTCCCACCAATAGCTGATCTCGAAGGGGTCAGTATCAAGCTAGATTAGTTCCACATCGAAGTCCTCCCACGTCAAAACGTGGTTCCACATAAGATCGGCAAAAGAGCAAAGCAAACACAAGTGCAGACTGGTCATCCCCTCAATTATAGGTTGTCTGCCGTTTGTATTTCCCTTGTATGAGTGTCCAAGCAAAAAACATCTTCAGTTTTTTTTCCATGTGTGCTTTCCAAATTAGGTTCGGCTGGTATCTCCTGTAGGTTCTTTTGAATCACCGCGCCCCACCCGCCGTCTCCCTTGTGCGCGGTCTCTCGGTGCAGACCGGTGTGGTGCTGTTTCCACTGGCAACTGTTGTAATTATTTTATCAGTGTGTAAACCCTTGTTCCCTCTTAACTGAAAAGGGCGACTGTTGGTAATTGTCTTGCAGGTTTTGGACATAAAAGAAAACTGTAGAAATCGAAGTGGAAGAGCAGCAGCATTTCCTCTGTTACTTCAACCACTAATTTCAAGCTGCACAGATCACAGGAAAGAAATAGCTATTGCAGCACCTATACAATTACTGAACAGATATTTCTTCAGAAGAACAAGTTCCCGATTATTGGCAGTACAACTTCTGTTTCTTCAGATTATCAATTGTTCTTCATCAGACTCTCAATTACTCAACAAGTTTCAGACTACCAATTGTTGTGGAACAAGTTTTAAGATCAAAAGAAGGAAAAGCTAGACAGATTATTGTTTCTTCAGAGTAATTGTAGCTGATTGTTTTGTGTCATGGAAGTATGTTCATACTAATTTCCTTTGCACTGTTTTCAACCTGAAAAAGATGAGAGAGAGATTAAATTATATATACTGTTGCAGTTCATATAACGATGATATTTCAGTTCCCACTGAGCTGCTCTTCTTACACTATGCAAGAACGTATTCTGTGCTCTAAGTTACAATTACTCCTGAAGTACTGGCCTGTTGAATGGCTTAATCTCTCTCTCTCTCTCTCTCTCTCTCTCTCTCTCTTTTGCGAAAAAGAATGGCTTAATCTCTGAATCGTCCAAACAGGTTGGAAGGATTAGTACAGTAGTATGTGTGAGACGCAACACACAAATCCTCCAAGCACCGATGGGCACGAATTGACGTACCTGGCCTGGCCAGGCTCCGACGAGTCCCAAGAAGCTCGCAAGTCATACAGGAGGCGACGGAAGTGGTGACTGACGGGCGGACGAGGAAGGCCACGGCAACTGAAAGCGTGCCTAAACACTAGCCTATGGCCCCGACTCTTTGAGACCACCCCACCCCCATTTCCCCCCACTTTTTTATATCGGCTTGCACAATCTTTAGAGTTGGCTTCCCCGACTTCTCTTGGTTGGTAACGCCTGGCCTACCTGGTGCTGCAAATTATGTAACCGTTAATGGATTTTCTGGAGGCAAATCTGAATATTTCTGGAACAAGCAAAACAGAGCTCAACACAAATCTACAACGCCAAAAAAGAAACTAATATACACTTACTGGAAAGAACAATGGAGTTTACAACATGCCCAAACATGCTGTAGAAACTACTATGATGCCAAAAGTCCTATAAATAAATGACAGAGATCTGGCTAACGGTTCAGAGCTCGGACTCATATCTCGAACAGAAGCATAGTAAACATGCTTCGTATGATCAGTATCAAGCAGTGCCCAGCATTGATCAGTGCGATACCAGTGTTATAACGAGCCTTTGAAAACAACAAACAGATATATTTGCAAAAGGCACTAGTTTACCCTCCTTCTCTCTTGTACATGTATAAAAGAATATTACACCACAAGTTCCAAAATACATATCAAGTCTACGGCGCTCTTGCATGTAAGCGGTCTAGGAATCTCAAATCAGAAAAAGGTAAGGCAATCAATATTCGGTATACAACAGTAGCAGTACAGCAGCTCAGTAGCCTCCAGGGTACAGCCTATTGACTTCAACTCTCAGTTGGTTGGTTCAGGTTCAAGTCGTCATAAACTCAGGTCAAGCTGAACATTTTTCTTGATGGAAAAAATGCCTAGTTACTCCAAGGTTGGTCGGTCACATGAACATGTCAACTCAACAGCTTTCACCTGACATTTTGAAATACCGAATTTAGAAACATCAGCACAAAAAAGGGTTCAAGCAATCAGTATTCATCTAAAATGACAGTTACACAAACAGACATGTGAGATGGTGGCAATCTTAACAAGCAATACTGCATAAAACATATTAATACCGATTCTATTATTGATTTGGTTCTTCACCCATATTTTAATTGAAAGGCGGAGCTCCTGCCAAAGTTTTCAAAAAATATTATTGATTTGGCTCTAAAATTTTTTCAAGATGGAATATGATTCAGCAATAAAAGGTTGATGCTACAAAGAAGTATTCACATTTGGACAGTTGTGAAAGGGTGGATGACTGGCAGACTACCTATCGGAGAAGGCGTGAACAAATGTGCTTCACTTTTCAACCCCATCCAATAAGGTACCATTCCTCTAACCCCAAGAGAGCAGTACCAATCAACTTCAGATCTTCAGTCCAGGATAGCCTATCTCCACCTCGTGTCATAACCACAGTTCCAAGATCTTGTTGTTGGAGATTTGTCATGTAAAATGAAAGGCTTGTCAAGCTGCAGTTCTTTATAAGCTGGCACCATGGATATTTGCTTTCTTCCATTAGGGACATGAGAGGAGGCTGCAAAACCACAGAAGGTTTAACCAAGTGCTGCCACCAATATAAAAAAGCAATAACAGTTTCAAAGCAAAATATATATATATATATATATATATATATATATATATATATATATATATATATATATATATATATATATATATATATATATATATATATATATATATATATATATATATATATATATATATATATATATATATATATATATATAAAGCAATAACAAAAGTTAATTAATGGCTGTATCACAAGTATTTTTCGCCCAATCTGAAAGCACAATGTTCCACTATATGTTAACTCAACATTATATCATCTGACAAATGTTATTAGTGCTCTCAAAATTCCAGTTCATACAGTTAGTTATGCCATGCAAGGTGAAAACGTAGATGTCATTAGCGATATGTGCTAACCATAGAGAGTGTATTCTTCCTATGATTGTACATGCATTCACCCATGTTGATACATACTGTGCAGTGAAGATTGAACATTTCAAAATAGTAGACCTGGAAACCTCTGAATCATGGACATTCAATGCTAATTCTCATAGAACATGAACATTTTGTGTTCAGAAAAAGAGAAATCAACAAAGCAGAGGGAAACTGAACCAATTTGGTTGCACAACACATGATACTGGTCAATGCATGATAGAGAGAATGATCATAATGAAGATGCTCATTGAAACTACTGCAGAAAGAGTAAGATCTCAATACCTTACACATTGGCATGTACATGCAAACCAAATCCTTTGGTTGCATAACACATCCAATTGGGTTCTGGTCCACTGAAAGCTCTTTACCTTGTCCACCACTCCATTCACCAATGAGAGGAAAACCAGCAGCTAATAAACTAACCCCTCCTCTCTGTCTCCCTCTCCCTCCCCCCTCCTCCTCCTCCCTGTTGCCCTTTTCCTCTATTCCCCACTCCTCTTTTGCCCTTGCTCTTTCCATCATGCCTTCCCTTCCCATCTCCCTCCCTTTTCTGTTTACCACCACTTTGGTCGTCATTTTGTTGATCTCTATCCTTTCCTCCACGTTCATCATAAGTATGTTCTTCAAGAAAGGGAATATCAACAACACTTGGAACATTAGTACCAGGTTCAAGGGGCTCCCAGTGACGTGGGTTTGTGGGGACATCATGTTTAAAAGGTCCCCCAAAGTAGGCATCAACATTCATAACCCGCACAGCAGTTAATATGTCCTGCTCCGAACTTATATTTGGGAACTCGTTTATATGAATTGCATAATCTGGATTTTCAATGACACGCATTCCATGGCGACTCAGCTTTGTCCACTTTGTAACTGAATCTGGTATGGGTATGTCACCTCCTTTACCAAGCTTTCTGACACTTGGTTTCACAAATGCTTCACAAATGCGGTCAAACACAGGCTGTAGCTTCAGCGATTCACATATGTGCACGACAATGATACCAAAAGCTGCCCTGAGACCAACATATTCGTCACCCCCATTATATGCCCAGATAGTATCAAATGCATTTCTGAGGGCTTTCAGGCCAATCGATGTATCCGCAATGCGTCTAGATATGTCACTATGATTCCCTCCAAAAGGGAGAGGGATACATCTATCATGGTTTATATAAGATTCTAGTGACTCAAACTCATGGATCCCCTTAACTCGCAGATTTCCATCGATACTTGTAACTGCATAATATCCATGAAGCCATCCTTTGCGACCCTCAATTACAAAGACAAGGACATTTTCTTTATAGTTAATGGCATAGTAAAGGTGGAGCCAGTAGGTGTGGTAAACACCTTGGACACATTGTTCCCACGCACAATTGCCAGCTCATCGTTCCAACTAAGAAAATCCTCTTGACAATGCCTGTACTTAAGGTGGACCTGATCCTCTGCCCCATCCAAGCTGAGACACACCGAGTTCTAAAAATGCAAAGAATACATGAAAATAATGAGAATGCATTTACAGTGCTGCTTCTGTTCATAGATGACTGGTGGTTTAGAGATTGTGGAGCCATTTTTCAAGATGAAATGCAAAGTATATTCAATAATTGATGAAGTTTTGGACAAAAAGATAGTTTTGACACAATGAAAATCGCCCAAAACAATGATTATCCTGCAGGCAAAACTCATTTTGCCACACCAACGCGCACATTTTGAAAAAGAGAAAACAGGATTACTAGTAGCAGAAAAGAGTTAAGATTAGGAAAAAATTACCGGACGACGTGGCCCCACAACACGGATAACTTGCAGCTCATTACCATCACCTTCGACTTGGAACGCCATCTTCGAATAGGAAAACCAGACAGATGGATTTCTGCAGTCGAACCAAGCCACCAAAGGAAATTAAATTAAGTAAGAATCTCCGAAACAGGGTGGGCTATTAAATGTAAGATAACCTGACCCCAATTGTCCAATGCCTGCACACTATGTCCACCCCTTACCAATTTTGACATCCACCTTAATAATTTTAGAAAATAAACAAAATTTACTCCACCTCATAAAGTCTAACTCCCAAGCTCACAAGACAATGCCGTCTCAGGCATTAGGGGCAGTTTTCCACCATCCAGTCCGATTCGGACCAGAACAGCCCTCTGCACCCTCCACCGTCCAACATTGGGGAGTGCCGGAGGGGCGGCGGCTGCTGCACGCTCGCGCAGCCGCGGGCACTGGCGGCGGCGGCTCGCCAGCGCGCGGCCATGGCTCGGTGGTTCGACTGCTGCTGCAGCGGCGGTGGCTCGGCAGCGCGCGGCCATGGCTCGGCGGTTCGACTGCTGCTGCGGCGGCGGCGGCTCGGCAGCGCGCGGCCATGGCTTGGTGGTTCGACTGCTGCTGCGGCGGCGGCTGCTGCACGCTCGCGCACCCGCGGCCCTGGCGGCGGCAGCTCGCCAGCGCGCGGCCATGGCTCGGTGGTTCGACTGCTGCTGCTGCGGCGGCGCCTGGCCTGCGCGCGGCCGTGGTGGCGGCGAATACTCGCGCGCCCACGGCGGCAGCGGCTCGCATACGCGCGGCCATGGCGTCGGTGCGGGAGGTATGCCTACAACCAAAACATGCCGCAACCAAATACCCCACCCACGCCACCCGAAACCCCCAGCCGCCGCCCGCCCCCAAAAAAAAACAACAACGAGAGAGGAAAACAAGGAGAGGAAGTGTCGATGGAGTGTCGTTGTTGGTACCTGGGCCTGCCGGGGAGCAAGCGAATGGAAGAAGCGCCGGACTGGAGGTGAGCCGGAGGGAAGGAAGACGACGGTGGCGTTCTTGTGGGGCGTGTATTTTGCCTCCTGAATTGGCGAGTCGGCGGGTTAAGTGATGCCTGGTCGATTTTAGCGAGTTGGCGGTCGACTCCCTCGTTTCGTTCACACTCCAGCATCCGTCCGCATCCGTTGGGTGTCCGAATTTCTCTGGGCTCAACTCAATGACGGCTGACCGACGACCGACGTGGACGTCAGTGTCTTCTCCTCCCTCCCCGCCGCGTGCATCGTGCTGAGTGTCAACACTATTTTTTTGTTCTAGACTTCACCAATCCTTGAATGATTTGCATTCAGTGTTAAAAAAAATTGGTTGCACACTTCCAATCTTGGATGGAATAAACACCACAATGCCTTCTCATTATTTTCATTCAATGCCTTACATCAGAATATAGATGCAAACCAGATCCTATGGTTGCGCTACCAGTTCATTTAGGTTTGTGACATTTATATTACAAGTTTGATAATCTGTATCATCAATGGCACGCATTGCCTGGCCACTCAGGTACCTCCAGTTACAATAGTACAATTGTGTAATGACGGAGGACCTGCTTCTCGGACCCATCCAAGATGAGATGCACAGAGTTCTGAAAATGCAAAAATTACATGAGAAGGCATTGTGGTGTTTGTTCCATGCAAATGTGAGGCAGCTAACGACACGTGAGGATAATGCTCACGACACGTGAGGATATTGCTCTGGACGAACGGATCCTACCGCATTGACGCCGAACCGATGCGGAGGATGGACTCGGATGCGGAGGATTGACTCGGACCGGACCGCGCGCGGGAGAGACTACCCGCACTGGGGACCGGTAAACAAACGCTATTGTTCCACCTAGACTCCACATCACTGGTTTACCGGAAAAAAGTCTGCAGCGGCGTCCGGGAAATGCATCTGCACCACGCTCCCCACGCCATATTTGGCGCCTGCCAGCACCCCTGCCAGTATGTACTTTACTGCTAGGAGATGTTGCACGCGGGGG
Organism: Hyparrhenia diplandra; assembly: GCA_015847255.1. Classification (NCBI taxonomy): domain Eukaryota; kingdom Viridiplantae; phylum Streptophyta; class Magnoliopsida; order Poales; family Poaceae; genus Hyparrhenia; species Hyparrhenia diplandra. The sequence continues at coordinate 114,368 of JADLZK010000923.1, forward strand.
AGAAAAGAGAGAGAGGGGAGAGCATGCACGGTGGGCTCCACTATTAAAAGTTATTAGAAAATGTTATGACTCACAAATTAAAAGTCTAAATTAAATTAGACAGACTATGAATTTGTTTCAATAAATACTTCAAAACTAGATCTCACATGGATATATTTAGATAAAATTATAAGTGGACCCCACTCATGGTAGGTGGTTTAGAGTAGAGATATAAAGAAGGTATGAGAAGCCATGAACGCATCAGTAAAGGAGGGAATCTTGATAATTAGGATATATAGAAGATAAATAGAGAATACGTGAGTGCGGATAGTCGGAGGGGTGGCGCGCGCGCGGAGACGGGATAACGTACAGGTTCGATGAACCGAAACCGAGCCGGCGAGCAAGGCGCTTCCCCAACGCGTCTACGGAAGGTGGCAGTGTCTGGAGTGGAAGAGTTTAGACTGCCCGCACTGGGGTCCGGTACCCCTTCCAGAACAACTGCATGCCGTAAAAACTTGCCAGCGGGGTGCGGTAGGGATCCGGTATCTGAGGTGGCAGGCCTGCCCAGTAGCTGCGCTCCGCGCCAGATCACAGCCACGCACGCGCGGGAGGGCAGGGAAGAGAGCGGTGAGTGGTGGGCCCCACTATTTTAGCACCTAAAAGTGTTATAACTTCGCAAACTAAAAATCCAAATTAAATTTCGATTACATTTATTAAATTCATTTAGAATAAATCCTTCAAACTTAGATCTCACATGGCTATACTTAGATAAAATTATAGGTAGGCTCCACTAATAGTAGTTGGTATAGAGTAGAGATATAAAAGAATGATGATGCGGAGAATGTCTTTGTAAAGGAGAGAATCTTGATGATCGAGAATGTATAGAGTGAGTAAATAGATAAACATGAGTGCGGATAGGCCCGCCGACACGTGGGCGAAAGGCGCGGCGGGCAAAAAGCCGCGACCGTGGAGCGCCCACACAACTATAGATTTCCAGCGGTCGTCTTGGGGCCGGCCCAACCGGCGTCGTCTTCGTGTTGTCTTGCGTCTTGGCCCAGCGCCGCGTCGCCCGCGGACCATCGCGTGTCTCACGGGCCGTGCCTCTCTTGAGGCGCCGTGCCTTGGGTCGGCCCAAGCCCGCCCCACGGGCCAAAATCGAGCCAATCGGGCCATGCCGCCCACGTCGAAAAACACTCAAACATGATCTTTTTTTACACAGATTCCATCAAACATATGGAAACCATAACACAAAATGACATGTACGACAATTTAAAATTCAGGGCCTCACCGGTATATGTAAGAAAATATCGTGACTAATATACCAAATATGTATAATATTATCACAAGTATATTTGACAGGGCCTCCCTTTCTTAACGTGTTGGGGCGTGCCCCGTGCTTGAGGGTCGGCCCAAGCGTCTTCTTTCGCCGTCTTGCGGGGCGGGCGCCGCCCCGTCGACCACCGGCCGTGCCGCTTTCTCGGGCCGGACCAAAATAGTGTGCCTTCGAGAGGCGCGTCGGGCCGTATGGAAATCTATACACACAACCACGGATGACGCGGCACCCTTTGTTCGAGTTATTTCTTTAAAATTGATAGTAATTGATCGAACGACTATTTTTTAAAAAAATGACCGGAAGGGCGGTGGGTTTGGGTTTGTCTTGGCCGGGTTGTGGTAGAGTTGGGCCAAAAGGAAGGGTAGGGTCGGATTCGTGTTACCTTAAATAGCGGCAAAGCCCAAAGGAAGGGTCGGCCTCGGCCGGGCCTGGGCCACCCACACCCATCCGGATCCAAAGATCATCCTCGTCACCCTCGGCCGGTCGCCACCGCCCCACCGCACAATCCTCGCCGCATGTAGCCGACCGAGACCGAAGCCATTTGCTAGACGAACGCCACGAAGCGGCGTTGCGGCCCCGAGCCTCGAACCCACGGCCACGATTGCACTGAGGGAGGCCGCCGGGCGCCGCAAGACTGCCACACTACCCCGAAGCTGGCCGCATTGCCCGTCTCTCCGGCCGGCCTGCCTGCCGCGCTCACCATCTTCAATCCATCTACAGTGCCACTCTCACGAATCCATGGTCCATGGAGATGGGGATGAGAATGGGGAGACCGGGAGGGAGATATTGGAACGGAATCTTTTGCTGGGAAAGTGGGAATGGGACCTACCAACCACTCAATAGGTCACCTCATCTCCACGGGTGACCCGGCGGCGAGGTTTTATCGAAGGCGCCAATTCCGCGGGTGAGCCGGCGGCGGCGAGGTTTCGCTTTCCCTACGCATCTTTCAATCAGACCGTTGTAACTTTAAGGAATTTAAAACGTTGGTGGCGTAGCACCACATTCGGCCCAATAAGCGCTTTCTACTTATTTGACGCCACGCGCTGGGCTGTAACTCGACCGGTAACAACCGGCTTCCGCATCGCTACCAAACGACAAGGCCCAATAAGCACATAATCCTATTTGGAAATTCACTGATTATTACCATATAAGCTAACTTTTTGTTCTTCATTGGTATATACCTATAAAAAACAGGAATTATTACCTGGCGTCGCATCATGTTGCGGAACATAATAAATGTATGATGTAATACAAAATATCACTGTGCAACATAAATAAAGTTGCTAACGGTTATTTCCACAAGTGCCTTGCAAAGATTAAACCAACCTCGCCAAACCTGACTTAGCAATGTCCTCCCTCCATTCTAAATTATAAGACAGTTTTGATTTTTTGTTTCTCTGTAATTAGACATAATGTATATTTAAGTACATATCAAAAGCGGCGATTATACTGACAAATGACCATTTTACTCCACAATTCCAACCGTGCCATGTGCCAACTAACACATAGCAGCGCCAAGCCAGCAAGGGGAAAACACGCAGACGTTGTTGTTCAGTAGCAGCTGCAGCATCCTTTGTTTGATCACAACTTCAATCACCAAAATATAAAGAGGAAAAAAAATATAGATGCCACAAGTGTACTACTGCAATCATGCATGAGAAATTACATTCTCCATGTAGGATATCCTTTGCTCCAGCTCACATTTTTTTGCCTCGAAGATTCAGATACCTCTCTTTCAACCTAAAACACAAAAGTTAAGTTGACATGTCTTCTACTATATCCCATACAACACATCGCAAGATTACAAACAACTGATTGTGTTTTTAACACCGAAACTGAAAATCTAGCACTAAGCATATATAAGTCAATATGCAAAGTGAAAGGGCAATTTGTTGGTTTGCTAATTAGAAAGGAGGTTCTATCAGGTCAGGTAGTAAGCTATCATCATCCATGAGGATTTTCAAACTTAAAAATAGGGGAAACAACCATCATCCATCATATTACTAGCAGCTAGTTTGCCACTCATTCATGTTTGTCCACTGCTCAGGTATGCTATGCTTACACTGCCAGTGTTTGAATTTAACTAGAGTTGCGCAACTTCTACTGCTAAACTGAAGTACTGACAAAGAAACTAGCAGCCAAATGAAAGCATGTCAAAAAACAACTACTCTACTGCTACTAAATAATAAAGTGCACTGAACTACTGCTACTGTCGGCACACAAGTCAAATCACTGAATCAAAGTTGATTCTGCATCTACTTCACAACCACATTGGAAATCCTCTCGTTTAAGTCAGAATCCTTCCGAAGTTGGTACTGGATCCCAAGAAGGGGGGAGTTCACCACTTCACCTTCTCTAAATGGTGCTGTAGGGATCTGCAAGTAACAGGAAAAGGTATTTGTTAAGCAACATGAAATTTCTGATTCCGCTTAGGGAGGGCTGAACTGATTGTATAACTTTTTCCTCCCTAGTGCGTCATTTGTGGCGCGTCATTGTAAACTTTGTTGTTTCTCTACTTAATATAAAAGATGCGCATACCTTATGCGTATTCGAGAAAAAAAAAAAACATGAAATTTCTGAAATATCATGCCACAGCCCTTTGTGTGATAACAATGAACCAGGTTTTTCAATGACTGAAAACAATCTGAACTAAACTTTTCAGTTCCGATTCATCAAGAAAATGAACGTAATTCATCAAGAAAATCTGACTAGATAGGTGCCTTCAATTTCTAAGTAATTTAAGTCACCTATATCAAAAGTATACTAATACTGCTAGAATATTCCCTAGGTACATGCATAACAAACAGATGTCCAATGGAACTTTATAATAATAAACAGAAGCTAGTGAGTGCTGACCAAGCCGGTATGTTGTCTATACTGCATTGGCTCTCTACTAACTTAAGCATCCAGTGAAATATATGAAGCTAATAATAGCACAAAGGGTGGACAAGAGTAACACATGTTGCATGCATAAATGTAGCTGTTGTAAATTCAGAAGAATTTGTAAGTAGCTAAAGATGTTCCATTACCTTCCTGTTCCTTTTATTTCCCAAAACTGGAATGTAAGATGACTCAATTGTGCAGCTAGAAGAGAGGCGGTGAGACTAATCTGCCAGCAGGTCAGACCACGCATCATTTGTTTCCAAGAGACCAAGCTGGATGCAATTGACAGTCGGATGCCCTGGGAATTTCTGGATCATAATTTCCACTCAAACTTTGAATACTTGCCTGCAAATGACATTAGGGTGGGATCATAATTGGTTGGGACTCAGACTATATCTCAGCTACTCTAATTAGCAAGGAGACCTATTGTCTGTCAGTGGAAATCAATGAAAGGCTCCAATCAAACCTACATTATGACCACTGTTTATGGGCCGACAACAGGCGGTGAAAGAGTGCTTTTTCTGAATGAGTTAAAGAGCTGTCGCCCAAGAGGAAAGCCATGGCTGTGCTTAGGCGACTTCAATCTAATCTGTGAAGCGCAAGACAAGAACAACGACAACCTAAATCAACCAACATGAGGAGATTCAGACAAGCATTAGATGCAAGCGAGTTGGTGGAGATTAAGCTGTTAAATAAAAAAATACACATGGAGCAATGGGACGAAGGAACCCAACTCTTGTTAAGCTCGACAATGCATTTCACACAATGGACTAGGAGGACATCTCCCTTTCTGACCACTGTCCCCTATATTTGAGTATCCAGCAAAGGCAACACAGAAGGGCAGTCTTCAAATTTGAAGCTTTCTGGACACGGATTCCAGAGTTTGCAGTTGTAGTGTCCGAGGCTTGGGCCTTGCCAGTCAGTGGCTCAAACGCACTAATGGTGCTGCACAATCGTCTGAAACACACTGCTCTGGCCCTCAAGAAGTGGAGCAAAGCATTATTCAGTTAAGCCCGCCTACAGCTACAAGTGGCAAATGAGGTGATACTAAGACTAGGAGTCGAGAACGCTATCCATGGTGGATGCTGATCTGCTCAAGCGGCTGAAACAACTTGTCTTGGGTTGGGCGGCAGTAGAGCGTGCACGGAGAAGGCAGAGTTCAAGAATAATCCAAATCAAAGAAGGCAATGCATGTACAAAGTTTTTCCACCAACGTGCAAAGTGCAGGCAGAAAAAGAATTTAATTGCTTTCCTTAAAAACTCGGAGCAGGTGATGGTTTGGAAGCATAACGAAAAGGAAGAGATTATGCATGAGTATTTCCAAGGCATATTGGGGGAGAAATTGGCAAGACTATACACTTTAGACTCGGATAGTCTCGGCTTACATGCTCTGGATGATCAGGCCTTGGATCGCCCGTTTACTATGAATGAACTGCAGCGTACAGTGAATGAATTGCCCTTGGAAAAGGCGCCAGGTCCAGATGGGTTACCTGGAATTTTCTATAAGAGGTGCTGGGAAATCATTAAAAGTGATATGTTAGCAGCGATGAACCGTGTGCATGACATGAGGACTGCACCTCTGCAGTTACTGAATGGAGCCAAAAATCTCCCTCATCCCCAAAACTGAGTGGCCGGAGTACCCTAGTGATTTCAGGCCTATTAGCCTCATCCACTTGTTTGGAAAATTTCTGACAAAAACTTTGGCACTCAGGTTAGCACCACATATGGACAGTCTAATCTCAAGGGCCCAGAGTGCTTTCATAAAAGGTCACTGCATCCAAGACAACTACATGCAGGTGAGGAATTTGGCAAGGGCTTATCACAGGAAAAAGATACCGGCCTTGTTGTTCAAGTTGGATATCTCTAAAGCTTTTGATACGGTGTCATGGGAATACATGCTTGAATTGCTAGAGAAGAGAGGGTTCAGTGCACGATGGAGAGACTGGATAACTGCAATCTTCAAATCTTCACTCTCTTCAGTCCTGATGAATGGAGTTAAGGGCAGCCAAATCATCCATCGGCGTGGCTTACGGCAAGGTGACCCACTATCTCCATATCTATTTATCTTGGCCATTGACACAATACATAGGCTTCTCGACTTGGCAATGAATGGGACATTAACACCCCTGCGTGGAAGAAACATGAACCTCAGGCTGTCCCTATATGCTGATGATGCAGTCATCTTCCTGAATCCGGTCACGGAAGAGGTCTCGGCTCTCTTCGGAATCCTCGAGCATTTTGGAGCGGTCACGGGACTACAACTGAATATTTAGAAGTGCATTGTGGTTACCATCAGAAGACCTCTTTTCCAATGACTTATCTAGGGCTTCCTCTGACTTTGGGAAGAATCAGAATGGTGCACGCTCAAAAGATTATTGACAGATCCAGGAATCATTTGAATGCCTGGCAGGGACGGCTACTCAATCCAGCTGGAAGGAGGGAGCTAGTGAGATCTGTGCTAAGCTCCTTACCTGTCTACCTAATGACATCACTCAAGGTCCCAAAGCAGCTGTTCTCAGAGATCGATCGAATGCGCAGAAGTTTTTTATGGGCGGGAGACAGCGAGATCACGGGAGCTAAGTGCAAGGTTTACTGGACCGGTGTGGCAAAACCCACTGAATTTGGCGGGTTGGGGATAATTGAACTGGAAAAATTCAGCCGAGCTCTGAGACTTAGGTGGCTCTGGTTCCGATGGACTGACCCATCAAGACCGTGGGATGGATCTGAACTGCCGGTGGACGAAGTCGACACAGCTCTGTTTAATGCAGCCACTAGAGTTACGATAGGAGATGGCAGGAAGGCATGGTTCTGGAAATCTAGCCGGATAGATGGGAGGTCTCCAGCAAGCTTGTTCCCAGCGTTATATCAGCATAGTAGAAGGAAGAACAGAACGGTAAGAGATGCAAAATGGATCCATGATGTGGCGCATGATCTGAATCACCATCTTTTGCGGGAGTTTTTTGTGCTCTGGACTGCTATAGAACCAATCAGATTGGAAATGAATGAAGAGCAACAAGATTCTATCATCTGGACACTGGAGAACTCAGGCAAGTATTCGACGAAGACTGCTTACAACGTTCAGTTTGCTGGCAACATTCAGTCAAACTTCCCCTCTTTGATATGGGCAACATTTAAGTAGTTAATCCACAGATTTATACTCTTGCTTCGATGTCTCTGTTACTCAGACATCTACAATGTGTTAACCCATGACATGCCATCGTCTGCACCTACTAATGAAGTAGCCATTTAAGGGCCTCTCGTTGTAATTTCAGTACCAACTGAACACAAGGCAGGCCACTGCAAGTTGACGCCATACAATAGAATCTTGTATTCTTGTGTCAACTTACTTGGGCCACACAGAATTTCAGAGAGTTTCTATTTTAGTAGCGCTCCACTCCCCAACCGTGGATCTCAACTAGAACTAGACCATCGTGCTCGCCGTTCAAGATTCAAGAACCCTAGAGGAAGGAGAGCAGATGAAGACGCAGATGAAGACGAAGAGTAGAGCGAGGAAATCACCAGCGAGAAGGATGAGGAGGGAGAAGGACGTAGCGTTGGAGTCAATCGCGTCGCCGTCGCCGTCGCCGTCGCCGTTGACTCGTGCCGTCGCCTCCACTGCGGGTGCTCGTGGCTGCCTCGCGCCGCCTCCAGGAGACCAGGATCCGATCCGTTCCGGCCCCTGAAGGGGCGGAATGGCCAATCCTGGCCAGTTTCCTTCCCGGCCCAGGCCAAACTAAACAGCATTCCGGCCTGACTTCAAAACGGTGGATTGGACAGCGGAACGGGCCAGGCCTAACCTCAAAACGGGCCGGAGGTAATCCACGTGGATTGGACAACGGAACGGGCCAGGCCTGATTAATATTAGAACTGTGTACATTCCAAATTGTAAATCATTCCAAATTGGACCAGCTTCTCCCTCCATTCCAAATTATAACTCATTCCAAAATATTAGAGAGTTAAACCATTTTAAGTTTGACTAAATTTATATAATAAGATAATACTCTCTCCATCTCAATTTATAAGTCATTTGACTTTTTTTTTCCTAAATTTGACCACTCATTTTATTCAAAATTTTGTGCAAATTTTTATTTCTTTTTTTGGATTGCATTATTAATAAAAAATTTTCAAGAATGACTTAAATTTGACTTGATTTGCATAAATTTTTTTGAATAAGGCAGTGATCAAACTTGAAGTCAAAAAGTCAAACGACTTACAATTTGGAATGGAGGAGGAAGTATCATTTAGGATGTCAACTAAATCTTGTTAGATTCTTCGTTAATTATATTTCCATAGTACACCAATTTATACAAATCTTTGTAGTTCTCTCTAAAATTTTGATCAAACTTGAGATGCTTTTAACTCTTCCAATATTTTAGAATGACTTTCAATTTAAAATGGAGGGAGAAGCTGGTCCAACGGTTTTGACAGCATGTCGTTATTTGTACTCACATTTAATTTAGTTGTTTCCCTCGCAAAAGGCAGCTGTTTTTTTTTAAAAAAAGAAAGCTGATTTAGCCGCTATAGTGGGGCGTGTTAAGTCTGCCGACCAGCCGTACGTGGCGGCCCACGAAGCCCGCAACAACGCCGTCTTCTTCCCTCGCGTCGGTCGCCCCGCCCATGCGCCTCGCCCGCCACCGCGCCCTAGGGTTCTTCTTCCTCGCGTCGGTCCCCCCTCCCCTCCCCTTTCTTCTTCTCCCGCCGACGCCATGGACGCCGCCGCTCGAAGCTCCAGCGGCCATGGCGGCGCGCCCGCCGCCGACCCGTGCAGCCGGTGGGTCCGCCCAGGCCCGGCTCGCCGGGCGGCGCCCGCCGAAGCCATCACGGGCCGAGCTCTTGCCGTCGTGTCGGCAATGCGCGGCCAGGCCGGCCGGGCGTCGGCGGCGGGGAGGAAAGGAGGGAGGGAGGGAGGTCGCCGAGGGCGGGCGCCGCCGACCTAAAGTCGGCGGCGAGGTGGCGGCGCCCAAAAGCGGGCGAGGTGGCGGCGGCAACGGCGGGCGTGAGGAAAGCGGGGGGAGGAAGAAGATGAGACGCTGGGCTTGCTGGGCTTTGGGCCGAATTGTTGGGCCGACACGGTGTGCGTGACAAGCCAGCGCCGGCGGTCGTGGATTAATAATATCGCCACGCTATAGTGGGGTCTAGGCTCTTAGCCCACTATTATACCGCACGGTAGTTGAAGTATCAAAATCACTTTGTGTTTTGTGTTTCGAAATTCAAGAAAAGGCCAAGTGGGCTTTGACACTTTAAGCCCACGTCACAGTCTTTTCGAGAAGGAAAAAGTCCACATTACCTCCCCCAACTATCACAGAAGTTCACTTTTCCTCCCTCATCTCTAAAACTGGACAAATCACCTCCCTCAACTTTTCAAACCATGCATTTTACCTCCCTCGAAAGCGGTTTTGAAGGCGGTTTTGCTACAGTAACCGTGGGTTTGCTACAGTACCAATACCTTTGTCTTTTTCTTTTTTAAAAATTCGATTGAATCTTTGAAAAATCATAGTAAATCACGAAAAATCATAAAATCAAAAATCTAGTTTTGTTGGACTTCACATGAGTAGATCTACACAGTGAATATATAATATGATATGCTTTAGTACAAAGTTTTTGCTACGAATGTTTTGTCTTTTTCTTTTTTATTTATTTGTTTGAATCTTTGAAAAATCATAGTAAATCACAGAAAAATTATAAAATAAAAATCCAGTTTTATTGGACTCCACATGAGTAGATCTACACAGTGAATATATAATATGGTATACTTTAGTTCAACAAAATAATTATAGAAGTTTAAACTCACGTAATTATTTCAATTAATTATATATTCATTGTGTAGAACTTTGTACTAAAGCATATCATATTATATATTCACTGTGTAGATCTACTCATGTGGAGTCTAACAAAATTAGATTTTCTATTTTATGATTTTTTTTTGTGATTTACTATGATTTTTCAAAGATTCAACTGGAATTTTTTTAAAAAAAAAAAGACAAAGGCACTGGTACTGTACCACGGTTACTGTAGCAAAACCGCCATCAAAACCGCTTGAGGGAGGTAAAATGCATGGTTTGAAAAGTGAGGGAGGTGATTTGTCCAGGTTTTGAAGTTGGGGAGGAAAAGAAACTTCGTGATAGTTGGGAGGGAATGTAGACTTTTTCCTTTCGAGAACCGAATCCAGTTGGTGGACTCATGGCCCCAGGTCCCAGCCCCCCATGCTTCGAGCATCATCTATTAGATCAGCGAGGCGAGGAACTGAGGACCGATGAGAATCCCAATCTCCCAGACCGAGGAGAGGAGAAATCGTACCACGGCGGAGGTAGCTGCCAGACCTGGAGGATCCTCCGTCCTGGCGGCAGTCAGCTGTTGCAAGATCCTCCGTCCTGTCCGCGCCCGCGCCCGCGCCGGCAGCTAGCCGCTGCATGATTGGGCCGGGTCAGCCCCAGCGCTTCGCCACCACAGTGGAAGACCATGGATAGAGGGGATGGCTCGCTCTGATGGGGCGAGGAGAGCCAAGAAGGATCTCGGCGACGGCCGTGCGGCAGATGGCGTACCGCGCGCGACCGTGCTTGAGGGGGAGCAAGCACAGTGACGGCAGCATAGTAAGGGGAGAGGACGACTGGCATATACAGTATCGTACTGCAGAGCGTGCCGAGAGTAAGCCAGGGCTTCGATCTGTTTCTAATCAATTTTAGTTTACAATCCATCTCTCTCTCTCTTCTGTTTCTAATCAATTTTGCATCAATTTTAGTTTACAATCCATGAGTGTCTTAGTCTCTTAGACCAATTGCCCCACCAACCTACCTCTCATCCAAAATAGAACAGAGGCGTCTGCGTGCCGCTGTCGGAGGTAACTTATATTCTTTCTAGTGACCACTCACTTTCCCTTCGTTTGTGCAGCTCGTCTTGAGCCAATGGCGCTGTCAGATCCGACAAATTGTCGCCCCAATCGGAATAATTGCAGAGAACACCAGCCTTGCGCTATGATGCAGATTTTCTCATTGAGACTGGCTTATGCTGAGGGCGTGGATGATGGTCCAATCCAGTTGTATGGGTACCTCGCTGCTCGTGATCTTCTGGAGCCCTTACTTAATTTTGTATTCCGTCGCAGCAGGGAAGATCCTCTCATTCTGGATCAGGTATGAGTATCTGTCTTCAGAGTTCAGATTTGAGAACTCAAATAAATCATTACACTTACTACTTACTAATTTACCAAGTCTATTAACGGAGGTTGTCATTCTATGAATTTACCAAGGCAGCCACTTTTGCCCGCCTTGAAAAATCCATTTACAGAGACAGGCATTATAAAACGACCGCCTCCAAAAAAATAGTATATTTTCAAAGGCGGTCGCCTTTAAGGTGTCCGCCCCCATTGTAAGTCAAGTTAGTACTCCCTCCGGTTTGGTATTAGAAGTCGTTTTGGACAAGGTTTGGGCCAAACATTGGAAATATAAAATAATCAGTAACTTTTAAGTTGTTGAGTTTGTAAATGTGAAAATTATATGAATAGATTTATCTTAAAAAAATACTTTGATAAAAGTATACATATATCACATTTCCATAAGTATTTTTATAATAACAAGAGGTCAAAGTTGTGTTTTTGGAGACCATGTCGCTGTCCTAAACGACTTCTAATACAAAACTGGAGGGAGTACATTAGTTTGTAAGGGTTGCCAGCTTAAGATAGCCTTGAGCTAGTTAGGAAGCTAAAAGGTTGTATATATCAACTGAACAACATGACAAATCTAGCAACCACCTCCAAATGGGCCAAACCCCTAGCAATCTCTATGCTGGGATTAACATCATTGAGCACGCAATAGTTCCGGTGCTTCCATAAAATCCATGCCCCCAAACTCAAAGTGACCAGAGAATTCAGACATTTCCTGATCTCTCTAGGGATTAAGGAATTGATCCTCAGCCACCACTCACAGCACACCATGTCATTTGGGTGGCGCAAGAGTAACGGCCAAACTTGTCTTTGAGAAACACAATAGGACAGAATGTGTTGAATGGTCTCTTCTTCTTGGTCCAGAATGGACAGCGATTCGGGTGAGGCAAACCTCTACTAGCCAATCTTCCCCTGTACAACACCTATTGCGAAGCTTGCAAACCAAAGGAAAAAAATTGGTGCTTCTTCAGGGGCCAAGTTTTCCAAATTAATTAGTTCCAAGGCTCAAAACATGCAGCCCCAGTGAAGAAGCCCTTGTAACTGACTTTGCTGCATACTGACCTTAATATAAAAGATGTGGAGCTCTCCTGCATATTTGAGAAAAAAAAAAAGGGAAAAAGTACTGACCGGAGTTAGTGAGCTGCTAGCGGTGGCCATCTTGTGCATATCGCTGTAACTGATCATCCATAACCAGCCCATGTACTTCTGGATATTCTGAAAGTGCTGCAACAGTTATGGCTCCTTCGATGACTTGAACCCAACAGTTTTGATCCATTGCCTGCTTCACCATACCCCTTTTCGGTTTTCTTGTTCCCATATACTCTACCATTTTGGACTCAAATTTAAAATTTTGCATTCTCTGGACTTGGTGAGGCTCTTTTGTCTTGTTTTGACTTCATTAGATACTCACCAAAATGTGTGTACTTTGATGGAGCCTCAACTTTGGTACATACTTCCCTAAAAAAAAAAAAAAAAAACTTTGGTACATACTAGTATGGCAAACAATGTTTCAGAAAGCTGACAGGTGCTAGGTAAGTGGTCACTCTCTATCCAGGCAGTTGTACTTCTCTAGGTGGCTAGACTGATGCCATGTTAAATACAGGAAATTTGGGGACACATAGATCAATTCATAAATCTCTCTAGGTGGGAAACTAATAGACAGTCACCTCGATGGTGCAAGGCGAGCACCGTCTTTTTAAAAAGAGCTAGCAAAGCATGGCGGTCATACCCTTATGTATTGCCTTGATTTCCTATGTCTTATTAGGGGGCCCGTTATTAGGTAGCCACATGCACATGACCACTATGGAGCAAGGATCCTGGTTATCACCCTCAATTTTTGGGGTACCATTTGGGCTCTCTAGTTTGAATCATTCAATAATCCTTTCTTCAATCAATATCACTAGAGAATTAATAGGTTCTTGGTTTGAGGAATTTGGTGAATCATCTTCTCACTTCTCACATTGTTTGGTTTGATGAATGGAATCAGTTGATCCATCACCACCTCATCCCTCATAGTTACATGGCTAGTTTAGTAATGAGTTGTTTCATCCTGCCAAATTCATGGGGTGTCTCCATGATACACTGCTCCATTCTAGATGAGGTTGTTCCTCAAACCAAACATAGTATCCCCAGAGCCCCTCCTACTGTCCTGCAGCTCAACGTAGGTATCAGTAAACGTTGATGGATCGATCATTCATACCCACAGTTAGAAACCATTATGTTATGATTCAAGTACCACAAAAAGGTCAGGCCTGATCATGAATTGAATGTATAGAAAGAGCTGATGACGCAACACGCGAGTATCATATGATTGGGCTACACTATGGGTTGAGAGGACTAGGTTCGAAGGGGTAGGCTGTGGTTCTAACAATTCCACCATTTGGACCATAGTCCACTTGCAACTTTGTGGCATCCAACTATTCAACCATGATCATAGCTGTCATTATTATGATCTTGGATGCTAGAGTCGTATGGTCCTGCAACCTCAGTTGTTACATAAAAGGCATAAAGCTATTCATGCTCTCCTGTTTGCATTTTTGATGTAATTTAGTTCTGCAGTATGTTGCTGAGAACATAGAGTACTGACTGAACTGAACATCATATGGTTTCCCATCTTAATTCATTGCACATTTTCATTTTTTTCACGGTTTTTAAACTATAATATGCAGGGTTCTATTATACAAATGACTGGTCCTAAGCGAGGCATTGATATGCAAAGCGGTGTCCTACTTGAATTTGACATGAAAATCAAGATGGGAGAAGAAGAATCGGAAGATCTGCAGCTGATTGATGGAGCTTCATACTTCAGTGAGCTGAGCACACCATCATGTAAAGTATTCACTGCACGCATTGTGGGTGACTATGGTGCAGTTGACATAAGCTCAGCGCTTCTGTACAACGCAGTTGAGGCCACGTTAGACATGTGGATATCACAAGTTGACGACAATAATGTACATTTACTGTTGACTTCGTCTTCCAGTGGATTGCCTGAAGAAATTCATCTCTTTCGCGGCTTGATGTCCAAGTCCTCTGATGTCAAAAGATTTGTGGTTGCCGTGGTGAGTGGTACTCAATTGGTTTTGAAATTCAAGATTGGTCAAATGACACCGGATGATGGTGTTGATTGGTCCTGTTCGTTCATCGCAACAGAGCATGGATGCAGCAGTGACAAACTAACACTTGCGTTCACCACTATATCAGTAAAGGTGCATTGGTCGACCTTGTTAGTTTCTGTCTGATATTTGCACTGCCTGTAAATATCTTATGTCCTGTTGTGCTTGGGACTGTTGTAGCTCTCAGCTTGTGTTTTTAACCTTCTGTGATTCCTTGTGCTTGCTTCCGGCTTTGGGAAGTGTCTGCTTATGTAAATAACGCTTAGACATGAAATGAAATGAATGTACATGGTGTACACCCCTAATCTTTGTACATACACGGCATCCTAAGATTTCTGCTGTGGAACATCGAAATTGGTGGAACATGTCATTGTGGTTTAAACTCTTAAGGTCCGTTTGGATTTCTTGAATTAGAATGTCTTTCCGGCAACTTTTTATGGGTTACTTGAATTAGAATGTCTTTCCGGCATTTTTTAGAATGCTCCTGCTGCGTTTCTGTTGGAACGGTTGCTGGATTCCAAACAGGTGGCGGAGGACATGACGGGCAGATAGTAGTAAAAAGAATGTACATATGTAATCATCCTTCTCGTTTTTTCAGGCAAAAAATCTTGTGAAGGTGTTGTGGGCTTCACTTGAATTAATTAGAATTGCAGTTTCTACCAAAATATGCTGCCCAAACAATATGATTCTAATTTCTAATTCAATCAAATTCTATAGATCTAAACAGACCCTTAGAAGCTTTACATCAAGAGTGAAAACGTCTGGGTGCCTGAACTTTTTAAACGGATCATTCCAAGTGAGAATAGTCTCCATAAAGTTCCAAGGACCTATATCTTCACTTTGAGAATTACCTAGGTGAGATTGTGAGAATCCAAGAGACGAAATATGTTGTGACATGTCTATGTGAGTGAATACATGACACTTCTGTCAGATATTTTTGCGAGGTTGTCATGATGAACAGAAACTATGCTTGGTTTATAGAATAATAACAGACTGACATTGCTGGAAAAGAGTTTTTCTAAGTATTAAGATTATCCACAACTCTAATGTATACATGTAAAAAAATATTACACCACAAAAATATTACACTATCATCAGCGCTTTGTTCAGAAAGCCGTCACAACAAAACTGAGAACTACAGAACGGTGGATCAATTGAGCCTCCAGCAACCGACTTCAATGCTGTCCACTCAACAGTGTTCTTGTATTTCCATCTGGCACTGTGTCCAATACGAAGATTTTTTACTTTAGCACGGGTCAGGCAAATCAGTACTAATCTGAAATAACAGTTATAATTATCTGCGACCACAAATACGTGATGCTGGCATTCTGAACAAGCAATACACACAGTACACACCTTAACAAGTACAAACTCATGACTAATTCACTTTAAGAATATGATGGCAAAAACTATCAAGTAAACAGTACCTTTGTTGCTACATAGCCATACATATAGACGGATTGAACTTGACAGAGCATGAAAAGGGTGTATATGTGACAATGTATATATACTAACCTCATCTAGCAATGGATCTGATTCACCTTCCAGTCCCAAAGGTAAAGCAGTACCGATTCGATTGCAAGCTTCAGTTTGGAGATTTGGCATACCAATAGCTCCAAGATCTTGTGGTTGGAGGTTTGTCATATACAATGGAAGAAGTGCCTGGATCGATGGATATTTGCTTTCTAACATGACCGGCAAATCAGAAGTCTGCAAAATCAAGAAAAAGAATTAACTAACTGCAGCGTACTTCCTTGCCTCTATATGCATAATATTACATATAATACATTTACAATGATAAAAAACAATAAAAAGTAGATTTATCCCAGCATCACAAGCACCTTTTCCTCAATAGGAAAGAACAATGCTCGATTCAACACATTGACATATTACTGTATTAACTTCGCTATCATATTATCTGTCCTGTTTTCATTATGTCTGGAAACTTATAGGGCATACAATTAGATATGCTGTGCTTGCGCCAGATGAAAATGAAATATGACTAATCATATATCGCCCTAGCATATCTTTTCTAGAAGGATACCTTGTATCAGAATCAACATGCATTGTATGCACATAGCCACATACTATGTAACAGCTGATTTCAACATCCCTGAATGATGGGATTATGGAAATTTCCATGGTTTTCATAGAACAGTTGTGTTTTGAAAAGGGTGAATCGGCAAAGGGGAGCAAGAAAATCACACATGTTAATGGCCTAATGCATCACAGAGCGAAAGGTTTCATAAAGAATATAAACTAGTGCTGTTAATGAGACCCATCAAAACTACTATGCAAGGATTTATTCCAATACCTTACACATCCTCGTCATTCCCATGCACCCCAGATCCTGATGTTCCCTTGTGTATTGAATTGAGTCCTGGTCCATAGAAAATTCTGTGCCATCTCCACCCCATCTACTAATGAGATGATTAGGAAAATCAGCAGCTGATAAACAAGCCACTCTTCCTCTCCCTTCAACTTCCCCTTCTGCCCCTCCTTTGCCATTCTTCTGTTGATGAAGCTTTCTGTTCCCACCTTCCCCATTTTACGTGTGCGGCGCTTTTTTTCTCTTTCTGGCAGCCTCTATCTCCTCCTCCCTCATCATCATAAGTGGGATCTTCAAGATTAGGAATATCATCATCAACTCCCTCGACATTGATGATCTGTTTAAGGGGCTCCCAAACACGTGGATTTGGGGCATCGTCATGTGCAAAAATACCCAAATTGAAGCCATCAACATGTAAAACAGTAAGATAATTCAATATATCCTCCACTGAACTTATATTCATGATACCACGAGCAAAAAATTTGATAATTCCGGTTATCACTCTTTGCATCAATAGCACGCATTGCCTGGCCACTCAGATATGTCCAGCCTGTAATTAAACGTCCAATGGAATGATTGGAATCATTGTCTTTGTGACACTTGGTTTTGTAAATGCTTCACATATGCGATCAAAAACAGGCTGTATCTTCATCGATTCAGTTATGTGGATATCAATGACACCAAAAGCTTTCTTGAAGTTTGAGGGTTCGGTACCCCCATCATATTCGCAGATGGCATCAAATGCATCTCTGAGGGCATCCAGGCCAATCCTTGTCTTCCCAATGATTCCATATATTTCAGGATAATTTCCTTCAAACTTGAGACGTCTGCATCCCGGATCATTCATGTAGGGTTCCACCTGTGTTATCGACTTAAGTTCGTACATTCCATTTATTCCATAATATCCATGAAGCTTTCCGTTGCGAGCCTCAATCACAAAGTCAATATACCTTCCTCGATAAGTCATGCCATAGTAGAAGGTAGAGCTAGAAGGTGTCGTGTACACATTTCTGCCATTCTCAAATTCAATCTTATGTGTTGCCATCTGAAAGCTCCAGTCAAGGAACACCTTTCGACAAAAAGTAAGACGTTGGAGAACTTGTTGTGGTGAACCATTCAAACTGAGAGACACATAGTTCTACAAGATGCAAAGAACACATGAACAAAGCATGAGAAAGAAGACATACGAGTATTCATAAATCCCTAGCAAGTTAGAGAGCGTGCAGACAAACTTCCCAACAATTTGATACAAATATAGGACAAAAACGGTTAGGTAAGTAGCCAGCAAAGTCAGGAATTTGGCTAGTAATCACAATCCACAATTAGTATCCTAAGTATTTACACATGTCAGATAATTGAACTCATTCCACTGAGTGTGTCAGGTAAGACCAAGCCCCGCATGACAGACTGACACGAGTCTACTGTATTTTGGAAAACTGCTGTTTTAATCGATGTTACCCAGCAAAACCCAATAAATAGAGCATACTGTAGAGGTAAGGATGGGGCATGTACCGGAGGACACTGCTGCACATCGCGTATAGGTGCCATCATAGAGTAGGAAGCCCAGTAGGAACCAATCGGAATTCTGCGAGTGCATAAAAAGAAATCAGATTCTATGAACTCGCCCAAAAATAGGGAGACGCCGCCCAGCAGTATCTGAGGTGCTGGCAGCGGGAGGAGGAAAAGGGAATAAGTAAGAAGAGGTAGAAGGGGCGAGAATGGAGAGGGCACGAGGTTTATCCCTCCCTTTCCCCCCGCCCCTTCCCCTACCCTTAAGCGTGGATGGTGGATTCGCCGCAGCAAACAGATGACACCAGTGAGAGAAAGGGTGTATGGTTCTTACCAGGTGACGAATCGAAGCTCGAAGAGCGAGCCGATCAATGCGTGTGGAGGTTTCTTCCTGCGGATTCGTTGAGAGAGGGCAGGGGCCGGGCGGCGGCACGGCGAGGGCTGGGGAGGTGGGTGGCCGCGGCTGGGCGTGGCGCGCGGCGAGACGAGAGTGTTTGCCCTTTCTGTCTTTTTTTCGGAAGAAATTCCGGCTATTTGATGTTTTTTTTCAGAGTCAAAAAAAAAAAAAAAAGGCCCCGGCCCTGCTGAACAACGAGCGCACCGCGTCATGGACCTCGCCGGGCGGGAGAAGCTTCTAGAAGGTCCTGATCAAGAGACAAGGGGTTTGACTTTGAGACTTGATGAGTAGTACGAGCCTTCTTATCGGTAAGCCATTATAAAAAGGTCACTTTTATAATACCTTGGGTCAAAGAAGGGACCCAACTGACGGTCGCGGTCTGCTGCGGATGATTGGCGAGGATATGAAGGTACGTGAGCTGCAGCAAACAGATAATGTAGAGTAACTTCCTTTGTACTTCACGTGTCTCAAAGCATAAACTTCTATTTTTATAAAGTATTTATTAAAAAATACGGTCTCAAAGCATAAACCTCTATCTCCTCCTCCCTCATCATCATAAGTGGGAGTATCACAATTAAATGTCCTTTAGAACAAAAATACGGTCTCAAAGCATAAACTTCTATTTTTATAAAGTATTTATTAAAAAGAGTTATATATATGTATATGTTTTTTTTTCGAACACGTCTTCACGTGTCTTTTTCATTAAGAGAAGAAGCCAAGACCGACCGACAAACAAGACAAAACAACACAATACAAAGACAACATGACACGACACAATACAACACCACATGACCACAGAGCTCGTGGCCACAACAAACAAGAAAGAGAGGAGCCCGCCACCAAGCCACAAACACAACACGCTAGGGCGAAATGCAAAGATCGCTAGGCCAAACTTGGGCGACGTCATATGAATAGAGTGGAAGTCCCGGTCGCCGAACACAAAGCCAAGTATCAAGGGGGCGCCGCACACTTTCGGCAAATGACTACCCGAGGTGGATCTTGGTGCGACGCGGTGGCCCACGGCCACGCTGCACGACGACGACGACAACGATGGCGCCAACCCCCGAGGACTCCAAGTCGTGGTGCAACATCGGTGGCCCACACCCCAACGACGACGACGACGACCATGATGGCATCAACATCCAAACGAGCCGGGAGGCGAGCTGCAACAAGGCACGGTCAAATCAAAGGGGACGCCAAAAGAATGCGCAATGGAGCTCCGGTCATCAAAACGCGACGCCGGTGGCACACGGCCAAACAACGACGACGGCGGCAACGTTCGCGATCAAACCGGCGAGGCCAGCGGGCTAGAGTGGGGCGGCGAGGCGATGACTCCGGCGCCGCTTTGTAAGGAGGGGACGCCGAGACGACAATGAAGATTGGGGCGGAACTTGCGAGGCGACGAGGAGCTCGATGGGCCCAACTGAGCCTTTAAGAAGGGGATGACGCCCACGACGCCACCGCGTGAGAAGTGCCCACCGAACTTTCGTTCCTAGAGCCCCGACAACCACGACGACGGAACGTAAAGATAACGACGCCAGAAGGTGATGACGCTGGGCGCCACCGCCGCCGGCCCAAGGCGCAAGGCTTGGGCGAGGGTTTTCACCCCGTGCCGCCGTCCGTAGTTGCCACTCCCGACAACCACCTTCGCACGGCAGCCCAAGCGAGGACCGTTGGCGCATAGTAGTCGCCGCCGTCACCGAGAGGTGACGCCGCCCTGCCCGCAAATGGAGCCGGTGTGGCGTCCGAGCCTCGCCCACAAGACCGCCATCGCCGAACCGTGCCCGCGCCGGTAGGGACGGGTCGGGACGCCCGCATGGGCAGTCTTGGTGGCGCACCCCGCGTCCCGCGAAGGGCCACCGAGAGCGCAGCCTCACCGCGCCCGGGCTCCTCACGCGCGACACGCCCGCCTTTGCCCTGCCGCTTGTACGGGCCACACGAGCCGCGCCGTCACCGTGACAAGGGCCACGCCGAGAGGGGGGGCGCGCCGGCCACGCAGCCCCGCGTGGGGGCACACCCGCAGCCGAGGTGGGGAAGAGTGGCAGGCGCCGCCGAGACAAAGTCGGGATTGCCGCCACCAAGCACCCTAGCTTGGCTCGCCGGCGCCCGACCGGGGAGGTGGCAGAGTCGCCAGCTGCGGGGCCGGATCCGCCAAGGAGAGGCCACTGAGGGGGCGCCCGCCGTCCGGCGGCGGCCGCCGCCCGAGCCGGAGGTGGGAGGCCTGGGGGGGGAGGAGGAAGCACGGAGGCAACAGGGGAGTTAGGGGAGAGCGCGGGAGGAGCCTGTTGGGCCCTCCCGCTGGCCGCCGCCGGCGAAGAGGAGCCGGCGGCGGCGGCCCCGGTCGACGGCGTGGAGAGGGGGTTCTGGTGGCGGCAGTTCCCTCGAGTCACTCGGGAGCGACGCGAGGGTCACGGGGCTCTCTCTCCATATATGTATATGTTTATGAAAGTAATTTTCAAGACAAGTCTATTACTATGATTTTCAAATTCAACAATTTAAAATTTATTTATGATTTATATTATTAATCTTTGACATAAATCTTTTGTTTTTAAAAGGATTTCTAATTGCAATACGAAGGGAGTACATTCTGATATCCATTGCAAGTGTGTTAATCCTTCTTTGGATGACCCTCAACAAAACTGTGCTGATAATTTTCGGCAAAGAACTGAAATAATCTTCACCATCAACAACGAGGAACCGTGTATGGATTTGATAAGATCAGAACTGGAGTCCCGTCTTTGGACAACCAACAATATGATTCGCCTGTCTCCAGTATAACGATGGCCATAATGTGGATATAACCACTAAGGCCTCGTTCGGTTGGTTAGGACTTAGGAATCGTCCGATACCTACCTATATGCTGTCGCATATTTATTGCTATTTTCTAGATTAAATTATACCTACAAATTCCTAAATATATAAAAATTTAGAATTCCGTACAAAAATATAATAGAGATAAGAAAAGATAAGAAATGCCAACAAGATGACGTGGCTCACCTTACAATCGACTCCAAGCTAATGGCATACATTCTAATTCAAAGTTTTTTTTTTTTTAACTCGGTATACATTGAAAGTTGTCAGCATACCTATCAAATTAGGTTAATGCATAAGGTGCAACCAAAGTATCAAGTTGTGCCATGGAGTTGCGACGAATAAAAGTGCTAATTCCATAAATTTTGGGTTATATAAGACGTGTTCTTCTTAGAATATTATTTATATTAAATAAAATTGCGGGCGTGGCCTGGGAGCGACGATAGCGGATCTGGTGGGCTGTGTGAAATTCTAACGCGGGTTGGGCCGGTGGGTGCTTGGACATTCTAGGTGGGCCTTGCGGTTGGGGGAGAAGTGGATTTGGCCCGTTTGGAAACTCTGTGGGCTTTGGCCCGTTTGCAGATTCCCGCGTGGGCCCCTAGATTGGTACCAGATAGACGGCGGTTTCTCTCTCTTCTCAGAAAAAGAAAAAGAAAACTAGATAGACGGCGGCGGTGGCGGCGGCCGCGGCGAGGGAACCAATCTCCGCCGATCTCCTCGTTGGTCGATGCGGAGAGGTAGACGTGAGATGGAGAAAGGTAGCAGTGGCAATAAGCGACGGGATGAGCACGAGGGGCGGCGGGCCACTTCCGCTCCCCTCGGCGATGCTCCTGGCAAACGCCACGGCGACGGCCGTCCGGCCGACGGCGTGCCCCGGGTCACCGTCCTTGAGCAGAGCAGGCACAGTGATGGCGCTATATACCGTGGAAAAGATGACTGGCACGTCCAGTACCGTGTTTCAGCCCGTAACGAGAGTAAGCAGACCAATCTCTTCGTTTCTAATCCAAGTGTTTCCTTTTCCGTTGTTCTTCACTACGAGTGTTGTAATGCGTAGTGCGTCTACACCAGTTACCCCGAATTTCTGAAAGGATTGGTTCAAACCCTCGGATCTAAACAGGACAAAGGTATCGCTGTCAGAGAATTTATATTATACCAGTCTCTCATTCCCCCTTTGTTTGTGCAGCTAGCCTTGAGCCAATGGCGCTGTCAGATCCGACAAATTGCCGCCCTGATCGGAACAATTGCAGAGAACACCAGCCTTGTGCTATGATGCAGATTTTTCTCTTTGAAACTGGCTTACACCGATCTGCCTGTGGATGACGGTCCAATCCAGGTGTATGGGTATCTGGCGGTTCGGGACCTTTTAGAGCCATTACTTAATTATGTGCTCTATCGCAGCAGGGGCGATCCGTTGACTCTTGAGCAGGCAAGCACCACCTATCTACTCAATTTCAGTCAACCTGGTCTGTCTTTTTCAATTGCCATCATAGATTTTGCCTCCATGTGCACATAATAAAAATTAATAATAGCAACCGCTTGCTTCCAACCTTTTAGTGATTGAATAGAAAAGTCTGATGAGGTTACAATCACTGCCACAAATTGGACCTGAGGTCACAGGTTGCTAAAATATGATTGGGCTACCTAAGGTTTATGTTTGATATATAGTTATAGCTATTTTGGGTTCCAACAATTCGAAAAGTTACAAAAAAAAAAAAACTGACCCAAGCCATGGAGTCGGCATGTAATTGGACCATGTTTCTATCTGTACGATGATGACACAGCTCTCACACGGGTTCCAGAAAAAAATTCTGGATACCACTCCACTTGCAGTCCATTGTGTGACCCAACAACCAAACAGTGTCTTGTTCTTGACTAATTATCAGTTTTGTGAATAGAACCTCAACTTTGATATACATAAGTCTTGCAGGGCACAGTCATGCACTGGCATATTGCCTTGGTTCCAAAGTGTTAGATAGCCATGTCCACATGACAACTATGCACCATGGATGATCCCTAGTTACCATTTTTTTTTCTCTACCTTTTGTATCATCTACTTTGCATCATTAAATAATTATTCTGTTTATCAAAATCACAGAGAATTTAATATTCCCTTTGCTCCTCCTACAATTGAGCTCTATCCGTAGGTGAACCCTGATGTATCTCACATTCGAACCCACAATTGTCAACTGTTCTATGACAATTCATATAATGCCAACTGCCAAAAGTTCAGACCTCATCACAAGTGAATAGAAAAGGCTGAGGAGGTTAGGATCATTGCCACTAAATGGATCTGAGGTCATATGTTGGTAGGATATAATTGTCTAAGGGCTAGGTTCAAACGGAGTCGATATCTATTTTGGGATTCTAACTATAACAATTTCCAAGAGTTGGATAATAATCCACCTGCAACTTTACCATATTCAAATCCATTGTGCGACCCTACAATCCAGCCGTGATCATAGCAATCATTATTATGGCTTAGGATGGTTGAGTTGTACTGCTCTACAGTCGGGTGTCAAGATCTTTACAACCCCTTAGTTATTATGTATATAGGGCTTGTAGCTATGTTTGCACATTTGCTTGCATTTCAGATGTCATTCAGTTCTATGATGTCATGTTACAGAGACCAGAGTGCTGACTGAACATCATATTGGTTCCCATCTTAATTCATTGTGCATTTCCAATTTTTCTTTTTCATTTTAAATTTTCTTGTGCAGGGTTCTATTATACAAAATGACTGGTCCTAAGCGAGGCATTGATATGCAAAGCGGTGTCCTACTTGAATTTGACATGAAAATCAAGATGGGAGAAGAAGAATCGGAAGATCTGCAGCTGATTGATGGAGCTTCATACTTCAGTGAGCTGAGCACGCCATCGTGTAAAGTATTCACTGCACGCATTGAGGGTGACTATGGCGCAGTTGACATAAGCTCAGCACTCCTGTACAACGCAGTTGAGGCCACAATAGACATGTGTGTATCACAAGTTGACGACAGTAATGTACATTTACTGTTGACTTCGTCTGCCAGTGGATTGCCTGAAGAAATTCATCTCTTCCGCGGCTTGATATCCAAGTCATCTGGTGTCAAAAGATTTGTGGTTGCTGTGGTGAGTGGGACTAGCTTGGATTTGAAATTCAAGATTGGTCAAACGGGACTGGACGATGGTGTTGACTGTTCCTGTTCCTTCAAGGCAACAGAGCATGGATGCAGCAGCCAAGAACTAGCACTTGAGTTCGCCACTATATCAGTGAAGGTGCACTGGTCGACTCTGTTAGTTTCAGTCTGATGTCTGCCCTGCTCTGCATGTAGATGCCTAGCTTAGATCTAGTTGTGGGTTTCTTATAACGTACACAACTCCTGTATGGCTTTGTGTTATGACTTTGTCATCCCTTATTAATCCTTCATAGATTTTATCTGGCTTAAGAAATGTTGCCCGAAAGCAACTTGTTATGTTGGTCATGTAGTCTGTAGCATTGACGATATGATATGATATATACTATAATCTTTTATTCCGCTCTGCTGTCCTATATGGTTTATGCAGTTTCATGGCAATTGCTGGAACAACCAAATGCAGTTTGATTTTATCTAAGCTTTCAGAGCTGATTCCACTAGGTTCATGGGCACTAGAAAGTATGGCGAGGCATTGCCCCGCGGGCTTGTGGGGTATCGGTGTATCGCCATTAGCCCATTATGGAGCTTGTTGCGTAGGAGGCCAATGTAGTTGAAGCCTTTGTTTTTTTTCTGTGCGTGGATATTGTTAGGAAGGTCTGTATTTGTGTAATGTGCCATGTATATACGATATTAAATATACCAACAAACAAGTTGACTATACATGGTATATGATATTACGTCTATTCACCAGTATACTACGGGTTAATGTCGAATAAAAGAATCAGAAAGCAACATTTCTAGAATTTAATTGGGCACCAAATATTACGGAAAAGGGTATGGATTTGTACGGTTTAATTGCAGAAATATTTTTTTGGTGGAAGGATCACGGAATCCGGAGTTAAGACAGGAGATGATTTTTTAGTTTACATGTGATACAAACAACAAATTAATCAATTACATAAAAGCATATATGTACAACTACACCAAATAAAATACACTAATGCATATGGCTTTTTTTGATAAAATCTACAAAATTGGTTTGGCATTTTTTATGATTTTTATTTGATTTTCTATGAATTTTGAAAGATCTCTGAGATAAAAGAAAAGATAAAATGGGGCTTGTTTCGGCCCATTGAAGCAGGCCAGCCCTTTTAAAAGCCCGGATTTCGAGTTTTTTTTTTTGTTGACGAGATGGATTTCGATTTGATTTGGCATATCAGATTTTAGCAGCCAAAGTTTGTTGGCAAAGAAGAAATGAAACACTGTCCGAAATGTTGTAAAAAAAAATTACATTCCGAAATGTTGTAAAAAAAAAAAAAAAAGAAAAACACACACACACAGTCCGAAAGAACAGTGAATCACAAGCACGAGGAGCAGTGTCAGTGATGACACAAAGGCTCAACAGAAGAATATTACATGGGAGGAGGCGATCGACCACCGTGACCCACCTGTCACACGCCAGCTACCGGTACGTTCGCAACACAACGCCGCACGCATGGCGCTCCTACTCCTCCTCCTCCTCCTCCTCCTCCTCGCCCTGCTCCGCTTCGCCGGCGGCACAGGCGCGGAACCACACCTCGATCCCCGTACACCGCCGAGACGCTCATCGTTGTTCCGTATGGGCGCCATCGGACAGAGCAGGTCCTCCGAGACGCTCTGCAGCGGCTGCTACAGCTCGAGGCCGCCGTGCCGGGGAGTGGAGTGGAGTCGTCGTCCGCCCCGCCCGCCCGCCGCGGTGCCGGGGGACCGAGTCCTGTGCTTGGGCGCCGACGCTGCCCCCGCGCGCGGGCCCGCCGAGGCCGACGCCGCCGCACCCAAGCACGGCCGCCGTGGGTGCGCCAGCCTCCTCGCGCCGCGCGCGCCGTCTAGGTGCGTACGGTCTTTTCCTTCGCGCCGCGCGTGGGAGCGGATCCCGGCCCGCGACGGCGGCTCCGGCTGCGTGGAGGAGGCGAACGAGCTGATGGATGGGTACAACGCCAGGCTCGCGGCGAGGCTGGACCACCCGCGTACGCCGCTGGCCGGCGCCGAAGTGGACAAGGGTATCAATACTGAAGGGGACGATGGAGATCATCTGCAATCCCGGCGCGTACGGTAATAAAGGCACCTAATCTTTCCGTTATTCCTTCAGTAATTTCTAAGAAATTAAAGAATGTTTAAGTTTGACTAAGATTATAGAAGATGTTATTTACAATTGAATCTCAAATTAAGGGCATGTTTGGTTTAAGGACTAGGGACTAGTTGGGGACTACAAGGCAGTCCCAATGAAAGAAACTAGTAGTTTCTATAACATAGGATCCCACGTCAAAAAAATACTTCTTCCCAACTCATGGTTTCTATATTTTTATTCATACATTGTGGTAAATTAATTGTAGCACAAAAAAACAGATAGATCAAATGTGGCAACTATTTTTTATAGCCCACATGTGTTCCATCATATTTCTAAAGTCTATGAACACGGAAAATCAACAAGAACCAAATAATTGTTGTCAAAAAAAAAAAAAAAAACAAGAACCAAATACAGTAGCCGCCAAATCAACAGCCGGCAAACCTCAAAACTCAGTAGTGTCAAGGCAAACAAACAACAATCACTTGTGGGCAACAACCTGTAGCCTTTTGTTGCTAAAAAAAAACTGTAGCCTTTTGTAATGTACTGTATTTGAATGAAATCAGCACTTAGACAATTCGTAGAACACCATGTGCATCACATGCACTTAAGCAAAATCCAATGCTAGGCGTCGAATGTGAGCAAAGCCTAAGCCTCCCGTAGCCGTACATGTACATCCCACCATCCAGCCCAACCGAGGACACCCTTCACCAGCAGCCTCCGCCATGTCTCCATAGCCATCGTCGCACAGGCCATAGGCCGTGACTTTGCGTAGTTGCGCATCGTGGGAACGAGCGCGGGCAACTTCAGCGTCCACCATCAAGCTGAAGCAGCACCTCTCCTCGAGCAGATGGGACCCGACCAAGATGCCAGAGAGCACCTCTGCTGCCGGAGATAGAGCACGTGCGTGCGAGACAACGACGGCGGGCGAGCGGGGCGGAAGGCTCGCGAGGGACGAGTCTCGGACGAGCGCCACGGCGGCCGGCGAGCCTGACTGGCAAGCGAGCAAGGGCGGTGTGCTCGGCGGCACAGGCGAGCATGGCTGTGGCTACCGGCGACCGCGACGCGGACGTACGCGGCTGGCAAGGACTGCCGCTACGGGTGCAGAAGAGGGTAGGGCGAGCGCGCGCGGAGCGAGCGGGGCAAGCGCGCCATCTCCTCGGCGGCGGCAGGGAGCACCGGATCGGGATCGAAACCAGTCGAGTCTTCCCAACGGTGTTTGGGTCGTTTCTACTAGCCTCGGTGCTAGAGTCGACTTCGTTCCTTGACGAAGAAACGGTTTCTTCAATTTCTGGTCTCTCTCTTCATTAACTCATATGCCACATCGCAGTAACGCCGAAAGTTGCCGAGGTAATTAATGTATTACGTAAACCACCATAAATACACCATTGGGACCGCCCTAAAAGAGTGACTAATTATTGGGCCCTAAAGGTGTTTGGTTTGAAGAAGTAGAGAGGGACTAATTGCATAAAAAGACTATTATGCCCCTGTTTAAATGAGCTGCTGCCCCTGTGCGAATCAATCAGATCCGTTTGCTTGCTTGCCGTGTCTCTGCTATCCTCTCGCCGTGTCCCGCTCTCCCGGACCACTGTGCTCGTGCCCGTGCTCTGGTGACTGCGACGAGACTGCCCAGTGTGCCTGCGTGCGCGGATACGAGCGATCGACCGGCCTCCGCGCCGAGCCACCGACGGCGGCTGGTTGTTACTTGTGCTGCAAACACGGCTGTGTTTGGTTCATCTGGGACGAATCAGACAATAATGCAGGTGTGCTCTGTTGTGGCCTGGGCTCGTGAATCCCGTGGAGCCATGGAGGCAAGCATGGTGGGTAATCGCGTGTGTTCCGTGTCCGGCGGCGACCACTGTATGTAACCGCGACTCGGCAACCGCGACTCAGCGTGCCGCTTCCTTGTAGGCAATCACCCATGAACTGAACAAGAACAAAGGCAGCGGCGCTGACATGGGGAGGACCGGAGGCTCCGGCGGCGAGCGGGCGAGCGAGGCGCCGCTGAGTTGGGGACGAATGGAGGCAGCGCCGACGAGCGGGAGAGGGAGACAGCAGCGGGCTCCATGGCGCGTCGGCGAGCGAGCTGGGAGCGAGCGCCGGCGAGCGGAAGAGGGAGACAACGGTGGGGCTCCATGGCGCGTCGGCGAGCGAGCTGGGAGCGCGCGTCGAAGAGATGGGAGGGCGTCGACGACCGAGGCGAGCGTGGGTCCGAGGCGAGCGCAGGCTGCGAGCGAGCGGCTCCGCGGCGGCGCATGGCGAGAGGATAGGGTTGGGGTTACTTTCCGTGCGACTGCGAGTCGGGGGCATGGGCTGGAATAATTCCCAAGTAGTCCCCATTAGACTCTAATGAGGCACTAATGGGACCAACGACTAATGGGACTAAAAATTACCCACTACCCGCAGTGTTTGGTAAATTAGGACTAATGGACTCAAAAAATTACCCCTAATCTCTAGTCCCTAGGAACCAAACAGGCCCTAAGTTTGTTATAAAGATATATTTCATGAGTAATATAATCTCACAATTGCGAGGGTTGCAATTAATTGAATCCGGAAACAAGATTTGTTTCTACTTGATTGTCTTCAAAGAAAGGATTATATATTTATAGTCCATGGGACTCTAATAATAAAAATATTAAATATATATATCTAATAATAGAAATATCTATGGGGTTTTAGCCCTCTAATGGCCGGCACCTTAGCCACCTTTGGTCTTGCGCCTGAAGTACTGGCTGCTGACCATAACATCTCTCCCCGCCCGTCAAACAACTCGTCCCTGAGCTAGAAGTTGGGGTAGTGAGAGCGGAACTCGCCGATGATCTCCTAGGTGGCATCCCCGGCGGGCGTGCCGATCCACTAAACGAGCACCCGCTAGACACCACGACGCTGCTATGCCTGACAAAGACACTCCGGGGCCGGGAAGAATGCGGCCGTCGGACACCGGAAGCGCCCCGTGAGGCTTCAACCCACATGGAACACATCATGGATCCCGGGCGCCCGCGATAGCCGAAGGCGATAGGCGACGCGCCCCAACGCGCTCAAGGATCCGAAACGACCGGCAGAGTGCGGGCCCAGTTCTTTGGTGTGAGGGTCTAGGGATCGGGTCGCGGCGGTGAAGCAGACGCAGCGGGACCGTGCACCGACGGTGAACTCCACCGGCCCGATTGGCTAGCGTCAGTAGGCATCGCTGACAGCTGCTATGCTCGAGAAGCCGCCGCCGCACCCGGCAAGAATCTCGTGGTGATTCTGAAGGGCGCGCCACATCGTCCGGGCCGACCAGTAAAGCCGGGACGTGAAGGCGGCGGCGGCGGCCGCAATGAGACCACCTCGAGCGGCGTGGTACGTAGGGCGGTGTGGAACGACATGTTGTAGCAGTACTCCGCCCACGTGAGCCAATCCACCCACGCACGAGGCCGGTCGCCAATGACACACCGCAGGTACATGGCGATGACCTTGTTGACCGCCACCGATTATCTATCCGTCTATGAAGGCGGTGCTCATACGCAGCCTTCACGCCCGCCATATCGAAGAGGTCGCGCCAAACGCGTTGCACCGACAATGGAACACCAGATCCCTCGCCACCGACAATGGAAGAAGGAAATCCGTGGAGCCGAACAATACCATCGAAGAAGGCCCGGGCAACCGACAACGCCGTGTAGGGTGGCCGAGCGCAAGGAAATGCGCGTACATGGAGAAGTGGTCGACGAAATCCATCGAAATATCCGCCCACACCTGGGATGACACGTCGAGGGGCTGAAGTAGGCCGGCAGGAAACGTTGTCTCTCTCTTGTTGTGTTGGCTGGTGGAGCACGTGTGGACCCAATCCTGCACCAGCTCGCGGTCGCCGGGGATGTAGAAATCAGTGCGGAGCCGATGGAGGGTCTTCTAGATGCCCACATGTCTAGCCCCATGGGCTAGGAGCAGCGCCTAGTGGCGCGGATCACCCCGGTGGGCACGAAGATGCGATCGCCATGCAAAGACCAGCCCGCCGCCGACACGCCGCTTATCGAGCGCACGCCGCCCTCCAGCGCCGTAGAAGAAGAGCGCGCGGCCCACCGCCCCTCGCCGAGCGCGACGCATGTCGCCGCGAAGGCGAACGAGGGGCCCGACAGACACGCGGCTACGCCCACCTCAGGCACCACCTCGCAGTCTCGGCGGGAGAGCGCCAGCCACCATGTTCGCCGTCCCGGCCCGTACTCGACGACGAAGTCAAACCCGAAGAACTTGCTGATCCACTGGTGTTGCGAAACCGTCAATAGGCGTTGATCCAGAGGTACTTCACGCCGTAATGGTCAGTACGAACAAGGAAACGGCGCCCCCATAAGTAGGGATGCTAGTGGCACACCGCTTGACCCAGGCTAATGAGCTCGCGGCCATACGAAGGGCCAATTGAAGAAGAGCCAATTGAAGAAGGTAAGGGGCCCAAGGCGCCCGGGTGGAGGATAACACCAACCCCACACCCGACGTGTCGCAGCCGACCACTAATAGCTTGTCAAAGTCGGGCATCCGGAGCACCGGGGCCATCGCCAAGGCGCGCCCCGAAAGTGCTCGGAAGGCCTCCTCCGCCCGAGTCCCACGTAGGAGTCATAGCGCAAGTGCCACGCCGCTGGTGCCACGATCAAGCCGATGTCTCGGATGAACTTCCGTAGTAGCCGGCCGGGCGCCAAGAAGTCGCCAAGGCCCCGAGCCGATCGAAGTTCGTGGCCGGGGCCTCCACCGCCGCCACCTTGTCAGCGTCCATGGCAACATCGCTGGTGGAGATGACATGGCCAAGGTAGGCCACCGTCGGCATGCCAAAAGAGCACTTGAGCGCTCAAGTGGAGGTGGTGCGCCCAAGAGCGTCGAGGACGATGGCGATGTGTTGGAGGTGCTCGGCCCATGACGACTTGTAGATGAGAATATCATCAAAGAAAACAAGACAAACCGGCAAAGGTAGGGATGCAACACGCCGCTCATTAGTGCCCGGAACATGGCGGGACGTGTTGGAGAGTCTAAACGGCATCACCGTGAACTCGTAGTGGCCATGATGCGTGCGGGACGTCGTCTTTGCAATGTCCTCGACGAACATTCGTACCTGGTGGTACCCCGAGCGAAGATCGAGCCGAGAATAAGCGGGCGCCATGGAGCTCATTGAGGAGCTCATCCACGATGGGGATCGTGAACTTATCCTTGGTGTCCGGTGTTTGGGGCGCGGTAGTCGATGCGTAAAACGGCAGGACTTTGGAGAGTCCAAACGACATCACCAGGAACTCATAGTAGCCATGGTGCGTGCAAAACGTCATCTTTGCAATGTCCTCGGCGAACATCCGCACTGGTGGTACCCCGAGCGAAGATCGAGCTTCAAGAAGAAGCGGACGCCATGGAGCTCGTCGAGGAGCTCGACCACCACGGGATCGGGAACTTGTCCTTGGCTGTCCGGCCGTTCAGGGCGCGGTAGTCGATGTAGAAATGCCAGGACTTATCCGTCTTGCGGACGAGAAGCACCGGGGCGGAGAAGGGCGACGTGTTGGGCCGAATGATGCCCGGCCTCGCATGGTGTCACACTAGCGCCTAGCTCGGCCCTTTTGGAGCAAAGTGGGGTGGTATGGTCGGACAACGACGGGGCGGTGTCCAAAGCAGAAGTGGATGCAATGATCGTGACGGCCGCAGCCGTGGCGCCCCCGTGGTTCCTCGAAGATGGCAGCGTGCCGGTGTAGGAGATGGTCCAAGAGGGGATGCGCCACCGACGGACACCCGGTCTTCGCCGTTGGTCGCCCGGGTCTTTGTTGGCGCCCGCATGCCCTACCAAAGGATGCGACGGAGCCTCGGCTGAACACCACCGTCATGGTCGCCGTGTCCCATGTGATGGGGCCTAACGTCCGAGAAAGTCGACCCCTAGGATGAAGTCGGCAGCCCAACTCAATGCCGACATAGTCGATGGAGTAGGAATCGTCGTCATGATGATGGGCACATGTAGGGCAATCCCCGTGCACCGGAGGCGATCACCGTTGGCCATGGTGATGTGGAGTCGCTCGCCGGCCGGGCGCCAACCGAGACGCCGGCGCTCCCCCTCCCGGCAGAAATCGTCGCGCCGAGCCTATGTCCAAGCAGGCGAAGAAGCGGAGTCCTTGATGAGCACCGACACCACCATGGCGTTTCGTGCGCGGATGCCCGCAAAGGCATGAAAGGATACCACCAGCGCAGCGGGTCGCGACAGCCTCCGGGGTTGTGGCGGGTCCTCCTCTCGATGGCCGCCTCCACCTCGGCGCCTGCCGTGGTCGCCGACACCAGGTAGTCGCTTGACTCCAAGTAGAAGAGGCGCTTACATTGATGACCCCTAACGAAATGCTCATCACGCTGTAGCGCAAGCCCGGGCGGCGCCTCCTACCGCTGGTCGATGTGAGCCGACGGAATTGCCGGATGGGCGGTGGAGCAACCCGGGTTGGTTGGCTAACACCCCACCCGCTGGTGGGGCAGCGCAGCGGTGGTCACCGGCGGGTCTTGGCGCACGCTGGGGCCCGGCGGGCATCATGGGGAAGATAGAGTTGTAGCGCAGCCAAGGCGGCGCTAAGTAGACCGCCCTCGGAAGGTCCCGCGGTGCACGATCGCAACCGACACGTATGTGGTGAGGGAGGACACCCACAAATGGGGGCCCCGCCTTTTGGACCGCGCCGAGGTTGCGGGCGTGGCAAAGGACGAGCGTTGAAGTGCTCCATGAACTCCCGCGATAGTGGAACGAAAAGGAAGCTGCCCGAGTTCCGCAAGCCTATAATCCCGGATCGAGGCCTAAACCGCAGTGGCAGCCATCGTATGTCGTGAACTCCAGTTTGTAGAACTCGGGCGGAAGTTTCGTTCGCAGCCCGGATCGGGGACCGGGGGATCCTGGTGCATCGAGGGTAAGGCCCCGCTGGAAGACGCGCCCGATGCAGTGTGGTACAGCAACCCGTCGACGCCCCATAGAGGATGCCAGGGGCCCGAACGCCGCCAAAGGATACCGTGGACAAGGAGGATACGGGCTCCTAGGGCACCACCATGGTGATCGGGGTCATTACGAGTCGCCAGCGGACGGCAGCGGCCCCATGGCCCAGGAAGGCACCACGGACGGTGACTTCGGCCAATTAATCTGATGGAGGGACAAACCCGTAGATGGTGGCATCGTGGTGGCCATGCTGGGCACTAGCGGCGGCAGCTTGGTCGCAAAAATGCTCCAAAGAGGTTGGAGATGGAGGCGCCGGTGCAGGTATGGACGGCAGCGCATGCGAACCCACCAGATAGGACTTGACGACCGCCATGTCCGACTACAGCGTGGTGATGTTGGACTACATGTTGGCGATCGTCGTCGTCAGGGACGTGAGGTTGTTGGTGATGTTGCGGATATTGGTGGAGAAGTTGATGAGGGAGGTTGTGAGTTGTGAGTTGTTCATTGGTGAGGGGTGGGATGGTGGGGGAGACACCAGAGATGATTGGCGCCGACGGCCGGATGATGGCGAGGTGGTGGAAGGAGGCGCGGTGGTTTGCGCGGGGAGGGCGGCTAGGAAGCGCGGCCGAGCAGCCAGATGGCGGCGAGGCGCTCATGGTGGAAGATGCAGGATCGAAGGTCTCTGGATACCAAGTTGATAGGAACCCGGACCCTAGATGATCGGTGGTTGGGCTATGTGCTTGCGTGAGGAAGGAGAAGAGCGGTGGCGTGCGCGAGGTGGAGATGAGCGATGGGGAAATCCTGACTCCCTAAGGAAGCCGGAAACAAGATTTGTTTCTGCTTGATTGTCTACAAAGAAAGGATTACATACTTATAGTCCATGGGACTCTAATAATAGAAATATTAAATATATATCGAATGATAGAAATATCTATGGGCCTTTAGCCCTCTAATGGCCGTCACCTTAGCCACCTTTGGCCTTGCGCCTGAAGTATTGGTTGCCGACCATAACATCAGACTTGAAAAGTCAAATAAATCATTACACTTACTACTTACTAATTTACCAAGGCTATTAATGTAGATTGTCATTCTAATTTACCAAGGCAGCCAATTTTGTCCGCCTTTAATTTATTAAGGGTTGCTAGCTTCGAGATAGCCTTGAACCGTATGTGTATTGAAGCTAATTAGGAAGCTAATAGGGTGTAGTGCTAGTTTGAGATACCCTTGTGCTATATGTGTATGTTTGAGAAGAGATAATAAAGATATGGAGTTCGATTGTGCCACACCCGAGCAGCAGAGCCGTTTGTTAAATCTTGGACGTGTGCTATTCTTCTCCTGCTCAACCTCTAGCCGAAGTTGGCGAACGGGCCTTGAAGCGGTCTTGGTGCTCCACCAAGGACCCATAGCGCTTGTCCGCCGCCAATTCACCCGGCGTTTGAGCGCAGCGGTAGGTGTTCCACTAAGGCTGACTAACCGCATGCACATACGGTGGATGTTCTGAGGTTTTTTGACATATAAGTGGGTGTTCCGAGTTGGACACCAATAAAATTGAGCATACAGCCCGCGGGCAAGAGGCCCGGCCCAAAGCACGTCGATTTGGCCCGGCCTAAGCACCCAACCCACGACCCCCAACTATGCTTGTGCCTAGGCAGCACGACACAACATGAAAATCAGGAAAGGTCCGGTGGTGGCCCGATATGTGCCATTGTCCACTAAAGACCCATCCCAATAAAACCCTAACTTCTATTCTAGCCCATGCTCTCACTGTCACCATTCAATCCTTCCATCGACGCCGCACTCCCGAGCCACGCCCCCAGCCTCTACACGCGCGTCGCGAGGCTACAAGGTCCCCGTACCAAGCCTCCCGTGTCAACGGCGGCTCCTCCGCTCCATTGGCGCCACGGGCAATCTCACCTTCTCCATGCACCCTATGCGACACAGCAGGAGCAATTGAGGCGCCGGATCGGGCTTATCTCCTCCACGACCCACCCACTCGCGGCAGGCCTCAAACGTCGCTAGGAAGACAGAGCCACGACAATGGCTACGTCCACCCCATGCTCCTCTTTGCTCTATGGCGACCTTGCCTGCTCCTCGCATGTGTCGGCCTCGAGCATGGTGGCCTCAAGTGGCGGCGGCGGCGTCCTCCTCCTCACCCCCACGCAATGGACTCGCTCTGTCCCTCCCCTTTGTGACGCGGCGGTGGCGCATGGTGACTTAGACGTGGGCCTCCTGCCGTCCCAACCTCCTTGGCTAGCTGTGCTTATTAGGCTGACGGCCTAGGGAGGCGTGGCACGACGACACGCGAGCTAAACAAGCTCATTCCCAAGTGTGCCATGCCTAGCAGGGGCCTCGTGCTGGCCCGAACTCCTTGGCAAGACGTGCTTATGAGGGCGACCCGACACCGAAAAATCGGCCAACAGTCGTGCCCGGGCCGCCGGCCAAGCCCAACCATCTAGGGAGGCACGACCTGGCAGCACACAAGCGAAACAGGCCACTGCCCAAATGTGCCATGCCTAGCACGGGCCTTGAGCTGCCCCAACCTCCTTGGGAGGCCATGCTTATGAGGCCGGTCCAACACAGAAATCAGACCGACAGGCCGTGCGTGGGCTGTCGGGCAGGCCCATTGGTTGTGGAGGCACAACCGGGTAGCACACGAGCCAAACAGGCCTGTGCCCAAGTGTGATATGCCTAGCACGGGCCTCAAGTCGCCCCGACCTCCTTGGGAGGTCGGTTATCGCCGCACGATACGAAAATCGCCTCGCCGGGCCATGCCTAGCCCGCTGACCAATTGTGCCATGCCTAGCACGGGCCTCGAGCTATCCCGACCTCCTTTGGGAGGTCGTATTTTATCGCATGTTGGTCCGCACGAAAAATTGGCCCCGCAGTCGCGTTTTGGGTCGCCGGGCAAAAGCCCATTCCTCGGGGGAGGAACGACCGTTGCACACGCAGGCAAAATGTCGTCGATGCCTAAGCGGGCCATGCCTAGCACGGCCTCGAGCCGCTCCGATCTCCTTCGGAGGTGCTTATCATGCCGGCTGGTAGGCCATGCCGCCCATTGGCCGAACCGATTGTTTGGGGAGGCACGACCCGATGGCACGCGATCCAAACACACCCCGTGCCCAAGTTTTTCCATGCCTAGCACGGCTCGAGTCATCCCGACCTCCATGGGGGTCGTTGTTGGTATAAATTAAATTAACAGAGAAATCCGCAAAGCGCCACGGATACCGATGTAGCTTTCACCCGAGTATTCCAGTATCGATTTTCCACGGGGGAACGTGAAGTGTACTAGAAAGGTTTAGAACGTCCTAAGATAATAATGGTGATGATGTGAGAAGAGAGGGTTAAGTTTTCTAAGTATTCTAATGAGATCTAAATAATCAAAGGCTCACTCTACTTTACTTACGCCGAACAGATGCACCGTCCCCGATCCTCGAAAAAAAGACGGGGAAAGGGTGATCGGGAAGGCCGCCAAAAGCTCTACGAATCACCAACCCGAACGTGGTGGATTACAAAGACCGACAGGTCATCACCCCCAGGGCTACCACAACTAACCGCGGATTGGCGCAAACTTCGAGGTAAACTCTAGTCTAGACACCACGTCTACACTATCGATTACTACTCTAGCCACATATGATAACTAAAAAGCACTCAATACGGCGGAGATCCAAGAAATATAGTAAAGTAAGAACTAAAAGTAATTAAATAGAATAAATAGAAATAATAAATGAAGAACACGGAGATTCTTCGAAGACGAACTTGTTGCGGCGGAAGTACAATGATGATGAAGATCCGACAGTCCAGGATCTCCGGCTTTCTCCTCGCCTCTCTTCTTGATCTTACAACTAGATGAACTAGAAGAACTAGAACTAGAACTAGAACTAGAACTAGATGAACTAGACAACTAGAGGGACCTCTCTCTCTTCTAATATGAAACCCTAGTTTTTGCTCATCGATAGCTAATGAGGAGATGATCCGAGATAATCCGAAAGGGGGTCTAGGGGTATATATATATGGGTCTTCTTATGTCCCTTCACTTCAGCAGCATGTGGTACTAATCTTTGATTCATCTCGTGCTTCTACCGACGCCCTCGGATCAAACCGACGTTAAACAAACCGGTTTAGATTGCGTCTTAGAGGCGGTGGAGGAAGGTTCGAGAGACGGGGCTTGCTTGATGGCCAAGTAGGGGCCGTCGGCCCCATTATTGGCGATCGCCCCCGGGGAGTCCCCCCGGGTCCCGTCGTCGCGTCGTGGCTTTTGGAGTCTTCTAGATGATGTTTTCTTTGGTGTCAAGTTCGGTCCACGTCGGGATTAATCCGGAGCCTTCTAGAGTCTTTCTCGGAGTTGGATTGCTATTTAATTCTGGCTGTTTTCTGTTAAGTCCCTCGCAAATCACAACTTTACCAAAACTCATGGAAATCATTAGTATAAACCCCTAATAAGATTATCTAATTATATTTTAGTCCTTTTCCATGTTTAGTTGACAAGTAAAAAG
Source organism: Hyparrhenia diplandra (assembly GCA_015847255.1). Lineage (NCBI taxonomy): Eukaryota > Viridiplantae > Streptophyta > Magnoliopsida > Poales > Poaceae > Hyparrhenia > Hyparrhenia diplandra. The sequence continues at coordinate 152,486 of JADLZK010000923.1, forward strand.
TATACGTTAATATGTGTCAACAAGCTCCCCCAAGCTTACCCTTTGCTAGTCCCTAGCAAAGCTATATGCTATAGTAGGATCGGGAGTTGCTACTACGCTTTCATTCCTCCAAGTATCGTGGGTTATCGAAAAAATAATTTCTCCTCTCAATAAGATTGCTCTCTCATACCTTTTACCATGGGGCGTAGCCTTTTTCACGAATCATAAGCAATTAAGAGACGTAACAATCAAGTTAAGTACCATGTCTCAAGTTCTTTGATCAACTATCATCCCGGGTTTTGCAATATTTTTCAAAAGAAACTCGAGAGATCCTATGTATGACCCTCTTAAGTAGATGGTATGTAGTGGTGTCACACATGTGGTAGGACATACATAGTGGGATGATAGTGGTGAAGTGGATGAGGATGAAAGGTAGTAAATAGCCTTTAGCCTTTTCTAGTATTTTTTTTTTCAAGCATCTTGGACTATATCTCTCTTTCTAAAAATTGCTAAGACACGGGCTATTAATTCTTGGAGAGGTGGGTTTTGCCCAGGACTTGTGTCCATTTTTTCTCTCTCCTTAGAGATGTGGGCCCTACTCACCCCTGGACACGTGTCCATTATTCATCTCTAAATATATTTAGGGAGGTAGGCCCTTCTCGCCTAGTATGACTTTTGTCAATTTACTCTCCCTCTCTCGTCTCACTTTTCTCTCTAAATATTTATTTTTTTTTTTTTTTTCTTTCTTTCTTTCTCTTTTTTTTTTTTTCGAATGTAGCCCAGCCTCTATTTAGCATAAACACTGAGAGAGACATATCCAAAAATTGCAAGAGTTTATTTTTATAATTATGGCTAGCGGCTTGATGGAATATGGGGAGGCTTAGGGTTAGAAAGCGTATTTAGTGGAGTGGAATGATCTTGATGTGAATGATAAACTCTTAAGGGTCATAGCTAAGGAACTCATCATGTAATATTTTATAATTTTCAAAGATAAAAAAGGGAATCAAGTATCTCTAGGAATATGATAAACAAATGACTCAACTTTTCATGTATATTTATCCTTCAATGCTAAGACTGAGATTAAGCATGTGCTTCCCACAGGTGTTGGGGTTAGAGCAAATTACGCAGATTAAAGCTTTAGGAGAATCTAAGTCTGAAATGTAAATACTTTAAGAGGAATTATACTTTGAGCAACTATTCATCATTTCCAAGCATATGCCAACAAGATCATTAAAGAGAAAAGCCAACTAGCGAGACTCCAAAGCATTTATTGAGACTCTAACAAACTAAGACTCTAATTATGACCAATTAAATCTAGCAAAGCAAACATATATAACTAGCTAATATTAAAATGGATAGGATAGTGATACTTATCGTGATAATGGGGGTGCTCTCCCCCAAGCCGGATCTTGAAGTAGTCCTTTTGATTCCTCCTTGGAGTTTGTTTTGTCTTCGGTCTTCCTTAAATATTCTCCCCTGCAAATATTAATTCCACATACCGAAGAAACAAATTCTAGGAACATATTGTGAGCCTTCATGTGCTCACTTTTTTTTTTTTTTTCTATAAAAGTATGGACCTTCATGTGCCCACATATTTTTGAAAATTTTTCTATGCAAAAGGATGATGATGCAAAACATATGAATGCAATATTTTTTTTTATATTTTTATTTTTGTGCCACCACAAGAAGGAGTGCTTACATGGGGCTTAAAGATCAACAGATGCAAATGCAACAACATATTTATGGTCTTTTCTAATGCAGGTGTAGGAAAGTAAATATGCTAAAGGAAATATGCTAATTTAAATATGCTTTGCGCAAAAATAAATATGCAGATAAATATCGAAGTTACCTCTCGATGAGAGTTTTGAGTACTTACTCCCATGGCGTCTTTGTCATCTCCGACGCCTTCGTCGGAATGTCGTCGGGTCCGGTATGATGTCTTCAATGATCTCGACGAAAGTGGCGTAGATGAGGTAGCCGATGGTGTTTGTTCGGTTGGTGACGCTGGGTAGCGGTAGGTCTTAGAAAGGTGTACTCTTGTTGTCCTCTTTAGTAGGTGATGATTCTTTCTTTCCCCATGCTTACTTCTTCGGGTAGCGTCTCCGCGTCTTGTTCTTCTTGGGCTTGATAAAGGGAGGATGCCCTCCCCAAGCTAGGTATTCACCTAGTCTCTTAGCGATATGTTGGAATGAGGTAGACAATTGTGGAGGTGTCAACCCCTCTTGGTCCTTCAAATCTTGCTCGATTATGTGCATGTCGTAGGTGGGACATTCACTTGTGGAATTTTGGAGAAGTGGCGCACTCCTCCACATTTTGCGCAAAGTGTGTCCTCCGCTTGCATAGATAAGGTAGAGATCAAGTGCATGGGCTCTATTGGTGGGAAAACACCAATAGAACCAAAACTTTATTCATCTTACTCTATCCTTGGGCACATCTAAACATGGTAACATCATGTGTTCTATTTATTTATGACAAAGGTGACAAGATCGGACACCAAGCATGAAAGTAGCATTTAAAATTGTAACATGAATGATGAGTGATTAAGTGAGTGGTGTGAAGAGCAAATTATAGAGCTAAACATATTGAGATCATCAGGTAGAATCAAGCAAAGTTGTAACTCTAACATGTTTGACTTTATGAGTAAGCCATGATAAAGAGAAGGTTCTATGACTTACCTCAAGATGTTACCTTTAATATTTGGAGCATGATGGCGCCGAACATCTTGTAGAAGTCCTTGTGTCTTGCTTCATCTCGTGTGTGAGCTCATCTCGGGACCTCCCCAAGCTTATTTGAGAGTGTCTTATTTCCTACTGAGGGGGTTAGTCCAACAAAAGATTCTTTTTCGCTCCAATCCTATAATGATTAGTGACGTAAATACCGAAGGAATATTTACACATGTATATTTATATACTCATATCACAAGGAAAAGTAAGGACTCATGCTCTATCTCAAGAATTCTTATTTTAGGACACAAGCTCGCCCTTAGGGAAACCTTTTGAAAGCTACTTTAAGATAGTAAAGTGGTCTCCCCTTCAACACCACCTATATCAAGATTCATGACCACGAGATCTAGAATATTTATTATAGATGAACGCATCTACAATCACCCTCTCAAAATCTAAAGGAGGCAAGAGCACGAGGGGGTTGTGCGCCTTGAGAGTGGTTAGACTAGAGAGACTAGGTAGTTCAGAAGTTTCTCATGTGAGCATGAACTAGATGAAGTGTCTATGTAGTAGTTTCCATGCTCATTGATGTCATCCTTCTTCTCAAACTCCAAGGTTGATTTGTCATAGATATCTAAAGTTTCTCTTGGAGTGGTGTCTCTCGTGTCGATCTCATCTAAGGTCTCGTCCATCCATTCAACGGCCGTGAAAGCATATAACTCTTTATTATCCTCTAGCCATTGTTGTCGCTCTTCTTGGTCTTCCCGGGTGGTCTTGATGGCTCCTATATTTAGGTTGTCTTGATGAATTTTTAGGGCCCTCAAGGGTCTCAAGGGAAAGAGAGTACAAGGATTCATCGGGGTTAAGGATGGGTCCGAAAATGGGTTCGAATATGTAATCTTGTCTAGGCATGGAAGGGGAGAAAATAAGATCGTCTTCTAGGTTGCTTGGCTCTCCTTCTATGGCATCACTAGACATGCCATCATAGAATTCCTCCCGATATCCTTTGTAGGAACGAGAACATTTTCTAAGAGACTCCTCCTTAAAAGAATTTGAAATATATTCACTTGGAGGTCTCTTCGGTAGATGCATTCTAAATGATAAATTCGAGGCATTCCTAGAATTTTCAAAAAGATCAACCTCGATGGAAGGATGGGATTCATCACTCTCTAAAGTGTTTAGAGTGTGATGTGTTTCCATAGTAGGAGATTCTATGGCAACCAAATCTTTAGAAGATATTATAGGAATTTTAGATTTGGTTTGCGTGTGTCTCCTCTTGTTGTTCGGGGCTTGGCTCGACTTTTTTTCGGGTAACTCATCAAAAAACGTTAGTGTAGGGAGTGTTGTCAAGGATTTTCTCAAGAATGGCTTTTCCTTCACTAACAAGTTTGTGTGAGAATGATCCTCCTGAAGCGATATCGAGATGCAGAGCGACTTCCTTGTTAAGACCGAGATAGAAGTGATAGAGCGGGACATGGTCGCAAGGAAAGGTTTGGGCCCGAATTGGTAAGGCTTGTGAATCTAGCCCAGCCGCTCCTAGAGTCTCCTTCTCTTTTTGTCTAAATGTAAGAACTTCTATTCTAAGGTCAGCGATTTTATAAAGAGGAAAGAAGGCAAGACAAAAATTTGTCTCAAGTTCATCCCAATCTCCATTTACGTTTCCTATAGAGTGAGCATACCATTTTCGCTCTTCCCTCAAGGGAGAACGGAAATAATTTCCATTTAATGGTCTCTTGTGTCATGCCGGGAATATTCCGCAAGAACACAAACTGCTCAAAATCTCTAAGGTGGGTGTATGGATCTTCATGTGCTAACCCGGAGAAGGATTGCTCCCGAACCATGGCTATAAGAGCAGGCGAAGCTCATAGCCATCTGTAAGAATAGAATGTGAAGATGATGGAGGCTCCAACATGTCGCCCTTTGGAGCAAAAGAATTTAATGATAGGAGTGAAATCCATGTGGTATAGGTAGGGGTAAAAGGAAAGAAAGGTAGAAGGAAAAAAAGGTAAAAAGGTAAAAGGACGATCGTGGTTCTAACTAGCACAGCTACCATTCCCGCAACGGCGCCGCGAAAAGCTTGTTGGTATAAATTAACGCGAGCAGAGAAATCCGCAGCGCACGGATACCGATGTAGCTTTCACCCGGGAGTATTCCGTAGTATCGATTTTCCACGGGAACGTGAAGTGTACTAGAAAGGTTTAGAACGTCCTAAGATAATAATGGTGATGATGTGAGAAAGAGGGTTAAGTTTTCTAAGTATTCTAATGAGATCTAAATAATCAAAGGCTCACTCTACTTTACTTACGTCGGAGCAACGGTACCGTCCCGATCCTCGAAAAAGACTGGGAAAGGGTGATCGGGGGAAGGCCGCCAAAAAGCTCTACGAATCACCAACCCGAACGTGGTGGATTACAAAGACCGACAGGTGTGCCACCCCTGGGGCTACCACAACTAACCGTGGATTGGGCGCAAACTCAGGTAAACTCTAGTCTAGACACCACGCCTACACTATCGATTACTACTCTAGCCACATATGATAACTAAAGCACTCAATACGAGCGGAGATCCAAAGTAAATATAGTAAAGTAAGAACTAAAAGTAATTAAATAGAATAAATAGAAATAATAAATGAAGAACCCGGAGATTGTTGAAGACTAACTTGTTGCAGCGAAGTAATGATGATGAAGATCCGACAGTCCGGATCTCCGGCTTTCTCCTCGCCTCTCTTCTTGATCTTACAACTAGATGAACTAGAAGAACTAGAACTAGAACTAGAACTAGATGAACTAGACAACTAGAGGGACCTCTCTCTCTTCTAATATGAAACCCTAGTTTTTGCTCCGCCGATAGCTAATGAGGAGATGATCCGAGATAATCCGAAAGGGGGTCTAGGGGTCTATATATATGGGTCTTCTTATGTCCCTTCAGCTTCAAAGCAGCGATGTGGTACTAATCTTTGATTCATCTCGTGCTTCTACCGACGCCTTCGGATCAAACCGACGTTAAACAACCGGTTTAGATTGCGTCTTAGAGGCGGTGGAGGAAGGTTCCCGAGCGGTGGCTTGCTTGATGGCCAAGTAGGGCCGATCGGCCCCATTATTGGGCCGATCGGCCCAGGGGAGTCCCCCCGTCCCGCGTGCGCGGCGCCGTGGCTTCGGAGTCTTCTAGATGATGTTTTCTTCGGTGTCAAGTTCGGTCCACGTCGGGATTAATCCGAGCCTTCTAGAGTCTTTCTCGGAGTTGGATTGCGTTACGAATTCGTCGTTTTCCCGTTAAGTCCCTGCAAATCACAACTTTACCAAAACTCATGGAAATCATTAGTATAAACCCCTAATAAGATTATCTAATTATATTTTAGTCCTTTTCCATGTTTAGTTGACAAGTAAAAGTATACGTTAATATGTGTCAACAAAGTCGTGCTTATCAGGTCGGCCCCGACACGAAAATTGGTCCCAAGAGGGCGTGCGTGGGCCCTTGGCTTGGCCCAATTGTTTGGGGAGGCATGACCCGATGGGACGTGAGCCAAACACGCCCATGCCCAAGTTTGCCATGCCTAGCACACCCTCGAGCCATCCCGACCTCCTTTGGAAATCGGCCGTTGGCTAGGCCCAATTGTTTGGGAGGCACGACTTGATGGCATGCGAGCCAAACATGCACGTGCCCAACTTTGCCATGCCTAGCACGGGCTTCGAGCCGTCCCAACCTCATTGGGAGGCCATGCTTATTGGGCCGGTCCGCATAGAAATCGGCCTTGCGTGTCATGCCCGGGCCGTCGGGCAATCCCATTTGCATGGGGAGGCACAACCTGGCGGTACACGAGCCAAACGAGACCATTGTCGGAAAGTGTGCCATGCCTAGCACGGGCGTCGAGCCGTCTTGACCTCCTTGGGAGGCCATGCTTATTAGGCCGGCCCGACATAGGAATCAGCGCCATGTGTGGGCTGTCGGCCAGGGCCAATGGCCTAGGGAGGCACAACCAGGGCAAGACGCGAGCCAAACAGCCCATGCTCGAGTGTGCCAAGCTTAGCACCGGTCTCGAAGTTGTCCCGACCTCCTTGGCAGGCTGTGCTTATCATGCCGGCCTGGTAGGCCGTCGGCTAGGTCCAATGGCATGGGGAGGCATGGCTCAGCGGCACATGAGCCAAACAAGCCCGTGCCCAAGTTTGTCATGGCTAGCATGGGCCTCGAGCCATGCTAACCTCCTTGGCAGGCCGTGCTTATCATGTCGGCCTGACAACACGGAAATCGGCACGGCAGGCCATGCCTTGGCAGTCGACTAGGCCATTGTACCTTAGCAGGCATTGCTCGACGGCACGTGAGCCAAACATACCCTTCCCAAGTGTGGCATGCCTAGCATGGGCCTTGAGCCATCCCGACCTCCTTGGCAAGCCGTGCTCATTAGGCCGAGCTGGCACAAAAATCGGTCTGATAGGCAGTGACTAGGCCGTCGGCCAGGCCCAATGGCCTAGAGAGGCACGACCCGACAGCACGCGTGCTCGTGCCCAAGTGTCCGTTGGCAGACCGTGCTTACCAGGCCGGCCGGTATGGAAACAGTCAGTTCCTGGGCTGTTGGCCAGACCCAATGGCCTGGGAAGATGATGCGTCCCGACAGCACGCGAGCCGAAAAGGCCGTGCCCAACTATGCCATGCGGTGTCGGGCCAGCCCATTGCTCAACTATAGAGGCGGACCAATACCGACTACCGTGGCTGCGGCCGCCGTGTGTCCTAGTTTTCCACTGTTGGTAGCGTGGACGGCTGAAAACGTCAATTCCGCGAGTAAAGTTTGAGCGGGCGGCGCGTCCATCGTCGCCCGTCCGAGGTCCCATCGGCCCAGGCAGAAGGCCCTGCTGGTCAAACGGGGACAAAAACTCGATCGCCCCGGCCGCTGGCTGCCCGATCCGTGCATCCACCAATGGTTGACTCATTGCCAGTTTGCCACAAGCACTGATGCTGTCATGTGTCACGAGTTCATCTTAACGATAAGGTGACACGGAACGTGCTCTGCCATTGGCGCTTTGTCAGGAGGCGATCGAGGCCAGACAACACAAAGGTCACGGACGGACGTGGTGGGCTTCTCTGCTTTTATTATTGCCCAAGTAATGGCTGACCACCTAGGCAGGCCTTACATGCCTACCTTCCTCTAAAAACATCTAGAGGCAGGCCTTACCAACCTGGAGCTCGAGCCTCGAGGTGATCTTTGTACCCGCCGAATAAAAAAAGGAGAGGAGAGACCCGCTGAATAAAAAGGAGAGGAGAGGATCACAATTCTTGGTGATCTTTCTCTGCTTGAGCTGCGATCTCGGGCTGTCATCTTTGTGTCCCCTGCGCCACCAATCCATAATAAAAGGAAGGGTGCAGTAATGGACGTCTAAGCACCATTCCTCCCTTCTCCAAGCACAAATGGCCCTGATGTCTCTGTTGATGGTGCTCACGGCGGCACTTCTGCTGCTTCAGCAGCCGGGAATGGCCAACGGCGGCGGCGGCGGCGGCGATCCTGGGTCCACCGAGGACCTTCGCTACAGGCGGCGGCCTCGTGGAGGCATCGGCCACCGCACCCCCCGCCGACTCCAACGGCACCAGTGCAGCCGGTCTACCCGCTGCCCCCACCACCGCCACCGACGCACACGCGTCGGTGCAACGATTCGTTCGCGCCGGAGGACGCCCTGGCGGTGAACGGCGGCGACGTGTGCGCCCGGGTGCCGCCGCAGTCGCCGCCGGTGGTGCCGCGGCCGTCTCCCCGAGGACGATGCCCGCCTTGCTCCTGTCCGGCGAAGCCACAGCCGCCGCAGCGCCCGTCCCCGGCTGGCCGGTGCCGGGTGGCAGGGGTAGCAGCGACGTCGGCGCCGGCGTCAACAGCGGGTTCTGCGTCATGGCCCTCGCACCGCTCATGACCTGCGGTGAGTTCATTACGGCGAACAACACGGACACCCCCACGCCGACGGCGACACCCGCCACAGAGTGCTGCTCCGGCCTCGCGACGTTCCTCCGCGCTGCCAGCGCCACGGCGGCTTCCGGGATCGGAGACAGAATGCTGCAGTGTCTGTGCCCCTTCATCCTCGGCGACGTCAACAAGAGGTTACAGAAGCCGGTCGATCCGGTGCGTATGATGGCACTGCCCATCGCCTGTGGCGTGGTGATACCGCCGCAGCTTCTCTACATTTGCTTTAGTGAGTACCCTCCCTCCTCTGCCCTCCTCTTCCTCTTATGTTTTTTCTTTTCAACATCTGAATCTGTTTTTTTTTTCAGCTGGGCGGGCTTTTGCTCTGCCCGTGGAGATATCACCATAGACGGACCAATCGAAGGGAGCGGCCGGGGAGGTGTCACAACACAACCCAGGGGTCGGTGATCAACGACGGTGCCCCGCCTTCTACGCTCGACACCGATCCTTTGGATGGAGTCATTGGTCAATATGAGATGACTATTACTAACTATATATATATATATATGGAATCAATGAGTGGCAACGTGGCTAGGAGAATATATAGGTCCTTTGGCTCTGTCGAGAGAGGCATCAGAGAATTGTAATCGCATTTGAATCCGTTGTTAAACTTTTATCAGCAATATACATCGTAGTTCCTCTTCCCCTTCTTCTTCCGTCTCCCCAATCCGATTGTTCCTCACAGATATGGAGCACCAAGACGAGCTGCCGCGGTCGCTGACGTACACATTCTTTGCCGCGCGCGCGGGGCTGGGCATGGTCATAAACGGCCGACTCTCGCCTACCGGCTACACTACCGATTGGCTTGGAGGAGGACAGGGCCATCCTGGTCCACCTCATGGGCTATGAAGACTGGAGCCCCTCCTCCCCTGGCGACGACTCCGGCACGTCCTCCGCTCCGAGCATGGCAGCTCGGGTGGTGTCCTAGATGGCAGGCCAGCTCCGGCAAGCTAGGCGTGCACACTCTGGAGCCTGCCGGCCTCCATCGTCGACATGGGTGCGCTGATCAGACCGCGACGACGACAGCAGCGGACCAAGACCGCAGGAGGAACCACGTACAACGGAGCACCCGGGAATGCATGCCAGCTATTCCCTGGGTGCTCGTCCGAGCGCTGTATGCACCCGCACATCGCCGTCTTATCGTCAGGCGGTGCTGGGGGAATAGGTGGAGCAGATCGACATTGATGCCCGTGGCCGCACCATGTCACGTTCTCCCATGAAGTCGTCGGGGCACGAGCGACATGTCCTTGTGCACGCCTCGGAGGAATGGGAACGTCGCCGTTCCCGCTCGCCACCGGCGGCCGACCCATTGGCAGGCAGGCAGGGGGAGATGGCGGCCACACCAGCCGCAATGCACCTTCGATCCCGTGGTCCATGAGTCGGCCATCCCAAGGGATTGGTCCTACTCGCCAGAGACCGAGGAGGGCAGAGTGGTCTCCCCGGAGTACATCCTGGTGTCCCAGTCCTTCCGTCCATTGACCCTGGGACAGGAGGACAGTGAAGTGTGCTTTGGCCCAGGACTTGAGCTGCCGACAAGCACCCAGCCCAGGTGGACGACATTGCGGCCACATGGACATTGCGCCCAGGTGAACCTTCGCTGTGTTTTGCAGGGACATGCATGTTCAAGGAGACGGCACGCCGCCATCTCCCCTGCCAATGGGTCCCTAGTCTCTCCCGCCATCTATTCCGTTTACCATGGGAGCGGACCGTTACCTGGGTCAGTACACCCTTTCCTGTTTTGGTCTCCGCTACTTTCTTATCTTGCGCGAGCGGCTCACCAGGCCATTCCCCCTTTGATTTAGGTACTCCGCAATCGCCTACTCTCACCACGGCGGCTGGAATTAGCAATCTTAGATCAGATCCATCCATTTCAGTTGATTTTCCCTGTGGTGTTGAAGATGGCGGACCGCCGGAAGAGGAGGAAAACTGGCTTGGCGGGTGCAGTCGATTCGATGCATTCATTGCCTACTGAGATTGGGGATCCATCTATGAGTATCCCTAAATGCGGCAGTCAGCAGGTATGCTGTTAGGTTATACAAATGTCTTGGGGGTATAGTGTCTACGATGCCTGTGTTCTATGTTTTTTGGAATTTGGGTCCTCAATTGGTGAGATTCGGTCGGATTTGGTGCCAGATTTTGTTTCTTCTGATATAACCGTGGTTTGATACTACATTATTTATTATTAGTTCGCGGATAGATTGCATGATATGTTATAAGGAAGTCAGACCACAGTAAGGTCATTACATATTGTGTCTAGCAGTACACCAAAGCGGCCAGAATGATTGTGTTGAACGCAATTTGGCAAAAGAGAATGAACTGGTAAGGTTTCTCGTGGTATTACTGACATGGATTGTTGTAGAGCAACAATCGTTTGCTACTAGTTACGTTTCGTGTATCACTGAGTGTTAGTTATGGTGCAATCAAGCCAGTTATTTTGTTTATTGCAATGCAGTGTGTGTTTAGGAATAGATATTAAGGTCATTTTCAATGTTTTCCTGACGCGATACTTAATGTTATATTTGATATGCAGAGTGGTTTATGCTTCCCGTGGATAGTTCTGTGTTCGAGTGTGGTTCTTTTGCTTCTAAATTGCTTCGAAATGCTCGGTTAGGCTCATTCATGATGTTGTGTCTAAGTTTGATCCATGGAAGAAAGAGCCGGTTTAGTCAACTGGTTTTGGAGGTATTTTGGAGTTTCCTTTGGTGAAGCAGATCAACTGCAAGTTTTCTTTGTGCTTGATGAGCTGCGTTGACCACTGGAAATCCACTATTAACATAATAACATTGGGCAGCATATCTGCCTGAGATTTAACAGTTACGATGTTGGCCATGTTTTTGGGACAAGATTGTTCTCGATGATGGTGTTGCTAGCAGAGATGCTAAAGACAAGGTTATACAGATGTATTTGGTTGAAGCATTCAAGGAGCGTCAAGAAAGTGCAGGAGATACTTGACCGTGATTACAGTTATCCTATGCCTAAAGAGGACACAGATCATTTTAGGGGGGCATTTGTGGTCTTTGTTGTGTCTAATCTGTTATGTCCTTCGGCGAAGCACGACTATGCAAGTGTTGACTTTTGGAATGCTATACAAGACCCAGAAGATATTTCAAGCTATGATTGGTCTGGGTTTGTTGTTACTAGATTGCTTGAAGCAGTCTCAAAACTGAAACAGGATATTGCGAATAATATAAAGTTCCCCAATATCAGTGGGTGTCCGTTATTTCTGCAGGTATCTTCAATTAAGATTCCCATGGCAGATATTTCTCTATTAGATTTGCTATTGACTCACTACCTATTTTTGATTTGTCATGGTTGTGTGATAGGTATTATATCTGGATAGTTTAAATTTAGAGCACTTGTCAATGCCGACGATTCGTTTCCAAGAATAAGGATGTTCCCCTATGAGACCATTTTCCAAATGATTAATGCAGACAAGAATTATATCCGGTACTGTAAAGGGGATCATGGTCTTCCTATTAGCGAGGTACGTGATATTTATTTTGTAATGTAGTTGTACAAAAATTCTTAGGATAATAGATATTGGTTGCGGAGTTGATTGTTTGTTTCAGTTGCGTGATGCTAGGCAATGTATATACTGTGGGCTGTACAAACAAGGGAACCGCGTGTTGATTCTAGGAGTGGTCTGTTTCTAGCTGCATGGGAGTGTTCTCTAGCCATGGTCCGTTTGCTGAACATCCCGCATGAGAGGATACATTCAAGTTCGAAGAATGGAATTATAGAAGGTTCTGGTATAGGTTTGCAAGCAATTGGATAAGGCTGCTCTTGGGGACTTTCTGGCAAACAGCTGTTGTCCACTGTTCACTTCAGTGCTTAATTTCTCAGAGTTTCTCATAGTCGTTTCTCCAAGGCGTGCTCTTCGATTGCTGTTTGCTTCGACCAGTTCTTGGATGGGAGGTCAGATCTGTTACCCTTTGTTCATCATCTAGCATTTTGTTGTTGCGTTTCCGTTTAGGTCGCAAGTATGCTTTTCCTTGTTACGTTTAGTTGTAGCTATAATATTAGTGTCCTGCAATAGGCATATATCTGGCTGTCTCATTGTATTTGTTGTAGTGCTGCTAGGTTAGTTTATTTTCATGTGGCTTAAGGAAACTGGATTCATATGGTTAAGTGTCAATCCAGATGTGCATTGTGTTTCAAGATTTTTTTCATGTTTTCATAGGCCTATCTTTTCGGTATGTTAAGGAAACATGATTCAGATCGTTTATTGTAATTCCAGATCTCCATTGGGTTTACAATTTGTTTTCTTTTCACGTATTTATAACTGAATCTGTAGGTATGAACTGTTTGTTTGATTCAAGTTTAGCCACCAGGCAGAAAAGATTAAGTACAATCTGACTGCATTTGGGAGAAATAGTTGTCATGCCATGTCCTAGTCGTAGATTTTTTTAACTCAATGGCTGATATTTATGGTAGTTTGTTTGTGGGATTTATTATAACACTAGGTGAGTGCCCATATAATCCAACAACCACGTTTGGATCTCAACGATTGAGTTGAATTAGAATCATATTGTTTGGGTAGCTTTGTTTAGATTGTTTGGACCTAAAACAATAATTCCAATCAATTCCTGTTAATGCCACAAGACCCAGTTAAAATTCCTGGCTAAAGAATAGAAATGTCGATTCCTATTTGTTGAATTATTTACTTGCCTGATGCACCCATCTTGAGAAGCATGGAAAGCAATCCAGAGGGATCCAAGGAGCACTATCGAGCATGCTTGTGCTCAAAGGTTCTGAAAAAGCATTTTAATTCGGGGATCCAAATGGCCGGGATCCAAATGGCCTGCACGGTAATAAGAAAAAACATGAAAAAAATATGATGTCAACATGTTGGTTTTAGACAAACATCACTTTTTAATTTACACAATTCATTCCCTTGGTAATTGTGCAGCTTATTAAAATTTCATGAAAAAATGCATAATTGTCTCTCAAAGTGGAAACGATTGACCAAAAATAAGAAAATATTGACACTTCTTACAGCTTGGACTAAAAGGTGCGATTATCCTAGAAGTATTGTCTAACCAGTTCCTCTTATTAAAGGTTCAGGTCACAGAAAACTTTTCATGATGTAATTCACAGTGTTTAATTAGCTAGGAGCAGATCAATTATGTCTAACAAAAACTCGCATTAACAGATTGTTATGATAGGGGTTGCAGTTCCAAGTACTCCAACCTTTTGCTCGATATAGTCGATGGCAGTAGGTAGCCTGTCATGAAGTGCCCGAATGTGCTCATGCAGCGTGAACCATGCATCCCACCGCATAGCCACCTTCTATATCTTGGCCATGGCACGCGCAGCTTAGCAATGGTTCATTGCCATCACACTCCTGTACCTATTTGTGTCCTCTCCAGTGAAAAACCATCCATTTCAGTATGTGTTCAGATATATAGCTGGTGAACGAGCCATGGTAGGTTCACATCAAACAAATGTATTACCTGCATGCCCTGCATTTAAGGTCATGTTTCCTGAAATCAGTCACCACTGTTGGCTTGCCAATGAGAGGCCATTCATGGCAGCAGATTTGAGTTTGGCTTCTGGCAAGACCGCACCTACCTGCTTGCAATGCAATCAGGGCTTCATCCAACATACTTCCTCTTCCTTGACATTGGCATAGAAGATACACCTAACATCATGGTTGGTTCTATCATATCTTGACAATCAGATGTCACCACGGACTCGCTTTTGCTGTCATATTTGTTGCCATCAGAACTCTTCTTCACTTGGCCACGAGTTGCTTTGTTCAGCTTAGCTTCACTGCAGAAAGTTGTATCACATTGTTCTCATGGTTAGACAAACTAACTGATGAAGCAGCGGGCCAAATGTTTGTGTGTGACCCGCACGTGACCCACATTTTTTCTACCGTTCATACACTACTTTCTCTTCTTGTATCTTGCCTAGCAAGCGGCTCACCAGGCCATTCCCCTCTTGATTTAGGTATTCCGCAATCGCCTACTCTCATCACGGCGGCTGGAATTAGCAATCTTAGATCAGATCCATTTCAGTTGATTTTCCCTGTGGGCCTGTGGTGTTGAAGATGGCGGACCGCCGGAAGAGGAGGAAAACTGGCTTGGCGGGTGCAATCGATTCGATGCATTCATTGCCTACTGAGATTGGGGATCCATCTATGAGTATCCCTAAATGCGGCAGTCAGCAGGTATGCTGTTAGAATATACAAATGTTTTGCGGGTCTAGTGTCTACAATGCCTGTGTTCTATGTTTTTGGAATTTGGGTCCTCAATTGGCGAGATTCGGTCGGATTTGGTGCCAGATTTTGTTTCTTCTGATATAACCGTGTTTTGATACTACATTATTTTATTTATTATTAGTTCGCGGATAGATTGTATGATATGTTATAAGGAAGTCAGACCACAGTAAGTTCATTACATATTGTGTCTAGCAGTACACCAAAGCGGCCAGAATGATTGTGTTGAACGCGAATTGGCAAAAGAGAATGAACCAGCAACGTTTCTCGTGGTATTACTGACATGGATTGTTGTAGAGCAACAATCGTTTGCTACTAGTTACGTTTCGTGTATCACTGAGTGTTAGTTATATATGGTGCAATCAAGCCAGTTATTTTGTTTATTGAAATGCAGTGTGTGCTTAGGAATAGATATTAAGGTCATTTTCAATGTTTTCCTGACGTGATACTTAATGTTATATTTGATATGCAGAGTGGTTTATGCTTTCCCGTGGATAGTTCTGTGTTCGAGTGTGGTTCTTTTGCTTCTAAATGCTCGGTTAGGCTCATTCATGATGTTGTGTCTAAGTTTGATCCATGGAAGACAGAGATGGTGAAGTCAACTGGTTTTGAAGGTATTTTGGAGTTTCCTTCGGTGAAGCAGATCAACCGCAAGTTTTCTTTGTGGTTGATGAGCTGCGTTGACCACCGGAAATCCACTATTAACATTGGGCAGCATATCTGCCTGAGATTTAACAGTTACGATGTTGGCCATGTTTTTGGGATACCATCTACAGACAAGATTGTTCTCGATGATGGTGTTGCTAGCAGAGATGCTAAAGACAAGGTTATACAGATGTATTTGGTTGAAGCATTCAAGGAGCATCAAGAAAGTGCAGGAGATACTTGACCGTGATTACAGTTACCCTATGCCTAAAGAGGACACAGATCATTTTAGGGGGCATTTGTGGTCTTTTTGTTGTGTCTAATCTGTTATGTCCTTCGCGAAGCACGATTATGCAAGTGTTGACTATTGGAATGCTATACAAGACCCAGAAGATATTTCGAGCTATGATTGGTCTGGGTTTGTTGTTACTAGATTGCTTGAAGCAGTCTCAAAACTGAAACAGGATATTGCGAATAATATAAAGTTCCCCAATATCAGTGGGTGTCCGTTATTTCTGCAGGTATCTTCAATTAAGATTCCCATGGCAGATATTTCTCTATTAGATTTGCTATATTGACTCACTACCTATTTTTGATTTGTCATGGTTGTGTGATATGTATTATATCTGGATAGTTTAAATTTAGAGCACTTGTCAATGCCGCACGATTTGTTTCCAAGAATTTGGATGTTCCCCTATGAGACCATTTGCCAAATGATTAATGCAGACAAGAATTATATCCAGCACTGTAAAGGGGGTCATAGTCTTCCTATTAGCGAGGTACATGGTATTTATTTTGTAATGTAGTTGTACAGAAATTCTTAGGATAATAGATATTGGTTGCGGAGTTGATTGTTTGTTTCAGTTGCGTGATGCTAGGCAATGTATATATACTCATGGGCTGTACAAACAAGGGAACAGCGTGTTGATTCTAGGAGTGGTCTGTTTCTAGCTGCATGGGAGTGTTCTCTAGCCATGGTCCGTTTAACATCCCGCATGAGGTAAGGATACATTCAAGTTCGAAGAACGGAATGATAGAAGGTTCTGGTAAGGTTTGCAAGCAATTGGATAAGAATGCTCTTGGGGACTTTCTGGCAAACAGCTGCTGTCCACTGTTCACTTCAGTGCTTCTTTTCTCAGAGTTTCTCATAGTCAAGGCGTGCTCTTCGATTGCTGTTTGCTTCGACCGGTTCTTGGACGGGAGGTCAGATCTGTTACCCTTTGTTCATCATCTAGCATTTTTGTTGTGTTTCCGTTTAGGCAGCAAGTATGCTTTTCCTTGTTACGCTTTAGCTGTAGCTACAATATTATTTTCATGTGGCTTAAGGAAACTGGATTCATATGGTTAAGTGTAAATCCAGATCTGCAATGTGTTTCAAGATTTTTTTTCATGTTTTCATAGGCCTATCTGTCGGTATGTTAAGGAAACATGATTCAAATTGTTTAGTGTAATTCCAGATCTCCATTGGGTTTACAATTTGTTTTTTTTTTCACGTATTTATAACTGAATCTGTAGGTATGAACTATTTGTTTGATTCAAGTTTAGCCACCAGGCAGAAAAGATTAAGTACAATCTGACTGCATTTGGGAGAAATAGTTGTCATGCCATGTCCTAGTCGTAGATTTTTAACTCAATGGCTGATATTTATGGTAGTTTGTTTGTGGGATTTATTATAGCATTGATGGTGTTTTTTTAATGGACATGCTAAACTGCTGAATCTGTCAAGTGCTGCGCCATTACTGTCTCTAATTTATGCTCGATGTAACATGTGTGCATAGGTGAAATGGCTCGCTCCGTGTATGTCTTTCCGCTGAACCTGATCGGCGCCATTTATGCTGATTTGCACGGGGACAAGCCTGTCACCTGGTGCTTTGATATGATGCATGACAAAGTTGAGGATGCACCAATCAGTGGATTCAAACTACCTGGTGATGTTGAAGCGAGCGGTCATGTATTCTCACCATGATTGGTGCTGTCCACACTCAGTTTCAGCTGTTCCTGTTGATTACAACTATGTGGCTCTGTCTGATAAGAATAAGAGGGCTCTGTTCAATGCTATGAACCTTGCATTTCAGCCTGCTCGTGCAGACTTTGTTGAGATGGCAATTCTCATGACAGAATGCCATGGTCAGTTGCAATGGATGATGCCCGTGCTATGTCTGAGTTTCATGCCCACTTGTCCAAGCAAGCTGATAAATTAGTTTCTGAGGTGCGCCAGGCAGAGCGGCTTTCGGACATGCTTACTCTTCGCAATGTGCCTCTGGAGGGTCAAGCTAGATTTGATGAGACTGTCCCTATGCCCACAGTTAGTTTTAACCTGGTCAAATATGGATATTTCCTAATTAATTTTAAACTGTTTTGTGTTACACTGATTTTGAATCGATGATTTTTCATCACTGTAGCCTATATCTTGGGAGGCTTCATACCAGACTATGCACCACATCTACAAGGAGGCACTCAAGAAGCTTGGTGGTGTGGTCTCTGTTGTCCACATTGTTAAAACACCAGATGGTCAGTTTAGAGGTGGTGTTGATGTTTCTGTCAGCCCATATTACTTCTCAGGTGAGGTTGCAGGCACGCAGAAAGTAGCTGTGGCTAAGCTATACTATGCTGTTATCAAACATGTCAATGTGCAGCTTGGCTATTCTATACTGGATTTCCACTACACTCTTAGGGAGTACCAACAACTGTATATCGACCGTTTGATCACAACATTAAGAATCATCTCAAGTGTGGTGAGAAGATGCATCAGCTTATGGATAAGACCAAGGCGATATTTGATGCCTGTATTGGTGAGCTCTGAGCTGGGAGGTAAGGTAAATATAAATTCACGTGTGGAGAGTGTGCTGGAAGATGTGCGAGGAGTATCTGCCATGCTTGGTGGTAGCAAGCAGCGGCTTGAAATCTTATGGAAGCGTATGCTTGGGAGGCAAGTGGATAAGTGCATCCTAAGCGCAGCTGGCTGCTGATGCTTGAGCAACACATGTTCGCATTTGTCGTATGGTAAATAGTTATTTTCGTTTGTTTAATTGGGTTATTTTGAGTTACAGTTTCAAATTTGTTTTGTTTTAACAATGTGGTATGCAAGTTTAACATCTACACAATTACATGCTCTGCTTTTGTTGGTGTAGTTTAGGATGCTCTAGCAAATTCTAAAAAGGCTCCCATGTTTTTCCTATTTTCAGGAGGGCTGGAGTTTAGAAAGTGTTTCATTGCGAGTGAGATGCTATATATGAGGCAAGGTGAAGGATTGGGCCTTTGAAGTTGCAGTAATCCAGTAGCTAATGTGGTTATGTGCTTAGTTGTGTGAAATTTATGGTAATGTAATGTAGTATTGCAGACAATTAAGCAGCCTCTTAAGTATTCAGTATGGAGTGCCTCGATACTTTATGGTATTGTAAGCACTATTTTATGGCTTCAATTGCTGGTTAAAAAAGAATTATTGTATTTAGACAGATGTTGAGTGAAGGTGTTGGGCATCAGTTATGGCAACTTCTTTTGTTTGTTTGCATGAGCAAGTTGTATCACGATAGCTTCGGTTCTTGAGAAGGTACATAACCAACCTCTGCTGAATTTCAGAATGCAGAATAAAACCATTGCTTATGCAGGTGATTCTTTCTGGTCATAGGTACTGATTGGCCATGTCAAGGTCTTCCTTTCGCATTATCTGGGTTTAATCCATTTTAAGATTTCTGATTCTCTATGGAACTTTTGAGCTTTGGAGTTTTCCCCATCATATCTGTAAGCATGGAATAGAGATTATTACAGATTAATAGGTTACCAGGAAGAAAATGGACAACTGAGAGCACTAAAAGTTATCTAACTATGTCGTTGCATATGTCAAACTGTATGCGGCAATGATTCAGGTGTGCACTTCTTTTCTGTTAGTATACTTTTGATTTGTTGAAGTCTGAAGTTTCAAGCAAACAGTGACATTTTGCAGTATTGTCAAGATTTTTTTGATAATGATATTTCTGGACGAGATGGTAGCGCGGGTGTTCCTGGTGATGGGCAAGCTATGTCAGCGATGCGCAGCCGCTCCGACGCAGGCCGTGGCCTCCACCGGCGTGCTGCTTCTAGTGTTTCGACTTTTTATCAGTCTTGCACTCCAGAGATGGATAAAGGCTCGGATATTTGAAATTAGTGTCCTTTTGTGTTATTTTCCATTTTCAGTTTTATCAATTTTTCAGGAGAGATTTCAATCTATTCTTAACTGTATGATTAATGTCCTTACTCTCTGATTCACCGAACATTGGATTACTTGCATAGTTGTTGGTGGCAAATTACTTATTGTTGATTTGTTGTAAAGCATTTGCCAAACTTATAAATAATTTAGCGTTCTGTATTTTCTTCCCTACTAGACCATTCTGCGATTCTTCTTGGATTTTGGGGAGGCAGTCTTGCACGATGCTGATGGCAGTTTGAAAACCTTCTTCCACTCTTGCTTAAGTAGGTAATATTATTTTCTATGTTTTTCTCTTGATCTGTATACCATCGTTGGATTGCTACCACAAGCATCTAAGATACTCATCTTTTTCTTTTCTTGTAAATAGGGAGTTTGCAGATCCTATTGTTGCAGAGCGCACGGTTGAATTCCTTCTAACAAACAAGATAAAGATCCTTAGCTCCTTTCCCAATTTGATTCCACAGGTGCCAACACTTCAACTAGTATTTACTTACTTGGAACTGGCAATTTCACATGTAGCTCCTATTATTCATGTTGTTGCAGATCATTGCTTTGAAAGATATAAATCCAGCTTCCTTGTTTGTTTTATAGCTTATTTATCAATTTTTTTATGAGAATGGCGGGGAGGCCCCTGCAAGTATTTTTTTTTTCATTAACATAAGAAATAAGAAAACATTTACAATACAGGTGGCTGGCTGTAGGCCAAAAAGGTAGAAAAGAAAAGCATATTTGTATGATAAGCTACTCAACCAAATCTTTTGTAAGATCCTTTATAGAATATCTCTCTCGTCTCTTCCTATTTTCCAAATTCAACTTTATCATGTTAGCACATGCCAATGTTTATGTATTCTTGTTTATATGCAGTTCTATCCTTTGCTATTAAAGCTTATTGCATCAAATGGTGAGAGGTATGTGCTCTTATTGTCATGAACTTCACATAGCAATCCTGTTGAACTACCTAACTTTTTTTGCTAATATTCTAGACTGGAAAATAAGTTTTTTGAAAGTACTTCCTTTAATGATCTCAGCAGGATCTTTTCTTCCTCTCTTCCTATCCCTTGTGGATTTGCCAAGTACTGTTGATATTTTGCCTTCAGGACTTATTCATTTTTATATAACCCAAACAATTTTGAGTGCTAATTAGCTGATGAGTTAGGTGCACTATGGCATTATTAAATTATTGTTTCTGCTTTCATGTGATGTGCATTCCTTACCATATGCGAGATTTCTGTTACATGACCTGCTGGCCTTGATTGTTTATCCTGTACAGTTACTCACTTTTTATTTGTGAACATGGAGTAGACAGTTGCCACACTATTCAGATTATTTTGGTAAAGAACTCTTCATTTGAGTTCCAATACTGCACATAATATGAATCAGTTGTGCTAGATATTAATTGGTGACTACCAGATTTTATGGCTTGATAATTGTTTTTTTTTTGCCTTAATGTATTTAGCATTCACCATGCCTTACTGGTTTTTGACTTCAACAACTTTGTTCCTCGTCATTCTGAATTTTATACAGTGTTGGTGTGGCATTGGAAAAGGTGGAAAGAAGTTCTGGAACTCTTATTGGCAGTAGTATAGCTACAATCCAGAAGAGTGCTGCTCCTGAGGTAATCTTCAGAATGAATTGGCCTAGAAGCTTTGAGTGAATTATCTAGTCCAAAACTGTTAAGAGCGTTATCCTTGTCTATGGCACAGATGCTTCTTGCACTGATGGATGAGGCATATACTGGTTCTGCAATAGAAGAACCTAGTGGTAATTCAGGCTCTGATGATAGTGGTCCCCTAGACCTTGCTGACCCAATGTTCTTAGACCTTCTAAAAGATGAGAATGATGGCATTGCTGTAAGTATCTCCTATACAATAGTGTATGTCCCCTCTGAATTCTTAGTTCTCATGATATCTTCTTCTGTTTTCCCCTTCAGGCAAAACATTGGATATCCCCTACGATATCTTCAACCTTACAAGCAGCATTAAACAGCAAACAGTCATAGATTGAAACAGTCACTGGAAATGGCACCTCGCTTTCTTACTTTGTATTTTGCAACAGCATTGCGGGATGTTAATGACTGTAGGTTGCATTTATTATTATTTTTTGCTACACATGCTGAGTGACCAACATATTGTTAATTTGAGGATCTATGTTTGCTGTTTCAGCACTGTTGTGTGCTCTTATTCCAGTAGTTATGTCAAGATATGCTGCGATGTTCCCAGACAAGGTTTTCTCTTTCAAGGTAGGCAAACTTAATTTATTCTAAATTTCCTTGTCTACTACGGATCCTTTTAAAGGTTTTGGAACCAAGAATGTATGTTGAACTATTGGAGCTATAGTTTTTATTAAGCTGAATAATCCTGAAAGCCACCTTAGACGACGTTTGAATATTTAACTGATCCGCAGCGATACTACTTTATGTCAGAATATATTGAATGGGAAAAATGAAAGAAGTGCAAACTTAAATTTTTACCTACCTTTACCTCAAATGATGGTATGTCGTATGGCTTGTCTGGCTATAGACTTGGTTATTTGCCTAACATATCCTGTGTAAGTTCAGCTTCCAATGGCATATTATAGGTTCCATGATATTATATACTGTTGCAGGTGTGGAAAAGGCTTTCAGACTTCATTTTGGCTGCATTTCAGCGGTCTCCTGATATCATTGCAGTACTGAAGGTAATGTGTGTAAATTTTTGGTGATTTATTCTTACTAGACATACAAGTCAAAACCCATGTCATGTAGCACTTTGCGGCAATGAAGAAGTTATTTGAAAGTTTCCCTTATATATTGATATCAGGATTTTATAAATAGTTCTGTGTGATGATTTTGAACCATTCTACAGAAACCTATTACTGACAGACTTGGTGAGGCTCATGATAATCCTGCAAAGGCAAGTATATCTTTCAAGTTTGTATTTTCAAGTTCATATTGCCACTGAAATTGCTATACCATTACCTGCTCTTCTTATCCTTCTGCTGATTATCTTAAATGACTACTTATCTTTCTCATTGCAACCGAAAGTTACTGATGGACTGTGGCCAGTGTAGACAGAGTTAGCATTGCACTTGTGCTGGGCCATTGGTGAGCATGGAGCTGGAGGGATAGATCACAAAGATGTAGCTTGTGAAACTATTTGAAAATTTGGAGTTATTATTGTATGAAAACCTGGCAACTAGGTGAGGCCCTACTCTGCTATGTCTTCTGACTGGATTTCCATGGCATTATACATAATTGACTTCTTTCATACATTTGTTGTCAAGCCGTTTGGTATTAAGCCAGGAGCCAGGATCTGATTGCATGGGTGCATCATCTAGAAAGTCATCCCAAGCCAGGTTTCTCTGCTTTGTGGTGACTGCCATTGCAAAACTAGCAACATGCCACAGTGAGTTGCTTCCGAGAGCACGCGTGTCGTTGAGTAAGGTACTGACTTGGTCCTTGATGCGTAAGATAAATGATCAGTGTGTCCATCATTAAGTATGTTACTTCTCACAGAGCATCTGAATTGCTTCATTTTCTGCAGGTTGTCGCTCGTTCCCAAACCTTAGACAGGAGAGTCTGGCAATGGGCCTGTGACTATTTAGGGCTCATGAATGAACCAGCCATCTATTTATCTGTACTGGGACCGTCCACTGCCCAAGGAAATGGTCCTGGTGTTGTGAATTGGAGTGAAGGAGGAACAAAGATGGTAGCTCATGTTCCTTTTTACCTTTTAGCCAAACAAAAAGGTAAAATTTTGCAAGCACTTCTTTAGTTAAATGTAGAATATGCATCCTTTCATGTTCTTTAAGAGAACTGTATATGCTTACAATCTGAGCACATCAATATGAAACTTGTGCATTTTAACCGAGGTACTTACTAAAATTAAAGTGGCCTAGTATCATGGGAAAACAGTCTAAACGAACTTGTTGTTTGCTTATGTAAAATATGTCACGGTATGCTATTTTGTATTTATTGGTAGTCCGCAATATTATCTTATAGAAAAAATGCCAAAGTTACACCTGAACATGTATTGCAGGTCCACCGTTTCATGATTTTTCATTTACCGACCTCCTCCCGACAGAATGAAGGAAAGAGTGTATCGGTTCAGGCATTCAGTTGCAAAATTACTCAGAAATGTCATGCGCATATATATAGCGAGCGACCTTATTTGTGATCGTGGCATGCTGAAGATCCAACTTCCTTCTCAAGCAAAGGGCTGGTCTGAACATCCAAGCAGAATGCTCGTAAATGTACATCCTTGTACTTTGCATGGTTGACTATATCAGAGGCACTCAGATGCACTCGAGTTTTGTACATGGAATGAATGATATTGCGCTTAGATGCACTCGAGTTTTATACATGGAATGAATGATATTGCGTCTTCTGAGATGAGGATCGGAGTAGTGTCATAAATGTACATCTCTGACTTTGTAAGCTGTTTTATATGAAATACATCCTCAGATGTTGTACCTGGTGACAAAATCTCAGACATTGAACTGGCATGGCCAAGGAATGCAGCCATCTTCGTCAGCTTGCATAAGTGCATAGCTTATTCTGGCGAGACCACGTCAGGCAGGATGGCAAAGCCAGAGGGTAGGAGTGCAACATAGTCAGGGTCACCACCATTGAGAACCACGTTCATGGCGACCACGTCCACGGGAGCATAGATGACATAGGAGCCTGACGCGTCAGTGCAGCTCTCTTGCAGCATCAGCATGTTGCTTTGGTTCGAGTTCGTGCTCTGTGACGACGTCATGTTAGTAAACCGGCTCGTTGTTATAAGGCAAGCATTATCCATGCATCGATGAATGACAAGCCGAGTTCATCGTGCTTACATTGACACGAAGAAGCGAAACACAGTTGCCATGGTCGCGGCCATTGGCGATGTGAGCCATTTCTTGCAACAACGCCACCATTGGAGAGAATGTCCCACTGCAAAAAGGAAAAAGAAATGTGGTTCACAGAATGCATTCTCGAGTGTGTTCATGATGAAATTGTTAGGTATGGATGGGTGCGTGCATCGCAGCGAGAACTTTCATCACGAAGGAAGTCGAAGACACGCTTAGGCGGGACGGGGAGCCAGAAAGAAGTGGCAGCATTGAGGACTATGCCCGGTGGCCTTCCAGGTGTCACGATCCTTGGGGTAACTATCGGCGTACACACACGGCGGAAAAGAATAATGGAGGATTTGGCCGGCGAACTTGCTCGGCGGTAGAGCACGGCAGTGCCGTCTTAAGCACGAAGGTGAGGACGAAGACAGGAGAGATGGGGAATAATAATCTTGTTCATCTTCGATGCCACTTCCGGAAATCCACATGTACACATATAGTTTCATTACATGGGCCAAGCCCAACACATAACAAGCACGCAAGCCCAAAGACTCAACCTGTCAACTACGGGCGTGTTAATCGCCGCCCACGCGCCCAGCTAACGGCCCGGGCCCGCCGCCCGCTCGTCCCCCCTTCTTCTTCCTCGCGCGTCGCCAACCTCGCCCCGCCCGCGCCTCCGCCGCCGGGGCCCAGAGGGCTCGCCGGAGTTCGGCGAGCCTCACGGCGCCGGGCGGCGCAGCCTCCCTTCCCCTCCCCTTTATTCTCCAACGCCGCCGCCGTCCTCGCCCGCCGCCCGCCCGTGTTTCAGCCGGATGAGGCCGCCCCGGCGAGCCGGGCGGCGCTTCGCCGCTGAAGCTCACCGCCGGCCGAAGCCGCCGCCGCCCCGCCGTGTCGACGGCCGCGCCGCCGGCGGGCCCTTTCTACGGCCGGGGAGGCATGGAGGGGGGGAGGTCGACGGCGACGGCGACGAAGCACACACCCTAAAGCTATGGCGAAGGAGCCGCAACCCTAAATCGCCGCCTTCGCCGTCGCTTCGCTGCCGCCTCCGGCATTCGCGCCCGCTCCTCGCGTCTCCGCTCCGCTCGCTCCGCTCCGCTCCGCCACGCTCCGCCATCGACGCGAGGAGGAAGACGGCTCCCTCGCTTGGGCCGGGCGGGCCTTGGGCGCCGTCTTTGCCGGGCCGACCTGGTCGGCGCTGACGTTCAGCGCCGACCCGGTCGGCCGTTAACATTTCCCCGTCAACTACTCATAAGCAGCCGATGGCTAAGGTCATGACATTCCCTCTCTTAAGCAACAACTTGCCCTCAAGCTGTCCCTCAAGTTGTGGTTCCTCAATCACCATGTAAGAAATAGATAGATATATGTTCCACCACAGAGGTCTTGGCATTGAATCTCCCTTGTGCAACCAAGCCTTCAAAGATCTTCCACCATCAGATTATAGAATTGAAGTGCTAGCATGCTAGAACTAGTCAGTGTCTTGTACATGACTTTCATCGTTTTCAAGTTTTGACTTGGAGAAGTTGGAACTTGAATGAGAGAAACCATTGGCCGAACAAATGTTGAAGCAAACCAGTCACTATCGTCAGCTTCCCATGCTCCGAGAAAATAAGATTGGTCTGCTGCATTGGCATGAAAATTGGTCAAATCAAAGACCACCAAATTTTGTTGCAGCCCCACAGAAACTGTTGCTTGAGGACTTCCAGAATGCAAGAGTTGCATAATGCCCACAGTTCCAACGAACAACAAATCCGTTGTGTATGAGCACTGAAGTATCACCTCACTAGGACTGCATATTTGTACTGTGAACTTAGAAGTGGCAGATTTGAGCACAGGTACCTCACGGAGAAAAATGATGAATTTAATTATATTTGAACTTGCGCTTTTTTGTACGCCACATGCTTGATGACAATATGCTGTGGTAGTGCAAACTGAGTATACATGCAATCTTTATCTCCAGTTTCTTGTTGATCTGCATGTGGCATAACTACAGAGAGTTGCAGCAAAAATACTCCATGGACAGAGTTATCTGACATATCGTTTAGAGCTCCAGTGAACTGAGACCAAGGAATAAATAAATTCCCCGCACTGGAAAGTTTCATGCAACATGGGAGCTGAATAAGCTCAGTAAATGGCACCAAGATCAACCATCAGTAAAAAAGACACTTCCATTGTTGCTGTTGCTGTACTTCATAGATGACAGTAGCATTACTGAATTTCCTCCCAGACGTTCTCTTTCACTTAGAGATAACCCATTATGGTATGGCTGCATCAGTCTGGAGTAAAGCTCAAAAGCACACAAGTAGGTATTGGCATACCCATTGAAGGCCAAAATAACATTGACACCAATCAGATATATGGTAAAAGATGCATCTGCTGGATTGTATGAATGGTACCACGTCTGGACTAGCCAAATATTGAGCTGCAATGTTTCAGTCCTTAAATGTCCTGATGACTTTTGCTGCCATCTCTGAACTGAAACCAACAAGCATGTGATAGGAACAACGCTTTCGCTACGCTTAGTCAGTACATGACCTTGACATGACCATGGTGGCTTCCATAACTGACTGCAGTACCCCTGACAATAATGCAGTAATAGAGAAGCATATTGACCCAAGCTGAATAGTATCCCAAGCATAATAGATTTGAGAATATGCACCAAATGATTCTCAACAAATCTGGAGTATTTGCACTGACCCACTGCATTCCTCACAAATCGCTTGCGTACAAGAACACATAACTCACAGATAGTAACAGGTAGCCACCAAAACAAGTGAATCTGTGTAGGAATCCACATACTAGTGCTACATGCAAAAGAGCAGCTCCTCTGAGTGGTGTTGTACACCCAAGATATCCATGTGGGCTTCCACTCCACTAGCTGATGGTAGCAGATGAATAACAAATAATGATAGTAGCAGGTGCATAATAGACCATACACCTCTCTGACTGAATTAGCAATATGCAACTGACTCAACCCAATGGTCTCCATTTTGGTAGAATCAACTTGCCCTGCACTTGCAAGTAGCTGAAGACAATCTGCACAACATTCCCACCATGACTCGCAATGAAGAGACCAGACTGGAGCTTATGCACTGAGCAGCTGAACTGAACCCATATCAGTGTGGTTGATTGTGGTCAGACAAGTGCCACTATGGGACTGCCCAGATGTTGATGCCAATTAGGCCATGACTTCAACTCAACCAGCAAGGTTAATGAGGGAACTCCCAACAAGGAAACTAAGATGCTTGCAGTGATGGCCAATATGTGTTTGCCTATTATGGTGAGATGTCTCTCCCTACTCTTTCCCCCATCAAACACACAAGAAGCGGAACAAGATATCCGGCGATTCAGAGGAGGTGGCCATGGTCCTTTGTCAAGCAAGCTAGCAGGTAATGGTGCTGACATCTCTAGACTCATATTGGTCATTCTAGCAAACACCTTAGGGACCTCCAGAATGTTTGAATGTTTGCACTCACTGTCCACTTGCCCCTTCTACTCTTTCCACGGTCAAATACACAGGGAGCAGAGTAACACCACCAGCGACTCAGAGGAGGTGGTCACAACATCACTGAGTCATAGCACTTGTCATCATTAAAACTGACAAAGGACAGAAGCTGGGGATTGTCACCTGGCGTGCATACTGAATCATGCCAATAGTTGGAGCTGAAACTTCTGTGAGCATGTGTGTTGCTGAGGGTGGCAGCATAGTTGAGATGGTGGTGATGGTGTTCCCAGGCACCAGCATGTTGGTGTCGCGTTGTAAGCCATCCGTCGAACACCTGGTGGGCGGAGCGATGGCAAGGTCGTCCTCTGCACCTGGAGAGTTCCGTTTGGGGTTGGGTGTCGAAGCGGCAATCACAACAGTCGGTGTCGGCCTGGAGGGCGGTGCAGCGGTGGGCTCGGTCCATGCAGCGATTGGTAGGGTCGGCAAGGTGGACGAAGACAACAGTGGCACGCCCAAATTGAGTTGCCCCGCCACGACGTGCTTGCTGCTGAAGGGCAGCGTGACCGCACACTCGTCGATGGCACCTAGTGCTTCTTTTTTCATGAACGAAATCAACAGCTCTGAAATCTAGTGCTCTGGTGCTCATCTCTTTGATGATCTGTCCATACGGACCCATCCCCAGACCCCTTATATTCTTGATGACAGTCTCGCAGTCCGAGGCAAGCCTGATCGAATACAATACCAGATCAGTTGCAAGATATAGGCCCTCTCTACAGGCTAGTGCTTCTGCAACTTCTGGCTCCGTGATTCCTTCAAGAACAAGACTTGAAGCTCCTAGAAAAGTGCTGTCTTGATCCCTCGCAATGGCTGCAACGGCGGCCCTCTAAGAGTTCTCAGACAGAGCAGCGTCAATATTTATCTTTGTGAACCCCTCCTGTGGTGGAATCCATCGATGAGTGCTAGGCTGGGTAGCCTGAATATGTACTTTTGGCTTTCGTAAGTGTAGTGAAACCTGAAGCTCCTCACAATACCTGGATATAAATCCATGGGTCGACAGTTGAGAACCAAATAGCCCATAAAGTCACGGCAACTCTCACTGCATCGACGTGAGGTAACGTCTCAAAAACTTTAACCAGCTAGCCCTTGGGATCGGCATCTTGAATTTCACCATCAACCACCTCCTCTTTCTCAAGTGCCCAAACACACTTGGCCATATAGCAGTCAAGCAGGGAGTGCTTCCAAGAATCATTTGCACCACAGAGGGAGCAAAATCCATGGCTCGCCATATTTCTATGGGGAGCACTTCAGTTGAAGGC
The DNA here is from genome assembly GCA_015847255.1 of Hyparrhenia diplandra. Taxonomy (NCBI): domain Eukaryota; kingdom Viridiplantae; phylum Streptophyta; class Magnoliopsida; order Poales; family Poaceae; genus Hyparrhenia; species Hyparrhenia diplandra. The sequence continues at coordinate 181,684 of JADLZK010000923.1, forward strand.
AAGAAAATTTTAGCCAATCTCCAGAGAAAAGTGCTACCTTGGGAGGACCTTAACATGCCAGAGAGTTCTCCATTCTCCTTCCGCTTTTTTCCTATCCGAACTCGTTGCCTTCGCCCTAAGCATACGCTGAAAACTTAACATCTTGTATGCTGACCGCACCTTGGAGATGCCATTCTTCTCATAGTGCCAAGCCCAGAAGTCTTCTTGAATTCTATGGCACAACAGTATGTTGTGGATGGCATCAATATCAGTCGGAGAGAAAAAATTCCTACAACTTCTCCTGATCCCACAACCTCGTAGTGCTGTCAATCAACTCGCTAACACTTTGAGGCGGGTTTAGGTTCCTACTTGGGATCGGTCGATGGAGGCTATCAGACGGTATCCAATCCATGCTTCACATGAGGGTAGATTCACATGAACCAATTCTCCTTATCAAACCCTGTTGCAGTACTTCTCTACCATCCAAAGTAGAACGCCAAATCTTTGACAGAGATACCCCTAGACCGGCGTCTAAGAAATATGAATGTGGAAAGTACACGACCTCCAGAATCCTTGCGCTCAATGATGACGGGTCCTGAAGAACTCGCCATGCTTGCTTCGCAAGTAATGCTAGGTTGAACATTTCAAAGTCTCTGAAACCTAGTCCACCCATAAACTTTGGCATGATCATCTCGTCCCATGCTACCTAGCATATCTTTCTCTTCCCAGCCTTGCTACCCCACCAAAAGCTTCTCACTAAACTTGTTAAGTGGTTGCAAAGACCTCTTGGTAACTTGAATCAAGCCATGGAGTAAGTTGGAATGGCTTGGGCGACTGATTTAATGAGGACCTCTTTCCTAGCGCCTGATAAACACTGCTCCATCCACCCCTGGACTTTGCCCCACACTCTATCCTTGAGGAATTTGAAGGTGCCATTCAAAGAAGAGCCCACATCCGAAGGCATCCCCAAGTATTTTTCACTGATACATTCATTATGGACATTTAGCACTGACGTAATTGCATCTCTGGTCTCCTGATGGCACCTCTTAGCAAAATGTATCGAGGACTTATGCTGATTAATTTGTTGTCCCGAGGCATCACAATATTTTTGCAGAGCATCTTTCACCACAACTGCATTCTCTCTATTCACTCTGAAAAACAGGCTATCATCGGCAAAAAGAAGGTGACTCACCATCGGAGCCGATGGCGCCGCTTTGATTCCATTGAGTTCGGCAATCAACATGTACACATATAGTTTCATTACATGGGCCAAGCCCAACACATAACAAACATGCAGGCCCAAAAACTCAACCTGTCAACTACTCATAAGCAGCCCATGGCTAAGGTCATGACACCAGGGTCGTCGACGCTCTTCCGGGCCATGACACGAATGTGCTCAAGACCACCGCCTCGACGAGGGGTTGTCCATTGGTGCGCAGCCGAGGGCAGAATAACACCACCGCTGAGAAGCTCATCACCATCCTCTCGCCTAGCTTCGGCATGCTCTTTCTCCCCTTTATGCTAGTGATCACTGCAGCAAAGGATTTGTTCCATAAGGATCTTTACTCTTGGGGATTCAATTGGACAGAGGGTGAACATAATCATATATGGTGTGCCCCAATGCATGGTACAGGTCACAGAAAGCTTACCACCGATGTCACTGGTCATAACACTGGCAAGGCGCTCGCACTGGCGATCCAGCATTCCAAGTTCCAACCCGTCGGCGTGCACCAAAGGCGAGCCCTGAGTTCACCAGCAGTTTGTAGATATTGTGCACTGACCTGTCGTCCAACTCGACGTGCTCCACCCAGGTCACCTGATATGTTGAAAGGTCCTAAATGGCTAGAGGGGGGGGGGGGGTGAATAGCCTAATAAAATTTCTACAAAATCACTAGAGCAACTTGTTAGTAAATAACAAAGCGTAAATGCGTTTGCTCTAGCTCTACTTGTCGGCAAGCCTCCTATTGACAATTCTAGTTGCTATGATCTCTAGTTCACTCAATTTGCTAAGTCACTATTTTACCAACTAGGTGAACAAGCTAGATTACTCTAAACAAGGCTAAGCAACTAGCAAGATTACACTATCTACTCTAGCACAAGGTATATATCAAAGTAATGCAAGAGAGTAGGAGTGATATACCACAATGTAGAGGCTAGTCAATCCAATCACCAATGATGACACAATGAGATAACCAAATCGATGTCAATCACCAAGAGATAACAAGAGACAAGTGGAAACAATGATTTATCCCGAAGTTCACTTGAGCACCCGTCAAGCTACGTCTTCGTTGTGTCAACCTTCTCACGTGTGGGTCAAGGTGGAGCTCACTCCAAGCCAAATGCCTTTAGGCTTCTTGAACCCAAAGCAAATGAGAGGTACTCACCGACACGAGCAATGTATTATCTTGCAATTCGTCGTCCCGACGAGGATGCACGGTCCTCTCACAAATCACCGGAGGTGGCCAAGAACAATCAACAACTCTTGCCAACGCCTCCACCAATCACCAAGCCGGCTAGGAGTGGTGCTCTCCAAGAGCAAAAGGAAATCCATCGGCTCACAACGATCCACAAGTGCCACTAGATGCAAAGATCAAAGCAAAGTGCACTTGAATCGCCTCAACTCACTAGAATGGATGCTCCCAGCAAAGGAGTGAGGAGGAGGATGAGTGCTCAGCTCTAGAGGTGTTAGAAATGATTTCAAATGTCCAAGAGACCTCCCATGGCCGGCCAAAGGGGTATAAATAGGCTCCACCTAAAAATGGAGCCGTTGGGGAGGAACATGCAGTTCTTCGGGCCGACGGACACGCGAGTCCGGGCAGAACCGACAAACCCAACCACCAAAAATAGAACCCCTTCGCATGCGTCCGGTCGTGGAATCATGCGTCCGGTCATGCTTCCGGTGCATGCGTCCGGTCACTCCCGAGAACAACCACGAAAAACATACTCTCTGTTTCTTTGACCGGAACCACACACCGGTGCGCCCCCGGCCGATTCTTAAGGCTTCCGGCCGCGGGTCCGGCCACCGCGTCCGGCCGCCTCCGAAGCCGCGAAATTTCATCGTTTCGCCGCCGTTCCTTCGCCTTTGCTCCAAACCGACTTCCGTCACTTGATTCTTGTTGCCGACACGTCGAAGAACACCCCGACACCATGTGTTAGCATTTTGAAAATATTTTCCATCAAGTACGGAGTTAGCTCTCTAGGTTAGAATGCATGCAAATGATTTTGAACCTAGAGGCACATGAGGATCGATATGTACGATAGTTTTCCCCTCTTTATAGTGCGGCTTATCGATCCTATAATCACTCACACCCTCTATGGTGTCTTGAGTGTAAAATCAAAATGGCCCTATGATATACCTTTGCCTTGAGCCCATTTTGATCCTCGAAACACGCCAAACCACGCACTTGATCATCAATTGGATCACCTCGACCCATCCACCATGACCACCATGCGCCGTCCTTGGCTTGACCAATCTCCAACTAAATCAAACACTTAGCATAGAGAGATTAGTCCTAAGGATGTCATCAATTAGCCAAAACCAATCTAGAGATCTTCAATCTCCCCCTTTTGGTAATTGTTGACAACCCGCATAAAAGATTTTATGATTAAAGATTTTTGAACCTATCATGTTTGTCCAAGCATTTTGCTTACAATCATAGGATTGGACAAACATAATAAATTCGGTTTTGGTAGCATGAGCTCCCCTACATGTATGCCTAGAGTTTGGTATAGGCTTTGCATACATGTATGAATATTGAAATTAGGGAGTGAGCCATGTTACCAAAATGATGCTTAAGGTGAAAGAATGGACCTTTGAAGCGTGATACCAATCGAAGTTGCGCCTTTCTCACCATACAAGCATCATGGATAACTAGATATTTCATCAAAAAAAAAAAAACAAAGTACCTCGTGAGGTCATAATATGAGCATTGGTACTTGAATTTAGAGTGGAAATGAAAAATATCTAGATACCACCTAAGCATGCTAGTTGATCAATCATCAATCAAAGTACTACTAGCATACATCACACAAGCATGTATATATGGAATTTAAATACATGTGCAAGAGCAAGTCATATGTTAGTGCACAAACAAATGCAACAAATGACTTATGAGCTTGCTCCCCTACTTGTGTGCTTCCAAAAAATTTTGATCCCCTTCTAATCTTTATGCACTAATCTCTCCCCTTTGTAAACAATTGACATAAAAGGATTAATCGGGTTCTTTTGATATTGGAAAGATTAGTTTTCAAATATGGCCAAATTTGGATAGCTTGCCACACATGTAATTCGGTTTGAACCAAAGACAAGCTTTTTCACACCTCAAGAGAGGGTTATCATGTCTATGTTGAATCACATATTTGACAATATATCCAAATTCAACACTTGAGATTGCAAGCCCACAAGCATGTCATATGTCATCACTAGATCAATCAAGCATATAAAACAATAGTGATGGCATATTCATTGAAATTCATTCCTTTTCCATGAATGCAACCTAAAGGACAAGTTGTATGTCTATATGATCTAGCAAGTCCTTAGTTATTATGATGACATGTCAAACAATTTCACCTTTGCTTTGGCTCGGTGGAGAGGCATGTCACATATGTGGGGTGCATTCAACTCATATTGGAGAAGTCAAGAATATTCAACTCATTTCTAAGCTTGCAAAATCTCTTCTCATCAAGTGGCTTGGTGAAAATATCGGCAAGTTGATCTTCTGGGTACCAATTGGATGGATTGCAATGTCACCTTGTTGTTGATGCTCTCTAATGAAATGGTGCCTTATATCAATGTGTTTTGTTCTTGTATGTTGCACCGGATTTTTGAGTCATCTTGCAAGCACTCTCATTGTCACAATACAAGGGTACTTTGTTGAAGTCAAATCCATAATCCTTCAATGTGGACCTCATCCAAAGTAGTTGGCAACAACAACTCCCCGCACTAACATATTCGGCTTCGGCGGTAGAGAGTGTCACACTTGTTTGCTTCTTTGAGGACCATGACATAAGAGATCTTCCATGGAATTGACAAGTCCCACTAGTGCTTCTTCTATTGATCTTGCAACCACCATAGTCGGAGTCCGAATATCCAACAAGCTCAAAGCTAGACCCCTTAGGATACCATAAGCCAACATCTTGTGTATGCTTCAAGTACCTTAATATCCTCTTTGCGGCCTTGTAATGACTCTCTCTTGGTGAGGATTGGAATCTTGCACACAAGCACACACTAAACATGACATCCGGTCTTGATGCGGTCACATAGAGTAGACTACCAATCAATGAACGAAATAGCTTTTGATCAACAATGTTGCCTTTGAGATCTTTCTTGGTCTAAGGTTCCACTTGTACCCATTGGTGTGGTTATGCCCTTTGCATCTTGCATATCAAACTTTTTGAGCATGTCTCTTATGTACTTGTCTTGGCTAATGAATGTACCATTCTTGAGTTGCTTGATTTGAAGTCCAAGGAAATATGTGAGCTCTCCAAGCATAGACATTTCAAACTCTTTAGCCATCATTTTAGCAAACTCTTCACAGTATGCTTGATTTGTTGACCCAAATATGATATCATCCACATATATTTGCAAGATGAACAAATCCTTGCCAATCTTCTTGGTGAAGAGAGTAGTGTCGGCCTTCCCCATCTTGAAGCCTTTCTTGAGTAAGAAGTCTCTCAACCTCTCATACCATGCTCTAGGTGCTTGCTTCCATCCATACAATGCCTTCTTCAACTTGTACACATGATTTGGCTTGTGATAGTCTTCAAAACCGGGAGGTTGCTCAACATATACAAGCTCATTGATGAAGCCATTGAGAAATGCACTCTTCACATCCATTTGGTATAGCTTGATGTCATGGGCACATACATAGGCTAATAGAATTCTAATTGCCTCTAATCTTGCCACCGGAGCATATGTTTCACCAAAGTCAAGACCCTCAACTTGAGTGTAGCCTTGTGCAACTAGTCTTGCTTTGTTTCTAACCACAATGCCATCTAGATCTTGCTTATTCTTGAACACCCACTTGGTTTCAATGACATTATAGTTGGTTGGCCTTTCCACCAACTCCCATACTTCATTTCTTTCAAAGTTATTTAGCTCCTCTTGCATTGCCAATACCCATTCTTCATCTTTCATGGCATCATCGATCTTCTCCCGGCTCTTCTTTGTGACACAAATGCAAAGTGCTCACAAAATGCCGCAAGTCTTCCTCTTGTTTGTACTCCACTTGTAATGTCACCAACAATTTGATCAATTGGGTGATCTCTAGCAACACTTGTATTTTGGAGTATTGGTAGTTGATTGCTTGAACTTGGTTGATCACTTGATGTGTTTTGCACTTGAGAAGATGTACTAGCTTGTTGATCTTGCACTTGAGAACCACTAGCTTGACCCATTGGAGATGAGAGCATATGATCTTTGTCATCATCAACATCAATCACTTGAGTTGGCTTGATGTGCCCTATGTCCATGTTCTTCATTGCATCTACCAATTGGGTTCCACCAACATCATTGTGATTTTCTTCTTCATCTTGAGACCCATTGGTTTCATGAAACTCAACATCATTCACTTCCTCAAGTTGACCACTAGTGCTATTCCACATTCTATATGCTTTGCTTGTTGTGGAATAACCAAGCAAGAAACCCTCATCACACTTCTTGTCGACTTGCCCAATCTAGTGCCTTTCTTCAATATGTAGCATTTGCAACCAAAGACTCTAAAGTAAGCAATGCTTGGCTTTCTTCCATTCAAGAGTTCATAGGGTGTCATGCCCATCATTGGATGACAATACAATCGGCTGATGTAGTAACAAGCGGTGTTGATTGCTTCGGCCCAAAAGGATTGACTCACATCATATTCACTAAGCATTGACCCTGCCATATCCATGAGAGTCCTATTCTTCCTCTCAACCAATACATTGGATTGTGGTGTGTAGGTAGGTGAGAATTCATGCTTAATGCCATAGTCATTGCATAGCTCTTCAATTCTTGTATTCTTGAATTCACTACCATTGTCACTTCTCACTTTCTTGATGGTAACATCATATTCATTGCACACTTGCTTGAGAAATGTCTTGAAGATGGAATATGTGTCACTCTTGTCATTGAGAAAGAATACCCAAGTATATCTAGTGAAATCATCCACAATCACAAATCCATATTTATTGCCTCCAATGCTAGTGTATGTGGTTGGACCAAATAAATCGATGTGCATCAATTCAAATGGCTTGCAAGTGCTCATGAAATTCTTCTTAGGATGAGTGTTGCCCACTTGCTTGCCGGCTTGACATGCACCACATAGCTTGTCCTTTTCAAACTCGACTCCATCCAAGCCTCTCACTAGGTTGTGCTTCACAAGCTTGTTCAATTGCTTCATGCCAACATGTCCTAGTCTTCTATGCCATAGCCAACCCATGCTTGATTTGGAGAGCAAGCATGTACTCAATTTTGCTTCACTTGTGCCAAAATCAACTAGATAGGGGTTGTCATGCCTAAAGCCCTTGAATATCAACTTTGAGTCTTTCATGCTCACAACCTCAATGTCATCAACCCCAAATATGCACTTAAAACCAAGGTCACAAAGTTGTGCTACCGAGAGCAAGTTGAAATTCACCTTGTCAACATGTGCCACATTGGATATGCTCAAATCACTTGTAATCTCAATCTTGCCATGACCCTTGATCTTGCCTCTACCATTATCACCAAATGTGATACTACCGCCACTTGAACTTGTATCAAAAAGAGTTGAACATTCTAGCATCACTGGTCATGTGTTGAGTGCACCCACTATCAAGAATCCAATGCCTCCCTCCGGACTTGTAATTCACCTACAAATCAAATCAATGAGATTTAGGTACCTATCCTTGCTTGGGTCCTTGGAGGTTAGTCACCAAAGCCTTTGGCACCCAAATGGACTTCTTCTTTGGTCCCACAATTGGTGTACCAATGAACTTTGCCTTAACACCATTCTCCCTCTTGGTAAGCAAATAGCAAGAATCAAAACAAATTGAATGCATTTGATTTGCCTTCTTATTGGTGTTCTTTTTAGCACATTCTTGCTCTTGATGCCCAACTTGCTTGCATCTATAGCAATAGGAACCGTTGCTCTTCACAAAGCTAGGCTTTGGAGTCACAAAGGCCTTCTTGCCTTTCTTGGGAGTATACCCTAGACCTTCCTTGTTAAGGGAAAATCTTTGGCTACCCAAGCACTTTAGCAACTTGGCATCCCCACCATATGCCTTACCCAAGGCGTGGGTGAGCTCATCCACCTCTCTCTTGAGAGTCTCATTCTCAACTAATAATGATATGAATCAAAAATCTTTCCATCACTACTAGTGGAGGTAGAGTGGGTTGATGTGGATGTGGATGGTATGCATGGTTCTTCAACATCAACCAAGAATGGTTCATCTATAATGTCACATGTTGAACCAACATCCATCTTGGATACCAAGACAACCTTGTCACACTTAGCTACTAGTAAGGAATGAGCTTTTTCAAGCTTTGTGTGAGCAAGTTGGAGCTCCTCATGGTCTTCCTTTAGACACTCATAAGAGGCTTCTTGCTCCCTAAGGCTCTTTTCAAGAGAGGCAACTCTCTTTTCCAAGGCCATACATTCCTTAGCCTTAGCTATGAGTACAATGTTGGCTTGCTCCAATGCCTCAAACATCTCATCTTTAGTGGGTTCATTTGATTCATCATATTCTTCCTCACTATTATATTTTACTTCATTAGAGGATGGTTCATCATATACCTTAGTGGCCTTAGCCATGCATGAAGCATGAACCGGAGGATGAGTCAAATAGAGAAGGCTTGTCTTGATCAACTAGTGCCATCATAGTCTTGCCCTCTTCTTCATCTTCTTCAGACTCATCACTATCCCATGTCACAACAAATGCACCATCTTTGCCTTGCTTGAAGGTGGCCTTGTTCTTGCCCCTTCTACGATCCTTGTTGTTCTTCTTGTCCTTCCTATGAGGACAATCCTCAAAGAGATGATCGGGACTATCACACTTCCAACATAGCCTATTGTCTTCATTGCCCTTGGGAGTGTCCTTCTTCTTGTAGTTCCCAAATCTTCTCTTGTACTTGAGCATGGTGCCAAATCTCTTGACAACCAAGGCAAGAGCTTTATCAACCTCTTCTAGGCCGGATACATCACATTCTTCTTCTTTTGCTTTTGTCTTGCCCTTGTGTGAGGTGGAGGATGCCTTGAATGCAACGGCCTTCTTTTCCTCAACCTTCTTGTCTTCCTTCTTCTCCTTGGCATCAACATCATGATCATACTTGTCAAATGTCAACACCTCTCCAAGTAGATCATTTGGCTTCTTTGAATCAAGCCCATCTCTTTGTAGCATGAGAATCAACATCTTGAATCTTGAGGGTAGGCTAATCAAGAATTTGTGACAAAAGTCTTGATCTTGTGTCTTGTAGCCCAATATCTTGAGATCGTTGACAATCACTTGTAGACGATGAAACATCTCAAGAATTGTTTCACCATCCTTCATCTTGAAGGTCTCGAACTCACTCTTGAGGCCATATAGCTTGGCACTCTTGACAACTTTGGTGCCCTCATATGTCTCACTCAACCTTGTCCACACTTCACTTGCACGGTCCAAGTCCTTGATGCCCTCAAATATCTTTTCATCGATGGCATTCTATATTGTGTTGAGTGTCATTCGATTGCAAGTCCGGTTTGCTCTATCCTCATCGGAGAGCTTGGTAGGATCAAGAATGACATAATCATTCTCCGTCACCTCCAATACTCGCTCATGTATTGATCCAAGGTACATGGTCATTTTTTTCTTCCAATGATCAAAAGAACTCTCACCATCAAAGTGAGGTGGCTTTCCCCCAACATGGTTGAACACTATAGTAGCCATATCTTGCACCGAAGGGTGTTACTCCTTGCTAAAACGGTGACCACGGCTCTGATACCACTTGAAAGGTCCTAAATGGCTAGAGGGGAGGTGAATAGCCTAATAAAATTTCTACAAAATCACTAGAGCAACTTGTTAGTAAATAACAAAGCGTAAATGCGTTTGCTCTAGTTCTACTTGTCGGCAAGCCTCCTATTGACAATTCTAGTTGCTATGATCTCTAGTTCACTCAATTTGCTAAGTTACTATTTTACCAACTAGGTGAACAAGCTAGATTACTCTAAACAAGGCTAAGCAACTAGCAAGATTACACTATCTACTCTAGCACAAGGTATATATCAAAGTAATGCAAGAGAGTAGGAGTGATATACCACAATGTAGAGGCTAGTCAATCCAATCACCAATGATGACACAATGAAATAACCAAATCGATGCCAATCACCAAGAGATAACAAGAGACAAGTGGAGACAATGATTTATCCCGAAGTTCACTTGAGCACCCGTCAAGCTACGTCTCCGTTGTGTCGACCTTCTCACGTGTGGGTCAAGGTGGAGCTCACTCCAAGCCAAATGCCTTTAGGCTTCTTGAACCCAAAGCAAATGAGAGGTACTCACCGACACGAGCAATGTATTATCTTGCAATTCGTCGTCCCGACAAGGATGCACGGCCCTCTCACAAATCACCGGAGGTGGCCAAGAACAATCACCGACTCTTGTCAATGCCTCCACCAATCACCAAGCCGGCTAGGAGTGGTGCTCTCCAAGAGCAAAAGGAAATCCACCGGCTCACAACGATCCACAAGTGCCACTAGATGGAAAGATCAAAGCAAAGTGCACTTGAATCGCCTCAACTCACTAGAATGGATGCTCTCAAGCAATGGAGTGAGGAGGAGGATGAGTGCTCAGCTCTAGAGGTGTTAGGAATGATTTCAAATGTCCAAGAGACCTCCCATGGCCGGCCAAAGGGGTATAAATAGGCTCCACCTCAAAATGGAGCCGTTGGGGTGGAACATGCAGTTCTGCTTGGCGGGCCGATCGGACGCGCCGACCGGACTCATGCATGAGTCCGGTCGAACCGACAAACCCAACCAGCCAAAAATAGAACCCCTTCGCATGCGTCGGTCGAGGGGAATCATGCGCCCGGTCATGCTTCCGTGCATGCGTCCCGGTCACTCCCCGAGAACAACCACGAAAACATACTCTGTTTCTTTGACCGGAACCACACACCGGTGCGTCCGCCCGGCCGCCTCAGATGCTTCCGGTCGCGGGTCCGGCCACCGCGCCCGGTCGATTTTCGCATGCTTCCGGTCGCGGGTCCGGTCACGCGTCCCGGCCGCCTCGAAGCCGCGAAATTTCATCGTTTCGTCGTCGTTCCTTCGCCTTTGCTCGAAACCGATTTCCGTCACTTGATTCTTGTTGCCGACACGTCGAAGAACACCCCGACACCATGTGTTAGCATTTTGAAAACACTTTTCATCAAGTACGGAGTTAGCTCTCTAGGTTAGAATGCATGCAAATGATTTTGAACCTAGAGGCACATGAGGATCGATATGTACGATAGTTTTCCCTCTTTATAGTACGGCTTATCGATCCTATAATCACTCACACCCTCTATGGTGTCTTGAGTGTAAAATCAAAATGGCCCTATGATATACCTTTGCCTTGAGCCCATTTTGATCCTCGAAACACGCCAAACCACGCACTTGATCATCAATTGGATCACCTCGACCCATCCACCATGACCACCATGCGCCGTCCTTGGCTTGACCAATCTCCAACTAAATCAAACACTTAACATAGAGAGATTAGTCCTAAGGATGTCATCAATTAGTCAAAACCAATCTAGAGATCTTCATATATATACATAGACAAGTCACCAAAAAACATAATATATACATAGACACACAGCCCAATTAGTTTTTTAGATAAAACATATACACATCTAATGAACCATCAGCTACTGAGAATAATGTGCGAAAACTGGAAATTTCAATGTACGGACTAGAAACCTTTGAGTAGCCGTTAGGCATTTCCCCGGATCGACATCATCGATGAAGGCCGGGCGCCGCATTTGAGGATCGAGCCGGGCGCAGCTATCCAAATGAGATGTCGACGACGGCCCATGATCCATAAACATTCTCGCTTGCGGTACCTCACGAAATAGCTTTCCCGGGTTGTTGGCACCCGGTGGGGAAGGCACCGAAACTCAACCGACATATGCAAAATGCACAAAGTTAGGCTTCAAAGAATATGTGATGGCCAAAGGTTCCTTCATTATTAAAGATGGGAACAAAACTCTCTTCGGGATGACACTTGGGTAGGGGGAATTCCTTTCAAGGTTAGATATCCATCGTTGGACAACATAGTGCGTGATCCTCATGCATCCGTTACAAAAGTGATGGACACAAGCCCTCTTCGCATTTCCTTCCGAAGGTCCCTCTTGGGTAACAATCTAATGATTTGGAATAATCTAGTAGACAGATCAATCATGTTGAGTTTGTGGAAGGTTCAGATACTTTCAAATGGAACTTAACCAAATCTCGGGTTATAATCCGTTAGACCTATGTACCTAGATCTCATAAACAATCAACCACCTTTTCGACATAAATTGATCCGGAAGTTAAAACTTCCTTTGAAGATTAGGATCTTTCTTTGGTTTCTTCAAAAGAGAGTTGTTTTAACAAAAGGTAACCTTGCTAGGAAAAAAAAAAACTAGAAAGAAGGCCGAAATGTGTTGATTGTAATATGAATGAGATCATCCAACATCTTTTTCCTGCACGTCTCAGATTCGAAAAACGGTATGGAGGATCATATTTTATGCTACTGTCCTAAACCAACCGGTTTCTATAAGCTATATGTTTGGTTCTTAGCTTAGTAATCAGAATAAAAGGACTAGAAACTCGATTTGGGTTGGTGTTGTAGCTATATGTCGGGCCATTTGGTGTTGTTTAAACGATATTATCTTTAACAAAATGAAAATTTTCTTGTTGTTGTCGAGGTTATTTTCAAAGGAGCATATTGGATGCGTTTTCGCAGCGTGATGAGCGAGATAAAAACACACTCTCGCAAATTAGCAGGAAACTAGAAGTGATTACTTTGGAGTTTTCCAACCGAGGGTGGAAGCACATTTACCATCTGCTTTAGTTCTCTCTATCCTTTATAGAGACTTGTTTTGCGCTTTCTGTTTATCAATTACTTGTATTAAGCTGGCTATGTACATCCTCGGATGTAGAGGCCTGATGTTTTTACTCATCCATTATCTAAAAAAAGAGCCTCTCTTTTACAATTTAGATTAAGAAAAGAAGATTCATTTTCCCAAATCAGCAGGAACAAAGAAAATTTAAGTGTGTTACGGTCTTGGATTTGTCTTACCGTAATGGTTGACCCCAAGAAGTCGTTGAACCCGTCGGCGAAGTTGCGGAAGAAGGCCTCATAGGCCTGGATGGGCGACTTGTCGAGGAGCACAGGGAGCTCATTGATGGCGAACGAGAGGCATCCAACGCCATGCCAACGTGGCGGTTCTCATACCGGTCTGTGAAGAGGACGTCGGGGTCAGCATTCAGAAAAAATAGGTAACAGAAGCTTTTCAGTCAGAGTAAATTTTTGAAACGCAACGGCAGGAGCTGTGCCTTTCAATTAAAATAGGAAAGAGAGTATATTTACAGAAAGGTTTTTGACACCCCCCAAAGGGGTGGAAACGGCGGAGAAAGAAGCAGGCAGTGAAAAATTACACTTTCCACATGTGAGCTCTCCTCCTCTGTAGGATGTCATCCTTGGTCCTCAATGCAACCTCTAGTGGTGTCTCATAGGTATTTCATTCGGTCAGAGTAAATAGCAACAGTATTTAAACTTTCAGTCTAAATACCAGTCATAGTTGAAATACCTATGAGACACCACTAGAGGTTGCATTTACTCTGACTGAATGAAATACCGAGGGTGTCTCATTGATAATACAACATAGTAAAACCAAATCATAGAATTTAGAGTGATGCTCAGTTCATGTTCATTGAAAAATAGCACGACTTCATAGTTCATGTGCCATTCGGTTTAAGAAATTTTTCTCTCAAGATCACAAGCACTTCAATACATTCAGAATTCTTACATTCAGAGCATATATATCACTGATATAACTGACATTTCACTAGAGGATTGGTAAATCACCATCTCCCAGCCCTCATAGGAGCCAGCGCTGGCACACAATAGTCTTGGACTTGGCCGCTAGAACCGCTCCTCCTCCTACTCCCGGCTTCGGACCGAACGCCGGAGGCCTGGGGGCAGGTACAGATGGCGGTCGGATGGCGGCGGCGGCGGCGGCGGCGATGGTGGAGGTGGAGTGGGTATGCACAGTGTCTACTTCCCTCATGCTCCCATTCTGTGCTGCTGTAACAGCTAACACAGGCGGGATGTCGGGTCGGTTGCAAGGAAGGAGACCGGGCGGGCTTGAGGCCGACAAGCGCCGGAGAGAACAACACAAATTGAACGGGGACACACCGACCGACCACTCTGCCATGGAAAAATGTGTTGTGTTTGTTGATCTCCAATATCCCACTAAATTATTCAACTACACCTATATTTACCATGCTTGAGATGTAGCCTTGGATGATATTTATAGGGCTCTCATTGTCATTGATGAAGCATACATAAATAATGTGTGACTGGGCATTCCAAATAACTGAAAACTGAATTTAAAGCAAACAATAAAACTAAAAAAAATCATGCATATTGTTTTATTCGAGTCATCCAAGATGCATTGAATGCATGATTCGGTCTAGCTAAAACAATAGGGTAGTCATATAGACAGTCTTGCACCGGCACTCATTATGTGCTACTCCAGCATATACTGTAAATATTAGCCGCAACGGGGTACTGGGACCGTTCGGTATCGTACCGCACGTGGCTCCCTTCCGCCGATTCACGTAAGGTAGCGGCGCCCCGTAGGCGCCCGGGGAGGGGGGCATCATCCTCCGCCCGTGAGAGAGAGGAGTCAAAAGGTGTCGGTGGCGGGCGGCCCCGGGCGGCGACCCGGCCGGGGAAGGCCCCGCCGCAACACCGGGAGGCCCGCGCTCCGCCTACCCGGCCCGCCGCGGTGGTGATGCCCGAGCCGCCGCCCGCGAGCCGCCACGTGAGGTGGAGGAGCCACGCTGCCGCCCCGCCGAGGCGCCGCGAGGTGGAGCGCCTCCCGCCGCCATGGTCGGAGAGCAGGGACGGGGACGGGACGGGGACGAGGTGCCGCGCAAGGTGGAGTCCCCGCCGCCGCGCAGTAGGTCCCCGCACAACGCGGACCGGCGACGCCGCCCGCCGCTTGACGCTCTCACTCGCCGCGGTGCTCCGCCCGGATGCCGCCGTGACACCTGCCGTGCCCATTGCCGCCATGGCGTCCCGCCCGATGGAACTGCGACCGGCCCGCGTGCTCTTCCGACGGACCGAACGGAGGACATGGTGGCGTGGCACCCATTGGGCGGCGGAGAGAGAGGGAGGAGCCCGATGGCGCGGCGCCTTGCCTCGCCTCGGGCTCGGCCCGCCGGCGGGAGGTGGAGGTCTCTCTCGGTTCGTGGTGGAGGAGAGAGGAAAGACCGGGTGGGGAGAGATGGTGGATAGATTGTATGACGTGTGGGCCCCACATGATGGGTAGTTGGGATAGAGGATGCGAGAAACTGGATATAAGCGCTATCCGCACTCACGTTTTTATTTACCCCTCTATACATCCCTTGGCCATCAAGATTCTCTCCTTTACAAAGACCATCTCCCCGCACTCATCTCTTCTCTATATCTCTACTCTATACCAACTAAGCATCAAGAGGACCCACTTAAAATTTTATCCAAATATATCCATGTGAGATCTAATTTTGAAGGATTTATTGAAACGAATTTAGTGGTGTAATCGAATTTAATTTAGTTGTATAGTTTATGAGTTATAACATTTTTAGGGACTAGAAATAGTGGGACCCGCTGGCTGATTCTCTCACCTCTGCCTCCTTTCTCTCACGAGCACTCTGCGGTGGGCCAAGCATAGTACGCCCGGGACAGCCGTAAATATAGAGCAAGCCCATTGCTTCCCGTGTGCCACTTAGACATTACCGGAGACCGCTGCGGCTCATTTTCCGGTAAATCAACCCAGCTGGAGCCGAGGTGGAGCATGCCGGATGGGATTGCGGTCCCCAGTGCGGACGGTCTAAATGAGAGAATCTAGATGACCAGAATAGAATATCCTTTTAGAAGAAAATGAATAGAGGAACGTGAGTGCGGAACAGTCTTACTGCATGATGAGACTCAAAAGACAATTATAGCTTTCTGCATGACAACTATCCGGATTCTAATGATGTGTTGCGATCACCTTAGGCTGCGTGCGTTGTATTAGGATGGCACCACATCATTCATCATCATGCCCTGTACTTTAGCATTTGACACCACTGCACTTTCTGTTTTGCTTAATCTGATCTGATCTAGAGCGGTTGCAATCCATGCGGTGCTAGTGATCAGTTGGTGCACAAAAGGTGTTGTTCGGAGTACCCATTGGGCACCACTACTACACAATTTATTAACCGTGGTGGTTAATTATTTTGGATTAACCGTGAAAGTTTTTGCAACCCCATGAAGGAAAGGCCACAATTAATCGACCGATTAATTGGTGTTTTTTCTGAGCACTAAATAACTGCTAAGGTTAATAAAAAAAGAACAAAAGGGGGAAAAAGCCACGGCCAGATCCATCGCAGCCAAAGCTAGAGATGGCTAGGGTTTCGAGGGAGGGGCTCGCGCTCAGAGAGTCATCAACAGCCTGCAGTACAGAATTGAGCTTTATTATTGTGCAAACATGCTCTTATATGTGCAAACATCATGGCTGGATATTTGCTGTTCAAAAAAAGGATGCAATGGTCCTTCAAAATTGAGCTTTATTATTTTCTAATATGGGTACAAACATCGTTTGCTATTACATGAGCAACCCCATTACATGATCTATTACATTGAGTTAAACTCAATTTAACTCGATGTGCCAGAAAGATGAGCCATGGCTGCTTCTGTCTGTCCATTTCTGTTCTTCTTAGCCTACAGTCGTCTTCATCATTGGTGGCATTCGCCCATTTGGACATGTGGATTACTGCTGCAACTGTAGAGTCAACAAACATAGCATTAGCATACGTCACCTCTGACTATTTCTCAATTACGGTAAATAGGAACATGCCAATTACAGAACTGTCCCTTCAATAATTCAGTGCCTTTAAGATTCTTCAGTCTCCCATAAAACAATTGATCCTCTCTTCCTGTTAATGTTTCTCAACGTAAGCTGCATCAAAGTGAAAGGAAATGAGAACTGATGGCTCTAGAATGCAACATTAATCTGCAGAAATGGGTTTCATATAGCAAATGAAAATTTTATAGCAAGGCCATACTCATGCTGTGGGCATACACCCATGTTAAAAATAGATTGCGTCCACACGTCGGTCGTTATAAATAAATTTACTATCTTTAGCACTTGCTTCTCGAACTATAAAAAATATGACTTGTTTATTTCAACATCCGACTTTCTAGATTGAATATAGTGCAAATATATCATATGTTCTTATTATTGGTAAATCTGTACTCCTAAAAGACTCCAACCAGGACTCTACCGGCGGATCGACGTGCGTGCCCGCGATTCGCTCTGCCCGGCTCCCCAACCAGCGCCCCTCAACGCTTACCCCGGCCCCACGCGACCGTCGCACGACTCCCCTGCCTGGTGCCCACGACGCATCGGTTATTGAGCCCGAGCTCCCCGCGCCCCGCGCCGCCGTCTCATCCTCCGCCGCCCGGCTCCCGCTCCTTCCCCGGCCCGCGACAACCGTCGCCCACTCCCGCTCTCCGCCACCGCGAGGCCGAACTGTCGCGCGGCTACTGCTCCCGCTCCCGTCATCGTCCGACGCAGCGCCCGCCCCCGCTCCGCTCTCCAATGCCAAGGGCGCCGCATCTGCCGTCGCTCCCTTCGCCTGCCGCTCGTCATCGTGCTGCCTCCGCCGTCTGCGTCACGCTCGTCGTCTCGCTGTGCCTTCCTCGCTGAGCTAGGGTTTGGATTCACCAAGGGGCGCCTAGGTCGTGGCTGTGGTCGTGGATTGTCCGTCCCCGCTCTTCCTCTTGCCCGACCCCAACCCCCAGACCCGATGAAGAAGAACAAGGACAACACAGGTCACCAAGCGGCATAAAATTGGGAGTCAGCCAAAGGCAGTTGCGTTGCGCTCCTCAAGGCACGCAATAGGCCAAGGCCATTTGAATGTGAAGGCCTATCCTGAGCGACCGGCGTGCGGCCTTTGGAGGAGAACCGGTGGGCAGGTATGTCTGGCTCATGCTCCTCGTTTGATCTGTTGGCAGTTTCTAGCTACCTGCAGCCTTGTGTGATCTGTTCAATTAGTAGCGAGTATTTGCTCTAGGTGAGTGAACACTAGATTTCGGTTGGAATTAATAGCTAGCTAAATGCTCTGGATTTGTTGAGCGAATCTAGATTGTTCTGTGTTGCCGATGCCTGAGGGGCTGAGCTAATGACGCACTAAATGGTTCGAGTGCATTCTCTGCAAACAGGTTAAGTAGTTGTTTGCATCTCGCTGTGTGCCTGATGGGTGATGGTGGACCTCAACTAATCTGGGGGTTCAGAGTCATGACCCTGTATTCTTCTCCAATCTTCTGAGTTTTGGCTTCCAATCTCGTGGTATCAAGTACAACATTGGCCCCCAAAAGTCAAATCTTGTCTTTAATCCAGGAACGGAAGTACTACTGCAAGCCTGCAACTCTTGTCGTCTGCACTCATTCCCTATTTTTGTTCCTCAAGGAAACCTCTTCCAGATTTTGATTTGTTCATTAAATATTTTTGTTCCTCAAGGAAATCTTGTACCAAGTTCTTGTTTGTTTCATTTTAATTTAAATATTTATTATATGATGAGTTTGGTGAACAATCTCACATGATTTTTAGTGGAGCCACATTTTGATTTGTTCATTAAATTGGAATGATTTCAGGTATATTACGGATGTGAGCTTTTTCCTCAGTGGAATATTTTTAGGCCAACTGTGTTAGCTTACAGTGCTTTGTGTGGGCTTGAGGTCTTCAGAAACTATTCTAAATTTTGTATTGTAAATTCTGTGTTATATAGTGAGATTTAGTAGAGTGATACTTGCATTTTTCACATATAGTTAACCCAATAGTTCAGTTACAGTAGCGGTTAGTTCAGAACTCTGCGCATTGACTTCAGAGTTGCATCCATAAGTTAGTCACGTGGAAACACCTGATTCTCTTTTTAGTATAATAATTACAACCCTTAAGACTAAATGAGAGGTCTGGACGTAGCAGGTTTTAGTGCATCGAACATGAGTCATTCAAAGAATCCTTTGCTACTGGCCTGGGGCTGACTCCTTGGGTCCTTGCTTGACTCCCATTTGCTCGGGACCTTTGTAGAATTACCTTGACTCCCATTTGCTCGGGTGCTGGTTGGGGCTGACTCCCAGTTGCATCCATTGTTGCCTCTTCTTTCTCCAGCTTTAGTTTCTTTCTAAATTCTAAGCCACCATTGGTGATGTTTTATTCAGGAAAGAGCCTCCAGATTTTCTTCTCTTTCATGCATGCAATCGTTGTGGTAACTAAATGGATCCCAAGAAAAGTGATGAATGTTGGCCAGAAATAGGATTCCTCTCATCTGTTGCAAATAAAGGTAACAGTTACAAGTTTGTTTATCTGTGCATGTTTTAATTAACTGTTATATTTAGCACCAAGCTATAATAAGTATTTTTTAGTTGGTCAAGATGCATCAGAAGTAGGGAGGGTGGATGAAGACCGAAGGAGCGCAAGAGGGAAAGAGAAAGAGTAAGATTTGCATCAATGTCTAAAGAGAGAAGGAATGAACTGAACAAGAAGCGTCGTGAATTGTACCAACAAAAAAAAAGGTGATGCTACTTTGATTATTTTTCTTATTCGTAACAATGCATATGGTTTCTCATCATCTTTTTTTTTTCCAGTGGATAAAAACAGGGTTAGTTCATGTGCAGAAGTCATTGACCCTAAGCTACTTAGAAATAAAAGGGATAGAGCTCGACGTGCATTAATGTCTTCCAATAAAAGAGAAGAAATAAACAGAAAGCGTCGAGAATTGTATCAAAGAAAAAGGAACAAAGTATGCTCTTGAACCAAAAAATGACGGTACTACATACATTTTTCTCAATAATTATATACATGCAATGTGTTTCTTACATTTCATTTATAGTTTCGAAATATTTTATAGGTGGTGAGGCGTCAAGTAATAGAGAAAATGTGGATCCTGCTAACTGTGGTAAATGGCTCAATGTGAACTATTCATGTCAGCATTATAGTGTTAGCAACAATAACTTATTAAATTAATTACTAGGAACTATTTTGTTTTTATCATCTGTGATTAGGGATAATATAAATCCTTAGATGTGCTTTTAAACAATGTTTAGGTGGAAACCCATCAATAAAACATGATGACAACTATAACATTAATGAGTAATAAAATATGTTTTAATTGGTGTTTACATTTCAAACGTTAGGTCAAATCCCTTCAGCCGACATCATATATATGCGTAGAGAAAAAAATGCACTTTAAGCCCGACAGTGGTACAAAAAATATGCCACCGAGAAGAGGGAAGCTAGGAAAGAACGTGAAAGGTTGTATAATGCATCGGTCGAGCGAAAGGAGGCTAAGAGAGCTTCGCTGAGTAAGACGGAGGAATTTCGTGCCAACACTCTACACCTAGATTCCATTGCTATGGAAAACCCTATGTATATTCCTTCACCATAATCAAGGTAATGTCTTATATTTAATAATTTTTATATACATGGAACTTTAATGAAGTTGGTGTTAAAAAAGACATGACAACGCACTGGTTGCTGGATCAACCTTCTACTTTAATTGTTATGGATTGATCATAAGATGAACTATGAGAGGAATTGATTGGACAATGCCTAAGATAATTGCATTTTTCTAATGTGTTGACTCTCAAGAACATTTGAGATAACCACTAAGCTTGAGGTTTTGCACTTTTTTGTGCCTAAGGAGCATTTATTAATCTAGCATTTTCCAAGTCAAACAAAATTTAGCTTTCTATCCTAAAGTCGGATAACTAGCCATTTGATTAATTTCAGTTCATCTAGCTCATATTTTCCTTTTTGTAAAGGTTATAGGTAAGAGGGCATGGAGATACCAACATTCACATTTAAGAGCTTCATCCTATTCCTCCCAGAGAAAACTTTTTGCTGAGAGAGGGCAAGGGAGAGGTGGCCTTCTAATGTTCCTCTCCATTTTCCTAAGCACTCCATTGTCTTTGTATGCATGTGATAAGGTACTGTTATTTTATCAAGAGTCGTGCTTCATAAGGTTCTCTGCATTTTTCTAAGCACAGTTAATTAAGTAGTTTTCTGATTATTTTATCATTGTGGCAAGCAAAACTTATTCTTTCTGGGCAATGGTGAATGTGGATGTTGCAATGACTGAATAAGCATTTGTTTCATCCCTTTTTACCTAAGAAAGGAAATATTTCTGCCACTGGGATCCCAGTTAACATGTATAAATAATATTGAAGCCCTTGTCTCGCTGAAGATTCATCCTTATTGTTGGGTCAAGTCATGTTTTTTAATCCCTGCATTCTTTTCTTCTCCTCAGAAAGAGTGGGAGTGACAAGATGAAGTTGGTGTTTGCATGGAGCCGGCCAATGAACAGGTGAGAATGCAATGTACCCTGAATTTTCTTCTATGATCTTATTTGATCTAGCTGCTGCTTTCACTGTTAAAAGCTATCCTGTGGGAACTGTGAAAGTAACCTACTGAACTAAGCCAACTCAGTTTATTCTTGATGTTAATTATTAATGAAATTTGTGAGGTGTATATGCAAGCAGCAATTTAGTCTGATTTCACCAAAGCACTGTTTTGAATCATTTCAGCCAATTATTAGTTTGTCCAATTATTAGACATTTTGGATATGACGTATTTCATCTCAGTGTGGTGACTGTCCTCTACTATCAATGGCATTTTTTTTGCTGAATCTTTAGGCTGCTAATATCAATGGCATTTCTTAATAAATTCACTAACTCTTCAAATACAGGTGAAGCTGGAACAGGGCCTCAGATGCTAACAATCTTCAAGAGCCATGAGGCTGAGACAACAATCTTGAAAGATTTCAACTTCTGTGAGCAGTGGGGAGAAAGCCTTGCAGGAGAACAGACATCAACAGCAGCCTGCCACTGCCAGCACTGATACTCAAGCTGGTGGATATCAAGGCTCAAGGTCCTGTGGCCGATATATCAAATGCATTTGCCAAGGCCGTCCAGTTGAAGGATACTGACAACAGTGAGACAACCCCGAAAGCTGAGGCGGCCTCAGCTGAAAACGGATCTGCTGCCACAGACAAGGTTGAAGGAAGTCAAACCTGGACATGGGCCCTGTGGAGGGAAGTAGTTGATTCGTTTCTCTTCTTTCTGCTAATTTGGAGCAACAGAGGAATCGGGTGCTACAAGTGCAGATTGATTGTGTTGAATATGGTTGTGCCCGCTTTAGTTGTACAACTTCATAGGCTTTGTTTTATCGCCACTTAGGTTATATAATTTCAGTATCATACTTCCATCTTCCATGTTCCTCGTGGTCGTGTCGCACCATGAATGATTGTTCAATTTTAGTGGGTACACAATGAAAACAGAGGTTGGTTAGCATGCGTGATGCGGGATAATCAATTGATTTTGACTTGAGGATTTTCAGATAACACCGATTACCTCATAAATTTTTGCATGACAACATACGGATTTGAACCAATTATATCTTAACTGATTTAAGGCTTTTGGATAACACCAATTACCTCATGAAAATTTATATTGCACCCGTTGCAACACGGGCATTTACCTAGTTGTTTGAAAAGTTCAGAGTTATCAAAAAAGAATGCACCTCAGGTAGAGAAAGCAAATTCCGCCACAACTGAATTCTACAAGCCAAGGTTTGACCCTGTCAGTTGTTGGAGACAACAGACTGATCGATGGCTTCTTCAGCTCATGCATTGCGGTCCAGCAACCCCAATAGGAAAATTAAGGAACCCTTAAGTGTTTATCTCCTGCCTGTCAGTTGCACGGGATGCAGTAAACTGGGACAACAATGATTTCAAATCTTCATGGACTTTAAGAGAATTATTCCTTGTTCTTCTTCGTGGACTGTCGGTTGCACGGGATGCAGTAGACAACTGCATATCTGTATTTCCGACTCCATCCATGTCCAGGCAGAAGCCCGATGCCACTTGTCAGCAGAGGCCGTAACACCACCGCAGAAGCTCATCACCATCCTCTCAGCCAGCTTCAGCATGCTCTTTCTCCCCTCTATGCTAGTGATCACTGCAGCAAAGGATTTGTTCCATAAGGATCTTTACTCATGGGGATTCAATTGGACAGAGGTTGAACATAATCATATATGGTGTGCCCTAGTGCATGGTACAGGTCACAGAAAGCTTACCACTGATGTCACTGGTCGGAATGTTGCTGGCCATAACACTGGCAAGGCGCTCGCACTGGCGATCCAGCGTTCCAACCCATCGGCGTGCACCAAAGGCGAGCCCTGAGTTCACCAGCAGTTTGTAGATACTGTGCACTGACCTGTCGTCCACCTCTACGTGCTCCACCCAGGTCACCTGATATGTATACATAGACAAGTCACCAAAAAATAGAATATGTACATAGACACACAGTACAATGTACGAATCAGTTTTTTTAGATAAAACATATACACATCTAATGAACCATCAGCTACTGAGAATAATGTGCGAAAACTGGAAAATTCAATGTACAGACTAGAAACCTTTGAGTATCCGTTAGGCATTTCCTGGATCAGAGATCCTGAAGGCCGGCGCCGGCATTTGAGGACTGAGCTGGGGCGCAGGCTATCCAGCGAGACGTCGACGACGGCCCATGATCCATCAGCATTCTGCTTGCAGTACCTCACGAAATAGCTTTCCTGGGTTGTTGGCACCAGTGGGGAAGGCACCTGAAACTCAACTGACATATGCAAAATGCACAAAGTTTAGGCTTCAGCAATATCAACAGATGACATGATCTATCTACGTATGCATCCCAAATTTCAGAACACGTACCACTTGCAATGCACCATTGTAGTTCCCAGCCACGCCGGTGGATAGCACCTCCAGCATCACAGCTCTCGACACGATGCTCGAGAACACCGTCGCATACTGATTCTACGCATAGAGAATGAATTAAAATTCAGAACCAACAATCAGATCATCAAATATGCTGATGTTTTATCACAAGAACTATGCAAGGAAAACATTATGTGTACTCTTTGTACATCGATCAGGCGTACATACAACGTCCATGAGGATCTCGACGATGTTGGCATGGGTCATGATGACGGGGCGTGTTGGGCGCCGGCGGTGGTCGGCGCGCCGACAAGTCCGAGGGCCCCAGGCGGCCCAATAGCCCATGTGAGTCGTCTTCCTCCTCGGCACCCGCCGACGCGACCCCGCCGTCCACGGCCCTCTTCGGCGCGCCCGCCGGGCGTTCCCTTCTTCCCTCCCGCCGCCGCCCACCGCCGCTTTCTCCTCCAGCTCGGCGATGCCATTTCTCCAACTCCGCGGCGCTTGCTTCTCCCAACTGGTGAACGCCGCTTTCTCCTCCAACTCCGTCCTCCGGCGCCGCGGTCACCTCGACGCCCCCGCCGCCAGCCCCAACTCCGGGCTCGGGTGCCGCCCCGCCAAGCTCCACCGGCCCGACCGCCTGCCGCCGCCGGCGTCGGTGCCGACGGCCCGCACGGCCGAGGGGCTCTTTCTATGGCAGGGAGGAATGGAGGAGGGAGGTCGTGACCTTGCGAACGGCGAACCCTAAAGCGGCGGTGGCGTGCTGCAGCCCTCATCGGCGGCGGGGGCGGAGGGTGATGGCGCGGCGAGGAAGACAACTCACATAAGGCTATTGGGCGCCAAAGTAATGGGCCGACCCGGCTATGGGGGGGTGTGGGGGGAGGGGTCGGCGCAACCATCGGCGCCCAACTGGTCGCCGCTAATATTGGCGCACGCGATGGCGGCGAGCTGTCACGCTATGCTTCCGACTTGAACCCCGTATTGCTTTGGGCCGAGCCCGCCGTGGAACTATGCGGGGCGGATGCCGAACTGCCGCCCACGGTGCCAGTCTCCAGGACCATCGTAGTCCAACCTACAGGGGCACGCTGCACGTGCATCTGCAAAACAGGACCACGTCGCTCGCATCGTGCCATGCATGTGAGAGCGAGATCCCAAAATAAATTTAAATAACAATATTCTTAGAATATAGTTTAAATTATTTAAAATCCTTCGATGTGAAGTTCCAAAAACAAGTTTAAATTTAATTTGTGAATGAGTTTTTAAAAGTGCTTAAAACTACAGTGTAAGTAATTTTCAAAAGTATTCAAAATGTTTGAAAATTAAGTTTGTCAAAATTACAAAAAAAGTTCTAAACTGCATTGGACCAAAATTCTGTCCAAAACACCTCTCTCTTTGCTACCAGCCCACGTTTTCAAACGGATGGAGCCCATCAACTCCCTCATCTTTCTTCTGGGCTGAATTATTTGGCCGAGCCCACTGCCTCTCCCGCATTTTCCACTCCCCCTTCTTGGGCTCGGCCCAAATACTGGCCTCACCCACCACTTGCCTGAGGCCAAGACTTGCCACCAGCCCACCCACCAGCCCACGGCCCCCTCACTCTGGTCATGCTAGGAAGCCTGGTGAAGGAATCTACAGTAAACCCGCAAGCAACCCAGACTCAAACAACTGTTCAAACTACACTATAGTACGACCCGATCAGAAAAGTAACGGTTTTTTATTAGCAGTGGCGGATCAAGGTCCATAAACAGTAACATCTATTGCCGACATGAACAGTGAACTTGTTGGTGAGCAGTAAATACTAGTATCCGTTAGCGATAACAGTATCGATAATACACAGTAGCGGATCGGGTTGCAGTAAACCCGTCAATATGGAAATTCTACGGGCACCCGATAAACGTACACAGACGAGTGAAGCTGTATTTTCCATGCGCTGACACTACTACAAGATTGATTTTGCGTGGTGTTTGGATTTTATTTTCTCGTGGCGGGCATTTGAGAATCCGTTACGAAAAATGACTTGATTTACCGTGGCGGTTTTTTAATTAACAAAGTGATGGCAGTTTTGTAATTGGCCCGCCACGAGGAAAATCAAGCTCAGCCCAATAGCTCTAAAGCCCATATCGGTGGCCAGAAATATATATACTAGCTAGGGTTTCACTTCACAAAGATCGATCCCACCTCTCTCGGTCCGACCTCGTCCGACCAAGTCCAAAACATTTCAGTCACCGGCGCCTCCCAATCTCTCCCCCCCATCCCTTTCCCGGCTGGGCGCCGCACCACCGCCGGCCCTCCCCTCCCCCTCCCCTTCCCCCTCTCCCGACGGTGAGTGCGGCGGCCGAATCGAGGCGAATCGCGGAGCGGTGGCGGCGGATCGGCGGCGGCACCATGGATCCGAGCGCGCAGGCCAAGGCGGGGCGACGATGGCGCGAGCTGCCAGTCAGGCGCTGGCGGCGCGCGGCTTGGAAGCGGCGTGAAGGCGGACGCGACGGCGGGATCAAGGCGGCGGGGGCTTTGGACGGAACTGCGGCGGGCGGTGGTTGGCGGCTCCTCTTTCTCGAGATCCGGCGGCGGCTCCTCCTCTTCCCGAGATCCGGTGGCGTGAGATCGATCCGGTGGCTGGGTTCTGCGGCGGCGGCAGCGAGATCCGAAACCCTAGCGCGGCGGGCCCGATGTGGACCCGATTTGGCCGGATCCGGGCTTTTGGATTTTTTTATTGTATTAACAGGTGGCATGGCATTAAAACCGCCACCCAGTAAATTGTTGATTTTTCGGTGACCCTATGTCCGTGTTTGACGTAAAAACCGTCACTTAAAAATGTTTTTTGTCCGCCACCCGCTTATCCAAAGAGTGAAAAAATTCCAAAAACAAACTAAATAAACTACATACACACACGGACTCTACCAAAAGCTCTTACGTTCGGTTTCATTAATCCAATTTCAATAATTAATCCCTGAGTTATAATCCCCATAATAAATCCCTACTAACTCCAAATTGCATGTTAGTCTCCAAGTTCTTACCCCATCCTCCAACACAACCAAATATTATGTTTTCATAATAATTGATCAAGTCATTGCATATCCTATACATTATCAACCTTGGCGCTGGTTACACATGCTTTATTGTTTAACATTTTATATCACTATATCTTTGTAGCATGTATTAATAAATTGGTCTCGTCACATGTGATGTATATTCGCTTTGTCTTAAAACCGGGTATGAGAATACAAACCAAACAAATTAACATGAGCTTCACATAGTGAGCAAAATACAAAATATACTAAGCTAAAATACAATTAATCTGTTGGCTTCAGCTTTAAGCCTCAGCGTCATAATCATGGCATGGATAATGGGTGGACAATGGAAATGACCCTCCAATGCACTCGCATGCTAATTTAATGGCCAATGTTTGTTGAGTGAGCTCCCACAACTATTGCATGCTTGCAAATAAGTGTATATATATAACTTTGGAAGATTGCATTTGCTCAAAAAACATGTAGCTCCTATGCCAGTTTGTAACTTAGCACTCTATGTGGCTTGTGAAGAGATTTGTTTTGCTTATATACATGGGGCCTTTTCCACTTTGAAATATTAGAGGAAACCAAAATTTTAGTAGAACTACATTGACCCTGTGTAGCACCCAAAAGATCAGTACTTCCTAGATGAATCTGAAAACATAAGCCTTGATCGACACTGTGTGTTTCTGTTTTTGGGAGGATTGGCTTAGTTAGTGGCTCCGGCCGGCCAGCGACAGAGGCGCTGTCAGTCTTGGCACCCACACCGAAGTTGGCTCGCTCCTCACCTGCCGGGGACTCCTCACCGTACGACAGACTACAAATGGTACAGTCGCATAACACCACAACCAGCGCCCCCGGCGATAGCAGGGGCGCTGGCAGTGTGTGGATCTCGTCGGTGGCCGGTAAATCGGGCGTCCGGCGTCTAGCAGCTCCTTCATCTAGCAACTAGTGCCTGATACACATAATTAGTCTTGGTTCCCCTGCCCTTGGTGTTGGATATCTAAATCATTGTTCCCTTTCTCTGCAATTGGTTCAATGGGATTGTAATATATTGCAGCGGCAGTGTAAATGAGTTATGTTACTTATAACTTTTTTAATGCTTCTTTTGCCACGCCAATGGCCAGACATTCATTGTATGTATCTCCCCGGTTTTTTTTTTTTTTTTTAACTAAAATTTATATAAAAACACATGAATCGCGATGATACAATAACTTGATCTTGTGAAATTCAACCGTGATATTAAAGTAACATTTAATCCAAACACAAAGTTTTATATAAAAACACACCGATCATAGATGCACGGTACACACATAATAATCTTTAAAAGGGATTAAAGTTAGCTAGATAATATACACACATATAATTGGATCAAATATGAATAGAAATATCCAATTATACTTGGGTGCTTAGTTTTGCACAGTATAGAGGAAACAGAAGAGGTTAGCACCGTGCACAAGGCTTAGGTCGCATGGACGGTGCGGCGGCATGACCGGCGGCGTCGAGGCAGCGGCGCGGTGAGGCGTAAAGGACGGGAGAGAACGCACGGGGAGGACCGAATGAATGTGTGGTTTTCGGTCAAGTCCCTGTGATTTTTTTTTCCACGGGTCATGATGACGACGGAGCTGTCACGCGATGCTTCCGACTTGAACCCGTACTGCTTTGGGCCGAGCCCGCCGGGGAACTATGCGGGGCCGGATGCCGATCGAACTGCCGCCCACGGCGCCAGTCTCCACGACCATCGTATAAGGTCCAACCTACAGGGGCACGCTGCACGCGCGTCTGCAAAACAGGACCACGTCGCTCGCATCGTGCCATGTGAGAGCGAGATCCCAAAATTAACAATATTCTTAGAATATATTTTAAATTATTTAAAATCCTATTTCTATGTGAAGTTCCAAAAACAAGTTTAAATTTAATTTGTGAATGAGTTTTAAAAGTGCTTGAAACAACAGTGTAAGTAATTTTCAAAAGTATTCAAAATGTTTGAAAAATAAGTTTGTCAAAATTACAAAAAAAAAGCCTTCTGAACTGCATTGGGCCAAAATTATGGCCGAAACCCCTCTCTCTTCGCTACCAGCCCACGTTTTCAAACGGACGGAGCCCATCAACTCCCTCATCTTTCCTCTGGGCTGAATTATTTGGCCAAGCCCACTCCCTCTCCCGTATTTTCCCCTCTCCCTTCTTGGGCTCGGCCCAAATTCTGGCCTCAGGCCATTCTCCTGAGTTCTACTTTTGGCCTAGCATGGCCCGCTCCAGCGCTGGCCACCAGCCCACGGCCTTCTCACTCTGGTCATTTTATAATAAAGTTATTGTTTAATATTTTATATCACTACTATATCTTTGTTGCATGTATGAATAAATTGATCTCGTCATATATGATGTATATTCGTTTTGTTCATAGAACCCGGTATGACAATACAAACCAAACAAATTAACATGACCTTGACCCTTCTGTCATGTTTGTTTTGTCTGTTCAACAAGCAAAAAGGGGCCCTACTGATCCATTCCAAAGACTGGACGATTAAGCCAAAACGGAGGCAAAAAGCAGGTAAAACAATTCAATTACAACAACTAGTAATGTGATAGATATAACCAATTCCCAGACACTAGAATTTACACAATGATCACAAAAAATAGGATAAGCAATTCAGTACACAAAGAACGACGTCAAGAACGACGCCGACAGCGCGGGTGACGTCAGTGGCCAAGGAGAAAGAGCTGCTGTTCCCTTTGAAGCCAAGCTGGGCTGGGTTCTCTTGCAGCCCAAGACGAACGGAGGGGCCAGCGCCCAAGAAACGAATTGCCACTCGGGCCGAGATCAAGGAAAAGAGAGAAAAAGCCAGTGCTTAGCGACTAGGCCGAAACAGAGCTAACGAGCCATCATCGGCCATAATACCAGCAACAGGCTGAACGATGGACAAATACAATTTGTAAATTATATATAAACAGATTTGAGAAAAGCTTTCGCAAAAGAATTTGATCACATTTCAGTTCAGCAAAAATCAGCCATCACAGAAATTATATATGCACCAGCATGTATGCACAATCATGTCTCTAGCCTTATAGTTAATTTTAATTTCATAAAAACTATTTATTTCCTAGGTTCAATGCATCACATAAAGGCATAAATAAATCAAATTAACTATTTTTTAAAACATGCAAAATTTCGGGCGTTACAGAGTTCCAGAAGAGGAATACACAAAAATGTAGACACTCAACACATCATCAGATTCACGAATGCTCGTCTGCTTTGACCTCATCATTGAGAGATAACAAGTAAAATGTGAATGTCTCAAGAGTTCGTTTAAGTTGAAAGATGTTCAGCTTTTCCATAAAACTATTAATTCTGCAAAATCTTATACAAAATACATCATGTATGAATAGAGGGCCATCAACCTGACAATGGAGGCAGAGCATCAGAAATTAATTAAGCAACGACGCACAGCTCAGCAATAAACTACTTCAAGCAATGCAGAGGAATTCAGATCATAAATCATTTCTACCAACCAGATCAAATGACACTACAGTAAGCCTCCCTAGACTAGCATTTTTTTTAGATAAAGGATAAAAATCCGGCTTCATCTATCCGAGGATAGAATCAGACCAATTATTACAGAGTTCAAAAGCCAAAATAGTTTTCTTTGGATACAAACTCTAGCCACAAACCAATCCGATAAAACAAGTAAAAAAAAATGTCTTTGACTAAGCATAGCCAACACGCCTGTGTGATAGCCAACCACCGGAGCCGAAGAATGATAGCGGCCGACACTTCAAGGTGACGTGCCGCGGCGTTAATTGATCCCGGAGATCTTCATTTCGGCCAGCAAGCTTGCCCACCGACGCGGCCAATGAGTTCCTCGGAGCGGTGCATTCGCAAAAAGGTTTTTGGTTTGCATTTGTCAAAAACAACTTCATTCCTTGTTAACCGGATTGCCCATGTAAGCTTGAGATCTTTGCTTTAATAACAATGTATTGAGTTTTTTGTTCCCCATTTTAGACCAATTGTGGAATAAGTCATTTGTACTCAAAGGCTTATGTTAAACCAAACAGCAAATGTACTGAGCGCCACAAAAATTTGGCATAGAAGCAATCAAAAAATAAGTGTTGAATTGTTTCAAGAAGGTGGCGAGAAAGAGCACTGTTTATCTCCATTCCAATTCCTCCTAGCCAAATTATCTTTAGTTAAAACAACACCTTTTTTGATATACCACATAAAATTTTTTTATTTTCATTGGTAATTTTGTCTTCCAAATATCTCGTGACACTCTTACCCCATTGTTAATTAAAGCAAACATACATGGACTATTTTTGTAAACATTCGAGGAGGCTTTTAGGTCCCATACAAAGACATCTCTTTCTTGAGTTAAGTTAATATGTTGCAAAGACGACACAATCTGAGAAGCCAATGAGATAAGTTTACTCCCACTAAATTCCTCCTAAAAGGAGATATTTAGTACGGGAGAACTAAGTATATTCGCTACGGTATCTTGCTTTCTCCTAACAATATTAAACAAACCAGAAACTTATCTTTGAGGGGCTTATTCCCTAGCCAAGTGTCAAACCAAAACCGTGTTTGTGACCCATCCTTGACCCTAAAATGACCTAGCTTGAAAAAGCTATCTTTAACATTCATCAAACTTCTCCGTAAATGTGAATCTGTTGGTTTCTTCTCACAACTGCCTAGAGTCTTATTTTTTAATGTACTTGTTTCTTAGTAATTCTTGCCAAATACCGTCTTCATTTAGTAATTTAAATAGCCACTTGCTAAGTAAACATTTATTACGAATTTCAGTTCGGACACCTAATCCACCTTGGTCCTTAGGTTGGCGTATAATTTCCCATTTAACCAATCTATATTTCCTTTTATGTTGGTCGTTTTGCCAAAAAGAAACGAGACACGAAGCACTCTAAATTTTTCTAATACCCCTTTTGGCACTTCAAAGAAGGACATCATAAACATCGGTAAGCTCACTAGTAACGAAATGATTTTGTGAGCACTTGCAAAATCTTTTCCGTGACGGGCACTTTTTTTGCCCGTCACGTAAAAATCCCGCCCACGCCCGGCTTTTTTACGTGGCGGGGGGGCGTTTTTCGCCACGAAAAAGATTTTTTGCGTGGCGGGCACCTTAACACGCCGGAATCACGTAAAATAGTTTCTTTTACGTGGCGGGCGCAGCAAGGTGCCCGCCACGTAAAATAAATTTTTGCGTGGCGGGCATTCTAAAAACGCCCGCCACGCAAAAAATCTAAGCCCAATGCAGGCCCATTTGAGCCACCCACCCCGGTAGCTTAGTATATATCGTCAAGTTAGGGTTGGGCCGAGCACTTCCACCACCCGTATTGGCCGCGCCGCATCCACTCCGCCACCGCACCCGCTCCCTCCTCCTCCCACCTCGGTCTCTCCGTCCACCACCGCACCCGCTCCGCTCCTCCTCCCCACTCGCTCGCACCACTCCCCTCCTCCCACCTCCACCCTCCCCTCCCATGGCGGTGGCGGTAACACATGGCGCCGACGGTAAAGACATGGCCACGGCGCGGCGCGCTGGGCGGTGGCGGAACCTCGTGGCGGCGCGGATCTCGGTGTCCCAGCGGCGCGGATCCGGCAAGTGGCGCTCGTCGGCGGTGCGGATCCACTTCGTGGCGGCGCCGTCAGCGTCCCAGCCAAGGGCGGCGCGAATCCGGCTTCGTGGCGCTTCGTCAGTGATGAATCCGGCAAAGCGGCGGGCGCGCGATCTTGGCGTCCCAGCGGCATAAGGGCGGCATGGATCCGGCTTCGTGGCGCTTCGTCGGCGGCGGATCGAGCTCGTAGCTTTCGCAGCGGGGCGGGGTGGCTCACACGGCAACGACGACGGGTTTCTGGCAGCGGCGACTTCCGCAGCGGCGCGGGCTTTCCATAACGCCGGCGGGTTTCCACGGCGGCGGCTTCCTCCCTACCGCTAGCGGCTGGCGGATCGATCGGACGGAGGGCTGACTTTGGAACCCTAGATGGGCTCAGCGGGCTGTACATGGGCTCGGCGGGCCTATCTAGGTTTCTTCTATTTTTATTTTTTTGAAATTCTTTACCGTGGCCGGGGCGTTGTAATTAGCCCGCCCACGGTGCACCTCTATTTTGCATGACGGGCAAGTGCCCGCCACGGTTATGTCTCGGTATTATCCGTGACCTTGCCGTAGTGACGGGCGCCTCGGCCCGCCACGGAAAAACGAATTCTGCCGTCATCAAAAAACAAAATGGGTACTAGTGGCTAGAGAGCACCGAGTTTATAAGGACAAGACGGCCCCCCTACGGAGTGAGCGAAGCTTGCCTTTCCAACTACTAAGTCTCTTCTCGATTCTTTCTTCTATAAATTTCAAGTCCTTATTGGATAATTTTTTAAAATGCATTGGTAGGCCAAGATATCTAAATGGGTATTTACCAATGGCACACCCAAACAATAATAAAACCGCTCATGATTCTTAGCTTGTCCAAAGCAAAAAATCTCACTCTTGTGGAAATTAATCTTTAAACCGGATAGTTGTTCAAAGGTGGTTAATAACGAGTTTCATATTAACCACCTTTTTCAACATCATGGCTTAAAAAATTACCGTGTCATCCGCATATTGAAGGATGGATAATCCATCTTGAATCAAGTGAGGAATGACCCCTTTAATCGACCGCTTCTTTTGCTCTTGCAATTAGAATAGCCAAAGATATCAACTACTATGTTGAATAGTATTGGAGACATGGGGTCACGCGTTGCCTTAAGCCTTTTTAGATTGGAAGTATTGGCCAAATTGATCATTAATCTTAATGTTTACATTACCCCTTGGGTAAATTTTTTAATCCACTCACACCACTTTTGAGAGAAACCCTTCATTCTTAAAGTTTGTTGCAGGAAATTCGATTAACTTTATCATAAGCTTTTTCAAAGTCGATTTTAAAAACAACTCCGTCTTGTTTTTTGGTATGCAATTCATGTAATGTCTCATGCAAGATGACAGCTCCTTCCATAATGTTTCTTCCCGGTAAGAAGGCGGTCTGGGTTGGTCTTATCAATTTTTGGGCAATGGTAGATAAACGATTTGTTGCCACTTTAGTGAAGATTTTAAAAGAAACATTCAACAAACAGATCGGTCTGTATTGTTGAACTGTCCTCGCATCCATCTTCTTGGGTAACAAAATAATATTGCCAAAGTTAAGACGATTAAGATGTAGTGTTCCTTGATGAAAATCATTGAACAAAGCCATCAAATCATCTTTAATTAAATCCCAAAAACTTGATTGAATTCTCAAGGGAACCCATCCCAGGACCGGGAGCTTTATTATGCTCCATTTGAAATATTGCTGTTTCGACTTCCTCTTGGGTGAAAGGCTCAACCAAGAAATCATTTTCTTCATCGACACTTGGGAATATCATCCGTCCTGCATTCATCTAATGAAATTAAAGATTCATCGGAGGGACCAAAAAGTTTTTTATAATAACTAGTAATATGCTCCTTAAGTTGAGCATCACCGGTTATAATATTTGTACCGGTCCTCAAGTTGGAAGATTCGTGTTTTTCTGTGTCTACCATTGGCTAAAAAGGTGATAGTACTTAGTATTCGCATCACCTTCTAAAAGGTGTTTCACCTTAGCCCTTTGGTACCACTTTTTAGCTCTTCTTCTCTCGGAAGTTCCGCATGACCTTTCATTCGGAACATGTTTTAGGTCTCTCTCTCGCTTCGCTTAGCATAGTAAGCTCGGCTTTTTTTGTCTAACTCATCCAATTTATTTAGAGATTTGCTTTTTTTTCTTTTTATAAATCCCACTAACATGCTTAGCCCGGCCCTCTTAAATGGCGGAGTTTCCTAATTCTTGCTTGCCATCGCTCAATGGGTGAACCTTCAACTATTGTATTCTCGCCATACCTGCGTGACACCATCTCAAAAACCGTCTCTTAACAACCAACCTAGTTCAAATTTGAACTGAGGGTTGATAAGTTGTAGACGCACCTTGTTGGTGGATAATAGTAGTGGGGTATGATCGGAAATTTCTCTAGTAAGAGGATACACAAGAGTATTGGGATGATTGAGACTCGAAGTCGATTACAAGTTAAAAACTCGTCTAATTTCTAAAGTTTGATTTGGCAAACTGTTGGCCCAAGTGAAATTTCTCTGGGACAAGTCTATCTCTCTTAGGTTTAGAGTGTCTATTATTGCATTAAACATGAATGGCCATCTCGTCATTAAAATTATCGTTATTCTTCTCATCCGCCTCGCGAATAATATTAAAGTCACCACCTATGATAACGTGTATGGTTTCTTTTGAACATACTTTCGTGCGGTTCCGATAAAAATTGGACTTTAGCTCCACTTGAGCCGAGCCATAGACTGAAATTAAAATAAATTTGAAATCACATTCCTTATGGCGTAGTTTACAACTAATATAAAAATCACCCTCCTCAATTTGACCGACGTCAAATGTTTGCAAATGTACTCCTAGAATCATGCCACCAGATCTACCCCGTGGAGCCATGCAATGCCAAAGAAAATCTCTACCAAAGACAAATGGTATTAAGAGTTTTTGTGGAAAGCTGGCTCTACACTGTTTCTCGATAAGGCAATAAAGTCTAGGTCTTTCTCTTTTGTGAAATCTGAAAGGAATCTATATTTTTTGTGTCCATAAAACCGATTTACAATTCTAGAAAATTCCTTTCATTTTTTAACAACTTTTTTTTTTTACTATTTTTTAATAGCCTTGGGGCGTTTCTTATCCTTTGACGATATAGGAGTTTGTAAGATCAATGGATCACAACCCCCATCACTAAGCCCCTCCAAAATTTCCGAGCAAATGAAATTTAATGTGTCGACATCCACATTGTCCTCAAAAGAGTATTCAGTTTCCCCATCAACATCTAAAACTGAATTATCAATAAGTGAATTAGCTCTTTGTTGCAATCGCTATGCTCTAAGTCCTTTAAAAGATTAATTGAACGTAGACAATCTTTATCCGTTTTACCTAAAACCACTCCTAAAGCATTTGCCGAATCATGAAAAAATAAATCATCTCTATTAAAAAAAGATGGGGGGAGGTTGTGTTGTACCTTTTCGTTGACCGGCTCCAAGTTTTTCTTTGCCTTGAGCTTGGCGGCCTTCTCCACGAAGTCTTGATCCATCGGCAAAGATTCCTCTTGCCGCATCTCGAGGCGAGACTCGTCTCACTAGGTAGCGTATTATTGACCATCCCAGAATCAGCCTGATGGGGCAACACTACAGCTTTCCATTCTCCTGCACCTAACTGAGAAATCACAGCTCTTGGCTTTGCATTCATCTGGGGAATATTGGACAGCTCCATGACCGCCCAAAGCTGCCTTCGCCGGGCCGTTCCCTCGTGCCTTCTCACCATTCCCACCGCCATCCCGGAGGAGCATCACCTAAGTTCCCATCGATGTCCATGTTTTCCCCGTGAACTCCCACCACTTTCATCATTTTTTATTCTTCTCTCCTTTGGGATTATCATCTTTTGGGTCACCCTCATTGGTAGAGTCCATGTCAATGACTTGAGGCTCACCATCAAGGTTTTTCTTTTTCAACCGCAAACCGTAGCTCGTAAACAAAATCCCCAATAACTATATCCACAAATTCGGGATAAGAGAAGGATCCAGCACGGCTACTCTCATTCTCGCCCTTCCAAAGTATTTTTGTGAAGATGGTGTCCACGACTCTAGGCACTCCCAAGATTGTTCCAATAGCCCAAATAATTGGGAATTGCTTGAACTCTTGGGGTAAACCTCTGAACTGGACCCAAACTTTTCGAAATCTCTCTCTTGTAAACTTCATTATCAACTCCCTTTTCAAATCTAATTCTTTCCTTCCACTTCCTTGGCATCCATAGGACCCCAGTTTGACATCAAGTTTTCCAGAAGTCGGTGAAGGAAAATTAACAATAAATGCACCAGTTCCTATTGTCTAAATCTCCCACTTGTGATTTTTTAAGGATCTAAGTTTTTCTAGTTCCATCGGTCAATTGATTGACAAGAAGAGAACCTTTCAAGAACACGCACCACGGCTCTAGTTTCTTGCACATTATCTTTGGGGTTATCAACTTTTGGAATAAAATAAAAACCAAGGCCCTCTACAGCATAACCACAAGGAATAGCACTTGTATTAGTTTTCTTGCTGTTTGGGCATAACTTCACTGAATGATCCCCAAAACAAACTTCACAACATAGGACTACATGATTGCACTCTCATGAATAGTATGACCCTTAGTGTAGCAGCGATAACAGTATGGTTTTCCTTTATTTTTCTTGGCCCATTGAATTGCTAATTCTAGGATGTCAGGAGCTTTACCTAGCATTGCGAGACCCTCTAAGGTACCATGTGATGAACTTGCGGAAGCACCACCATGCGCGGCATCAACCACCATCACATCAACTTGCTTCCCCGGTTCTTTTTGCCACGGCCATGTCTTCTTTGTGACTTGCACCGCGTTGGCGTCGCCCACCACCGCGGCGGTACTGCCACGGTGCCCACATGCCCGGTGGCCAGCGACGCCAAACGCCCCCATCTTGTTGGATCCAACCATGTTGGGGCCGGCCCGTGCTGACGGCCTAGGTGAATGCCGCCCCCATTTGGAGGTTGAGCTCAAGAGCGACCATCGCGGTGGCACCCGCTACGCCCAGCACATTGGCCCGGTTTGCCCTCCATGCGGAGGTAGGTCAGCGCCGCCGGGGTTGGCACCACGGTTCCTTGGGCGCGCATGGATGCCGTTGAGGTTGGCACCCTGGTGCCCTTGAACCGCAGGGTTAGCCTCCATGCCGACGTGCTGCCCCATAGCCATGGGTTGACCACCACCCTCTGACACCATCTTTGCCGGTGCGATGAACGAGCGCCTGTCCCCATGCGGACCGTGATGTCGGGCGCCACCTCCTATTTGGGACGAATCGGCGTTGTTGCCGATCGCCCCTCCCCCGGTGTGCCACCGCCGGGTGTTGATAGCGGTGACCACCAAGAGCTCCACCGCGCCCATGGCCATAGCGACCACGATGACCGTGGGCATGATACCTATTGACACCTCTTAAGCCATGTTTTTATGTGTCAATTAAATATATAATAAGGATATAAAAAAGCATAGAATGCATAGAATAGGTGTTATATTGATAAAGTTCCACGAGTTTTGGTGATTTATATCTTTTCGGGGACTTAACAGGAAAATGCCGTAAAATTGAGAGAAAACCCCATATAATAAGAAGATTTACCGGAGAAGACTTTTCGATCCTCAAAAAGAGAACTAAAACATTCTAGAAGACACCGAAAAACACGGGGGAAAAGACGGAAGTCGAGGTGGCACGCCACCTCGGGCGCCCAAAGGTCAACCCCGGCGGCGCGGTGGGGCCCCCCCTGTCCGCCTCTCCTTCTTATGTCGGGTTCACTACCGACCTTGTGGTTGTATCTACGCCGTTGTTGAAGTCGGTTTGATCCAAGGGCCGGCATTCATCCGCCGAGGACTATATAAGGAGGGTCCTACCTCCGCCATAGGCATGAAAATCATTATTCATCGAACTCGGTTCGATCATAGCTAGAACCATACCTCTCTAATTAGAAGAGCTAGATCAAGTTGAGAGAGATTAGTAGAAAGTTGAGAGATAGATCACGTAACTTGATTAGAGTTCTAGATCCTGTTCTTGAGAGATAAGAAGTAGAGTTGAGGAGAAGTAAGGAGAAGTGCCGGATCCGCTCGGTGACTCTCTACGCTTGTACCTCCGGGATCAAAGGCTTCATTGCACTTGATCTTGAGACTTCTTTTGGTGGATCAACCTTATAGTTGAGTAAGTTCACTTATTTATATTTCTTTTGGTTTATGACTCATTAGAGTGCTTTGATTCTTGTCGCTCTTGAATTGAAGTTGTTACCCCTAGTGTAGACGTGGTGTTTATACTAAATAACTCATAATTGCTCCCTGTGGGAGAGTGGTAGATCGTGGTAGTGACAGTACCATTGAGTCCTTTGTATTCCACTTCCGTAGATAGGATCGTCAACGTAGGATCTAAGTGCTGGGAGATAGTAAGTTTCGCCCTTACCTTCTCTTTGAGTACGATCCCTATTAAAGAATATCTATAAGCCTTACAAGAGTATAAACTAGACAGCCATAGAATTCTTCTCACCTTTTATCCGAACTCCTCGTTCCTTCCTATTATCTCGGGGATTAGTTTTTTGCCTCAAGTATTCCCACACCATTCTCCCTGTGGATTCGATATTTAAACCCCCCGGGTGAAGTGCTCATCGTTTCGCTCGCTTAAAGTAGACTATACAAATTTATAAATAATTTCGTAGGATAACTTTTACCAACAAGCATTTCGCCGCCGTTGTTCGGGGAGAACGGTTTGTTTGATTATCCGAGCTAAATTAAATCTTGTATCATAGTTTAGATTTTTTTTTTTTTATTTTATCTTATCTTATTCCAAAATCATTATCCAAATGGATACTACCCCTCTTTACAAAAATTTAGCACCCAATGGGCAAGCTTGTTGACCTGTGCTATCATCCGAACCTATTCAAGCTAGATCCTATGAGTTTCGCCTGTGTTGATAGAGATGGTCCAAAACCATACTTTCTCCGGAGAATTAGACGCAAATCCTTTTATTCATCTCCAAACTTTTGAGGAGACATGTAAATGCCTCCATATTGAAGGCATGTCCCCTAAAACAATCCCTTGGACGCTCTTTCCATTCTCTTTGAAAGGAAAAGCTCGCCAATGGTACAATAGAAATAGAGAAAGAATGGTCGGCAATTGGGAAACTTGTTTAATCAATTTTGTGCTGATTTCTTTCCCATGTCAAAACTAGTTAACTTTTAGGCTCTCAATCCTATCCTCTAAACAAAATCATGATGAATCTTTGAGTACCTATTGGGAACGATATGATCTTCTTTCCAAATCCGGACCTAATCTCGCCATACGGACCATGTTCTAATTCAACACTTCTATATTGGTCCGAATAAAAAATCAAAAAAAATATCTTAATACTTCGCGAATGGATCTTTCATTCACCTTTTCCCCTCGAATGCATTGCTATCCTAAACAAAATAGTGGAGAACAAGGAGGATGATCCAACAAGTGAGGAAAATCTTTAAAAATAGAAGAAATAATAGAAGATGAGAGATTATTTGAATCCAATTCTATTCCAAATCCTTTACCAATTCCGGCTAATCCGGAACCTTTAGAAGAACCAGAGGTTACTTCAATCTCGACTTCTTAATTGATATCGAGGATGATCTCTTTACTGATTATGGAAATACCTCGAAATATCGATTTAAATCTCGGAAGAATAGATCATCACAATCTTATCCTTTAGATTCTTCTGATTTGACATATTTAAAAGGAACTACAGAAGAACTTGTCTCAATCATTAGTAGTGAATGGACAGAAGAATCAGAGCTTTCCTCCGATGTGATCCGTTTGGATTCACCTTACGTACCTATTTCTTTGCCGATTGATGAAGATCCATTTGATGCTCTTTATAATCCTATAGTGGGGATAAACATCATGGCATTATCCTTTGTTCAAAATCTTCTTACAAATATGCCATTGAGTCCCACTACAAAATTACTTTTAACACCTTCGAGGACAAGTTATTCAAAGTTCAGAATTCTTTATGTCTTACCAATCAAGGTAAATAACATCATGGTACATCTTAGTTTTTATATCTTTGATATCATGGAGTTTGACTTCTTTGATAGGACAACCAATAGAAAAGCTTACTTTTAAAGGACAACCCGGAGACCTAGATTTTCAAATAGACAAAGATCTTCAATTCTCATTACCTATCATCCAAGCTATTCATGCTAAATCCGAGTCTTGTCCGAACGGATCCTATGGAGGAAGTTAAGGAGGCCACTTGTAGAATATTTTGTGGAATCCAATCAAGAAGATGATTCAGAATTTTTATTAAAGAAGAGGATGAGAATCCTACTACTTTAACCTTTAGATGAATTTGAGAATCCACCGAGACCTCCTATTGAACTTAAACCTTTACCACCATGCCTCACTTATGCTTTCCTAAACCAAGATTCAGAATCTCCAGTGATCATAAATGATAAACTTACACCGCATCGGACTCTCGGGTTGATAATCTGTCTTTAGAAAAACATCGCTCGGCCTTTAGGCTACGCACTCGATGACCTAAAGGAATTAGTCCTGCTCTCGCACTCATCGTATTCCTCTGGATCCGGATATACCCCCATCTATAGAACCCCAAAGAAGACTAAATAATGCGATGAGAGATGTAGTTAAGAAGGAAGTTCTTAAGTTATTACACGTCGGGATTATATATCCTGTGCCACATAGTGAGTGGGTAAGCCCCTGTTCAAGTTGTGCCTAAGAAGGGAGGCATGACAGGTTGTTAAGAATGATAAGAATGAATTGATTCCTCAAAGAAGTTCTGGGATGGAGAATGTGTATAGATTATAGAAAATTAAATAAAGCCACAAGAAAAGATCATTTTTCTTTGCCTTTCATTGATGAAATGTTAGAACGATTGGCAAAGCATTCTTTCTTTTAGTTTCCTTGATGGATATTTCGGATATCACCAAATTCCAATCCATCCTAATGATCAAAGCAAAACTACTTTTACATGCCCATATGGAACTTATGCTTATAGAAGAATGTCTTTTGGGTTATGTAATGCACCCGCTTCTTTTTCAAAGATGTATGATGTCTATATTTTACGAAATGATTGAAGAAATTATGGAAGTTTTCATGGATGATTTTTACGTTTTATGGAAAAACTTTTTGATGATTGTCTAGAAAATTTAGATAGAGTTTTGCAAAGATGTGAGGAAAAGCACTTAGTCCTTAATTGGGAAAAATGTCATTTTATGATTAGAGAAGGAATAGTGCTTGGTCATCTTATTAGAAAGGGGAATAGAGGTTGATAAAGCAAAAATAGAAGTTATAGAACAGCTTACCTCCCCCTGTAAATGTTAAAGGGATACGAAGTTTTCTAGGCCATCTTTGGTTTTTTATCGTAGATTTATAAAAAGATTTTTCACATATTGCTAGACCACTTACCGGCTTGTTAGCCAAAGATGTTCCCTTTGTTTTTGATGATGATTGTCTTAAAGCTTTTGAAAGTTTGAAAAAAAGGCTCTTATTTTCGCACCAATTATTCAACCCCCCGATTGGTCTTTGCCTTTTGAAATTATGTGTGATGCAAGTGATTATCTTTTGAAGGCGTGTTAGGACAAACTAAAGACAAGAAACATCATGCTATTGCTTATGCTAGTAAAACTTTGATTTGGACCACAACTTAATTATGCTACTGCGAAAAAGAGTTGCTAGCAGTTGTTTATGCTATAGATAAGTTTAGATCTTACTTGGTAGGAGCTAAAGTGATTGTTTATACCTTGATCATCTTTGCTTTGAAATATTTGCTCACTAAGAAAGATGCTAAACCACGTTTGATAAGATAGATTTTGTTACTCCAAGAGTTTGATTTAGAAATTAAAGATAAGAAAGGAGTAGAAAATTTCATTTGCTCGATCATTTATCTAGAATGCAATTTGAGAAACCAAATGAATTGCCTATTAATGACTCACTCGGGGACGATATGTTTTATCGGATAACCCATACCGATCCCCGGTATGCGGATCTTGTTAATTTTATGGTTGCGGGATATGTAGCACCAAGGGCGGATAAGAAGAAGCTTATTTATGAAAGTCGTCACCACTTATGGGATGATCCATACCTCTTCGAGTATGTCTTGATGGACTACTCAGAAGATGTGTGCCAAATGTAAGAAGGATTGCAAATTATTGAAAGATGTCACTCATCACCATATGGAGGTCATTATGGGGCATTCGTAACAAATGCAAAGATTTGGCAAGCGAGATTTTTTCTCGGTCTACCATGTATCAAGACACAAAAGATTACATCCGAAGATGTGGAGTTTGTCGAGGCACGGGAATATAAATGCAAGAGATGCTATGCCTCTAACAACCAATCTTTGGTCGAGCTCTTTTGATGTCCGGGAATTGATTACATGGGACCATTTCCAAAATCGGAACCTATGAATATATCTTAGTAGAAAAGTGGATTATGTTTTGAAATGGGTAGAAGCTATACCATGCAAGAATGCGGAGATGGTAAAAGTTCAATCAAGATGTTTGAAGAAAATATATTTCCAAGGTTTGGAGTACCTCGAATGGTAATTAGTGACGGAGGAAGACATTTCATTGATAGAAGAGTCCGACATTATTTATTAAAGCATGGAGTTCGTCACAATATTGCTACTGACTTACCACCCTCAAACAAGTGGTCAAGGAGAGACTTCAAATAAACGGATCAAGAATATCTTGCGTAAGAAGGCAGTTGAAGAGATGGGAACTAAATGGAAGGATAGACTTCCGAAGCACTATGGGCATACGGGACAACGCACAAGACACCAATTGGAATGACACCTTATCAACTTATTTATGGAAAGACTTGTCATTTGCCCTCAGAGCTTGAGTTCAAAGCTCATCGGGCAATCAAGAGATGGAATATGAATCTCGATGCCTCGTGAATTCAAAGGAAGATGCAATTATCGAATGGAGGAATGGAGAGAGAAAGCTTTATCATAATGCCAAGATTTATAAAGAAAGAACCAAGAGATGGCATGACAAGAAGATAAAGATAAAGACTTTCACCCGTGAGATCGAGGTATTACTCTTTAATTCCGGGGTAAAATTATTCGGGCATGGAAAACTTCGAGTAAATGGGAAGGACCTTTTCAAGGTAGTAAATTCATCATCACATGGAGCAATCACTCTACAGGACTCCGAAGGTAAGTTATTCAAGGTAAACGGCCAACGCCTTAAAATTTTCTATGAACCTGATAAGCCTGATGAAGTAAATAAATTAAATGAATTAGATGAGATAGGCTTTAAGATTGATCCATCTCAAGATTATTGATTTTCGTAGATCTTGTTTTTATGGGCCAAAAATATAAGTATTACAATTAGAATAGAGATAATAGGCTACGTAAAAGGGGGCGCAAACAAAGTGCCATCGGCATCGGGGGCCGGCCCATTGAGCTGTGACCGCCAGCCCCATGTCCCCCCCTCTTCCTCATTCTTTTTCCGTAATACTCTAGAAACTAAGCCTATTGTAATGACGCATATCTGCGGGAGTTATTTATTAGGACCATACCGTGAGCCTAACCCTCCTATCCTATACCTCTTACCTATAAAACAAGTCCTTTCTGAATATCTCATCTCATCTAAATTCATTCTTCTCCAAGACCGAAGACTAAAACCTCCTATTCCCAACATGAAGAACAATGAGACTCGCATGGTGGTTTATGATCAAACTAAAGCAAAGCGGCTAACTCGCTCAAGCATCCAATTCAATGGCCTTAGTCCCTTATGAACCTAAACCTTTAGCCATGATTCCTCCACCACCATCAAAGCCTTTACATGAGCAATCAAATGCTCGGAAGTTACTAGCCGCACGCATACGACATTGCTATGAAGAAGAAGATTCCAATCCCTCAAGGCACCAAGTTGAGCACCCCAAGACAAAATGAGAGGATCACCGATGTTGAATATGACAAGTTTGGAAATATTAGGAAAAGCACATACACTGATGCCCGACTTGTTCTCAATGGGGTACGTGCTCATCCTAATCAGATCCGTTTTGTTGAGCCAAGGGAGGCAGCTGAACTGATGCCTAAGAAAGGAAGGATGACTATGGCGGAGCTTCGTGCGTAACACTTCCACCTAAAGAGCTTTATGAATACTCGGCATGATACTTTCTTGTATCAAGCTAGATGTATAGATGAATTAGAGAAGAAAAAAATACAAATTTAGAAAGGAAACACATAGAAGTAGTGACAAAGATGGGAGTACTTGAGCG
Organism: Hyparrhenia diplandra; assembly: GCA_015847255.1. Taxonomy (NCBI): domain Eukaryota; kingdom Viridiplantae; phylum Streptophyta; class Magnoliopsida; order Poales; family Poaceae; genus Hyparrhenia; species Hyparrhenia diplandra. The sequence continues at coordinate 226,495 of JADLZK010000923.1, forward strand.
TGTTCTAAATAGGATTGCTAAGGATATGTAAAACGCTCAAGTCTATAAGAGCACTAGTTGAGTCAGTTTTCTAGTTATCTATCGAGTCAGTTTTACTTTGAATTAAATTAGAGTTTGAGTCAAGTTTGTTTTGAGTCTTTATTATGTTTGGTTAAATGAATAAAGAAGTGCTCTTATCATAAGTTTTTAATTTGATTCTCTCGGTTATTATTTTCTATGTTATTGTATATGTTTTTCTTATCTCCATCATGTTTTGAATAAAGGATAATAAAAAGACAAGTGTGGGGGAGACAAGACGAACAAACGGGACAACGAAACTGAACCTGAAAAGCGAAGCAAAACAATGAACACAGAACGATGATCCAATACGATGAAAATCGAGCCACACGAGCAAGAGAGCTGCGGCCGCCCCAGAGTCATCATCGGGCGATCGCCAAAGCCACCTACTCTCCTCGTCTCTAGATTTCTTCACCCCTCGGTTTGATCTCCGAACTTTGCTTTAGTTCGTATTTTGGTTTCGCGTTCTCGTCAAGTTTCAAGCTCTTGTTGCTTTTGCTAAATAAATGAAGAAGAATAAAAAATAAATTGATATGCTTTGCTCTAGAGATAGGTTTACATGATGCTTTTTCATTATTAGAATATGTTTTTTGCTAAAAGAATAAGATGTTTCAAGACCCAAGTTGTTTAAGTTGTTGTGAAATTTGAGATAGAAGTTTGATGAGAGCTTAATTCTTGATATCTTTTTCTCACTGGAGAATTTATTTCAAAAATATTAAAATTAATGGCTTTACTCCATCTCTCGTGATCAATATTATATCCTATTACAGCCATACTATACTAAACCAGCAAGAAGTTATTTACTTTGTGTTGAGCTTTGTCAAGATTTTGTGACTCAAGTTGAGAGACTTGTCTTAAGATCAAGAATCACGTACACTTGTTTTTATTTATTTATATGCTCAGTTGTTGATCTCTCTAAAAAATAATAAATAGTTTTTGTACAGCAAGGCATGGGCTATGCAAAAATAGTATTTAAAAAAAATGGAGATGAAAAATGGACAAAAGTCCTACGGGCGAGTAGAGCCTACCTCCCTAAAAAGAGATGAAAATGAACAAGTGTTCGAGGGCGAGAAGAGCCCACATCTCTAAAAAATAAAGATGAATAATGGACAAGTGTCCGAGGGTCGAAGAGAACCCACATCTTTATAAGAGAGGAAATAATAGACAAAAAGTCCTGGGGCCAGCAGAGTCCACCTCTCTAAAAAAAGAAATAAAAATAAAAGTAGCCCATGATCTTGTTTGCAAAAATATTTATTCCAAAAAGAGAGAAATAAAAGAAAGAGCATGGTAGAATTAGCATACACAATGCACATCTTGATCTTCTGTGAATGTTTTTCCTTGATTACAATCTTTGATATTACAGATACATACAAAGTAAATATGCTATATATTATCCAATCCTGAAAACCCCAGATACTGACTTTATTAGAAATATATATTTTATTTACATATGCTGTGTGAGGATCCAAAAAATACTATATATATATACATCATTGAGTGATTTGAGAGTATCACAAAAGAAAGAAAGTAAGCTATGTTTTCTTTTCAAAAATCATTGCAAAAAAAAAAAAACTCCAAATTGAATTGATTGAAAGAGTGAGGTACTCTGAAATTAACTATCTTGTTTTTCAATTACTTAAAAGTTCTTGGTGGAATAAGAGTAATAAAATAAAATGAGTAACTATAATTTTTATTCTATGCTTGCTTTGTTTGTCTCTTTGTTTTGTTATAACCATCCTTTTATCGAGACGCAGTAAAAGCCTAAGTGTGGGGAGCTTGTTGACACCTCTTAAGCCATGTTTTTATGTGTCAATTAAATATATAATAAGGATATAAAAAGCATAGAATGCATAGAATATGTGTTATACTTGATAAAGTTCCATGAGTTTTGGTGATTTATATCTTTTCGGGGACTTAACAGGAAAATGCCAGAAAAATTGAGAGAAAAACCCCCATATAATAAGAAGATTTACGAGAGAAGACTTTCGATCCGAAAAAGAGAACTAAAACATTCTAGAAGACACGTAAAAACATGGGGAAAAAGACGGGAAGCCGAGGTGGCACGCCGGGTGGGGCCCCCTTGTCGCCCTCTCCTTCTTATGTCGGTTCACTACCGACCTTGTGGTTGTATCTACGCCGTTGTTGAAGTCGGTTTGATCCAAGGGGCAGCATTCATCCGCCAGACTATATAAGGAGGGTCCTACCTCGGCCATAGGCATGAAAATCATTATTCATCGACTCGCCTCCGATCATAGCTAGAGCCATACCTCTCTAATTAGAAGAGCTAGATCAAGTTGAGAGAGATTAGTAGAAAGTTGTGAGATAGATCAAAAAAACTTGATTAGAGTTCTAGATCTGTTCTTGAGAGATAAGAAGTAGAGTTGAGGAGAAGTAAGGAGAAGTGCCGGATCCGTCGGGTGACTCTCTACGCTTGTACCTCACGGGATCAAAGGCTTCATTGCACTTGATCTTGAGACTTCTTTGGTGGATCAACCTTATAGTTGAGTAAGTTCACTTATTTATATTTCTTTTGGTTTATGACTCATTAGAGTACTTTGATTCTTGTCGCTCTTGAATTGAAGTTGTTACCCCTAGTGTAGACGTGGTGTTTATACTAGATAACTCATAATTGCTCCCTACCTGCCGGAGAGTGGTAGATCGTGGTAGTGACAGTACCATTGAGTCCTTTGTATTCCACTTCCCGTAGATAGGATACGTAGGATCTAAGTGCTGGGAGATAGTAAGTTTCTCCCTTCCCTTCTCTTGAGTACGATCCCCATTAAAGAATATCTATAAGCCTTACAAGAGTATAAACTAGACAGCCATAGAATTCTTCTCACCTTTTATCTGAACTCCTGTTCCTTCCTATTATCTCAGGGATTAGTTTTTGCCTCAGTATTCCCACACCATTCTCCCTGTGGATTCGATATTTAAACCCCCTGGGTGAAGTGCTCATCGTTTCTGTTCGCTTGCAGACTATACAAATTTATAAATAATTCTGTAGGATAACTTTTACCAACAATACCCATAGCCGTGTTCGTTGAAGCCACCATGGGGGGCATAGCCATATGCGCCGGGACCGCCTCTTCCACCACCGAACCCATAACCGCGACCACGTCCTCGATTGAAGCCGCGACCTCTTCTTCCTCCAACGAAACCCGGATCAAAGCCAGGGACAAAAACCCGGGTTGAACCCCTGTCCACCTCTACCTCCGCCGCGACCGCCAAAACCTCCGCCCGGAGCACCTCCCTGCGCCGCCATGGATCTACTCGCGACCTCGACGAATGAGGGTTTGGAAGAGTGTAATGGCGGCTGAACTGGTGCCGGCTTGGGAAGTCTAGGGTACTTGGTTCCCGTACGCCGGAAAAGAGCGCACAAACCCCTCGTGGGCCTAAATGATAGACCCGGCCCGAGTTGTAATGTGGACTGAGAAGATAGCGTTCTTTGCGGTGGTGTCGTCGTTGCTACCGTTCGGCAAACGATCGGATCGATCGTATTCACCTCCCGATGTAACGGCGGAAAGACCACATCTAACCCATCTTTCTCTATCTTTTCAAAACAAATCAAATTCAAATTTAAATTCCCATCTTGATCCGAGATCTTAGGTCGAGAACCCGACCCTAACGCCGGCGGCCGCCCCACAACCGAAGTCGGAGAACAACGAGCATGCAACTGTTTCCGATTACTCACATGATTGGATGCCGCTGCTAAACAATCGCCCAATGTTCTCTGGGGAGAAACACGATGCGGAGGCAGCGGCCCTTGCCATGGAGTGACTGTGTTTAATTTTCTATGCACCATTGTCTCAACTATAGTACTTGGGAGCTTTGCATCAACAGAGGTAAGAACAGTACCTCGAAGAACCTTCTCCGCCTTGACGAGCTGATCCACCGAGAAGCCGGCAGTCAACGCATCACTGATAAACTCCGGGGTAGAGATGTCCTCCTCTTCATCATCCGAAGAATCTTCACCCGGTCTTGCCCAAAACTTGGAGGAAAAGCCGGCGTGAATCGGCTTTGGTCTCTGACAAGCATCTACCACCCTCTCCACAAACGACGACAAGGCCTGCCGTCCTTCCTTGCAACGCCGATCATCTCCATCCGCAGCATTCGTCTCCACCTCCGGCCTAGGTGAGGGGTAAAGCGCTCCTCGTCTTAGGAGCGAGGGTGAAGCGTCGACCCCCCACCTTGACCGGTCTTGCGCCAATGCCATTGAGGGACACAGACGGGACCATGGAGGGAGAGTCAGTCGGAGTGATGTCACCCCCAACGGCAGCCATGGTGGTCGCCGTGGTAGCTTCCATACCCCCGAGAACTCCCTCAACATCCCTTACACCCGAACTCGCCTCACTGATCTTGGAACCTGACCCACCATCGAACATGTCGATGGCATGACGAACAGACCTGATTGGTGATGAGCAGTCCACCTCACCGAACCCATGACGATCACCGATGAGCATGGAGTGGTGGTCTCCACAGACACGCTCGGGAAGCCCACCTTTTCCCCTAGACTAGCATTTAACCATAGTATTGTTCATATCGATGTGTTTAAACCGAGTCGTTAGGCATTCTAAATTAGAGTTGAGCTATGGACATTACCGTGTTGTGGCTCAGCACACGGCACGCAACACAAGTTGGTCAAAGGCGAGGCGCTCGCCACCCGCGTTCACAATTCGGACCCTTGCTGTCTCAGTGAATCTGAGGGCAGCCACCTTCATTGCACGTACCTCATAGACCCTCTTCTAGTCGGTCACGCTGCCCACAATCATAGCAATTTGGTTCCCTGCACTAGGGCAAACACACAAAGTGACATAAAAACCACAAATCACATTCGGCAAACAAAATCGAAGGGCGGACGGGCGCGGTCAAGCGAGATGGATCACTCCATCGCGGAGAAGGGGTCGTGGAGGCAGGCGGGACGCATGCAGGCACCGATCCGATGCACGGATAGCGGCTAGAGTTGGGGAGCTCGGGTCGGCGCAGCAATTAGGCAAAAACAACACGAAGGGGAAGGAAGCTTAACGAACACGGTGGGTGCTCGTTCGGCAATGGCCAAGAGACCGGGCGAACTCCCTCGGCGAGCGTCGCGGCGATGGTCCCCAGTCTCCGCGCGGATCCCCCATCGCCAACGCTGGACGAGGCGCAGTGCACGGGAGCGTGGTGGCGCCGCGACGGCGTGAGGAGGAGGCCATGCGGAGAGCTCGCCCGGTCGTTGGGTCGCCTGTCGCCGCCGTCACGGCCGTGGATCTCATGTTGCCGGGGAGACACGTAGATATGTGGAGTTCAAATGGGGCTTGACCACAAGGGCGTTTTCTCGGTTAAATCACACTATCGGGGGACCGATCAACCAAAATATCCCCAATATCAACAGCGGTTATGAAAATTAAAAATGTCTCTCAAAATTAAAATCTTTCTTTGGTATCTCGGGAGAGGAGTTGTCCTCACCAAGGATAATCTAGCAAAACGGAACCGGCAAGGATCTAAACAAGTGCTTCATACGCCATGAAAATGAGTCGATACAACATTTGTTTTTTGAATGTCGTTTCACAAGAATGGTCCAGGCAACAGTCTTTGCTGCTTGGGGACTAAAGAAACCGAGTAGTATAGCTAATATGTTTGGGGATGGCTGAATGGAATACCAAAAGAGTTCAAATCACTTGTCCTTGTTGGTGCGGCAGCTTTTGTGTTGGTCCTGTCTGGCTTTGCAGAAATTCAGTTGTTTTTGAAAACAAACGATCTTCTTTTGCAGGTACTCTACTCGATCACGCATTGGCTCCGTTAGGTGGGCTATCCTTCAACGGCCTACTTCCCGGGAGGTGCTTGTGGAGGCATCTCAGTTCTTGGAGCGGGTGGCCAAGGAGTTTTTTTTCCCGCACACATGGGTGGCGGTCTAGTCTTAGTATTGACAAGTCATTAGAGTGCGTGGATGTTCGAACTGTTATAGGCTGTGTGCCCGTGGGCAGAGAGGCCGGAATTTTCAAGTTATTGTATCAACTCGATGTAATTACTTGAAAGCAATAAAAGTTCCCTTTTCAAAAAAAAGATATATGGAGAGTGAAAGGGTCGAAGACGAAACAGGAGTGCTGGGATGTCAGTTCTTTTTACATGTGCCGGCTGGTTAGTTGCGTGCATGCCATAGGATAAACGGATGCGCGGCCAGAAACTAGTCTTTACCTAAAAAAAATTGACGTGATTTGATGTAGCCAATCATCAATACTAAAATGTTGGTGCATAATAGTGTCAAAAGTCATAAATTTCAAAAAAAAAAAGTGTCAAAAGACATGTAATTCAGTAAGTATTGAACTGAAGCAGAGAGGGACGGAGAAGAGAAGAGGCCGGCAGGGGCACCACAGATAGAGGGACGTTATACTGAGGTGCGACGGCACGGACGGACCTGGCGGTCACGGTGCTCATCCACTCCAAGATTCCGGCCCAAACGTTCGATTGCTCACCCAAAAAAACTCTGCTAGGTGGGGGAAAGACCGCCCCACACCGGTATTAAACTAAGAAGAAGCCTGGGCTTTCCGACCGAGAAAATTCCCGAACCCTGGCCCCGCCCTAACACAGGGATCCGTAAACCCTGGGAATTGCTTGGGCCACACACGGTCCTGAGGCCAACCTGGGCCGGTTCTAAACCAGTGCTTTGACACACATGGGGCCAGCGATGGAATTTTTTTTAACCACAGCCTAAAATTCACTCCCACCGGGAGTCGAACTCAAGACCCGTGAAGTGCCGCCGGAATGTCTTTAACCGGTAGGCCAAGTACCCTTTGGCCCAGGCTGCATATTTCACAATTATTGGAATCCAATTTCATATTTCTCCTTAGCCAATTTCTTGTGCTAAGTCTATCTTTGATTAATAACAAAAAAAAAAAAAAAAAAACACCTTGCGAACTTATCCACGGCTTTGATAGCCCAAGGTGGGAAGTCTGTAAATTCATTTTATAATTGGAAAAATGCATAACAAAAAACAAGTCCCCATGGAGAGCAGAGGAGGCCGGGCACTGTCTGATACTCTGATTTCAGTTATTGGTTGGCTTCCATGTAGATAAAGCATTTCTTGCACTGCAGCGTGATATCAATCTGATAAAGAACAGAACACAGTTCAGGAAAAGAACAAAAAAGCAAACATCCATCACACAGAGAACAGCTTCTATTATGGTCTCACCTTCTGAAACAAAATAATGCTATACCACTCCAGATGATCCAGAGTAGTAGAGCCAAAGGGCAAATGATTTTTTTTTTTTTTAAAAGGAGATTAAAAATACAATAAGTAACGGTTCTTTCTTCTACAAATAGGAGTAGTAGTGATTGTGTTAGGAGTTTGATGTCCACCTACAAGTATTGATAAAATAATGAGGAATTGAAGAAAATAAAAACAGTGAATAAATACCATGCATCTTTTTGTCAGGATAAAATGGTCCTTGCACCTCAGGGTTTGATAACACAGCAACAAAAAGGCAAATAGCGGAAGGCCAGTTGGTAGCTCACAAATTTGGATAGTATGTAGCTTTTTTTTTGTTTCTTGTTCATTTCATTTATTACTTGGGAGTCTTCAACAAGTTACATGCTGAGACAATGAAAAAATTTGTAGAAGTATGGTGTTCTACTTCCAGCAAGCATACTGTAGATAACCCAGAGGTAAAAGTTTTGGAGGAGCAACACATAGTAAAAAGCTATTGAACAACTTCAATTTTCTGAGGCAAGTTCAAAGTTACCTACGTATAAAAGTGTGCCAATATTTTAACTGTTATATCCCAATTATGTTTTCAGGCAAATTGGAACCCTTAGCTAGGAAGGACATGAATCCAACAACTTTTCCTGAAACACCAGTACATGAATCCAACAACTTTTCCTCAAACACCACACAAGGACATGAATTATACAAGTTGTTGAAACGGACTAAAAACAATCTATATATGACCCCATGTGTACGATTTGGAAGCGGCGGCACACCACCCATTTCCTCCTCCTATATATTGACCTGCTCTGTGCCATCCTACATGAACTTTGCCTCCTCCTATTAGCCACTACTCGTCCTAGCAAGACGCCTTCACATTAATTCTGGATCAACTAGGTGGGGCTCTCACCCCTCCAAAAAAGTCTTCTGGATCAACTATGGTGGACTCGATCCGCGGGGCTGGTAGCTGGCGCTCCATTTTTCGAAAGCGTACCCATTGGCACGTGCTTCATTAAGGGAAAATAGAGTTTTACACGTCGCACACTTTAGCCAAAACAATTGGCCGAGGCGCACGAAAACACACATACAGGAATCACCGGCTAAAACGGTGGCGCATTACGGTTGTACTAAAAAGTTAAACAAATGTGCGGCGAAAGTTGAGGGCGGCGGCGTCGCGTCTCAGACTCAAATCAGAATCTCCCCCGATGGGCAGCAAAGCACCGGGCCGCATCAAGGGGAAGATCTCGCGCGATACGCCTTTTGCCGGATGAAGCGGCTTTCACGAAAGTGCTCCTGAGCTTACCATAGCTCGGGGCCAGGCGCCGCCTCGACTGGCGTCCCTCAAGCTTGTTGAGCACCTCCAGCAAAGTTGACCGCTCCCGTTGTGCCGGAGGAGGGTCGTGCTTCGGTTGCTTCGCATGAGCACGACGTGCTTTCCAATCTTCGATAGGGACCTTGGACGAGCGGAGGGTGGGGTGGCCGCTCAGGACGGGCTCGTCGAGCGGGAGGGTGAGCGACGCCGATGAAGTCTGGGACGGAAGCGGTGGTGGGCACGACCGCTTGCTCCCGAACCGATCCCGGGGCGGCGGGTCCGACGCCAATTGGGAGGTAGTGGCGGTTGGAGGCGTCGTGGTGTCCTCGGCGTCGGGGACTCCCGACTCATCCCCCCGGCCGGCGGCCGAGGGGAGTGGGAGGATCCCGCGCACATTCTCGCCCGGGAGGACGGCTCGGCATCCTCGAAGGCTGCGTGGAACCTCGCAGCGAGAGAGGGGTCCGGGGTAGGCGGCGCGTGCACAGGGTCGCTGGTCCACTTGCTGGGATCGGACACGCCGCGCCCGCCTCTCCGGCGGTGGTCGCGAGCAAATTTGGCGAGCCGGCCGGTCGCCGCGACGCGGTATCCGGTCGTCATCGACCACTTCGTGTCCTCGCCACGCGGTGGAGCAACCGGGCGCGGAAGGAGCGGCGGCGTCGGCGGTGGAGCATCCACGGGTTAGTCAAGGAGTGCGGGCAGCCGAAAGGCTCGCACCTACCGCGATTCGACATGTCGGCTCCGGTGGGTCGAAGTGAAGCGTCGTCGGCAGGGCGGCAACACGTCTGGACCACGGGCCCCTCAAGACACCTCCGCATGGGCTGGCTGCGGGAAGCCCCCGCCCTCGACGGCGAGAGGCAAGGTGGGGGCGGCGGGTGCGAAGGCGGATCCGCCAAACATGGCGGGAACCTTCGAGTCATCCGCCTCCGCGGCGCGGCGCCGACCATGCGCAAGGGTGAAGGTGGCTCCAACAGTATTGGCGAGGGTGGCACCGGGGTGGACGGCGGCGCGACGAGGGAGGCCACGAGCTCCTCAAGCATTGGGTCCACCCAAGCGGGGGGCACCGCAACCTCACATGAGATGAGCGAGCGGGTCCGAAGATGCGACGGCTTCCACGACGGAAGTAACGACCACTGCGACCTTGGGCCCAGGGCCCGACGCGTTCCGCTAGGGCGATCCTCCAAGAAGAGCTTGATGTGGTGGAGGCCACACGAAGCCTTGACCAGATGGAACCCACGCAATGTCAGAGGTAGGTGGCGGTGGTGCAGACGGCTGAGACTCCGGCCGAAGTGCAGGCTCCACCTGCGGTGGTGGAGTAGTTGGAGCTGAAGTGGTGGGCTGTCGAACTGCAGCCCGCTGGCCCCGCCGCTGCGATTCACGGGGGTGGCCGGAACATCCGCGCAGATGAGGCAGCGTGGTGGAAGGCGACATGTCGCGGCGACGTGGTCCTCCGCGAGGCAATTGAAGCAGAGGCCAACGAGGTAGGCCGGGACTCGACGTCGACGGTGGCGCGAGACGGTGGCGGGAGCGCGATGGCGTGCTTTCGGGCGGTGGAGGACGCGCTGCCAAGCCCGCGCATCCGGCACGGTCGCCCGACGGCACGACCGACCGGTCGAAGGTGGGCGGGCCGCAGCGACGCGGTCCGAGAGCGAAAACGGCGAACCGTTCCGACGCCGCTGGGGCCGGACCATCCACGTGCCCCGCTAGGCGCCCGAGGCCCGCCGCTGGGGCGGCGCCGTGCTGCGGGCTTGCGCGTGCGAGTGGGAGGCACGGCGGTAGCGTCGGTCGCCAAGGCGATAGCGGCCGTGCCGACTTCGATGCCGAGGCGAGTCCGCGAACGGCAGCGCATCGTATGCCCGGCTACCGGTCGGGCAAGACGGAGAGTCCACGATGAGCCGCACAAAGGTGAAGCGGGTGTGCCGCCACCTCCACATCGGCGTCGTTGTCACTGTCATGTCGAGACGGCGCCCTCAGCCCAACGACGCTTCGACCTGCCGGGAGTCGCCCGAGTAGCAGTGGGGCGACGCGCTGGAGGTGGGTGGCGACGCCGGGCGAAAGGCCGCGACGAGCACAACATCCGCGTCCAGCAACGGCAGGTGGCCGTTGCGGACGGCGGCGCCATGAGGGAGACAGAGACGTCCTCCACAAACTCGCCATCCTCGACGCCCACGACGGGGCGACTACGAGGGTCACAGGAGCCCCCCTCGACAAGGACGCCGCCCAGGTCGCCCCTGGAGCCCGTCTCGCCGCAGCGGCGGGATCCACAGGACGGCGGCGACGCCCGACGGGCGGGGCGGCTGCGGTGACGTGAGCCTGTAATGTGTAAGAGAGGGTGACGATATCATACACATTACGACAATAAGCAACGTGCCCACTCTGCTGAGTAGGAAATGCTTGTTTCGGATGAGGTTTGCTGAGAGAAACAAACGTTAAATTAAACTTTAGTGGTACCCACCGCAACCCACCGATAAACGTTAAATTAAACTTCCGGTGGCAGGCCGTCGCTCCAGAGTCGTTAATCCTCATCAGATTAGTCTCGCCGTCTCAGCACCGTCGATCTGTGTATGTTAATTAGCCAATCAGTGCGTAGCACGGATCAGGATCGGAGTTTGGATTAATCACGTCCGATCGATATAGCTATGTGACGAACTCGGTCTCTGTCACGAACTCAGGACCATGTCGATCGATCGCCTACTTGACCTGATCGACCGATTGGCTAACCCTAACCAAGCTCTATCATATCGCAGCTAGCAGCTAACTACAATTACAAGATCTATTCGATGCGTGTTCATCATCGCAGCACTTGTTTACTGTGTAGTTGTGTATTCATATATCGACGTTGATTGTGTTGGCCTGTTGTAACATGATCGAGTACGTACATTGTATGCGTGGTATGATTGACAGTTTGCTACTTTACCAATTAATGCAAATGTATTGAATTGGCTCGCTTGACGATCTAATTAACCATGAAGACAGACGACCTGGCGTGTTTTCTCATTTTTTTGACCGAACCGGTCGGGGTGTCCCCGACTTTTTTTTTTTTTTAATTAAATGAAAAGAATTGTTACAAAGAAGGTTTACAAGGCATCCAGGCCCAAAGGAAAAGAAAGGATAAAACTATACATGGCTATATCTCCAAGCTGAGAGTAGGTTTCTTCTAGAGGGTTTGGCCTTGATACACACCAGGCCCAAATTTTTCAAAAAAAAAAATCCTTTTCCACACAACAAGTTCCCTTTGTCCATAGTCAAAAACAATGTTGTTTCCTCACTTTCCAAATCGACCAACAGACATTCATCAAGATTTCCCTGAAAATAACATTAAAGTTTCTTCTCGGGGCTGAGATTCAGGTTCCAGTCGATGTTGATAGATGACCAGCGCATCCTGCTGAAAGTGCAATCAAAGAATAGATGCAAGTAAGTTTCTTCACAATCAAGGTTACACAGCACACAACTGTAGCAATCAAGTACCATATTTTTTCTCTTCAAGATGTTTCTAGTATTAAGTCTGTCTCTGACTAGAAGCCAGAAGAAGAACTTCTGATCTCCAAGGTTGCTTGATGCCCAAATAGAGGAGAGGTTGGAGAGTGGTCCATTAGTGTAGAGTAGGCCATTTTACTGTTGTATTTGTTTGAACCCCAAGAGTAGGTCCAGACATCTCCATTGTCTTCACTGAGGTCAAGGTTCTCCAAGATGAGACTGAGTTCCTCATATTGCTGGGAGGCTATTGGTGACAGTGTTGGGCTGAAGATCCTTTCAAATTCTTTTGTGAGAAAGAACCTGACAGGACATTTTGGTTTCCATGTGTAAGAGAAGAGCTGAGGGAATTTTTCCAACATAGTCTGATCACTCCAATTGTCTGGCCAGAAAAGAATACTATTGCCAAAGTTTGGGTGCATTTTGTAAGGCCTTTGAATTTTTCAAAGAGCTTTAAGACATCTTTCCACTAGAAAGATCCAAATCTTGTCCTGGCATGAGGTAGAGTGTCTGTGTTTGTGTACAATTTATTCCAAGTCAAGTTAGGGACGTGTTTTCTCATCTAGCTCACACTTATGTAAAAACAAATCTAATCAAGACCCGTCTTAACTCGCGTTAGAGACGCGGTTCAACACAGCTCCCATAACATGTGTGTGATAACCTCAAAACATAGACATGTGAGCATGCGTCTGTGATGAGTACATATCACAGCGAAACGGTCTTCGTGCATAAATCGGAAGTAACATGCCTTAATTTGTGACTGAATTGATAAGTATAGAAAATAGGAAGCCTGTTAAAATTTTCATCATCAGTATATTACACATACACATCTGGTCATGATCTCATAATACATAGAGACATACCAAAAAATTATACAAGTTCTCGGAATGGAATAAAAATTTAAGACCTTGATGGATAACAATCATGTAGTTAGCAACGGGATGGTAAGACCCGTGTGGGACATACACACACCTCCATAACTATCGATGAGACCCACACACCTCCTATAGTTCTTCGCAAGCATCAACTTTGGTTCCTTCCTTGAGCCCCTCATCCAAGCGGCCTGTAATGTGTATGATATCGTCACGCGTACAAAGGACTACTACTTGGGGTAGGGTGACGCGCCTGGGAGCGCTCCATGCCGGTGTGCATGGCGAACGCCCAAAGCACGGTGATGAGCTCAACTCCTTCCACTAGGATATCCGCATGCGCTTTCACATGCTCCTCATCGCTCGCCGCTGATGGCGCCACGTAGACAACCAGCTCCGTCCAAACAGCGGACAGTGCCCTCCAGCCGTCCTCACGATCATCATAAAACAAGTCATAGAGCTGCCTCGCTAGTCATAAGCCTCTGTATACAACTCCAGTTTCATCAGGATCAACATATCTTAGATTCTGGGCCCTTGATCTTTCGAAAAAATGATTCTGGGCCCTTGCTAGCAACTTCCTCAGCTCCTCCTTGGCTTCCTTGAGGACGAGCTCCGCTTTTGCCCGTCTGTCCGGTAGTAGCTCCGGGTGGAATACCACTAGGTAAGCACAGTACCGGGACAAGCTCACTGCAGCTACCTTGGAACTTCCTCCACCACGTGCGAACCACTCGTCCACCAGGGATGTGGCGATGTGCCATGTGAGGATCACCTCAGTGACGCTCTCGCTCCGATATGCCCACAAATGGTAAGGACTAATACTCTGCCTGCAGGCCCGGCCAAGTGCAAGAGGAGCATAGCTAGAATGTTCCGCCAGCCATCCCCCAATCGATAGCTCCAGATAGGTTGTCATCGGCACACTTTTTTATGTTGAGATACAGTGTGCCAGGCACCAAGGCCGCTATGAGCCGCGGCCCATGGTGGTTGGACAAGAGGGAAAACTGCTTCAGCCTGATGTTGGTGTACTTACTCGTCTTCCTCCGTACCCATAAGATCCAACGGAAGGCGCTACTGACGAGGCTGCTCTGGCGCCAGGTTACGATAGGGGTGGAGCGGGTCGATCCACAGGTTCATCGAACCAGCCCAAAAATAGAATCAAATGGGCCCCTAATGCAATCCACGACATGGCAAAGGAGCAGTGGATAAGAACCATCCAAACCAATGGATCGAGTGGGTCGAACCCTGTCAAGCGGCGCGCTGCGGCGGCGGCGGCGTCAACACGTTGTTGCTCCCGCAGCGAGTTCGGACCCAGCGACAGCGCGCGACTGCGCGAGTTCGACGGCGCCAGCGACAGCGACCGCGCCGCCGTGGAACACCTCGAGCGCGCATGCGAGGTCGGACCCAGCGCCGGCAAGCTCTGCCTCTTCACCGACCTCCTCGGCGTCCGCCACTCCCCGGCCTTCCTCATGCTCGTACACGTCTCCCGACCACCCGCCGCCGCTGCTCGCATGCATCCATCCAGCCATTGCATCGCTATGTATAGCTCCTCCATCGATCCATCCATCCATCGCTCAAGTGCATACGTGCGAATGCCTGACACAGGTCGCGGAGTCCGCGGCGAGCGGGGAGATCGTCGGCATGGTGCGCGGCTGCGTCAAGACCGTGGCGTGCGGTGGGCGCGGGCAGGACGACGACCTCTTCTCTAAGGTGGCCTACCTCCTCGGCCTCCGCGTGTCCCCGGCGCACCGGCGCTGCGGATGGAGGAGTGGTTCCGGCAGTCCGGCGCCGAGTACGAGCCACAGGAGCTCATACGTGGAGCGATCCATAATATCCATCGGTTCCCCATTGGTTCAGCAGCTACTAAAAAGGATGATCCGGTGCACCTTCACTAATTAAATGGATGTTTGGTTCAGTTGCGGTTCGCTCCATGGAGCAACCACGCCCATCGTGAGCGCCAGGTGGGTTTGGTCATGTAGCTGCAGAGCATGGATATGATAAACCAGTTGGAGATGAGGGCGGAGAGGAACTCACATATTTCCTCGGAGAAGAAGACGAGTAGTAGAATAAGAGTGACTAGGAGGTCCAGGGTGAAAAAAAAGGCCGGGCGCGAGTGGCCAGCTCTGACCAGAGCACAGATGGCTAGCTTGGCAAAGCCAGGCTGCAGAGCATAGTTGTCGGCACTCATGCTGCTCAGGGGATGTCGGCATGCCCTTTCACAAGCGCCTCATCGCTCGCCGCCGCTGGTGGAGACACGTAGACAAGCATCTCCGTCCAAACATCGGCTAGTAGCTTCCATCCCGCTACATCAAACTTGTCATCATGACCATGGAACCGAATACAGAGCTCCTTCGCTAGTCTTATGCCTCTGTGTACAACTCCAACTTCTTCAGGAAACAGTACAATTCCATCTTCTTCTGAGCCTATGGATTCTAATAGCTTCTGGGCCCTTGCTCGCGGCAATGATAGGTAGTAACCCCAGAAGCCAAGCAAATTCCTGAGCTCCTCCTTGGCTTGTTTGAGGACGAGCTCAGCTTTAGCCCGTCTGTCCGGTAGTAGCTCCGGGTGGAATACCACTAGGTAAGCACAGTACCCGGACAAGCTCACTGCGGCTGCAGCTTCGTTCATCGTCCCTCCTCTACTACGTGCAGCATCCTCCACCAGGCATGTGGCGATGTGCCATGTGAGGATGACCTCAGTGACGCTCTCGCTCACATATGCCACATATGCCCACCTAAGATCATTATGCAGCCTGCTGGCCCAGCCAAGCCTTACTGCAATAGGAGCATGGTCAGAATAATAATGATGTTCATTCAGTGCCAGACCTCGCCCAATCAAGTACTTGAGATAGTTTGTCATAGGCACACTTTTTATGTTGAGATACAGTGTGCCAGGCACCAACGCCGCTATGAGCCGCGGCCCACGGTGGTTGGACAAGAGGTAAAACTGCTTCAGCCTGATGTTCGTGTACTTACTCATCTTCCTGCGTACCCAGAGGACGATGAAAAACAAGGTGCGACTGATGAACCCACTGTAGCGTTTGGTCATTAAGCCGTAGAGCATGGATATGATACACCAGTTGGAGATGAGGACGGTAAGTAACTCACATATTTCCTCAAAGAAGAAGATGATGAGTAGAATAAGAGTTACTAAGAGGTCCAGGGTGAAAAAAAAGACCGGACGCGAGTGTGGCGCTCTGACCAGCATGCAGATGGCTAGCTTGGCAAAGCTAGGCTGCAGAGCGTAGTTGTCGGCGCTCATGCTGCTCAGGGCATGGCTCACGTCTCCCCCTACCGCAGACAGCAACGGCGATGAGGCAAAGGACGAGTACAACTACGGGGACAAGGAAGTAGTTGACCAAGATAAACAAGGGGCTGGCAAGGACGACAGGGACTACAGAGTGGTAGTACTCGTGAAGAACTTCACCTCATCAGCCATCACCGAGAAAAGTGCTCCGACGTCCTCACCATCACCATCTGCATCGTCGCCGCGGAGGCGGAGGTCCCTACTCAACAAGATTTTGCGGCAGTTGCGGGCTTCTTCGGCTGTTATCGGCGGCAAGTGCTCGAACCTCCGACGAAGCAACTTGAAGAGAGCAAACGAAAGGCAGACTCCCCTAATATCGCCAAACTCAAGGTAAGTTTGGTGAAGGGGAAGGCGCCAGACTTTACCAACAGTGATGATGCCGCTGTCAACCTCGTCGTCATTATAACCATGGGCGTTGATGTTGATGTTCAGCCTATAGCCATCTGCAGTGACCTCCCCACCAGCTTCTCTTCCCCATCACAATGTAACGGCATCTCTTCAAGAGCTCGTCTGACTCGTCGTGGGTCTCCTCCATGCGTGGCACTATTTTAGCCATGTAGGAGGTGATGAGCCAGGACTTGTCGGGGGTAAGAGCGCTTCTCGACCTCGGTGAAGACGATTCTCTGCAACAGTTTCACAGCACAAAGAATCCAGAGGACACTGAACACCGCCTTCCGCCCGGGGCTCGTGATGTTGAAGTAGACAAGGCTTCCCAGCCAGACAACTCGACCAGCACGCTGGATGCTGCTGGAGTAGGATCCCCACATGCGCATCTCGTCCACCTTCTTGCGGAGGAGCTCCACCAGAAGCATCCAGGTGAGGATCACCCGAGCCCTCACCGAGAGGTCATCACTCGCCGCCGACCGCTGACAACCACCACCACCCGCCGCGTCCTTGGCCTCTGAGAAGAGGTAGGACATGACGGGGAGGAAGAGGGCGAGCGCCGAGGAGAGGAAGAGCCGGAGGTTGGGGCTGAGGACGGGGCGGAGGTCGAAGGTGCCACACAAGAAGAGCGCGATGAGGATGAGCATGATGATGGGGGCGGAAATCATCGTAATCAGCTCTTGTTGGCCGCCACCATTGCCGGCGTCATAGGATGCTGTGAGGTTACTGATTTTCCAGATCACCTCGTTTGTTTGGCAGAAGCCTGTTTGGTTACTGTTGAAAAAGTAGGACATAGCTCTAAGAAGCTAAGAAAGTAGGAATGGTGATTTGGTTGCCCCCTGGTTGCAGTGATGCGGCTGTGAAGGCGCCTTCCATGTATGCTTATATAACCACAAGCTTTGGGAGTTTTTTGCTGGTTTGCTACGCTCTTGATGAAAAAGTAGGACAATGCTGATTTGCTACGCTCTCACTGACATCCGTTGCTAATGGAGCTTTTTGCTGGTACATATAAAGTATAGTGAACCTTTGGGAGCAGCATGATTTGCATTATTTGGTTTTGCAAGTAATGAGGTCACGATCCACGATCGATCTAATATATTTGGTTTTGTGGCCAGCTGGAAATAACTAAAGCAACCTTCAACCAAAGGAGATGCTCAATTGATGATCGGTTCCGCCGACCGACGATTCTGTCACCATCCAGTCGACGTGACAAAGTCTGTTGCTTTAACTTTTTTTTTTAGAATTTGAGGGCCTCTGCCCCTGCCTTTAGGATTACCAAAGACAAACGATTTTAGTTCATTACAGCATTTGGGTGGGTTACACCCTCCTAACCAAAACAAAGTTCAAACGTTGACACGCAGGTCAAGCTCGACAGTACTGACATATCAAACTTAAGCATGGCATTCACATTATCTCAACATTCTCCCACTTCCACCAAGATCTTCCCTGTATTTCATATTCTGCATCTTGTCCTTCTGGCCCATTCAGACCAACTTGACCAGGTACTGGCCAGTCTTTGCTTCCATTGGCGACTTGAAACATGAGCATTCCTCACTTGTCTTCAGCTTGCTTCATCCAGAAATACCTTGACCCTGCTGGGGTTTTTCCACCTGATAGCTGATCCCTTTCTGGGGTTGTGCTTGAAACTGTTCCTGTCTCCCTTTACCTCCCTGTTTTGGCCCTCTCGGCCTGGATCCCTGCTTGTTGAACTCACTTTGTTGATTGAATTGCATATGCTGTGGTGGGTGAGGTGGAGGAGGAGGGTGCGGGAACGGCGGTGGGTGGTGGTGAGGGAAGTAGCCATACGGCCCTTGTGGTGGAGGCATGAGCCGAGGCGGCCCCATGGGGTCGTAGGGCGGTGCCGGCCATCCTCCTCCTCCCCAATATCGCCCCAAGAGCGCGATGAGGATGAACATGATGATGGGGCCGGAAACCATCGTCATCAGCTCTTGGCCACTGTTGCCGGCGTCATAGGATGCTGTGAGGTTACTGATTTTCCAGATCACCTCGTTTGTTTGGCAGAAGCCTGTTTGGTTACTGTTGTAAAAGTAGGACATGGCTCTAAGAAGCTAAGAAAGTAGGAATGGTGATTTGGTTGCCCCCTGGTAGCAGTGATGCGGCTGTGAAGCACCTTCCATGTATATACTTATATAACCACAAACTAGCTACGCGCTCACTTACATCCATTGCTAATGGAGCTTTTTGCTGGTATATAATATACAGCATAACATATAATAATTAACTTTTGGGAGCAGCATGATTTGCATTAACTGGTTGCAGGTCATGAGGTCACGATCCATGATCGAGCTAATATATTTGGTGTTTTGTGCGTGGCCAGCTGGAAATAACTAAAGCAACCTTCAACAAAGGAGATGCTGAATGTGTGTGTGTGTGGGGGGGGGGGGGGTGGGGGGACACATACTTTCATTTTAGAACGGGGGAAGGAACCCTGGTCGTCCGGTTAATCCCGGAAAACCGGCCTAAAACCACCATATAGGGGGTTGACACATACTTTCATTTTAGAACAGGAAGGAACCCTGGTCGTCCGGTTAATCCCTGGAAAAACCGGCCTAAAACCACCATATATGGCACATGCACAAAAACACAAGGAAGACATGAAGAAAAAAAATACAACGCCGTAACACGTGAACTCTTCAACGATGCCTCCAGGGGATGTGGGTGCCGTGACAACACCACCATCGTCGCCCAAGCAAACACCGAGCTTGGCAAAGCTTTTCGCCCGAGTCTTTGTGCTAAGAAGTTGATCGGGGTGGTCAAAGCAGGATCACCATAGCACAAGAGGTTCTTCGCTGACGCCTTCAAGAAGGAGATTACCGTCACCGCCCGGGAGTAATCTGGGCTAAGCTTTTCGCCCAAAACCCGTGGAGGAGGCTACATCGAGTTCTTTGTCGGATGAGCTCATCGTGCTGCCGCCACCACTTGCTGGTTGCCGCCACACATCGCGGAGCCATTCAGACTCACCCGCGACGACGGGAGGCGCGCGTCGACAGCTTTGCCACAAGTCGCGGAGCCGCTTGGACTCGCTCGTGATGATGGGAGGCGTGCACCGATAGCGCCGCCGCCGCCACAAGTCGCGAAGCCTCTCGGACTCACCAGCGGCGGCCGGGGAGGCGACACTGCCAGCACGGCCGCCGCCACATGTTGCGGGCCTCTCGGACTCGCCAGCGCGCGAGGCCGGCAACAGTATCGGTGGTCCGGCATTTCGTCGAGCGCCGGGCGCACCATCTACCGGAAAAAGCACCGCGATGTGTAACAACACACTCACGGACCACATTGTCGACTTTGCACGGAAACGAAGGTGCGGCAGCATGGGCCGTAAGACCACCCGGATGACCCCCGGCCCCTGCCGCTCGATGACGGCTCGAGGCAGCGCAACCTGCGCCAGTCCCTCCGCCACCGCCAGCGCGGGGTGGAGCGCCGCCTATCACAGGAGGAACGCGACAGAGGAACCCTTCTCGTCGGACCATCGCCGAGGAAGATGGTGTAGTGGGAGGAGGAGCAACGGGGAGGAAGGGGAGCCATTGGCTGCAGCACCAAGCAGATCCGGCGGCACGGACTGCAGATCGATGGCTAGGGGCCAGAATCCGCCCGCCCGGTCAGCTGTCGTGGGGCGCAGCTCACCACTCGTCGTCGGCGGGGCGAGGGGGGGGGAGCGAGCTGGGAAACACCCCACCACCACCTTCCTTGCTGCAACGCGGTTGCCGGCGGTGCGCTCCGATGGCGGCGAGGAGGGCTGTTGAGGAAGCGGAGCGTGGTGACGGCGGCGGCGCTAGGTTTTGCCCGAGTCACCCCCGAGGGGCGGCATAGCGGTGTGTATCCCACCTCGGATTTTTCAGCAGAGCAATTTCATAATACATTTTGACATGCTCAATTGTCGATCGGTTCCACTGACCGACGATCGATTCTGTCACCATCCAGTCGACGTGACAAAGGCTGCTGCTTTAACTTTAAGCCTGTAACCTTCAACGTCTCAACTCTCAAGAGACGATACTTATCTAGTAATCAGATCCTCGGCAGTCAGGGGTAGTTCATGATGACATGATTGCTTGGCACTTTGATACAAAGGGAATTTCAAAAGACGATACGTGCTTACTCCCTCTGTCCCACGGAGTCTGTCGTTCTAGGAGCCGACTGGTGTCCCACGGAGATTGTCGTTCTAACTTCTGCATGTCTGACACCACCTAAGGAGCAGTAGTACTACGCTGCCAATCCACTCACCCTTGCCCATTCTCACTCAGCATTCTCTCTCTTCTTTACTGTAGTACTACTCCACCAAACGTGGCGACGCGACCGACCAAGGTGGTAGTGCTTGCGGGCGGGCCGCGGAGCTCGCGTGGTGGTGGGCGGCGAGGGCGGCACCGCCGGACCATCGCGCTGGGGGGCGGCGGGCGCGACTTCGGCGTGGAGGCGGCGTAGAGCCGCGCTGGGGCAGCGAGGGGTGCGTCGGGGCGTGTGTTTGTGGCGTTGAGGCCGCGATGGCCATGGCCACCGGCCAAGCCAACTCCGCCTTGTCCTTGAGATCCGGCCGTCTTTGGGATCAGGCGGTGCACTCCACCGAGATCCGTCGGAGGCTGGGCGGGCCCATGTGACGGAGAGGAGAAGCGCAGGGGCAGGCGTGGTCGCGGCGACAAAGAGGAGGTCGGCGTGGCCGCGCAGTGGGAGAGGAGCACAAGGGCGACATTAGCACCAAAGGCGATTTGGATTTGGATTAGAGAGAGAAGAAGGGGAGAGAGAAAAGCAGGGGAGAGAAGCAGCGCCTGAGCTGAGCGAGAAGCAGCGGGACCAGCATAGGGGTCATAGGCCTCCTTAATACCCGTGCCCGGTCCGAAAACGTCAAACTTACTGGGACGGAGGGAGTATCTAGGAATTAGATCCTCTGCAGTTAGGGGTAGGTCATGATGACATGATTGCTTCGCACTTGATACAAAGGGAATGTTTTCATTGAAATCGCCTTATTATGTGCTTGATGAAATGATGATGAAAAACATCGGTCCAAGGTGCGACAGAAGGGAGAAAGCAGTAGTAGCTGGAATGCAAAAAAGCCAGGGACAAGTTTTATGGTGCAAACTGTGGAAGCTTCCTTGTCCTCCAGACACTTTATGTGGCGATTTGCTCGGAATAGTCTAGCCCTGAAGACGAACATTAAAGAGAAGGGGAATGGGGATTGCAGCTTGATACTAGAGGCTATTGTTTCCTCAATGCAGATTTGTCGAACGTTTCTGGACGTCCCTAGAAGCAATGCGGCTGAATCTGTTGCAGCACAACTCGGCGTGGGATGTGGCCATGGAGGTGGTTTCCCTGAAGAGGACAGTCTCAAAATTGTGTTCCTTCTTTAGAAATGGTGGACTGTAAGAAACAAGGGCTGCAGGTGAGGTGCTCAGGATGACTGCGCATCCAGTCAAAGCGACAGTCATCGTGAATAGTGATCATGGCCTTGAAGCCGATTTTTCTTTTTCAATTTAGCTCTTTTTCTTGTCAAAGTTTTACATTTATACCCCTGACTGTAAAAAACCTATGTTTAAACCATGAGCTCGGCGCCCACTGCACCAAGATAACACATCCAAGCGCCATAGGTTGTGGCGCCGAGGTAGGAGTCCAGGGATTGAGTGGCTGATAACATGACACTGACATGGCCAGAGATCGGTGCCATGTTCCATGGCATCGACCTCCCCATGAAGCACCTCTCCCTCTCTCCCCCCATACGTTGCACGGCTCCTCCCTCCCTCTTGGAGCACGGGGGCCGCCGCCGGCCTCTCTATTCTCCCATATGGCTTTTCTCTCGCGAGGAGCACAGAGCCGATTGCAGGAGGTCCTAGCTAGCGTGGAGCTTCGCGGCGGCAGAGAATGGATCGCGCGGCGGCCGGAGGCCAAATCCAGAGAGAGAAGGCGGATTTCGGTGGCGGCACATGGCTCCTCACTTGACTATGGCATCCACCACAAGATCTGGTGGCGGCACGCCGCCTTCCTGCCCGACAGCTGGCTTGACCACCGCATCCACCGGGCGCATGGAATGTGGTAGAGATCTTGCCATGCCAACGTATGTAGCACGACAACATTATTTGTCATGCTCAGATCCGTAAATTATTTTAGGCGTAGTTATTGTTAAAATATTTAATAAAAAGGATTGATAAAAATATAAAAAATCCGTTATTGGCCATAGGCTCACCGACAACATGGCAAATAGTGGAACAATTGTTGGTATATATACAATATAGAATATGTAATTTATTATCTTACTAGTGCTACTTCCACCGCCATATACTAGGAGCCACATGCATCAAGTAAGGAATAACTTTTTCTCAAATGCTTTGCATTGGCTGCAAGTAATGAGGTCATGATGGACCTATCAGCTTTTGTCATCCCCAAGAAGGTTCCAAGACAATGCAGAGACCACCTGGAAATAACTAAAGCAACCTTCAACTAAAGGAGATGCTCAAGCTTAATTTGACTGAGGGCCACCGTCCAAGTCTGACGTGACAGGCAAAGGCTAGTTTAAGGTTCTAACCTTCATCGAGGAGCACATGTTAACCGGATACCTTTTCTTTGCCTAGACACGTTAACGCGCACATGTATACAGTAACTTTTTATTTCGGACCTACATGCTTTGCATTGGTTGCAAGTAACGAGGTCATGATCGACGACCTAACCTATGAATACCTTGCTGATCCAGCTTGGAACACAGGAATCTGTACACACTTGAAAGACATGACTTTCTTTTAGACTAAACTCCAACTTGGAACATAGGACTTCCTTTTAGATTATAGTCCTACTTGCAATACAGGAATATGTACACACTTGAGAAATGAACTACTGGTTTTGTACTTTGTAGACCCAGGTAGTGAACTCAGTTTTTTTTGATTGATTATTTGCAAGACTGCCCTTGTTTTGAGGTCCAATTGCGCACATTGTCCTCTTTTTAAAACTTTACACGTTTGCCCCTGTTTTTAGTCTTCTAATTGCATCATTGCGTTAAAACATGCACTTTGAGCTCAAGCAAGAGGAAATTGCATGTTTTGAGGGTTTTAACTCCATAGTTAAAAGGCTAAATAAACTACTATGGAGTTGTTTTAACTCGATGAAACAACTCCATAGGTGAAGCCAATCTATTTTTTTAGCCTTTTACTCGAGTGCCATTATAAAAGATGAAAATTAGCGGACATTGCGACACTCGCGTCTCCCTCGTGTCGCCTCCCTTGGGGGGAGCCTCGCGCCGCCACCAAGCTTCGCCTCTCCCGCCCGCCGCCCCGCTCCTCGTCGGCGGCGGTGGGCAGCGGGGAGGGCCCAACAAGGCTCCCCAGCGTCTCCCTCCTTCCCGGTGCCTCCTCGTGCTCCTCTCCCCCAACCCCCAACCCCACTCCTCCTCCCCGGCGCCGCCGGCCGCCGGATCCGGCCCTCCCCGGACGGTCCAGCCCCCATGCGGCGGATCCGCCGCCACCCGCTGTCTTCGGCTAGGGGCACCGATGGCGGACGGACCTAGGCTTGGCCCCGCCCGGCCGGACCTTTGGCGGGCGGCGCCGCCAGCTCCGGTGTCTTGGCGGCGGCTATGCGGGTGGCGGTGGCCCCCTCCTCACCGGTGGTGGGTCGATGGACGGCCTTGGCTAGGCCTCGCGCTGGCGGGGGCCCGTGTCAACGGGCGGAGCCACGGCAGCGACGCTCTTTTTCCTCAACACCCACGCTGGCACGGGGGTGCGCCACGAGACCGCCCCATGTGGGCGACACTAGCCCCATCTCTCGCGGTCGTGCGGCGGTTCCGGTTTGTGGTGGCGCGCAGGCGAGGCCCGCGCCACCACGCTGGCCTGTGCGCAGACGAGTTCGCGCCACCACATTCCCGGGGTCAGCGGTGACAACTTTGTGCGGGCGGTCTTTCTTGGGCTGCCGATGCAATGGTAGACTGTCAAGGGTGTGGCAGCTATGGATGACAACACTGGGTGAAAACCCCCTCTCCCAAGCCTTGCGCCTTGGGCCAACGATGGTGGCGCCCCGCGTCATTACCTTCTTGAAGGCGTCGTCCTTTCGTTCCGTCGTCGCGGCTGCCGGGGCTATGGGAATGAAAGTTCTAGTGGGTGCTTCTCAACGCAGCTGGCGTCTGCGGGCGTCATCCCTTCTTAAAGGCTCCGTTGAACCCATCGAGCTCCGTGTCGCCTTGCAGTTCTGCCCCAACCTTCAATGTCACCTCGCCCGTCCCGCCCCTACGATTGGCGTCGGAATTGTGGCCCGCTGCCGTTCGGCCGGCCTTGTTCCAGGTTGACGATCGTCACCGCCGTCGTTGTTGTGCCGTCGTGGACCCCGATGTCGCGTTTCGGCGACTGGGACTTCCATTGCACATTTTGCTCGCGTCCCATGGGCTTGGCGAGGCGTCTTTGGAACTTGCCTAACGACTCAACCTGACTGTCCCGCGGATATCGACGCCATCGTTGTCGCCGTCGTCGTTGTTGGCCGTGGGCCACCGGCGTCACACTCGGCTTGGAGTCACCTCGGGGGTTGACGTCATCATCGCCGCCATCGTCGTTGCATCGCCGTGGGCCACCGACGTCGCACTAAGATCCACCTCGGGCAGTCGTTGCGGTGTGTGATGCCCCTTGATGCTCGGTCGTGTGGATTTGGCGACCGGGACTTCCCTCCATTCGGTCGGCGTCTCCCGAAGTCTTGCCTAGCGATGCCTTTTCGCCTAGAGTGTTGTCTTGGGTGGCTCGGTGATGGGCTCCTCTTCTTCTTGCTTCGGTAGCTGTTGCTGCCTTTTGTTGTGACCCACGCCTCGTGGTTGTGTGGAGTCGTGTTGTGTTATTTGTGTTGTGTTGTGTTGTACTGTTTATTCAGCCGGTCTCGGCTTCTTCTCTTAATGAAAAAGACACGTGAAGACGTGTTCGAGAAAAAAAAAAGATAAAAATCCCCTGTGTACCTCATTGAAAAGATGAAAAGATCTTCTATACCGCCTGTATTTGATCGAAAGTATACATTTAAGTTTGACCTTGGAAAGCCTTTTGATTCATGCTGCAATAACTGAAAAAAAAATATAAATTACTGAATGCGTAAACCAACCTGAACAGGGTCACCTTCCACGATGGTGTCGTGGTCTCGTGGATCAGTTTCTGCAGGCGGCCAAACCAATCCTCCCCCCCCCACCCCAGGCTTGGGTCAGCGGCGGCCGAATGCATAATAAGATTGTTTAACATTTCATCAGAGAGTGCCAGGATAAAAGAGATTCATTTGCTTATCTTCTGAAATAAAATGCAAAGTATTTTCAACTGGGAACAAGAACCACATCAAGAGGGAGTAACCAAAAAAATGTGTTCTTGTGTTGAATCTGTTCACAAATCTCTTCAGCTTCTCCAGCTTCTCTTCAGCTTCTCTTCAGCTTCTTCAGCTCGTCACCGGCTGCCGAATCGCCTACAATTCCGGCTGCCCAGTCGCCTCACGCTGGGAATCACTGCAGCCGGCCGGTTGAAGGCTACTGTTCAAATAATAGTCTGCTTAAACTATCTAGTGATCTAACCATCCTGGAAAATGAGGAGACACTGTCACATCTTGATCCTCGTCGCTGCAGAAATCATGACGAATGCATTTTCATCTAACCTCTCGGCTACTCAGTGGCCTGTCGGTAAATCAGTGGCCGAAAGGCAACCAGTCGGCTCCTCACTGTCCAACAGGCCTACGTCGCCCTCATGTGGTACTAGCTCAGCTAGCAGCACTGTAATTAATTAACCAGCTCCGTTGCTGCATCATCGCCCGGAGCTCCACGTCGACTCCACGACCATCGTAAGGTCCGACCTATGCAAAACAGGAGCACGTCGCTCGCATCGTGCCATATGTGACAGTGAGATCCCAAAATTAATTGAAATAATAATATGCTCAAAATATACTTTTAAGTATATAAAATTTTATTTCAAAGTGTGAAGTTCCAAAACCAAGTTTAAATTTTATTTGTGAATGAGTTTTAAAAACTCTAGAAACCACAGTGTAAGTAATTTTCAAAAGTATTCAAAATGTTTGAAAAATAAGTTTGTCAAAATTACAAAAACTTCTAACCTGCATTAAAATTCTATCCAAAAGCCCTCTCTCTTTGCCACCAGCCCACGTTTTCTAACGGACGGAGCCCACTCCCTCTCCCGCATTTCCCCATATCCTATCTTGAGCTCGTTAGGCCAAGCACGGCCCGCTCCAGCGCTTGCCACCTGCCCACGGCCTCCTCATTCTGATCATTTTATAATATAATATAATAAAGTTATTATTATTTATTATGTTATATTTATATCACTATATCTTTGTTGCATGTATGAATAAATCTAGAAAATCTATCTCGTCATATGTGATGTATATCCGTTTTGTTCTTAAAACCGGTATGACAATACAAACCAAACAAATTAACATACCTTGACATAGTTAGCAAAATACAGAATATACTAAGCAAAAATACAATTTGCTGACCATTCGCACTCAATGGGCTTTTATTGGCTTTTGGTACAGACTGCAGCGCATGTTGTGCCCATTGCAGGACTATGAGCTGGCACCAAAACAACATCGAGAGACGCCTCTAAAGATTTGCATGCAGCCCGCAGGCTTTAGGCACGGCCTTTCGGCCCGGCCCAAGCATGGCCTGGCCTGGTTGATTTTGTGCCCGTGCCGGCCCGTGGCATGGAGCAGGTCGTGCTTGGGCCGAGGGCGAGGCACCCCAGGCGACACGGCCCGACACAAAAATGGCTAAAATCCTAGCACGAAAGCGCTCCTTCTCGCGATCCGACATCTTCAAGATCCCCGCGTGCTCCTCCTCCCGTCCTCCGCCAAGCTCCACCCCCTGGTCCTCCTCCTCGACGACAGCGGCTCGGGGCTGGCGGCTCAACCGCCCGACCTCCCTCACCGAGCTCCTCCCACACGAGCTCCTCCATCTCATGGAGCCATGGAGCCATGTGGCGCCGCTGCTCCTTCCCCGACGAGATACTCCGTGGCGGCGGCACAGCTCCAGCACCGCCGGTAGGCCGCCCCGGCCTCCCTCATCGCGCCGCCATCCCTCTTCCGGTGACGCCTCCCGGACCACCTCGATGGCGCATGCGTTCCTAGCCTCCTCCCCTCTCTCGCTATGGGTCTCAGGTTGGCCTGTTGTGTTACTAGGCCCCGTGCTCTTCGGGTTGGCACGGCCAAAGCGCTGCCCACGTGCCCTGAGCCGGCCCGTTGCTAATCTTTAGACGCCTCCATCATTTCACTTGTGCACGTAGCTTTTGTTAGGTTACAATAGTCTTTCTACAGAAATATTAAACTTCAGCAGTTTTGTGATACCCATAAACTTTTGTTACACTAGGATTATGCCCTTAATGCGTTGCAACAGAAAAAAAAAAAACCCCCACAATAACTCGAGTTTCAACCTGTGCCGTTCTGTTATAAAAATGTTGGTGCATAATAGTGTAAAAAGACACGTAGCTCAGTAAGTATCAAACTGAAGCAGAGAGGGACTAAGAAGAGGAGAGGCCGGCAGGGGCAGTGGGCACCACATAAAGAGGGACGTTACTGAGGTGCGACCTAGCGGCCACACGGTACTCATCCACTCTAAGATTCCAGCCCAAACGTTCGATTGCGCACCCACAATTGCACATCACGACGGCAGCGCGTCAGACACCCAAACCTCTGTCCGCAATGTGCGATTGCTGGTACTGCAATCGAACGTTTGTGGCGGTGTGAAACTCCCAGAGGAAGAAAGGGCGGCACAGACGCTAGGCTATGGAGGTGGCGTATGTTACGGCTGCCTTGTCTGACCAGTTTCCGACAACAGAGAAGGAACCACAGGGGGTGGCTGTTATTCAGAGGAAAGAGATGGCTGAAACCAACTGACGGAACCCTGAAGCTGAACTCTGATGGGGCGCGTTTTTCAATCAGGATAAGTCAGGCGGGTGAGGCTTTGTCATCAGGGATGATGGACGCCTTCCATGCTGGGGATTCTGGGTTTATCTGCAGGGCCAGCGATGCTCTGCTTTGGTGCGTTCCCGCCTTCTCCCCATCCTTGGCCGTATGGTCACTAGTGGGAGCCGTACTCCCAGGGCACCACCGATGCCAGGCCGCTGCTCAGACATGCACTCGCATCTCGCCGAGACACTGATCCATGCTATTCACAACAACTTCCACCACAGACAGAGCCACGCCACCGCCGCCGCTGAACAGGAGCACACACCTCTCTCGCCGAGGAAGGTCGACGTCGCGAGCCGCCGGAGATAAAACCGTACCGTACGCCATGGCTGCATCGGATGGTGAGGCACACCATCCGTCGGGTGTTGTTTTGTTGTGCTAGCAGGCCGGTGTGAGGTGATCGGGGAGAACTAGAGGAGGTGTGAGGACACATCAGCCCCGAGGCACACTATTATTCGGCGATAGAAGAGTAGTTGATTGTGTAGAGCAGCTTAGAAGATACAAAGTAATACGTGCTTGTAGTTGGAGATGCGAGTGCCCAATCGGCCACTGGGAAGGACTGGCCTGTGGGCCTTGCAGATGTCGACAGGCCTTCTATCGGCGCCAGCAGGCTGCTCTGGAGGATGTCGGCCGTCCAGTGGCCGACAGGCACATGCTGTATTTGTGATTTTTGTATAGCTGCTTCTAGCTTTGCTATTATTCAATAAAAAAAGTTATTTTAAAAAAAAATCGATGTCACAGTGTTATCGTAGTGTAGGTTTGTGAGTCTAGAACTGAGTAAAATGCAGAGTGGTATGGTGGTGCGGATGGCAGATGAAGAAAGATTATATTATATAGATTTTGTTCATCAGTATGCAAAAGGTGATTTAGCACAAGATTTGGTTCCTAGGCTTTAACTGAAGAAGCCGTATTGCAGATTATAGTGGGCGTAGTTTTTGCAAAGAGTGAAATCATAAGGGGTGAGAGTATTGCAAGTGCAAGGACAGAAGTGGCACAAAAGTGTGTCAGCGACCTCAGCAATCTTAATCTCACAACTCAGAATCACAGTACAATATGGGAGTTCTAGAAGGTTCTACAA
The DNA here is from genome assembly GCA_015847255.1 of Hyparrhenia diplandra. Lineage (NCBI taxonomy): Eukaryota > Viridiplantae > Streptophyta > Magnoliopsida > Poales > Poaceae > Hyparrhenia > Hyparrhenia diplandra. The sequence goes on from JADLZK010000923.1 coordinate 256,059, forward strand.
GAATCTAGACTCGGAGAACCAGTACACGATAGGAGGTATATATGAGAATAAAAGATAAAGTCTAGCCTAAGCTAGCCTCGAGCGTGAGCTCGCCTCCAGTTCGTGGTCTGTTCTTCGACACCGCCCTTTGGCCGGTGATGACCCTTTTGTATTGGACTGCAAGTGTTCCTTCACTATTGGACTGGGCCAAGCTGAAACAAAGTATAGCATGCCGGCCCACTTCCTTTTCCAATCCGACGAGCCCAGACAATAGCCCATGAGGTCCCTGACATACTTCGCTCCTTGAAACACGGCTTGTCCCCAAGCCGTGCATTGTAATGTTGAAGATATGGAGAACTTCAGAGATGCCGAAATCCCAAGGTACTTGCAAGTCCTGGATGTTGAGCATCACTCTGCAACCATACCAGACTTCCTTCGGACTTACGTACGTTTCAAATACTGGCACTCTGGCCGCTCTTTCATGCTTCACGAATTGTTGATCTTTGTCAAAGTTCAGACACGACGCTTAAAGAACCCAACTACTCCGATGGTCACAACCAGCAAGAGATATCATCAGTTTTGTTGCCACCGGGAGAAGTACCGTATGGCCCCACGCAACAAGAGCAACATGAGGCGCAATGTCTGAAACTGAAGTTGCACCAATTTGCTTTTTCCTTCGCATATTTTCATCAGCACTTGATGGGCCAGGCTTGGAATTGTTCTCTCCAACTATAATTGCAGCTTCATTTGGATTCAATATAGGGAGCTCACATATGGAATATAATATGTTGTCAATAGGAGCTTGTAAGTCATCTATGTCCCAATGCTTCCTGCACTCCCACTCCCAGAATTTCCAATGGAGACACTTGCCCATAAGATAGTCATTGGCTGATCAGATAGACTGCTAACACAAAAATGCAGGAACACCATTCTGCAATTGGGTGGTGGCCATGCATGCTTGAGCGATACACCAACATATTGACAGCACTTGAAGAATGGCCATGGTTCTGGCAACATCACAATCATGTAATGCAACAACTTACTGTCATTTTCCATTCCAAACGCTATATCCGTTTTGTTGTCCTAAAACTGCACTATCAGTATCCCGGTGATAATGCTACTAGCAAGACAGCTGCTGACGAGCAAAAGCCATGACATTTCTGTTAGTTTATCAAGAAACCATGCAACAAAAGGAGTCGACGCAGCCTTCAAGTACACCCAAACAATATTATGATGTAACTCAGTTCCTGAACAAACCAATGAATAATTTGTTCCAGGTGCATATTGCATCAGGGCAATCCAAGGCTCTCATCTTTTCTTTCTCTGATGGATTATTAGTCACCTTCAGAAGCAATGCACCAAGCCAAGTCAAAGTATCTGTGCTGCTATCCTTCATCTTGGGGACTAGAGATAGACCTTCAAGCATTACCACCACCTCAGATGCAGTCCCACTATCCAGTAGCAGTAACCACACGTGCTTTGCTGGATCATAATTGGTAGTGTGATCTTCTGGCAAAACTAATGACCATGGAGGCTTTGGTTGTAGAAACTCAATGTCACAGCTCCAAAGATACACTTGTTCATGTCTCAACTGACCAGCATATAAGAGTGTTGGAACTGACCAATCTGAAACCCACAGCCATCTAACTGTCTTATCTCCTTTGCCAGGCAGTGACCATAGAGAGATTAGCTGCAAACTGAAATTCTCAGGACCTACACTCCACTTGTAGTAGGCTTCAGAGTCAAATAAAATAGCATGGTGACATGACTGAAACAAGGCAACTGGTCTCTGGAAATCCAGTATGGCTGCACCAGAGATATACACCATACATTTCCAATTTTCTTTAGCAATGTTGATGCCCAAGAATACCATGACAAAGGTACTAGCAGGATGGTGTCTAGGAATGTTTCTGCACATATAAGACACCCATGGGAGCTTCCAGCGACGCATCAAATAAACAGACTGCTCATCAGTTATGTTGCCCTCCACAATAAGCTGGCAATATTCCCAGTGTAGTTCCTTCAAATAATTCAATTCAAGTAAACCAATCCGAGCACTATGACACCACCAAACCAACCATGTCATGAATCTTGTAGTTGTCTGTACATGTACTGAAACAGCAAGTGCTGGCCTTAAGCATGTTTTTCTCATGTCTGGCCATACAACATTACATTGGACCCTTTGTTGAGCTGTTGGCCAGACAAATAGACAAACTGCAGATAAATACCATGGTGATATTGCAAGCAGAAACCCACTGACCAAATGCATTTTCCCAGACCATGAACTAAACAATGCTATGCATAGAAGCCACGGAGGTTTTGGTGTCTTGTTACTTGGCCTATGGTTGGTTCTACTAACATTTACCAGATTATTGCCAGTATCTAAGATGCAATGGTGGCACAGCTTCACTGACTTGAAGAAATCACATGAAGCATGTGGCGATACCTCAAACAATTCATGCGTGTTGCCTGCCTTGGTGTTCAGGCACAACTGATCCTTACCAATAGATAGAACAGGGCTGATGCTGATACAGTGGAACCCAGAAATGTTCACTGCTGATGTAGAGGTGATGGCCAAAGGGGTTATAGGCTTCTCATTGTTAACCCACTGGCCACAAACAAACGACAAACACCCAGGAAGCTGCCTCGGTACATGTTTGGCAGCTATAGATGGGATGGGATGCCGAGATTGGCATTCTGGGTGGGTACAGAGGCTGACATCGAACACCTGTCGTGCGAGAACGCCGTGGCAGACACCAAAATAGTGGCGACCTGATACAGGCCCGATGTCGAACAGTTGGGGTGCATTACCTCAGTGTGGCCGGAGGAGACGATGAGGACTGCCGAATTGACATCCAGTGGCGTAGCCGCTGGTGGGGAAGATGTAGAAGGAGTTGTAGAGGTCGTTGCAGGAGACGTGGGTGGACGCAGATCCGGGAACGAGCGAGGTAGCGGCAGGCTCGACCTCTGTTCCCAAGTTGGAGACGGGACGGGGCGGCGCCTGTTCCTTACCCAGCTCAGTAAACACATTCAGAACCTTGAGCTGCAGAGGAGTTCCTTACCCAGCTCTACGCCGGGAGGCCGCCAGCGCCGGGGTTGCCGCGTTGGTGCCAGGGGCCTCCCTCTCCAGGCTGCCGGGTCCCTTGACGACCGCCACCGCCCTTTGCTGCTCCCTTGACGACCGGCGGCGCAGGACCCTGGCCCTGTGCCGGACGCGGCAGGTCGGACCTTCCCGACGGCTGGCGGCGCAGGGCCCGGCCGTTGTGTTTCCTGTTGGAGACAGTAAAACAGAGTATTCTTCTGCAGCACAGCAGGCTTCCACTAATAAATAAATGCTGAACAGCGGGTCGCCACACTTCTGTAATTAATTCGCGAAGACGGTAAACACAAGGATTGAATGGGGATATATACTTGTAATTCAGAAGCATTAAGAACATCTCCAACAGTTTTTGCAAACAGGGTTTGCGTTCTTTAAATTTGCTAAAAACATAAAAAAGTGGTCCCCAACGGTTTTGCAATTTGGATTGGCATTTTTAGCTAACTTGACATAAACCATCCTCAACTTCTAATAAATATGCTAAGCTAGGAGGGACTTGGCAAATCCTCTCCTTGCTTGCATGTTGCATATTGATCACAAAAATAAAATCATCTCCCTACTTGCATGTTGCATATTCTTTTTGTTTTGTTTTGTTTTGTTTTGCCAAAGCTAAATTTACAAAACTGTTGGAGAACCATAGTTTTTCACATATATATATTTTTTGTGACAAGAAATCACAACTTTTGTCAAGTATATTTTGTAAAAAACTGTTGGACTATGCTGAATACAATCAGTTTAGTGGTAGTACACTATTACAGCATCTGACTCAACTGACACAACGACACATTCAGAAGCAGTGAGGAACTCCGACCTCCGACGACAGGGTGGGACACAAACGCAACGACACACGGCGAACAGCTCCGGATACAATTGAACGGCAGACAAACTTCTAGTGGCGCCAGTGGGCAACTGCCGTCAGGTTCGCCACGGTGGGCAGAGGAGCGGCCGGCAGAGGAGAAAAAACTTACCAAAACATAGGCTCAGCGTCTCCGGTGGCAGAGTGACACCACACACCACCGGTGGCCATACCATACGTATCGGATCAAGCTGCCTGAAAGGGTAGGCGTACAAGTCCCCGTGTAGAATCGGGCAGAGGAAGCGCAGCCTCTGCCGGCCACCCACTGCCCCTACCTCTCGCGCTCTCGCCAAGAAGGCGCCGAGGCCGCCACAGCATGGGCTGAGCGGAGTCGGGGGAGCTACAGGGCGGCCCGTCAGGTAGTTGCCGCACGGTGCGAGCTCCGCGAGAGCGGTGGTGCAGGACACTGGTGGTGCTGGTGGAGACGGCGGCGAAGGTGGTGCCGGCACCGGCATGACAGGCGACGCGGATGAATTGCCCTCGTCCGGCGGGTCCATGAAGGGATCTGGTACTATCCGGCCAAGGTCGCCAGCGGGCGTCCCAGTTGGGTGGTGGTGGGGAACACCGCTGTGTATGTACACTACACCTTGCAGATGTATATTATGTTTGTTTTTCTCCAATATCTCACTGAATTAATTTATTGTTGGCAGGCTACACCTATCGACTATGCATGAGACCATCTCAAATATCCCTCCCACTATGAGACGTAGATGTAGTCGATACTTATAGCTCCCGATCTCATTCTTATTGGTGACATGATTCAGGTGCTTGTCTAACCGTTCCTAGCTAATAACTTACATACGAAATATTTTAATTCCAATCATCTAAGACGCGTTGCATGCAAAATCAGTACTTGCTAGTGTTAAGTTAGATGAGCATGCATGATCGGTGCTGGCTACTTTGAAATTGGATGGAGGCAGCATCATGCATATGGTCCGTGTGCTTGCTAGTACGTGTTAAATGGATGGCAGCATCCTGCATGATCTGTGCACTCTAGTGTTGAAATGGATGGGGAAGCATCGTGATGGCATGAATGGATGTAGCTGATCATTGAGTAACAACCTCTTAGGTGTTATTGGTCTTGTTCATGCGTGATCATGCGCCTTTCGAAGAGGCAAAAATATAATGAAGAAAGCTACCAAACTGCTCTGCTCTACTGTGGCTTTCACACGTGGTGCTCAATCAAACAAGCATGCCAGTAACCGGGATAAATAACTTTTTAGCATCATACCGGATGTGCACTCTTCAGATAGCATCTTACCGGATGACACTAATTTTTAGCATCCAGGTTGCTGCAAACCAATGCATTTTTAGCACTTTGGTCTACGTGGCAAGCCACCACACACGTCCACGTTGGATCTGGGGTGCAAAAGACTTAATGCCCCCTGCCATGAGCATCCATCCCGGTTTCCTTTTTCATGTTAAAAAGAACACGTTGCATCGGGACCCCTATGCTATTTACGAAATTCACTAAGCCTTAATCTGAAAAACTCTCTCTAGTACTTTTACCTAAGTAACCACGAGATAGAAATCAAATTGCGTTAAAGCCCTTCTCTTCTTCGTTTTTCACGAACACAACTACTATCTAGGCGGACGCCGCTAGACTGCGGGGATGGGGACGGGCGCGCCACGTTGTCGCTGGATGGCGAGGGCCATGCTCGGCGGTGAGGGCCGCCGCCGCTCGGCGGGGAGGGCCACGCCGCCCCGCGCCGCCGAAACCACGACAATAGGTGGTAAGGTGCTCGCGTGGGCGCTTCCGGCAGTAGTGCCGCGCGGTCCCCTTTCGGGCTCAAGCGGCGGCGGCCCGGCTGCTAGACATGCCCGGCGAGCAGCGCCCGCGTTAGCTTGGGCTGCTAGATGAGCTGCTCCCCTCTCATTCCCTCGATGTATGCGAGATGTATGGACGTAAAATAGCCTTCCGGGAAGTTGCCTTGGGACTCAGACTTGCCAGTAACCTCCAACATGCATGTAGCTGGCATGCTAGCACGTGTGTTTATATATTTCTCTCGTATTTTTTTTAGATAATGGATAATAAAATCCGGCCTCTACATCCAGGGATGTACACAACCAATTATTACAGAGTGTTCAACAAAAAGAACCACAAGCCAATCGTCTGAAACATAGACATAGGCATTACAGCAAACGGAAAAAATGCTTCCACCCTCAATTGGAGATTTCTAAAACAACCATCTCCAATTTCTTGCTCATCGAAACGAGAGTGTCCGTGTGTTGCCACGGTTTTATCTAAGGGTGTACTTAGAAGCAACCAGATGACAAGATTTTTTCCATAATTTTTGTATCACGCAATTGTATATGCCTTGTATATCACCATAAATATAACTCAGTATACATTCATAAATAACAAGGCATAATAAAGTCATGTCTCGCATACTACAAATAAGTTTTGAATTGCTTAAGTAGATCGTCTTCGAGTTCAAGACATATCAAGTAATATGGTCTCATCACTAAATTGGCAGTAACAAGGCTTAACACATCAAAATAAAGAGAGTAGCACGGTGGTCAATTCTTTCAGTTGTCACAGGTTCAGCTCCTTCACCGTTTACCAAATTACAAAGCGTTTGACACTGAACATAAGCTCAAAATACAAAGTGTTTGTTACATGAGGTCTTTCGCTTCTTCTGAGCATTCCAATAATTCGTTACGGAGTGAGGCCGTCCTCCTACAAAGGCGACCCCCAATTCATCAGCATCTGTAGTCAGCAAAGAACCCCAAATCCATCAGTTCAGCTTCTAAGCCCAGCTGTGCTCCTTCAAATATATATAGGCCTGCACTCCTTGATGGCTAGATTTGGAACCAGCTGATGCTCTTTCAAGGGAGCGGCGCTCAGTAATATACTAATTTTTGTCACTGGCTCGAAATTGCCAACCCGAAACATCAAGGCAATGGTTAGGAACCAGATATTCTCATAGCATTAGCGTGTTACCAGTTAGTAGTATCTATGTTGTTACAGGCTGACAGCTCCTGACTTTGTGGCAATTCACAATCCAGGGAGCGGCGCTCAGGACTATAGTATTTTTTTTTTTTTTTTGCATATTTTTCAATCTAACATTTAGCAATTCAATCAATCAAGCCTTTACAAAATAACAGAGAATAAATTTTATCAATCACAATTCACGCAATTAACAATTCACACACCTAGCCTTAATTAAAGTTGTCAAGCCGTGGTAGCTCTTGTCCACCTCGCCATGCCCGCTGTTATTGGGCCCTTCTGGACACAGAGGTGCCCAGGGCACTGCCCGTACCCCTGTTGTAATGGTGATTGATTGCTTGCCGATGCAGCTGGCCGATGCAACTCTGCAAAATAGATAACAAAAAGACAAGCAGATGTGAGGCAAGAGTAGCGGCTTTAGTTAATTGATAAGCTAAATAGCCACAGGTATAATCAAAATTGCCAACTGATCACTCTGCAAAATAGTTAACAAAAAATATGTTTAACAAGTCTCGTATCTATACCTACTAATAAAAAGAGAAAAATTTCGTCGTCCATACTGAGTCCGACCCATATACGCTTGGCTCCCTCTTCAAACAGCGGCAGCGTGTTTGCCTGGGCGCCTCCCTCTACATATCTTTCAACCCTGTTATTACAGAAAACAGAAAATAGGAGAGGGGAGCCCCGTGCGCGATGGACGCCAGCGAGTCCACGGGTGATGGCAGCAGGCCTATCAGCGCTCCCACGGCTCGTCGATCCGGGCGGTGGCTGCGGCGATCACCTCAGCCTCTGAAGGCAAGGGCCAAGCACGCTGTCTGGGCGCAGCACGAAGCGAAGCTTGCTGCTGTGCGTCGTGACGTGCTGGTGCGTCCTACACTTGCTCGGCGTTCCTAGCTTGACGTCATGTCTATGCAACATACATTCGTTTTCTATTGAAAAAAAGTAAATAAGAATACTTTACAAATACACATCCAAGGGGTGTCTTAGGCTCCCAACACCAATTACCTTATTATCTTATTTTACACATATATCGGATGGTCAAAATAAATACAATTAAATACTAAAAAATACCTGTTAGTGCCTATACCAACCACTATAAAGAGCTCATTCAAATTCTTAGCACTTCTATATAATAAACAAATATTCCAATGCTAAGTTTTTGTTGCAATTTTTATGTTAATTTAGAATACTAAGGAAAGAATCTTAAATTTGCTGCAATGGTGTTTGTTAGTTAACCTATTGCATTGTCAATTCGGTTAAGATTGTAAGTGTCTTGGCATTAGATCGGTTGAGTCAATCTAGGCAGGTTGTTAGGAGCTAGTCGAGTAAACGGATCATGCGTGAACGGAGGCGTGCTCGGGCACGACATGATCCGTGTCGCGCATAGAGTCGGTGCGGCGCCACGGCGTGGACCGCAGCGGCGTGGAGTCCGTCGCGGTGAAACGGCGTAACTCCACGGTGTATGGCGTGGCGTGGGGAGATGCGGAGGCATGTTCCATAATCCCGTGTATCCCTATAAATATGAAGTGGAGGAGACCGAGGAAGCTGCGGCGTTGGCAGCACAAAACGATTGTCATCTTGTTTCCATCTACGTTCTAGTCACCGTGGTCACCATCGCGTGACACGCCGCCCGGCGAGCTCAGTGCTCGGCGTTCCAAGGCAACGCTTGGTTCCAACAGATATTAGTAGTAGAGTATCAGTTACACAACAGATCAGTGGCACTCGCAATCTTGGCAAATTCAGAGTCCAGAAAAAGAAGACATGTTCTGACAAGCAAGGCAATGAGTAGCAACAGTAGGAAGGAGGAGAATGTGTTGTAGCAAGTAGTGTCGTGGAAGCATTAGTACGTCCAATGCCCATCCATTGTGTTGGCTTGCAGCAGCTTGATGGAGAGCTGCATAGACAGAGAGGTTTTTTGGTGTGGAGGAACAGTTGAACATATGAACCGGCAGACTTTTTTTAATAAAGAGTTTTTATAACTTCGGCTTTTAAGAAAGCCAGCACGATCATCCACACTGCTGGGTTACCAGCTACAAAGGAAGAACTAGAACATACGAAAGTGGAACATCAAAGAAACAGAAAATAAACGCCACTACAATTCCACTATATCCATCAAGATCATCTCAATTGGTGAAAATTTCTTGCTCCACTCCATGATCTTGTGTTTAATCTCCACCACATGTCTTCTGTCTTGTTCCTTAAGCAAGATCACCCACTTCTGCATGAATGATATAGCACGAAAAACAATATCAATTGGAGCCTTTGGAAAGGTCTTTACGATCACCATTTTATTTCTATTAGTCCACAGCGCCATGCAAAGCAAGCAAACAGGAATATAATGATCCTACGATGAATTAAACCCCTCTCATAAATCCACTTATACGTCAATTTAGATAGAGAATTCGGACTCTCATCTAATTGCCAGATCTCCCTTATTACACCCCAAACAAACTTTGTTGTGTGGCATTTAAACAACATATGTTCAACACATTCCTCTCCATCCCCCAAACAATAATCACCTGACCCCTTCCACCCCCTCTTAACTAGTTCCTGTGCAACTTGTAACCTGTTATTGAAAATCTGCCATAGAAAGAACCTGATTTTTAAAGGAAGTTTACTTATATATCCTGCAACTCTACTTGGCATACCCCTATCTGTGATGAATCTATAAAGATTGTGTTGTATATCTCTTTGATTTTTCTAACACCCAAATGACCTCATCCCTCTCCCCACTTAGAGTTATCTCATCCAAACTCTCTCTCAGCTCAAGCCATCTGTTATATTCCCCTCTAGCTAGAGCCCTTTTAAAGTCAACTACCCACTCTCCTTCATCCCAACACTCACTCACTGTACATTCTGGGTCCCTAGTCAGCCTAAACAAATCCTCATATGCAATGCACAATGGAACCTTCCTGATCCAACAATCTTGCCAGAATCTGCAGGACATACCATATGAACCAGCACACTGGCCACTAGATTATTATTGGCAGGCTATACACCTATCAACCATATGAGGCACAGATGTAGTTGTCTCGGATATTTATAGCTCTTCATCTCATTTTCATCGTTGGACATTCATGATTCATGATGGGTACTCATGGACATGTGTTTTGGAGTACTCTTCTCTAATAACCGTTACAATTCACAATAACTCATACATAATATCTTTTTTCCAATCATCTAAGATGTGTTGTATGCAAAATCAGTACTTTGCTAGTGTTAAGTTAGATGGGGGCCGCATCATGCATGATCAGTGTGCTTGCTACTGTTAAATCGGACGGGGCAGCAGCATGCATATGGTCACTGTGCTTGCTACTAAGTGTTAGATTGGATTGAGGGTGCAGCATCATGCATGATCAGTGCTTTCTAGTGTTAAAATGGATGGGACAGCATCACGATGGCATGAATGGATGTAGCTGATCGTCCAACCTCTCCGGTGTTGTTGGTCGTATTTCACAAGATTTTATACAAATACAAATTTCTTGCAAAAACAATGAAGAAGTTAAGCATTTTCTTTTATTGGGAGGAACAAATATGGATTACAGCCATACTCTTCTGAGGAGCACAGGGGACATAGAGCGTAGAAGACACAGAGGAGAGGGGGATAAACATCATCCGGACCGGGTCCACCGGATTGGAAGTGATCGCATTAGAACCAGTGCCTCGGATGAAGAAGTTCCTCCTCCTGCGTCTGGCGTGGCAAGGAAGGGTCCGACACTATCTTGCAGAGATCGCAACAGTTGCACGGCTAGGCAGGAGGTGTCGTCGGTTCGGCAGTGTCGGCACAGGGGCAGGTGGTGCCGGCGGGGGTCGAACAGGGGCTGGTGTTGCCAACGGTGTTCTAGTTGGGTGCTGGTGACGAAGGCCACTGTGGTGGTGGCGGCGCCATCGAAGTGAGTCCTTGTCGGCTACCACAATGGCAGCGGCGATAGACATTGCCACAATAACGAGGACAATGCGAGTTTCCATGATTGGTGTCTGTGTTGCGGTGCTCAAGCTGGATTGTTTGTTTTTCTCCAATATCTCACTGACTTAACTTATTGTTTGCAGGCTACACCTATTGACATGCATGAGACCATCTCAAATATCCCACTAAATTATTATTGGCAGGTTATACGCCTATGAGCCATGTATGAGACATAGATGTAGCAGTGTTGGATATTTATAGCTCTCGATCTCATTCTCATTGGTGGCCATGATGCATGATTGGTGCCAAGGAGATGTGTTTTGGAGTACTTCTAACCGTTATTGTTCCTAATAACTCACATACAATATATTTTTATTCTAATCATCTAAGACGTGTTGCATGCAAAATCAGTACTTGCTACTGTTAAGTTAGATGGGGCAGCATCATGCATGATCGGTGGTTGCTACTTTTAAACTGGATGGGGCAAAATAATGCATATGGTCCGTGTGCTTGCTTGTACGTGTTAAACTGGGCATCATGCATGATCTGTGCTTCTAGTGTTGAAATATATGGATGGTGAAGCATCATGATGGCATGAATGGATGTAGCTGATCATTCAATAACAACCTCTCAGGTGTTATTGGTCGTGTTTCACAAGATTTTATACAAATTTCTTTTAAAAATAAAGAAGCAAGTTAAGGCTTTTCGTTTACTGCTTTTTTGTGTATGCGTGATCATGTGCGTTTCGAAGAGGCAAAAGGATAATGAAGAAAGCTACCAAACTTCTGTATTGTGGCTTTAACGCGTGATGCTCAATTAAACAAGAGAATGAAACAAGCATGCCAGATGGCTCATTGCATAAATTTAAATACACTCCAACATGCATGTAGCTAGCATGCTAGCACGTGTATGTACATATATATTTCTCATATATAACTTAACTAGTATAGTGCATGTGTGTTCGTAAGGTAATTTAAGGGTGTACTTAGAAACAACCAGATGACAAGATTTTTTCATAATTTTTTGTATCACACAATTGTATATATATATATGACCATAAATATAATTCAGAATACATTCATACATAACAAGGTATAATAAAGACATGTCTCACATACTACAAATAGGTTTTGAATTGCTTAAGTAGATCGTCTTTGAGTTCAAGATATATCAAGTAATATGGTCTCATCATTAAATTGGCAATAACAAGGCTTAACACATCAAAATAAAAGAGCGTAGCACGGTGGTCAATTCTTTCAGTTGTCACAGGTTCAGCTCCTTCACCGTTTACCAAATTACAAAGCGTTTGACACTGAACATAAGCTCAAAATACAAAGTGTTTGTCACATGAGGTCTTTCGCCTCTTCTGAGCATTTCAATAATTCGTTTCGGAGTGAGGCCGTCCTCCTACAAAGGCGACCCCAATTCATCAGCATCTGTAGTCAGCAAAGAACCCCAAATCCATCAGTTCAGCTTCTAAGCCCAGCTGTGCTCCTTCAAATATATATAGGCCTGCACTCCTTGATGGCTAGATTTGGAACCAGCTGATGCTCTTTCAAGGGAGCGGCGCTCAGGAATATACTAATTTTTGTCACTGGGTCGAAATTGCCAACCCGAAACATCAAGGCAATGGTTAGGAACCAGATATTCTCATAGCATTAGCGTGTTACCAGTAGTAGTATCTATGTTGTTACAGGCTGACAGCTCCTGACTTTGTGGAAATTTCACAATCCAGGGAGCGGCGCTCAGGACTATAGTATTTTTTTTTTTTGCATATTTTTCTTTTTTTTTGAGATTACACAGTACAACGCAGACGCTCAACACGCACGCACACTCACCCCTATGAACACACGTGACGCAAACCCCTACCCCTATGAGCACCTTCGAAGGACTGAGCCGGCAAATCTTGAAGTTCTGAAGTCACCACTGGCGCCTCGCTATCGACGGGGACGTCGCCTACCACTTAATGCATAGCGCCGGAAAATCCTGAAATAAATCCAGGATAAAGTGTCGCACCCAGGATTTGAACCCTGGGTGGGAGCCCCCTAACCAATGGCCTTTACCATTGAGCCATGAGAACATTTAGCAATTCAATCAAACAACCCTTTACAAAATAACAGAGAATAACTTTTATCAATTACAATTCGCGCAATTAACAGTTCACACACCTAGCCTTAATTATAAAGTTGTCAGGCCGTGGCAGCTCTTGTCCACCTGGCCATGCCCGCTGTTATTGGGCCCTTCTGGGCACAGAGGTGCCCAGGGCACTGCCCGTACCCCTGTTGTAATGGTGATTGATTGCTTGCCGATGCAGCTGGCCGATGCAAATCACTCTGCAAAATCTCTACAACATAAAAAAAACAAAGAGGAGGCATTTTTTTGGTGCGACATTCGCTTTGAGTCTGCCCAACCGCCACCCCATGCGAACCCGAAGGAAGAAAAGGAAACGAATCGTCCATGCGACCTAATAAAGTAAAGAATTAACTACGTAATAAAGGAAAGAATTAACTACACAATAAAGAAATGAATTAACCACACACGTTGGTTGTTGTGATAAATAGAAGGAGAAAATCTAAGAGGAAAAAAAAAAAAAATCCCACATCGTCCATTCTCCTTTGATCTCATTCTCCTCTCGATCGAAGGGTAAATCTCGGAGGAAAATCACCGACCCTACGTACCATTTTTTTTTTTTCTTTTTTGAGCTTCCGTGAGAGAAAATTAGGAAATAAAATAAAAAGATCCGCATGCATGCTCAAGCGAATTTAGAAGGTGCGATCAATCACGCCCGCCCCACCCCAGCGCAAATTTGGGCCGGTGCGATTCTCTCCACCCATGCGAATTTGGAAGGTGCGATCAATCATGCCCTCCCCACATCCATGCGAATTTGGAAGGTGCGATCAATCACGCCCTCCCAAGCCGCACGTAAATTTGGAAGGTGCGATCCTCTCCACCCATGTGAATTTAGAAAGCGTAATAAATCACGCCCTCCCCACGCCCATGCGAATTTGGAAGGTGCGATCCTCTCCACCCATGTAAACTTGGAAGGTGCGATCAATCACGCTCTCGCCATGCCCATTCAAATTTTAAAGGTGCGACCAATCACGCCCTCCCCACCCGTACGCAAATTTGGAAGGTGCGGTCTCTTTAGCCTCCCTCCTCACCCAGCGCATAAATTTGAAAGGTGTAGTCCCTCTGGCCTCCCCACACATGTATTGTTATCTTATCATGCGATCTATGTGTTTATATATAAAATTTAGTTATCCCGTAGCAACGCACGGGCGTTTAACTAGTAGATAACAAAAAAGACAAGCAGATGTGAGGCAGGAGTAGCGGCTTTAGTTAATTGATAAGCTAAACAGCCACAGGTATAATTAAAATTGTTAACTGATCACTCTGCAAAATAGTTTTTTTAATAAACTGGAGGGGTAGGGGTGCCCTACAGGACTTTATTAATAAAAGGAAGTCTCAAGTACAAAACAATACAGAGAAGAAAAGACGCAACAAAGGAATTTAAGAAACAAAGAAGGAGACAAAGGCAAATTACAAGAAATTTTGGATCCATAAATCGAATGTTGTGCTGTGCTCCGCAGGGTAAGGATTTTGAGCTCTTTGATGAAGATCTCTTTTGCTCGATTCATTGTGGCCGGGATGCCTTTGAAAATTGAGTCATTCCTTGAGGTCCAGATTGCCCAAGACACTAGGATTGCCACCACCATGAAGAAGTTTGAATTGGCTTGATCTTTGATTTGTTCAATGGCTTGCAGGATGCCTGTCTGGTTTTGAATGTCAAAACCCAGTGCAAGCCAACACTCCGAAGCAAACCGACAATCCAAGAACAGGTGTTCCACTGTTTCCTCTGTGTTACAGGTGCAAAGGACACAGGCATAAGAGGGTAAATGCATATTTTTCCTTCTCATAATGTTTCTTGTACTTAGCCTATCCTTCATCAGCAGCCAGAAAAACACCTTATGTTTGGGTTGGCAGCAGTTTTTTTAGAGCCATTTGTAAGCCTGATGCACTTGAGAATGTCCCTTTATAAATTTATATGCCTTTTTTGTAGAGAAGTTTCCCATCACGGGGACCCACCAATCATTTTGTGAGGAGAGCTCTACTTCACCTTTTATCTCTTCTAGGTGGAGGTACTGTTGGTGAGCCTGAACTGATAGAGGTAAACTGAAGATGGTCAGAGTCTGGTTCAGAACAGCCCATTTTTGCAGAGTGATGTTTTTGTTTGTTGTAAATGAGAATAACTCAAGAAATTCAGTCATGGGGGCAGGGTTTCTCCACTTATCAGACCAGAAGAAGCAGGATGTGCCACTATGAGCTTGTACAGTAGCAAATTCTTTGTATGTGTCTACTTGCTTTAGTATATCTCTCCACCAAAAGGATCCTTTTTTTTTACATGATTAGGGAGCCTACCATTAGCATATAGTGTTTTTCCCAGACAAGATTGACCCAAGGGACGTCTTCACTCTGCAAAATAGTTAACAAAAAAATATGTTTAACAAGTCTCATATCTAAAACACCTATAAGGCTATCCCCAGTAGTAAATATTTTGGAGTTCTCAGCCTCCTGATTGGCTCTCATGAGTAGTAACCGAATCATAGCATTTCAGTGTTGACATTGTCCGCTCGGCTCGCCTGAACCAAGAGTCACAGAAATCATTCCACGATCTTCAGCCCACTACCGATTCCCCATCACAAGAAACTGCCACTAGCGCACCATGCATTCAAGTACCATAAGAAACTGCCAATGCAAACAAAAATCAACCAGATCGAAGACAGAGAATCGAAGGCCAAAGGCCATCGCAATCGAGTTTAAATAGGTCTCTTCCACATCCGCTCAACAGCACACCGCGTCGTGCTGCCTCCATCGGCCTTCGACGCCGAAAGCTCGATCTGTCCTGGCCAACGCTTACACGCCGAGATGTGTCGCGCGACGCCCTTGCTATAATCAACAACCACAGCCACGACATCTCTACAAAGGGAGAGAAAAAATGGAGGAAGCAGAAAGGGTCCATGGTGGAGAAGAGGAGTGGCAAGAGGAACGAGTGGATGAGAGAGCCTATCTGCGTGTACGCGGGAGCTGACGGTCCGCGTGCGAGCGGAGCCGCGGGAGCTGAAGGTCCGCCTTGCGAAGCTGGCAGAGGATGCGAACAAGCTACGACGACGACGGCCTGCCGACGAGCTGCTCCGCCGCGCGGGCGCCCAGGCTCGTCGACGCGGCTCGCGATAGCGTGGAACGCCTCCACCAACGCCTCGGTGGTCCGTGTCACCGTTGCCGGAAGCACGCCGTACCCGCCACCAGGTCCTCCAGCTCCCTCGGTGAGTGAGGAGGCAGCGGGGCGTGGCGGCGGAGGAACCGGGTGGGGCGGCGGCCCTCGTGACTCAAAATGGCAACGGGTACCGAAACCCGAGTACCCGACGGGTTTTACCCGATAAAGATGCGGGTATGGAATGATTTTTCTACCCGCTGGTACGTTATTGGAAGAAATCTTCTACCCATCGGGTAACGCTGGTATGCGGGTGTGGGTGTATGCTACCCATACCCATCTACCCGTGGGTAATAAATACCCGCATATATCACTAACAATCATAATAAATTTGGCACATATAACACTAGAATTTGAGCCAATTCAACTAAAGTCTACATATATAACACTAGTATTATTGCTAATTGATGTTAGATTTGCTTTTGTGCACACATATTGACCTAATATTTATTAAATATTTGAATTTATAAAGCATTTTATATGTCATACTCGGGTATGTTCGCGGGTGCGGGTTACCCGTCGGAATTAGAATTACCCCAGCTGGTGCGGGTATGGAATGACTTTCCTACCCGCATGCGGATCGGGTAACCCGACGGGTAAGAATTACTCTGGCGGGTGTGAGTGCGGGTGGGCACTACCCGTCGGGTATTTACCCGTTGCCATCTTGACTCGTGACCTCACGGCGTGGGGAAGCTGGGCGGCTCGATTGAATGGATAAGAATCTCCGTGCGGTCGTATGGGGAGATAAAAAAAGGAAAAAGGAAATAGAAAAAGGAAAAGGAGAAAAAATAGAAAAAAAGGAAAAATAAAATAGAAAAGAGAAGAAAAAAAAATAGAAAAAAGGGAAAAATATATGGATAAGATTTATGTATTCTTTAATTTCTCTATATGTTGTGCACATTCCTACACAGTTGTGATCCATGCAAATCCGCGACAACACGTGGGCAATCATATCCTAATTCTTAAAATCTATCTATATTTTTCACAAAATAGCCGCGACAACACACGGGAATCCTCTAAGTATATTATATATCTATAGGTGACTCAATAAACGTACTTTTTCAGTGTTACTTTAAGTATCAATCTCTTCAATTGATTCACCACACGGATGAGAGAATTAAATAATATTAGATTTAATTTGATTTATCTGAATATCTTTGTTACGCAGGTGCTACAGTTGTGTCTGATTTTCATCAAGTATATGCATATATATATATATATATATATATATATATATATATATATATATATATATATATATATATATAGAAATCTCATTTATATTCCTCCTTCATACCCGCATCAACGCAAGCAGGGAATTCCCCTAGTAATACTTACAAGTCATGGCATAGAAAATTAATTAAGCCCCCAATATTATATTTAAACCTCATCCCAAAAGTAGATGCAAAAATGACGGAAATATATACTACGCTGCAGCTCTATTTAATTAAAATTTAAGCAGATATTTTTATTAGCATCCACGGACTGTTGTATGACTGTATTCCCTGGTCCCTCTAATATGTCACTTCCGGTTGCTCAAATGAAGTAGCTTTCAAAGATCCAATCATGTAACTTAGCTATCAGAATACCAGTTACCTGGCCAAGATGCGCCACCCTGCACCAAAGGCAGCCGCTTGCCGCTTCACGCCCCTCCATGTCATGTCTAGTGAGTGGATCTAGATCGGTGACAGCATCAAATAGAAAGAGTTCACCGATTCTATTTCGGACCAGGAAGGAATGGAAGCCCTAACCCTAAACGAGGGGGGGTTACTTGATTTGTTTTGGATCGAGTTTCTAACCCCAACAACAAAAGACAGGGGAATACCTGGGGCTCCGACAGAGGGCGTGCACCGCCATCGTGCGGGATGAGACTGTCGCCGCCGGGCTACTCGGTGGCGGCGTGCTTAGTGATGGAAACGTGATTCCCAATCTCGTCAAGTTGAGATAATTGCCGTTTTGGTGGAGCATGACGGCAGTCTCATCACCTGAACTAGAGGTTGTCGCCTCCTTTGTGTTAGCAACCCCAAACCTGGGGTACTAATCTCACTATCAACGATGTCTAGAATCCTCTAGGACCCGAGTAACAAGGGGGAGAGTTGGGAGAGAAGATGAATACTACAATACAAGTAAAGCAAAGGTAAATGATGATTGATATTTTGGTTGATGATCTCTTGGGGATTTCTGGTGGCCTTAACTAATTTGGAGCCTTCCATGCCTTCCTTTGGACAGCCTGGCATGGGTGGGCCCACATGGAAAAAGGTAGCTGACATGCCTCCCTCCTTAAATGGTGGCTTTCCCACAAACCGCTGCAATGATCTTCACCTCTGCAATGATATCTTCACCTCAGCTGTGTGGAGGACACCTTCCCACCATGCTACCGCTGGCCTTATAAGACTCGACGAGTAGGGCTTTGCCAAATGTGACGTAGAGGCAAATGAGGTGGAGCACGTAGTGGTGGAGGTCATTCAACTCACTCCCGGTATTGAACAGGACCACGCCGGAGTCGACCACCGGCTCATCTCGGCGTAGAACGCGTGTAGGAGGACCGTGGAGACGGCGTCGATGATGGACCTGAAGTTCACTTGCAGCTCAGCCTCCGTGCATGCCATCGGCACGTGCGGGAGCCGCCATACAGCCGCTACCACTAGTCTTTTCCGTGGCGGGCACTTTTTGCCCGTCACGGAAACCACCCCGCCACGTCAGCTTTTTTTACGTGGCGGGCGTTTTTGGCCCGTCACGGAAAAGATTTTTTGCGTGGCGGGCACCTTAACACGCACGCCACGCAAAATAAAATCTTTTGCGTGGCGGGCGTGTTAAGATGCCCGCCACGCAAAAAAACTTTCCCGTGGCGGGCATCTTAAAAGGCCCGCCACGGAAAAGAAAGCGGCCCAACGGGCTGTGTCGAGGGCCCGATAACGATATGTGGTATATATAGAGCACTTGAAACCCTAGCTCTCCCTCATCCACTCCCACCCCTCGGACATACGCGCTCTCTCGCTCCCACCACCGCGAGACGAAACTCCTCGACACACACACGCGCGACGCCCTCCCGCTCCCACCACCGGGCGCCTCCTCCTCCCACCGCCGCCCCTCTCCTTCCCAAAGCCCCCTCCTCTTCTCTTCCCCTCCTCGGCCACCACCGACGGCTCCGGCGGGCGGCGAGCCACGGCGGAGCGCGGCCGATGCGGCGGCGAGAGGCGGCGGCGATCTCTCCGGCGGTCGGGTGAGCTGGGGCTCCCGGATCCGCGGCGGCGGCGCCCATCGCCCTCTTCGGCGGATGAGCGGGTGCGGCCTCCCTCTCCCGGCGAGGCGGACCCGGCCGGATCGACCTCGAGCTCGGCGGCGGATCCGGCGGCCACGGGCGGATCCGCGAGGTGGCGGCGACCACGGGCGATCCGGCGAGGGGGCGGCGGTTCGCGGCGGAGGTGGCGCTCCACCGGGTGGGTGGCGGACAAGGTGGGCGGATCCGGCTCCGTCCTCCTCCACGGCGACGGATCGACGCCGGATCGACGACGGCGGCGAAGCGAGGGACGGCCGGATCGACGATGGCGGCGCGGGGACGGGCGGATCGATGACGGGCGGCCGGATCGGCGCGGCGGCGGAACCCTAGCTGCTGCAGACCGGGCTTGGTGTCGGGCCCGTATGGGCTCGGTGCCGGGCTCGCTTTTTTATTATTATTTTTTATTAACCGCGGGCGGGCACGGTGCCCGCCACGGATAACGTGGCGCATTTTTCCGTGACCTTCGGTTGGTGGCGGGCGCCTATGCCCGCCACGGATAATTTTTTTGACCGCCACAAAAAGATTTCGGTACTAGTGTACAGCCTTGGCCATCGCTGAAGAGGCGCAGTGATGTCGTCAGAGATTAGCATGCCGTGGTCGAACGCGAGTGCGAAGTGGTCGGCAGTGTCGCCGGAGATGAGCGCGTCCTGGTCGACCCTGCACGACAGCCACAACGGTACAGCCGTACAGGTTGTGACGCCCGCTGCTCCGAAGGCGGATGCAGCAGCGAAGTGGGTGGAGCCTTCCTGCCTTGCGTCGAATACTTGGTGGCCGTCCAATCGGGGAGGCAGGAGCCGCAGGACAATGTGTCGAGGAAGCCGAGCTCGAACGTGGTGCACTCCATGGCCAGTGACGCCGGCACGAGCAGCAGAACGGCCGCCGGCAGCTCGGTCTTGAGCGCGCATCCGCGGACGTGGTGCACGCAGACGAACGCGGACATGTCCAGTGTGACGGAGTGGATGACGAAGGTCGACACGTTGTGGCGTTGTAGCTGCTGTGCGCGTCCATTGCCTGCAGCGTCGGAGATGGTGATGTCGGTCAGCATGCAGGAGACCCCTTGCTGTCCCGGAGCATGGACATGGCCCAGGCCACCAGCGGCTGCTCCATGACGGGCATGCAGCTCTCAGGATCTTTGGCGAAGTGCTCTAGACGAAATCGATTAAGGAGAAGCACGCGTCGCCGTAGCCCGTGGCGTCCAAGAGCTTAACGGTGTAGCGGCGATGCGCGTGGTAACTGGTAGCCGACGCAGAGGAGCCTGGTGGAGCCTGGCATCATGACGCTGTAGAGCCGTCCACGTTGCTGGCCTGCTCTGCTGTGTGGTGAAGCTCCACGTGCTCTTCTTCAGCTCGTTGTGGCCCCTGCGGGCACGCGTACACCGCCCTCTCGCGCGTGCATAGCGCCGTGTGGTTGTGGAAGACGGAGATGGCGATGGAGTTGTTGTAGTCCGTGACGACGTCGTAGGCGTGCTCGAGGTCCGGCTGGCGCAGCAAGCACGCCACGGTCGTGACACAGGCGCGCACCAAGTCGGCGTACGTCCTCACCACTAGCGGCGGCCTGGAGCCTGCCTGGCGTGGGCGGAGATGTTGGCGTCCAGCAACTCCTGAATTAATGCGCCCTGGAATAGTGGATGCGTTGTGCCTGCAGCGGAACGCCATGACGTACTTGTACTCGGACAATTGTTCTTTACTTAGTACACCGCTCTAAGCTCCACCGTTATAGCCGGTGTCTTGTGTTAGTGTTTCGCCTATTTGTCCTCCCTGGCAGCTCGCCATGGGGATGTCTAGGATGTAATCGAACTTTTCCACTTCTCTTAATGCAATACGGGCACGAGCCCGGTTTCGAAAAAAAGACGTGAGAGAGTGGCCGCATGCCCACAATGCATCGGTATTTTTTTTAAGGCTTGTGGTCCGGTACTCCTCTTCTTAAAAATTCCACATATCTCAAAGCATCTAATTAAATTAATTGAACTTGTTTTGGTTGATTTCGTGTCTTGGTCACACTTTGGCCCAGCCCTCACCAAAGCCGAAGTCGGCTCGATCTCACATCCATTCGTCGAATAGATGGCGGCGACCATTCCCGAGCAGCGGCAGACGGCGGGCCGAGCCAACACACTTTCTGAGCTAGTAGGACAAATCAACTCCATCCCTTTCGTGTCTTGGTATACGACCATTCCCGATCCAGTGCAGCAGCCTGTCGTGCACTTGTGCTCCCCCTTAAACATTGCGACAATCAACTCGTGCTCCAATACCCCTTAAGTAATGCAGCGCAATGTTCATGCAGGATAGCTTCATCACGCACTGAGCCTTCTGCGACGCGCTCACATATTCGCCGTTGCAGTCCAAATGTAGGACGCAGTAGAGGATCTCGGGCAGGTCCTTCAGACAGCGAAACATGCATGACGAAGATGGCGAGAGGTTCAGTTCCCGGAGAGCGTCTTTGGATGCCGCAGCGCATCCATAGTACGCTCCTACACGGTGGCACCCACCGCTACAAGCAGACCCTCCTGCGCTGCCCGCAACAATGGCAACCCTTTCCACACACGCCCCTACAACGTGTGGCGCGCGCTCGCGAACAAGTTGGGTGCATTAACTTGCCACTGCCATGGGAGATGACAAAGCTCCATTGCCGTGCCCTCTCTTTGCCGAGCATTGTCTTCTGGCACTCGGCATAGCCCGTCTTTGCCGAGTGCCCGATATATTGCTCGGCAAAGAGCCGGCCACTCGGCAAAGCCTCGTTTTCCGGTAGTGAAGGGTCTATGTTTGATGATGAAAGTAATTTCGAGGGGTTAAATACAAAATAGGCGACATGTCGGCACGCCACATCAGCAAAGAGTGTACACGTGGCTAACACGGGCCAGCGGTGAAGTTCCTCAAATAAAAAAAAGGGGGCCATGACGAAGTCGGCAACTTATTTTCACGTGACAAGGAGATTTGCCTTTGATGACTCTATATAAAGAAAGTGATTTGCATTAACACATTTGTGACAAGGAGCATCAGGTAGGTACACGTTGTAGAACGCAATAGAGTGGAAGTTGGATGTGCATGGATGTCCAATGGATACCCTCTAGAACTAGGAAGAGATGGTCCCCACCAAAATTTGAATTTCTAGTTCATTTGTTAAAATCCATGGATGTCCAAATTAGATTAGTCTTCCACCTCTAATTAGAGGCGGTTACTTAAAGAAAATACATTAAAATAGAGTTAAATAAGCATGTGTCATATAGGTTGATGAATTAGAAAAATGCAGTTTTGGGTCCTTAAACTTGTAAAGTGATGCACCACTGGCCCATGTTAGCCAGAATGAAACGAAAAAAATACAAGCAAGTGGAAAAGTGTGCCTGAAGCACGTGCCAGTGTTGAAAATTTGATGTTCCTTCCATATCGCATTTGTATCGGTTAGTATGTGCATCATTCATTTTTTGTTTCTCTCCTAATGAAAGGTGTTCATTTGATCATGTTGTGATGAAATGGTTTTTGCATTGCACTTACACCATAAGTGAATGACATATACCTTTTGGATGACCTTGAGCAAAAGCTTCATGCTTTCATGTCATATAAATACATACATTGTCTCTTAATTTTCTTTGAATGTGTGTCTGCCTCACTTTGAGAGTTGGAGCTCAACTTGAGTCAATAACTTGCACTTGCTTTTTCATTTAATTTATAGGGCCATTTGCGTTTTGATGTATTGGAGGAAGCCAAATTATAGTAGCAACCTTGTGTGCCACGTTTAGCAGAGACAACAAGTAAAGGACTTGTGACCAAGATAGCTCAACCATGTGAAGGTCTAAATGTCCTCTATCTGCATATTTAGAGACAGACCCCTGGATTTTTATTGACCAAGAACTTCCCTTAGATAGTTAGAAGCTGTAAAGTACAATCAACATTGCCGGAAGACATGGTCACAAGTTAGAAGCTCACACAAATGCGTGCCTCTTCATACAATCCATCGACATTGGTCCCAATCTATAGGGCTAGCTGTTTCTGTTCCCGAGGGATGCTTCCCCAGGTACAATCTACCATATATATCAAAATGGTCAGTGAGTAGTTTGATAGATGTCATGGAATACTAATTCAGTATGTTGAGTTTCTTCCAAGCGCCGTAACTCCAACCGCCTATGCTCAGTTAATTCTTGCAAGATCTGGTCCATAAATACCACATCAAGCCAGAGGTAGTAAATTTTGGTTTCTACCACCTCTGCTCTCTTTTAATGATCTTTGTTATTGCCTTGTGTCCGGGTATGGGTGGTGCTACTTGTTTCAGTACTGTTCTTCATTATGGGTAACATAATGGTCTTTATCTTTAAAACCAGGTTGCTTTCCTTATATACCGCCCAGTGATGCGGCTTTTTAAGAGTACCAATGAAAGTGACACTTGTTGGCCTCTTGATGACAACGAGGAAGGAGAATCTGTATCTTCTGATTATCTTATCTTACATCTTGACTCATCTCAGAAACCAATCATGTAAGTCTTCCATGATTAATTTGATTGTCTTCGATGAGTATGCATGTTTCTCATTGCATTTGTTTTGGATTGATGGAGATGATTTGGTTTCAGTATAGTACAATCCCTGAACACCTGTAACTTGTATTATTTTGTACCCTTATTTTAGTAACTTTTTTTTGAAGCACTTGTTTTAGTAACTTGAGCCATTGGAATCCGTATGTTTCAAGCTTCAGATCTATTTCTTCAGTTTGATTATCTATTCTGTAGCATGGATTATGGATGTTATATCCCAATTTTCATTTTTATGTTTATTAATACTGAGGCATAAAGGTGGCTAATTGTTTCTGTGTCCCTCCACCCTTGTCTATTATTTTTTTTTTTTTCTGAGAAATGCCCTTATCTAATATTCACAGCCGTTAGACTTCTCAATTGATGTCTTACGTTGGTGTTCTGTCATGATATTGGTGAAGTAAAAATATAGCACTCCTTCTGTTCCAAATTATAATGTCCTTTTTCTAGATATATACTATGTCTAGAGACATAATGAAAACAATGTATCTAGAAAATCATGGTATATGTTTTTTTCCTTTTAAACAAAATATTATGTGTTTGCTCTTCCCTTAACTCGTGTGCAGCATTCAATAGTTTTGCTTTTGCATGTGACATTGATTTAATTTGCTTAAGGTTTTATGGATCCAACAAATAATTCATTATCCTATTTTGTATTGAAAGTGTTTATGATATATGAATTGACGTTTTGAGAATCCAAATTATTCCCATTGCATTTTAAATATTTTTTAAAAAAAATTATAGAAAAGATAAACATAAATAAATATGTAGAAATTACGTCTTCGTGTTTTCATGATTGAGTTGATCTGTTAATCAAGAAGTGACCCTTCTGCAGCTTTCAGAGTTGCACCGTGGGAACCACTAATGTGGGATTACAAATGGAGGCAGGGCAAGAGATGTCCTACTTGATTTCCCCAAATGATTGAGTTGATGTCTTAATGAAGATGATAGCAAATGGTCTCACCAGGACCATCTGAAATTTCAGTTTAATGCTATCAGAGGACTTGTCGCACTTCTAGCTAAACGGATAACAGAATCTATTGAAGTACGCACTTCTGAAGGGCAAGAGAATGTTTGGGGTGTGCTAAACACAACAGGTATCCAGTTTCTTCACCTTTCTTTCTTATTTATTTTTTCAGTTTCTTATTTATGAATTCAGTCAATATCTGTTTTTTATGAGCAAAATCCATCATCTGATTTGATGCTCCCTTCTTCTAAGGGATCCCTAATGAAGTGATATTTGATCCTGATGTGCTTGCTCCGGTCGTGGAAGATTGGATTCTTACCGAGAGCTAGAGCGGACTTCTTGTCCACCTTCAATTCCACCACATCGACCTTTTTGCCGAGGAGCTCTCTGAACAACCTTGACAACCATAGGGGGAAGGTGGTGCCGGCGCCCGGCATGACAGGCGACGCGGATGAATTGCCCTCGTCCGGCGGGTCCATGAAGCGATCTGGTACTATCCGGCAGAGGTCGCAGCAGAACCAATGCCTAATGAAGAACCTTCGTCTGGCACGGCAAGGAAAGGATCCGGTACGATCATGCAGAGATCACAACAATTGTACGGCTCCGCACGAGATGTCCGAACAGGGGCTTGTGGTGCCAGCGGCGTCCCAGTTGGGTGGTGGTGGTGGGGAACACCGCTGTGTATGTACACTACACTTTTCAGATGTATATTGTGTTTGTTTGTTTTTCTCCAATATCTCACTGAATTAATTTATTGTTGGCAGGCTACACCTATCGACTATGCATGAGACCATCTCAAATATCCCTCCCACTATGAGACGTAGATGTAGTCGATATTTATAGCTCCCGATCTCATTCTTATTGGTTACATGATTCATGATTGGTGCTTGTCTAACCGTTACCGTTCCTAGCTAATAACTTACATACGAAATATTTTAATTCCAATCATCTAAGACGCGTTGCATGCAAAATCAGTACTTGCTAGTGTTAAGTTAGATGAGCATGCATGATCGGTGCTGGATACTTTTAAATTGGATGGGGCAGCATCATGCATATGGTCCGTGTGCTTGCTAGTACGTGTTAAATGGATGGCAGCATCCTGCATGATCTGTGCACTCTAGTGTTGAAATGGATGGGGAAGCATCATGATGGCATGAATGGATGTAGCTGATCATTGAGTAACAACCTCTTAGGTGTTATTGGTCTTGTTTCAGAAGATTTTATACAAATTTCTTTTAAAAATAAAGAAGCAAGTTAAGCCTTTTCGTTTACTGCCTTTGTGCATGCGTGATCATGCGCCTTTCGAAGAGGCAAAAATATAATGAAGAAAGCTACCATACTGCTCTGCTCTACTGTGGCTCAAGCATGAGACTAACCGGGATAAATAACTTTTTAGCATCATACCGGATGTGCACTCTCCGAGATAGCATCTTAGCGGACGACACTAATTTTTTAGCATCCAGTTGCTGCAAACCAATGCATTTTCAGCACTTTGGTCTACGTGGCAAGCCACCGCACACGTCCACGTTGGATGCGGGGTGCAAAAAGACTTGAATGCCCCTGCCATGAGCATCCATCCCGTTTCCTTTTTCTCGATAAAAGAACACGTTGCATCGGGACCCGCCCTATGCTATTACGAAATTCACTAAGCCTTAATCTGAAAAAATCTCTCTCTAGCACTTTTACCTAAGTAACCCTAAGATAGAAATCAAATTGTGTTAAAGCCCTTCTCTTCTTCATTTTCACGAACACAACTACTATCTAGGCGGGGACGCCGCGGAGGACGCGCAGATGGGGGCGGGCGCGCCACGTTGTCGGCTGGACGGCGAGGGCCATGCTCGGCGGTGAGGGGCCGCCGCCGCTCGCGGGGAGAACCCACGCCGCCGAGCACGGCAATAGGTGGTAAGGTGCTCGCGTGGGCCGCTTCCCGGCAGCGGTGCGCCGCGTGGGCCCCTTCTCGGGCTCTAGCGGGCGGCGGCTCGGCTGCTAGACACCCCCGACGAGCTGCTCCCGTCATTCCCTCGATGTGGCTTGCTACGTGATGACGACGGGAGGTTGAAGCGAGAGCTTACATGTAGGACCCACGCGTCGGCCCGGTGGAGGGGCAAAGAAAAAGAACGGGAACAAGTGGGAGCGGGAGGGCGGGAGTATTCCTTGTCTTTTGGCACCCGGATCCAACGTGGTCGGGTGGTGGCTTGCCACATCGACCAAAGTGCTAAAAATGTATCGGTAAGATGCTATCCGGAAAGTGAACATCCAAGTAAGGTGCTAAAAAGTTATTTCTCCCCAAGAACGGTTAGGGATATACCGAAGGCAACTTCAGGGAAGTGATTTTTCAGCTCTAGGATATGCTCTGAGATGCGTGCAATAACAATGCAAAAGAAAATTCTGTATTTGATGGAAATACCCCATCCCATCCCCTGTCTTTCTCTCCGTCGAAGAACGCGATACGCGAACTGCGAACTTCGGTTCCTCCGCGGCCCCCTACGTGGCAGCCGGTGGTGCCTCCACCCGGTGGCAACCCCATCCCGGATCGCCTTTCCAGGCCCTCCCACGGCGTTGGCTCCCTCCTTCGGTGGTAGGCCAACTCCTATTCTTGTTTCTCCTCCTCCTCTTGATCTAAAGTC
This sequence comes from Hyparrhenia diplandra, assembly GCA_015847255.1. Taxonomy (NCBI): domain Eukaryota; kingdom Viridiplantae; phylum Streptophyta; class Magnoliopsida; order Poales; family Poaceae; genus Hyparrhenia; species Hyparrhenia diplandra. The sequence continues at coordinate 283,509 of JADLZK010000923.1, forward strand.
ACTTTGGAGACGAAGATGACGGCGGTGTGGCTAGGGTTCCGGCAAGGTGATCATCGGAGAGAGAGAAGAAGACATCTTCGGTGGGGTATAGAAAGCCCGGACAGTTTGTGAGGAGGCGGGTCGGCCCGACGGTGGGGATGGAGGTCGGGCGGTTTAGCGGTCGCGAGGAGAGGTGAAGAAGGCGGCCGCCGTGGGCGCTAGGTGTCACGCCCCACTTTTAATGGGTCGTTAATCACACGTGTTTGCGCCAGTATCACGCCACAAACACGCCTGTTAGTAACAGTTAATGGTAAACAAAATTAATAGCAAACCGAGCTATAGAAATATAGGATAGAAAGGGCTTACGGTGGCGGCGAAGGGTCACCATGTCGGGTTGCAATATCGAGTTGGCCAACCGAGAAGCGGTGGATTAACTATGACATCGCCCGTACTCCACAAGCGAGGCTTGTGCATGGATGAAATCCGGGCTTCAACGTCTTTCTCCTAAGCAAACACCTCTCGAACTCCTACGATACGCTATCCTCTACTTAGGTCGTCGATCTTACCTTCACATGTGCCGATATCCGTAAAAATAGAGGGGGTGAGTACAAACGTGCTCAGCAAGTCCCAACCGGGGGTTGTAATTATTAAGGGTTTGGGCCCTAGCGAGTCTCTAAAAACTGCTCTCGCTAGTTCCCGGGTTATCTCATGTCATCACTTCTTTGTCATGACACCACAAGGTTAGTCATCATCAAAATGTATATCTAATCATAGATGTTCGTCCCTAGCACTTGCCCATTCCAAGGGCGTGGCTATTCGAATAGATTCAATTAACTCTGCAGAGGTTGTACACTTTTTTCCCACACGAGGGGGGCCATCTTCTCCCACGCACGGTTGGTCAAAGGTGGTCCCACGAGATTCCGTACCCGCTTGGATGCCTCCTAGGTATATCGGTATAATCTTCACCACGACTTCTCAGGGGTTGGAAGGACAACACGCCACCACAAGGATGACGCATCACCCTAGACAATATGGTGATACCAAATCACCGCGGCTTCTGGGTAATACCTAATTACCCAACCTATCTTTGTCAACACCACTCTCAATCTCAAATCAATATGCCTCTAGCACTGCGCCACCAGCGCCCAAACACTTCCGTGGAAGACCACTCAGCATCCACGCCAACCAGACCATGGGGCCACTCTCCCCATGTCTGCTCCTAATAGGTCGTTTGCCTACTCCGGCCACCTTGGCTCCAATTATACCTCAACCCAACGGGTGTGAAATCAAGCCGTCCCATCTCGGCGTGTGGGTACATGCGTAATATTATACTAGGTAGAAGGTCTATGAACCGGTCCTTAGGGAGGCGAGCATCTCTCCGCGGGATTCATCCCCGATTGTGATTAGTCCACCTCCATGTAGACAATCACCACTCACCTTTTTGTTGGAGGGTTCACTTTATTACTCAGGTTACATCGATCTTACTTAGTCATATTATGTCATCATTTATTATCATATTAAGGTCATGATTAAGGGGGTAAGGACTTGCAGGGAGGTTCTTTAATCGGCGGCACGACGTCGAGCGTTCCTAGCTACGCTTCGGACGGAAAGCTCCTAGTCGGTCGTCGATACTAATTGCGATTGGAGATAAACCTAGCTTGAACTACGACATATAAAACAAACATAGAACATTATGGTGGCAATGGGTTAGATGCATAGAGCTAGATTTTAGATGAATCATGGAAGTCGTTTCACGCGAAACGGAGTTCATTTGCATGAGATATGGACTTTATCTTATTAATCCCTAATTAAATCATTAGGATAATATGATAATATAATTTTATCATGTAATAAAATATAAATAATTACATGATAAAAAATTCTATAAATCAATTAATGAATTTACAAATTTTCTGGGAATTTTTCGACAATCGGAAAATGGAGTTTCACCTTTCGGGGTACACAACTCGGGTGGCTCTAGCAATTTCGTTTGCGCCGGCGGGTCCAGTCAACGATCGGGGCTATCGGACAGCGGTCGTAGGCAAGGTCCATAGGTCAAGGCACCTGCCGATGTTTGTGCACCTACTCTCCCTTTCTTTTCCCATGGACCGAGTCCATTTAAATGAAGAGAGGTGGGTGCTTCCTTTGACAAGTGGGCCCATGGGGAAGGGATAAGGTGAGCGTACTGCTCTGTTTTTGGCCCGTCGTTTCGTCGTTCTCGTCCGCTTTTTCCCCACCCGCATCGAGTCGAGAGGGGGAGGATGGCCGGCGGTGAGCGGTCTCAGGGGCGGCGTTCCCGGCCTCTACGAGGTCGACCGGGCGGCAAAGGCGGTGGCGCGCTAAGCGGGGGCGTCTTTGTGGTGGCGCGGGGCGGCAGAGCACGGCGTGGCGGTAGGCATGGCGTGGCGCGGTCTGCGCGACGGCGGTGGCGCGGCGGCTGTGCGCGCGCGGTGGGTGGGCGCGGTGCGGCGTGGCAAGGTGGAGCGGCTAGGTGGTCGCGGCGTTGCGTGTAGCGCAGGCGAGGCGCGAGAAGGGCGCGGCATGGTGGACGCGGGCGGTGCGGTGGGCGCGGCACGGCGGCGTGCAGGGCAGCAAGGGGACGTGGAGCACCAGCGTGGCAGCCGTAGCGGGCGGCGGGCGAGCGGCGAAGCGGCGCATCGCGTCGTCGCCCTCGACGCAGCGTCCGGAGGGGGCGGGCGCGGCGGCGGATTGATTGGCGGCGGCGCGAAGGAGGCGAGGGCGCCGTGCACCCATGCGGGCCTCGGCCTCGGTCGCCCGGCCCGAGCTCGGCTTGGTGCTCCTCGGCAGCCCGGGGTGGGTATTTATAGCCGCGGCGGTGCCCTCCGCCAATCGGAGATATTTTCGGGCGGGCAGCGGACGCAGCGGCATGGTCCACGCGAGCGGTTGCCTAGGGCGACCCGGTGGACGCGACCGTCGGGCGGAGAACGCGCGATGCGAGCTGGCATCCACGAGTGCCGGGCGGATGGCGGACGGGACTCATCGGGCGGAGCAGCTCGCTGTGTGCCGTCGTCAACGGCAGCGGGATGGTTGGTCGGCGGAATCCCGGCGAATATCCATCCGATCTCGCTGGCGTCCGAGCCTACCGTGGTCGAAAGCCGGCGGGCAGGTGATGGGACGTGTTGTGGCGGGGCTCCATTGATGGCGGCCGGCGGCGAAGCCGGTGTTGACCGGGTACGCGATGGCGGGCGGCTCGACTCGACGGCAAGACGGCGCGGTGATAGCCTCGCGTGGTGGTGTAGCGTGGACTGAGTTGGCCCGGCGACATTGTCCCTCGGCCGGACGCGGGGTGTACGAGGAGAAGATATTTTCTCCGGTGCTGTTCGTGTGTGTGGATGAGGAGGATGGAGATGGGGAGGGAGCCGACGGGTGGGCCCGTCAGAAGAGAGAAGGAAAGAGGAGGGAAATGTTGGGCTGCTGTTGTTGCTGCATTCGGGCCACGAAGCTGGGCTCAAGTTAGGCTAGGAAGGAGGGGAGGGAGAAAATTGGCCCGAGTGCCATTACTTTTTATTCTTTTCCATTTTCCATTTCCATTTGTTTTTGTAATACTAGTATATATATACACACACATACTTGTAAATTATGTAGGTGTGCATATGTATACATGTGGCCATACTCTTTTTGTATATTTATATACATGTTTTGGAATACACGCGTTCACATATGTATTTAACCGCGTTCACGAATCTATGTGTATCCAATTATGTCATTTGTATATAAATACACGAGATGGCTCTTTTATTTCCCGGAGAAAATTAAGTAAATCATTTCTCATGCAACATACTTCCATAATAAAAATCTAAAACTTACCTTGCATCCTTTGCGACCATAAAGCTCGACAAGCAACAAGCAAGATTTCCTATTTTCTATATGATGAGAGTTTGAATGCATGTTTTCGAAAATGGGGGTTTTTTTGCGGAAAATAAATCAAGTTTTTAGTTGTTATTAGAAAAAGTTCAAATTTTTAGTGAATTTTAAAATGATGCAAAAACACGGGTGTTACAAATCTACCCCTTACTTAGATGAATCTCGGCCCCCGAGATTCCTAGTCTACAGAGTGAAGGTCCTAGTTTGAGGCCTAAAGAGATAGAGATAGAGAGAGAGGGAAAACTTTCCATTGCTTACAGCGCTCTCTCTGCCGAGCCTCTACACTATCGTGCCACTCCGTCTCGGGCGACACGACTTTGTGGAGGGCATGCCCCTCCGCCGTTGGTGACACGCTTTGCTTTTACCTCATCTTCTTGATCTCGCACTGGTCTTCGTAGTCTTGGTCTTCTTCGGTGGCTACCCCACTTAGAGGACTGATTCCTCTAATGTCTTCGGTCTTCATGCGGTGTATCTCACGCCTGGATCCTTCGGGTAATTGATCATCGTGAACTTGGGATTCTATTCCTCGTCCGAATCCTTAGGTCTTATTTGCTTCTTTGCTTTCGTCTTAGCCCATTTTGCTCTTTCTTCTTCTTGCTTTCGTCCCGTTGGTATTCTCTTTTCTTTTTACATATACTACTACCCCACTTAGAAAAATTTTCTTTTTATAATTTGCGTTGTGGCTTGTATGCTCGGCACCCATCAAAATTTCTTTGTCGACACTCGCATTTGGATGATGGATCGAACACCTGGATTTTGATTATTCTAGGGAGAATTATGAAGAGAGCGAGAGGAGACTACTCTACGTTTACACCTCCCTTGGGAGTAGCTAATCCACTTCATCGGGGTTTGTAGTCCTACTCCGCGGCTTGACAGGTCCATTGACTGTCGCGTCGTGGTCGTCTTCTTCTCCTAGCGGTAGTTGGTTGAGGGATGGGTCGGGTCCGTCGTTGATGGCTTCGGTCAGCGATCTTTGTCGGTGTCGGTGGTACGGTGGTGCTTGCACTTGGCCTTACATGGGAATGGTGATTGGGGGTCCCTTCTATGACCGCAGGCTCCACTCCATGCATGGCAAATGCTCTGCGCCTAGATCTAGTGACGAGGTAAGCATCCTTCAGTTCTTGGGTGTGTCGGTCTTCCATGGTCTTCATCGCCTCGGCCGAGTCGCCATTCTCGGCGTACGGCCGAAACGACTTGCTCCTTTACGCGTGCGAGCTCCATGAGAAGCTTCCGATTGAAGAGTTCGGCTTGTTCGGCTCGACGGATCTGTCTCTTCAGGGTGGTGGTTTGTTGGTCGTGATGCTCATCGAGGAGGAGTAGGTAGGAGGTCTGGTGCTTGACGATGGGGCCCCCTTCGAAATGTAGGGACCTCACGCGGGCAATCCAGGGCGGGGTTGTCCTTCTTCTCGGGCGGAAAGTACTTCATGGGGTGCGCGAGATGGGCTCTTGTAGATCCGGCAATGGCGTCGGAGGGCCTTGCGGGCGACGGCTTGGTAGGTGTCGGTGAAACGGAAACCAGTCGTGGTTGTACTCCATTCGTCGATGGCGAGGAGGTGATCTCGGCTCTTGGGGATGTAGACGGTGATTTCACAGCGCGGGGTGCCACGCTCCGTGTACTCACGGCCTTCATACTCGGGACGCCCGAGGATGCCAAGATGTTGCATGGTGGTGAAGAGAAGTTGGGGAAATCCGGGGTGTTGATGCATTGGTACGCTAACCCAAGTGCCGGCCATTCGGCTATGGTTGAGGTGGTTCTTGGCGAGTGGATGACAAAGAGCGTGATGGTAGAGGGTGAAAGATGGAGGCCAGCAGTGGAATGTTTGGAGTGGGATGGTGGTGAGAGCGATGATGGTGCTCTTTTTATAATGGGTCGAGGGTGATGGCTTCTGGGAGAAGCTTGGTCACTGGTATTGCGGTTGTGGTGTGTGGTGGAAGGAACGGGAGTGAGTCTCCTGTATTCATTGACCTTGCAATAGTGGTGTGGTTAGGGGACTGTGTGGTCTTGGCCGGTGGATTCCCTATAGTGGAGACTGTGTGTCCTCTCTATTGTCGGCATACTTCTTCTTGACATTTCTGTATGCTTCTGAGGCATCTATTTGCTATTGGGCGTAGTATCTTTTATGGGCTTGATGGTATCTTCGACATTGTAGTCCCTACGGGTTATCTTCGGCTGGCTTGTATTACTGGCACTGGTTGTCACTTGATCTGTTGCAGGTTGTCTTCAGCGGATTCGTCGGTCGTGGTTCGGGGGTCAGGGTAACAGCAGTATCGGCAGCTTTCGACATTGAGGTGACAGCATGTCGGCAATGTTGCACGGTCGTCGGTCACAGTAACACTGAGGCGACGGCGTGTGACGGCTGTAGGGAAGAACACTGGTGTGGTTCAACGGCTACAGTCGTGGAGTCCACTTGTTGTCGTCATGTTCCTGCAGGTTAGCTCCTAATCTATTTGGACTAGGGAGGGGTGGAAAGAAAAGCACAAGATACGATAGGGTCTACCTAACTACGGATGAGGGGAAAGCAAGCATTTTAGGTAGGGATAGACTTTGGGGTATCCTAGTAACACGGGTGTCTAAGGACAACACAAACTTACCTGGTGTGAAACGTACGAAAAGGTGTGTCACGGCGAACTATGTTTATGTGAAACTTGTCTTATTACTCGTGACTTAAGGGGATTTTCAAGACGTTCACCGATCCTATCGGAATTTTCCTTCCATTAATCACTACGAGTAGTGAAAATGGAGAGATTTCCCGTAGGATTGAAAAGAAACAAGACATTATGCTAAACAAACAAGCGCGTCAATAGTTCTCATCACAGAACAATCACCTAGATGATACATGGTCGCATCACACATGGTGACTGACATGATGGTTATTACGCGACTTTAAACCTACTAAAGGCCTTGAAGCCTAGGCATCTATGACTGCGAGCGAATGCTTAGCGACTAATGCTAAGACTCTGCTTGCACAACAAGCTTGCTAAAGGATTTTGCTACCCTTTGCTGCTTGGACTATATGCCTTATGGAGATTCTATTTGCACATCATATTAGCGCCCACTTAAGTGTTCGGATGTTCGATGCATTCCCAGTTGCATGCTGGCTAGCATTCGACATTCCTTCCTGTTGGGGCTCTAGAGTTACGCAAGTTTGTTACGTACTTTTGTACTTGGTCTTCATGATAACTCTCGATCTTAATATCGAGGGAAGACAAAGTACCCTAAGTACTTCAAAGCATCTCAGGGGAGTTGTAGAAACTCTCCTTTAGTCGCGGTCCGATTGAGGTCATCCTTACTAGTCCATTGCTACTAGAGTTTCGATGCTCACATCGGTTCCGTAACATATGAACTATCATAGTAAGGCGTACTTGCAAAGCAACAAGTTTAAAAGTAGTCATCCTTATGTGGAGTTAAAATTTCTGTTAACCCAATTTCATCCTATGGACAAGCTCGCTCGATACCACTACTGTCACGCCCACTTTTAATGGGTCGTTAATCACACGTGTTTGCAAAGTATCACGCCACAAACACGTTTGTTAGTAATGATTAATGGTAAACAAAATTAATAGCAAACCGAGCTATAGAAATATAGGATAGAAAGGGCTTACAAGTGATGGACGGAAGGGTCACCATGTCGGGTTGCAATATCAGAGTTGGCCAACCGAGAAGCGGTGGATTAACTATGACATTTGCCCGTACTCCACAAGCGGGGCTTGTGCATGGATGAAATCTGGGCTTCAACGTCTTTCTCCTAAGCAAACACCTCTCGAACTCCTACGATACGCTATCCTCTACTTCGTCGTCGATCTTACCTTCACATGTGCCGATATCTCGTAAAAATAGAGGGGGTGAGTACAAACGTACTCGGCAAGTCCCAAACGGGGGTTGTAATTATTAAGGGTTTGGGCCCTAGCGAGAGTCTCTAAAATCGCTCTCGCTAGTTCGGGTTATCTCATGTCATCACTTGCTGTCATGACACCACAGGTTAGTCATCATCAAAATGTATATCTAATCATAGATGTTCGTCCTAGCACTTGCCCATTCCAAGGACGTGGCTATTCGAATAGATTCAATTAACTCTGCGAGAGGTTGTACACTTTTTTCCCACACGAGGGGCCATCTTCTCCCACGCACGGTTGGTCAAAGGTGGTCCCACGAGATTCCGTACCAGCTTGGATGCCTCCCTAGGTATATCGGTATAATCTTCACCACGACTTCTCAGGGGTTGGAAGGACAACACGCCACCACAAGGATGACGCATCACCCTAGACAATATGGTGATACCAAATCACCCGCGACTTACGGTAATACCTAATTACCCAACCTATATCATCAACACCACTCTCAATCTCAAATCAATATGTGCCTCTAGCACTGCGCCACCGCGCCCAAACACTTCCGTGGAAGACCACTCAGCATCCACGCCAACCGGACCATGGGGCCACTCTCCCCATGTCTGCTCCTAATAGGTCGTTTGCCTACTCCGGCCACCTTGGCTCCAATTATACCTCAACCCAACGGGGTGTGAAATCAAGCCGTCCCATCTCGGCGTGTGGCTGTACGTAATATTATACTAGGTAGAAGGTCTATGAACCGGTCCTTAGGGAGGCGAGCATCTCTCCGCGGGATTCATCCCCGATTGTGATTAGTCCACCTCCATGTAGACAATCACCACTCACCTTTTTGTTGGAGGGTTCACTTTATTACTCAGGTTACATCGATCTTACTTAGTCATATTATGTCATCATTTATTATCATATTAAGGTCATGATTAAGGGGGGGGTAAGGACTTGCCTGGGAGGTTCTTACGAATCGGCACGACGTCGAACGTTCCTAGCTCTGCTTCGGACGGAAAGCTCCTAGTCGGTCGTCGATACTAATTGCGATTGGAGATAAACCTAGCTTGAACTACGACATATAAAACAAACATAGAACATTATGGTGGCAATGGGTTAGATGCATAGAGCTAGATTTTAGATGAATCATGGAAGTCGTTTCACGCGAAACGGAGTTCATTTGCATGAGATATGGACTTTATCTTATTAATCCCTAATTAAATCATTAGGATAATATGATAATATAATTTTATCATGTAATAAAATATAAATAATTACATGATAAAATTCTATAAATCAATTAATGAATTTACAAATTTTCTGGGAATTTTTTCGACAATCGGAAAATGGAGTTTCACCTTTCGGGTACACAACTCGGGTGGCTCTAGCAATTTCGTTTCTTGCCGACGCGGGGTCAGGTCAACAGTCGGGCTATCGGACACCGTGCTTTGTAGGCAAGGTCCATAGGTCGGTGCACCGATTCGAGCTGTGCACCTACTCTCCCTTTCTTTTCCCATGGACCGAGTCCATTTAAATGAAGAGAGGTGGGTGCTTCCTTTGACAAGTGGGCCCATGGGGAAGGGATAAGGTGAGCGTACTGCTCTGTTTTGGCCCGTCGTTCCGTCGTTCTCGTCCGCTTTTTCCCCACCCGCATCGAGTCGAGAGGGGGGAGGATGGCCGGCGGTGAGCGGTCTAGGCGGCGTTCGGCCTCTACGAGGTCGACTCGGCGGCGAAAGGCGGTGGCGCGCTAAGCGGGCGTCTTTGTGGTGGCGTGGGCGGCGGAGAAACGGCGTGGCGGTAGGCATGGCGTGGCGCGGTGCGACTTGGGCGGTGGGCGGCGGCTGTGCGGCGCGGTGGTCGGGCGCGGTGCGGAATCGCGGGCAAGGTGGAGCGGCTAGGTGGTCGCGGCGTTGCGCCTATAGCGAGGGAGGCGCAGCGAGGGCGGCGGCATGGTGGACGGCGGGGTGCGGTGGACGCAGCCGCGGCGGCGGCGGGAGGGCAGCAAGGGGGCGTGGAGCACCGGCGTAGCCGGCGCGGCGGCGGGCGAAGGGCGGCCTTGGCGACCCGTCGTCGTCTTCGCCCTCGACGCAGCGTCGGGGGGTCGGGCGGCGACGAGCGGCGATTGGCCGGCGGCACGAAGGAGGCGGGCGCCGTGCACCCATGCGGGCCTCGGCCTCGGCCGCCCGGCGCTGAGCTCGGCTTGGTGCTCCTCGGCAGCCCGGGGTGGGTATTTATAGCCGCGCGGTGCCCTCATGTCGGAGATATTTTCCGGCAGGGAGGCAGCCGGACGCTTGGCGGCATGGTCCACGCGGAGCGAGTTGCCTAGGCGACCCGATGGACGCGACCGTCGGCGGAGCAGCGCGATGCGAGCCGGCATCCACGAGTCGGGCGGATGGCGGCGGGGGACTCATCGGGCGAGCAACCAAGCGGTGCCGCCGTCAACGGCAGCGGGATGGTTGGTCGGCGGAATCTCGGCGAATATCCATCCGATCCTGCGCGTCCGAAGCCTACCGGGGGTCGAGGCGGCGGCGAGGTGATGGGGACGTGTTGTGGCAGGCTCCATTGATGGCGGCCGGGCGGCGAGCTGGTGTTGACCGGGGTACGGTGGCGCGGCGGCTCGACTCGGCGGCAAGACGGCGCGGTGATAGCCTGCGTGGTGGTGTAGCGTGGACTGAGCCACGGCGACGACATTGTCCCTGGTCCGGAGCGGGGTGTACGCGGAGAAGATATTTTCTCGGTCTTTGTTCGTGTGTGTGTGGGATGAGGAGGATGGAGATGGGAGAGGGAGCCGACGGGTGGGCCCGTCTCAGAAGAGAGAAGGAAAGAGGAGGGAAATGTTGGGCTGTTGTTGTTTGCATTCGGCCACGAAAATTTGGGCTCAAGTTAGGCTAGGAAGGAGGGGAGGGAGAAAATTGGCCCGAGTGCCATTACTTTTTATTCTTTTCCATTTTCCATTTCCATTTGTTTTTGTAATACTAGTATATATATACACACACATACTTGTAAATTATGTAGGTGTGCATATGTATACATGTGGCCATACTCTTTTTGTATATTTATATACATGTTTTTGGAATACACGCGTTCACATATGTATTTAACCGCGTTCACGAATCTATGTGTATCCAATTATGTCATTTGTATATAAATACACGAGATGGCTCTTTTATTTCCCGAGAGAAAATTCGTAAATCATTTCTCATGCAACATACTTCCATAATAAAAATCTAAAACTTACCTTGCATCCTTTGCGACCATAAAGCTCGACAAGCAACAAGCAAGATTTCCTATTTTCTATATGATGAGAGTTTGAATGCATGTTTTCGAAAATGGGGTTTCGGTTTGGCGGAAAATAAATCAAGTTTTAGTTGTTATTAGAAAAAGTTCAAATTTTTAGTGAATTTTAAAATGATGCAAAAACACGGGTGTTACACTAGGGCTCTAGAGCTCTAAGCAAACCCTAGCGCTGCTTGGCGGGTGAAGCGTGCAGGAATGGTGGCCGAGGTCGAAGTCAATCAGAAACGACAAGGAGAGGAGGCGCGACAGGAGGTGGAAGAAGGTTCCCGTGTGTTATGAGTTATTATATATAGGGACCATGTATTCACTTTTTGGCACCAATCTCGATGTACCGGATGTATGGACGTAAAATAGCCTTCCCGGGAAGTTGCCTTCGGACGCAGACTCGCCAGTGACCTCCAACATGCATGTAGCTGGCATGCTAGCTGTTGGTATTTGTTAACCTACAGGAATATTATGATGGATAATCCGCAAGTTTAACGGATACGGTGAGCACTTCACCCGGGAATAGGGCTTTAAATATCGAATCCACAGGGAGAAGGTGAGAGGGTACGTCAAGGTGTATAGCTAAATCCAGAGTGGCTATAAAACTAGATTAAAAGAGAGGTAAGGAGTTCCATTAGGAAGGTCTTGTTCTCACTTCAAGTAAATCATTTGCACATTGTTCTTAAGAGGGGTTGTCATGAAGAAACTCTTAATAAAGGGAATCTACGCTAACAACGCAGGGGCTCCTACGATTTCTATAAACGGGGGCAGGCATACGAAGGACTCAATGGCGCTGTCACCACCACGATCAGCCTTAACGGTTGGTGTTTCACCCCGGCCTATAGAAGGTATTCGTAATAAGCTAGTCAATCTAAGCACCACGCTTACATTAATCTAACAACTTCAACTCAAGAGCAACCAAGAATCAAAGTAATCTTATCAAAGAAATACGAACCTTAAGAACAATAGAGACAATACCACTTACTCGAATGGAAGTCGAACAATCCACAAGATCTCGAGTCGTGCTCAATGGCATCAACTCGGAGGAAGAAGAAGATGGAGGCGCCGACAGACAGCTCCGGCCTTCCTTCAACTCCGCCTCAACCGCGCTCTAATTCTCTCAACTTGAAGCTCTACTCTCAACTCTAATCTAAGGCTTCTAGTTCTACATCTTATCTAATCTTCTACTTCTAGTTCTTGAACTAGAGCTAAGGCCGTCGACTAGAGCTGGATCTGATCTGATATGATGATGAGTTGATCCGAGATGATTGAAGCCGGGGGCCACAGGGGGGGCTCGCTTATATAGCCGGAGGAGGTGCGGTGTTGGATTTAGATCCATCTCGTGCTTCTACCGACGCCCTCGGATCAAACCGACATTAAACGACCGGATTAGATTGCATCTCGGAGGCGGTTGGAGAAGCTTCTGGAAACGGGGCTTGCTTGGCAGCCAAGGCAGGCCGATCGGCCTGTTTATTGGGCCGATCGGCCCAGGGTGGGTCTCACCCTGGGCCCCGCGATGCGTCGTGGCTTCTGGAGTCTTCTAGATGATGTTTTCTTTGGTGCCAAGTTTGGTTCACGTCGGGAGTAATCCGGAGCCTTCTAGACTTGTTTCGGAGTTGGATTGCGTTGCGTTACGTCGGTCGTATGCCACGTCATTTTTTCTTGTTTTTCTGTTAAGTCCCTGCAAATCACAACTTTACCAAAACTCATGGAAATCATTAGTATAAACCCCTAATAAGGTTATCTAATTATATTTTAGTCCTTTTCCATGTTTAGTTGACAATTAAAAGTATACGTTAACAGTGTGTCAACACTAGCACGTGTGTATATATATCTCTCATATATAACCTTATTAGTATAGTGCCCATGTGTTGCCACGGTTTTATCTAAGGGTGTACTTAGAAGCAACCAGATGACAAGATTTTTTCCATAATTTTTTGTATCACGCAATTGTATATGCCTTGTATATCACCATAAATATAACTCAGTATACATTCATAAATAACAATGCATAATAAAGTCATGTCTCGCATACTACAAATAAGTTTTGAATTGCTTAAGTAGATCGTCTTTGAGTTCAAAATATATCAAGTAATATGGTCTCATCACTAAATTGGCAATAACAAGGCTTAACACATCAAAATAAAGAGCGTAGCACGGTGGTCAATTCTTTCAGTTGTCACAGGTTCAGCTCCTTCACCGTTTACGAAATTACAAAGCGTTTGACACCGAACATAAGCTCAAAATACAAAGTGTTTGTCACATGAGGTCTTTCGCCTCTTCTGAGCATTTCAATAATTCGTTTCGGAGTGAGGTCCTCCTACAAAGGCGACCCCCAATTCATCAGCATCTGTAGTCAGCAAAGAACCCCAAATCCATCCGTTTAGCTTCTAAGCCCAGCTGTGCTCCTTCAAATATATATAGGCCTGCACTCCTTGATGGCTAGATTTGGAACCAGCTGATGCTCTTTCAAGGGAGCAGCGCTCAGGAATATACTAATTTTTGTCACTGGGTCGAAATTGCCAACCCGAAACATCAAGGCAATGGTTAGGAACCAGATATTCTCATAGCATTAGCGTGTTAGTAGTATCTATGTTGTTACAGGCTGACAGCTCCTGACTTTGTGGCAATTCACAATCCAGGGAGCGGCGCTCAGGACTATAGTATTTTTTTTTTTTTTTTCATATTTTTCATTCTCACATTTAGCAATTCAATCAAACAACCCTTTACAAAATAACAGAGAATAACTTTTATCAATCACAATTCGAGCAATTAACAATTCACACACCTAGCCTTAATTATAAAGTTGTCAAGCCGTGGCAGCTCTTGTCCACCTGGCCATGCCCGCTGTTATTGGGCCCTTTCTGGGCACAGACACTACAACAATCGCGTTCGTAGGGGACGGTTGAGGATGCTCGGTAGGGGACGGTTTTCGTAACCGCCCCTAACTCTCCGTTGCTACTGGAGGTCGGACCTGCAGGGGCGGTTTGTGTTATCAACCGCCCACCCACCATCCCTTGCCACTGATTTTCTCAGAGGGTTCGTGTTATCAACCGCCCACCCACCATCCCTTGCCACTGATTTTCTCGAGTTGTGTCCATATCTCATTCAGCGTCCCCACATATTATACAAATCCGAGTGTAAATTGACTATTTGAAGGTCTAAACGGATTTAAACCAAAAAGTGGTCAACTACAAAATTTCATAACTTTTTCGAGATCTACATTTTATATTTAGAAAGTTTTTTTCGTCCGAGGTCGTTTTTTAAATTTGAATTTCAAATTTGAGACATTTGAACACAACTTTTGTATGACTAGATGATTTCAAACTAAAAAGTGGTCAACATGAAAGTTTCATAACTTTTTGAGATCTACAATTCATATGTAGGAAGTTTTTTCGTCCGAGGTCGTTTAAAAATTTTGAATTTCAAATTTGAGACATTTGAACACAGCTTTTGCATGACTGAATGATTTCAAACTAAAAAGTGGTCAACTACAAAGTATTATAACTTTTCGAGATCTACATTTCATATATAGGAAGTTTTTTCATCTGAGATCGTTTATAAAAATTTAATTTTTAGTGCCTCGTATTTAAATTCGGCAACCCATTGTAGGGGCGCCTCAATATAGAACTGCCCCTACTGTGGACCACAATAGGGACGGCTGGATATTGAACCGCCCATGCTATTAGTAGGGGCGGCTGAAAGAAAAACCACCCCTACAATGACCACTGTAGGGGCGGTTAGTCGGATGGAAGGATTTGCTTCCTTTGTAGGGCGGCTCAAAACGTGAACCGCCCCTAATAAAAAAGGGAGACGTTCCCATAGTAAGCTTTTGTAGTAGTGAGAGGTGCCCAGGGCACTGCCCTTACCCCCTGTTGTAATGGTGATTGATTGCTTGCCGATGCAGCTGGCCGATGCAAATCACTCTGCAAAATAGATAACAAAAAGACAAGCAGATGTGAGGCAGGAGTAGCGGCTTTAGTTAATTGATAAGCTAAACAGCCACAGGTATAATTAAAATTGCTAACTGACCACTCTGCAAAATAGTTAACAAAAAATATGTTTAACAAGTCTCATAAAATACTTACAAGTCATGGCATAGAAAATTAATTAAGCCCCCAATATTATATATTTAAATCTCATCCCAAAAGTAGATGCAAAAATGACGGAAATATACACCACACTGCAGCTTTAATTAAAATTTAAGCAGATATTTTTATTAGCATCCACAGACTGTTGTATGACTGTATTCCCTTGTCCCTCTAATCTGTCACTTCCGGTTGCTCAAATGAAGTAGCTTTCAAAGATCCAATCACGTAACTTAGCTATCAGAGTACCAGTTACGTGGCCATGTCCGTGCGTGAGACCATGTGGACCAAGATGCGGCACCCTGCACCAAAGGCAGCCGCTTGCCGCTTCACGCCCCTCCATATGTCTAGTGAGTGGATCTAGATCGGCGACAGCATCAAATAGAATGAGTTCAACGATTCCATTTTGGACCAGGAAGGAATGGAAGCCCTAACCCTAAACACCCTAAACGAGATGTGAGAGGGGGGGGGTACTTGATTTGTTTCGGATCGAGTTTCTAACCCCAACAACAAAAGACAGGGGCATACCTGGGGCTCCTTCACCACGGGTGTGGGGCAGGCGTGCACCGCCACCGTGCGGGATGAGACTGTCGTCGCCAAGCTACTCGGTGGCGGCGTGCTTAGTGATGGAAACGTGATTCCCAATCTCGTCAAGTTGAGATAATTGTCGTTTTGGTGGAGCATGACGGCAATCGCATCACCTGAACTGGAGGTTGTCGCCTCCTTTGTGTTAGCAACCCCAAACCTGGGTTACTAATCTCACTATCAACGATGTCTAGAATCCTCTAGGACCTGGGTAACAAAGGGGAGAGTTGGGAGAGAAGATGAATACTACAATACAAGTAAAGTAAAGGTAAATGATGATTGATATTTTAGTTGATGATCTCTTGGGGATTTCCTGGTGGCCTTAACTAGCTAGAGCCTTCCATGCCTTCCTTTGGACAGTCTGGCATAGGTGGGCCCACATGGAAAAGGTAGCTGACATGCCTCCCTCCTTAAATAGCGGCTTTCCCACAAACCGCTGCAATGATCTTCACCTCTGCAGTGATATTTTCACCTCAGCTATGTGCAGGACACCTTCCCACCACGCTACCGCTGGCCTTATAAGACTCGACGAGTAGGGCTTTGCCAAATGTGACATAGAGGCAAATGAGGTGGAGTACGTAGTGGTGGAGGTCATTCAACTCACTCCCGGTGTTGAACAGGACCACGCTGGAGTCTGACCACTGGCTCATCTTGACGTAGAACGCGTGTAGGAGGACCGTGGAGACGACGTCGGGGATGGAGCTGAAGTTCACTTGCAGCTCAGCCTCCGTGCATGCCATCAGCACGTGCAGGAGCCGCCATACAGCCGTTGCAGCCTTCGCCATCGCTGAAGAGGCGCAGTGATGTCGTCGAGATTAGCATGCCGTGGTCGAACGCAAGTGCGTAGTGGTCGGCAGTGTCGCCGGAGATGAGCACGTCCTGGTCGACCCTGCACGACAGCCACAACGGTACAGGTTGTGACGCCCGCTGCTCCGAAGGCGGATGCAGCAGCGAAGTGGGTGGAGCCTTCCCTGCCTTGCGTCGAACACTTGGTGGGCGTCCAATCGGGGAGGCAGGAGCCGCAGGACAATGTGTCGAGGAAGCCGAGCTCGAACGTGGTGCACTCCATGGCCAGTGACGCCGGCACGAGCAGCAGAACGGCCGCCGGCAGCTCGGTCTTGAGCGCGCGTACGCGGACGAGGTGCACGCAGACGGAGTTGATGACGAAGGTCGACACGGTGTGGCGTTGTAGCTGCTGTGCGCGTCCATTGACCGCTGCAGGGTCGGAGATGGTGATGTCGGTCAGCATGCAGGACCCCTTGATGTCCCGGAGCATGGACATGGCCCAGGCCACCAGCGGCTGCTCCATGACGGGCATGCAGCTCTCAGCATCCTTGGCGAAGTGCTCTAGACGAAATCGATTAAGGAGAAGCACGCGTCGCCGTAGCCCGTGGCGTCCAAGAGCTTAACGGCGTAGCGGCGATGCGCGTTGTAGCCGACGCAGAGGAGCCTGGTGGAGCCTGGCATCATGATTCATGACGCTGTACAGCCGTCCACGTTGCTGGCCTGCTGTGTGGTGAAGCTCCACGTGCTCTTCTTCAGCTCGTTGTGGCCCCTACGCGCACACGCGTACACCGCCCTCTCGCGCGTGCATAGCGCCGTGTGGTTGTGGAAGACGGAGATGGCGATGGAGTTGTCGTAGTCCATGACGACGTCGTACGCGTGCTCGAGGCCCGGCTGGCGCAGCAAGCACGCCACGGTCGTGACACAGGCGCGCACCAAGTCGGCGTCCTCACCACTAGCGGCGGCCTGGAGCCTGGCGTGGGCGGAGATGTTGGCGTCCAGCACCTCCTGAATGCGCCCTGGAATAGTGGATGCGTTGTGCTTGCAGCGGAACGCCATGACGTACTTGTACTCGGAGACGTGAGAAAGTGGCCGCATGCCCACAATGCATCGGTATTTTTTTAATGCTTGTGGTCCGGTACTCCTCTTCTTAAAAATTCCACATATCTCAAAGCATCCAATTAAATTAATTGAACTTGTTTTGGTTGATTTCGTGTCTAATTGGTCACACTTTGGCCCAGCCCTCACCAAAGCTGAAGTCGGCTCGATCTCACATCCATTCGTGGAATAGATGGCGCCGACCATTCCCGAGCAGCGGCAGACGGTGGGCCGAGCCAACACACACGGCCCTCCTCCCCCGATCCCGTTGTGTTGTGTGCCGCAGCATGCAACGAGCTCCGGCGGTGCCTGCATGCACGTCCTCGACGGGGTAGGTTCCGCGACGGCCAGCAGGCCCGGTCTGATTTCTTTCTGCTTGCGGTTCCCATCAAATAGCATAGCGATTATCAAAGTTGTCGCCAAACATATATATAAAGTAGAGTTAACCCTCAAAAATGGCTGTCGACCTACCGTGCATGGAAAAGAATACGACAGTACGTCTATTTTTCTGATCAAATCATTGTGGCTGATGAGCCCTGCGGGCCCTAAACGTGGTACTGCCGTGAATGGCTGAATGCTTACTGCCGTGACCTTACCTGATGGGCTTCGCGGTGGTTCTAGCAGTGCACTATATGACAGAGGCCGCCATGCGACGGCGCCACGGGAGTGCAGCAGCGTGCAGCAGCCTTGTCGTGCACTGCCCCGCCCCCGCCACGGGAGTGCAGCAGCGTGCAGCAGCCTTGTCGTGCACTGCCCCCCTAAAACATTGCGACAATCAACTCGTGCTCCAATACCCCTTGTAATGCAGCGCAAAGTTCAGGCAGGATAGCTTCATCACGCACTGAGCCTTCTGCGACACGCTCACCATATTCGCCGTTGCAGTCCAAATGTAGGACGCAGTAGAGGATCTCGGGCAGGTCCTTGAGACAGCCAAACATGACGAAGATGCCGTCCACGGTGCTATTAGCACCGCTCCTACACGGTGGCACCCACCGCTACAAGCGGACCCTCCTGCGCTGCCCACAACAATGGCAACCCTTTCCACACACGCCCCTGCAACGTGTGGCGCGTGCTCGCGAACAAGTTGCGTGCATTAACTTGCCACTGCCATGGGGAGATGACAAAGCTCCATTGCTGTGCCCTCTCTTTGCCGAGTGTTGTCTTCTGGCACTCGGCATATCTCCGTCTTTGCCGAATGCCCAATATATTGCTCTCTGCAAAAAGCCGCCACTTCGGCAAAGCCTCGTTTTTCGGTAGTGAAGGGTTTATGTTTTATGATGGAAGTAATTTTGAGGGGTTAAATACAAAATAGACGACATGCCAGCACGCCACATCAGCAAAGAGTGTACACTGCGTGGCTAACACGGGCCAGCGGTGAAGTTCCTCAAATAAAAAAAGGGGCCATGACGACGTCAGCAACTTATTTTCACGTGACAAGGAGATTTGCCTTTGATGACTCTATATAAAGAAATTGATTTGCATTAATACATTTGTGACAAGGAGCATCAGGTACACGTTGTGAAAGAACCTTGTCTGTGACGCAAGAATACTACAAACACGAAGTAGAACTCAATAGAGTGGAAGTTGGATGTCCATAGATATCCAATGGATACCCTCTAGAACTAGGAATAGATGGTCCCCCACCAAAATTTGAATTTCTAGTTCATTTGTTAAAATCCATGGATCTCCAAATTAGATTAGTCTTCCACCTCTAATTAGAGGCGGTTACTTAAAGAAAATACATTTAAAATAGAGTTAAATAGGCATGTGTCATATAGGTTGATGAATTAGAAAAATGCAGTTTTGGGTCCTTAAACTTGTAAAGTGATGCACCACTGGCCCATGTTAGCCAGAATGAAACTTTAAAAAAAAAAAAATACAAGCAAGTGGAAAAGTGTGCCTGAAGCACGTGCCAGTGTTGAAAATTTGATGTTCCTTCCATATCGCATTTGTATCGGTTAGTATGTGCATCATTCATTTTTTGTTTCTCTCCTAATGAAAGGTGTTCAGTTGATCATGTTGTGATGAAATGGATTTTGCATTGCACTTACACCATAAGTGAATGACATATACCTTTTGGATGACCTTGAGCAAAAGCTTCATGCTTTCATGTCATATAAATACATACATTGTCTCTTAATTTTCTTTGAATGTGCGTCTGCCTCACTTTGAGAGTTGGAGCTCAACATGAGTCAATAACTTGCACTTGCTTTTTCATTTAATTTATAGGGCCATTTGCGTTTTGATGTATTGGAGGAAGCCAAATTATAGTAGCAACCTCTTGTGTGCCACGTTTAGCAGAGACAACAAGTAACAGACTTGTGAGCAAGATAGCTCAACCATGTGAAGGCCTAAATATCCTCTATCTGCATATTTAGAGACAGATCCCTGGATTTTTATTACCCAAGAACTGCCCTTAGACAGTTAGAAGCTGTAAAGTACAATCAACACTGCCGGAAGATGAGCCGTCAGAGCTGGGACGGAGACCAAACTACCAGACCAGACACAACCACAATTCACACCTGAGGACCGTGGTCAAAGGCTTCTAGAATCAGTCAACAAAAAATGTGGTCTCTAGCTGAGTGTTAGGTGGTTCTGACAAATGAAAACACTGTCTGTGCTTCCTATCTCTGACTGCTTGGGCCATCGCCATCGGCAATGCTCTCGGACTGGTGCTGCCAGCAACCCGGTTTTACCAGAACGGTATGCGCGCGTTCGCACTATCCACCGGCTGTAATTTCTTCAAGATTCGCGCTAGTCAACTCTCCTTGTCCGCGCTTTTCATTCCCCCTTCAGACTCTTCCCTTTCCTGTTTTCCTTTACACTGCTTCCATTCCAAACCTCTACCACTTTCATTCTGTCCATTCTATCCATTCTATTCCCATACATTCTTCCTTATTCTGCTCGTTTCCATCCATCTTTTTCCATTAGACTCTTTTTTTCCCTATCCATCCGCCCATTTTGAAATCGCTTTCTTCACGACTGTTTCTTGCTCGCCTCCGCCGCTCCCGACGACGACACCGGCGACCAGCACAAAGTACGCCGCCTCATTTTCCTCCGTCCATTGAAGGTTCTTCTTGCTCTCTAGCCTCTCCTTCTTTCTTCTACCGCAGATCTGTAACAAGATTTCACCTGCATTTCATTCTAGGTCACTCCACTATCGTTTTCGTCTGCACAGATCTGTTCTTCGCCGCAGGTTTTGTTGAAGTCCTCTCTTCCTGCTCGTCGCCTCTAGATCTCTCTGTCCCTATCTCTGTGTCAAGCTCTCCCTCTTTGTCCCCATCTGTTTTCCCAATGCTCCCCAGATCCTAATGATCTGGTTTCATGCTGTCGAAATCCCCGCGATTGAGTGGCCTCTTCAACGTCTTTTTTGTCCTTTTTAATTGGCTCTTACTAATCTGTCTTCATTTGTTCGACTTCCTGTCTGGACTGTTCTTTGAGTCCTTTTCAAGGTGTTTCCCAGCCTTAGTTTAATACGCTCAACTGTCTTGTTCGAGTATTTAGCTTGTGTTGATAGGTTGACTGAACAATACACAATTTAAAAAAGAATAATTTTTGTTTTTAAATATTACTCTTGATCTTGAAAACTGACAGTACCAATGCAGTTATATATAAAGGCTCTGGCCTCACCCTTTTCTTCTATTTACTGGTTCAACTCATCAGTGTGCATTCATGTTTGGTGCTGATGTATATTTTACATAGTTCATTTGTTTCTGGGACAGAATGGAGGACGACGAATCGGATATGCGGCGGACAGTACGATGAATGATGCCTACATAGACATGCATATACTTCCAGAAAAAGGTTGATCCTGACTTATTCCTCCGCTGTGGTTCAGTTATGTGATGAAGTGGCATGTGTACTATTTAAATAGCATTTTTACATATCAGTGGATTTTTAGAGTTAAAAACTTGTGACTTTCCAAGGCTAACAATTTAGTGCAAAAGAAAATTCAGATTTCGTATCAGTGAATTGTTTTGATACTAATTTCACATATTAGAATTGACTGTAAATTTAACATCCTCTGTCTCGCCATTGGTGGATTTGTTCATCCTCCTGTTTCTTCATGCTCTCTCTCTCTTATGTCTCTCAGCCTGTCGTCTCTCTCACTATCACTTTTTTTCTATGCCTCTCTGAATATTTATTTAAATAATCTCTCACTACTCTCTAGCTCACTTCTATTTGTTTCATATGTGCTCATACATTTGGATTATAGGCCTTTGATGTGTAAAACTTTTTAGTCATTCCTTTGTGCTCGTACGGTTTTGAATTACCTACGCTGTACTTAATGACTACAGAATGAATTAAGTAATAAAAGTATTACATGTTGTAGTTATCTTGATAGTGCATATTATCTTCTGGATAGATATAATTGCTCAACTATTTTTCTGCACCCCCAAAATGAAATTCTTAGGCAAATTTGTAATCTAAGATGCAAGAACAGTCTCGCAACTGAGTCCATCTAATTCATTTATGGGTCTGTACTTCATTTTTCTGCACCCCCAACATATACCATCATTTTGACACGGAAATGCCTTCTTTTTTAGTTATGATGGCTTTTTAATGCAGTTTGGTTCTGTGGTGATTTCAGGCAACTAGTGTCCTAAAAGTCAACATTACTGCGATGTGAAGATATTTAATTGTACAATATCACATGGAAGACCAAGATACTGTTATGCCAGGAAAGGGGGTTAGCCTCAGCAAACCTATGTCTGTTTTTTTTTTTTTTTTTTTGAAAGGAATACCGTGGGGGAGATCCCCACGGTGCACGACATTTTATATATATAAGGAAAAAACAGGAAAGTACATACTTACAGACCAGGACTTACAAATAGAGAGCAGGAAGGAAAGCAAAAGCTAAACAGGCACAAGGAGAAGAAACCAGACCAAATGAAAATCTAACTATAACTCATCGAGCCAAAGGTTGATAGTGGTTCTGATATCATCCTCAAGGCGATAAGCCTGCAGGGCAGCTTCAGTTTTAAAGTTATGCAGCCAGGTACCGAAGGTAGCATGAATTCCATCAAAAACACGCCTATTACGAATTTTCCAAATTTCCCAAGCAGCAATAAGGAAAACTTCCAAGAAGAAAGGAGAATCAGCTTGAGCTCTGGACACCGCAATCTTCCTGTGCAAATCAGTATCCGAAGACCAAGAGATGCCAAGCTTATTCCAGCAGGCTTTAGCAAAATCACAATCAAAAAATAGGTGATCAATAGTCTCTTCTTCCCTGTAGGAGCAAAGCACACAAAAGCTATCCGGTTGCACATTAAAGTGTCTTCTTTGCAGCATGTTTTTGGTATTAAGTCTGTCCATCAAAATCAGCCAGGCAAAAAATTTAACTCTAGGAGTAACTTTAGATTTCCACATCAACCGAAAGATACTAGGCATTTGAATATGATCGAAGGCCAACTTGTAAAGCTTAGCAGCCGCATAGACACTGTTACCCCAGGAAAAGATTCTCATGTCAGGGACATCAGAGATGGCGAAGCCCTGAACAATATTTCTCAACTCATCAAGCTCTAGCGCAGCAGCTTGGGAGATCGGAATGAGGAACAGCTCTTCCAAACTATCAGCATTACAAACGTCTTTAACCGAAGCATTCGGGAACCTGGCAAACTGAACAAGATTGGGGAGAAGAGCATCCAAGCAGCCACCAGTCCAATTATCTTTCCAAAATAAAATAGAAGATCCATCTCCAAGTTGACAGGAAGTGATCGAGCATAGAGATACTTTAATCTGAAAATGTCCTTCCACCAAAAAGATCCCATTTCTCTCTGAATATGAGGAACTCTACCATCATAGTACTTAAACCACACAAGATTCACCCATGGGATATCAGACTTGGAATAGAACTTATGGAGCTGTTTCATTAACAAGGCATCATTCTGGACCAAGAGATTTTTTATACCAACTCCACCTTTGTCTTTGGGTCTCTGAACAAGGGGCCAGGCCACCAAATTCCCTCCTTTTTTCTTATCGGAGTTACCCCTCCAGAGGCACTGCTTTGCGATTCTATCCACATCGTTGATCACCCCTTTGTGAAGCTTGAGAGTGCACATTGCATAGGAGACAGTGGGGATAATAACAGAGTTGATATACTGAATCCTACCAGAGTAGGACAACAAAGAAGAGCAAGCAGAAAGCTTCCTCTCAACTCTGTCCAGGAGGGGAGCAAAATCCTCAATTCTAGGCTTTGAGGTCCCCAACGGCAAGCCCAGATAAGTGAAAGGAAGAGAACCAACCTGGCAACCCAGAGTGCTAGCAAGAATTTGCATCTTCTGCTCAGACACATTAATGGGAACAATCATGGATTTACTAAAATTAACTTTCAGACCTGTAGAAGCAGCAAAGGTACTGAGAATTGCCTTAAGACAGAATAATTGTCTAGCATCGGCTTGCATGATGAGGAGGGTATCATCAGCGTACTGAATAACTGGAAAATCAGAGGTTGGTTGTGGAATTGGAAGCCTGAAGACACCCTTAACCATGAGATCATTTATGATGTATTGCAAAATCTCAGCTGCCAATACAAATAGCAAAGGCGAGAGGGGATCCCCTTGCCTAACCCCCCTCTTACAGTCAAAATTCTTGCCAGGGACACCATTCAGAAGCACAGCAGCAGAGCCAGAGGAGAGGATGGTCTTGATCCACTCGATCCATCTTGTGGGGAAGCTCAGGGCAGATAGCATACTAATAATAGCAGAGTGCTCAATAGTGTCGAAAGCTTTAGCAAAGTCAAGTTTGACAATAACAATTTCTCTTTTAGAATGGTGACACTGATGGATGTACTCAAAGCTCCAAGCCAAACAATCCTGTATAGATCTATGCCTTATGAAACCATATTGGTTCTTATGTATGAATTTGAGAATAAATTTCTGAAGTCTCTCTGCAAGAATCTTGGTTAACATCTTGACACAACAGTTAAGCAACGAGATAGGTCTAAAGTCAGAAGCAGAAACTGGGTTGCTGATTTTGGGCACAAGCACAATGAAAGAACTATTGATAGGATACAGGTTGACCTTGTTCTCATAGAAATCCATGAACAATCTGTAGATGTCATTCTTTATGATAGGCCAACATTTTTTAATGAAAACTCCATTAAAACCATCCGGCCCAGGGGCTTTATCAGAAGGCATAATCTTAATAATATGGTCAATTTCACTCGTAGAGAAAGGAAGGGCAAGACTGTCCAAGTCAACATCAGCAGGGATCTGAACAAGAGAATCGAGGTCAATCAGCATAGGACAACTCTCAGACACCCCCATTCTGTTTTTAAAGGAACACCAAAAATGATTAGCCTTGTCCTCATGGTCAATAAGGGAGATCCCAAGATCATCTTGCACCTGGGCAATTAAGTTTCTTCTGTAGGAGACAGTGGCCATGGCATGAAAATACTTTGTGCATTCATCTCCAAACTTGACTCTGTTGATAGTATTACGCTGTCTCCAAAGATTGACCTTGCTGATCCAACAAATCCCCAAGCTTCCTTTTAACAATAATTCTCAAATTCCATTCAGGATTGAAAAGAGATCTAAATTCTTCCAAAGAATCAAGGAAAGCTATTACTTTATTGCAGTTCTCAATCAGAAGCTTCAAATTAGAGAGACATAGACTCCATTGTTTAAGATCATATCTTAATCTTTTGAATTTAGCAGACAACACCTTCACAATGTTAGCATCATTGGGAACAGCCTTATCCCAAGAATCTTTGACAGTGGGCAAGAAAGAACTGTAGGAAGTCCAAAAATTCTCAAAACGAAACACATTGGCCTTTGGAATTTTAGTACCAACCGAGACTTTACAAGGGACATGGTCAGAAGTAGGCCTAGCAAGAGGCAACACCATGGTATTGGGGTACTCAATAGTCCAGTTAATAGAGGTAAAAAACCAGTCAAGCTGCTCAAGAAGAGGCTCTTCCTGCATGTTACTCCAAGTAAAAGATCTACCTTTCAGAGGAAGCTCAACCAATCCCAAGTGATCAATAATATCATTGAAGATTAGAGTGTCCTGAAAATTACCACCACTCCTATTTCTATTTTCAAGAGATCTATAAAAGTTAAAGTCTCCAAGAAGCATCCAGTTTTCTTCATCTGAGATCTGAAGATCCTTGAGCCACCTCACAAACTGAGAGCGAGCAGGTTCAATACAAGGCCCATAAACTGAGACTAAATTCCAAATATTCAAGTTGTGTCTGGAGGAGAAGCTGATCACAATAGCATAAGAATGGATCTCCACAACAGAACCCTCAAACAAACTGCCATTCCACCCCACCAGGATGCCCCCTGAGGCGCCAATAGAAGGAACAAATACAAACTTATCAAATCTTCTAGGAGCAAAGTTTCTGACAAAGGATGGATCAAAACTTTCTTTTTTCGTTTCCTGGAAGCAGAAAATCTCACAATTTGATTCATCAATCTTATTTCTAATAAGAGGCCATTTTTCCTTAGCATTTATCCCCCTGACATTCCAACACAAAATATTCCACGATCTATGCATTGGGAAACAATATAGAATCGCTAGCGAGAGAAGAAGTGATCCCACAGACGCGCATGGGGCGAGACACAAAATAGTACACCAGCATATAATCATGATAAATAATATAAGGATAAGGCATAGAGCCACCCAGCAAGTTTTCCATGCCAATATAATAGAACAAAAATATAATAAGATAACTAGAAGCCAACACAAGCTTCAGAAACGCCACCATCTTGTTTTGGGATTCAGTTGACATCTTCATCATCTTCATCATGTCCTCTCATCAGCACATCTTCGGTGACCTCTCCAGAGTCACTCCACAAGCCAAAGCCCATTCCCCGGATAATGTCCAGGGAACAGCGCAAAGAAAGATCTTCGCCAATCATTGGAGGTTGTCCCAGGTTCAACTTCTGCACATGTTTCTTCCTCCTCTTGGAAGCCGGATCTTTAACTTGGACAATTTGGAGGCCATCAACAGCTTCAGGGTTGAGACGAGAGCTCCTTCTGACCCACTTGTCGACAAGCGGGGTCTTGGCTCCCTGCCTCTTTGACACTAGGGAAGGGAGGGAGATGGGCTCCCCAGGGACCGGAAGTGCCAGCGAGGAAGGGGCTTTAGCATAGAAAGCCCAAACGCGAATAAGGAAACATCCCATCACTGGTTTGAGCGGCACCAACGCCTTCTGGATGTCTTCCTTCCATTCAGTAACCATCTGCGGGGGGCAACTGTTGTCAACAGGAACTAGGGGGGCAAGGTTGTTCTTGATGAACTGCTGAATCCCTTTCAGAATAAAAGCAGGAATGGCCACAGTGACGACTCTCTCAGAAACCACTTCACTAGAATCAGCGGAGGAGCTGCCACTGTTCTGACTTTTCTGAATTCCAGCCATGATTTCTTCAACAGACAGGAAGATGTCAGGTCCTGTAGCTCTGAGATAGTTGGCAGAGCTGCCAGATTGGTTGAAAGAGATCGTGTCCTGCTGCTGAGGTGGGTGTTGGGGCACCTCGTTTTCCATAGCAACTTCATCAATCTCTTCATCACCCTCAATGACATGCATAACGTGGTTCAGGTCAGCAATCTCAGCATTCACCTCCTGCATCATTTGCACGTCCAAACCAGCATCACCAAGAACGTGACCAGCAGCACCGGCAAGGTCATGCATCCAGTTTTGGAAATTGAGCGGGTTGCCGGCCAATGGAGCGCCATTGTGAGGGTGCGGATTACCATCAGCCGGGATAGGATCTTCATCAGCAGGCATAACCTCAGCCAGCTGCCCACCCAGAATGTATGTAGGAACTGACCAAGAGCGACCATTACCTCCCACTGGAGTACCTTGAGAAATAACCACACTGTGCGGCACTCTGTCAGGGTGAAGCAGCAAACATCTGACGAGCGTCCTGGTCTTGTTAGGGCCCTGATGCCAGTACAATCTTCTACCAAATGGAGCAATCGCAGCATCAATGAATCCTTCAAGCTGATAGTCAAGAGGGAAAGCTAAGAACATAATCCAACTTTCTCTGGTGTACTGACAGGCTCTCAGGTTGATCGCTTCATCATGCTTAACAACACGCAGGGTTGAGATTCCATCAAAATTGAACGGACTGATGTCAATCAAGCTCGCCTATGGATCGACGATCCAAACTCCGAAGGCCCAGACCAAGCGGGGACAAGAAGCTTGAGAAGACCCTCACCGGAAAGTTTTCTTCCAGAAAAGCCACCACATCGGTCGAGCTTGCCTCGCATGCGCCGGGTGAGGAGGTGGGTTCATGCTAATGATCCCGAACTGCTCGTGGCGACGAGGCGGTTCACCACCGAGCGCCACCCTTGTTCTTGCTGGACGGAGCCCACCGTGCTCCACATGAGCACCGAAGGGGACGAAGGGGTGGGATCACACTCAAAGTTCGCCATGATCACAGGATCAGAGTGGTTGATAGGACTAGGGGAGAGCAATTCTAAAGCAGCGTTGGGTGAACTTTGTGGGTCGTCAATAGGGGATAATATAGCCTGGTGGGAATTTGACGGGGTGCTGGGCTGGTAGCTCGAGGGACTGGACTGATGCTCTTCCCTAGAAGACGAAGGAAGAACTTCCACAGTATGCACATTCCCGAACTGCTCGTGGCGACGAGGCGGTTCACCACCGAGCGCCACCCTTGTTCTTGCTGGACGGAGCCCACCGTGCTCCACATGAGCACCGAAGGGGACGAAGGGGGTGGGATCACACTCAAAGTTCGCCATGATCACAGGATCAGAGTGGTTGATAGGACTAGGGGAGAGCAATTCTAAAGCAGCGTTGGGTGAACTTTGTGGGTCGTCAATAGGGGATAATATAGCCTGGTGGGAATTTGACGGGGTGCTGGGCTGGTAGCTCGAGGGACTGGACTGATGCTCTTCCCTAGAAGACGAAGGAAGAACTTCCACAGTATGCACATTCACATTAATGTTGGGCTGCTGATGGAACGGGATTTTTGGCCGCCACATAATGGTAGGACCCGTCTTAGTGTGAAAGGGTAACAGACCTCTTGGCTTCCATTGCTTCTGTCTTTTGAGCTTGAGAAGGCAATGTTTCTTCCGATGGCCATAATTAAAACAATTTAAACAACGCACCGGGAAGCCGCACACATTACTGTTGTGGCCCACACGAAGGCACTTTGAACAAGATTGCAAACAGTCAAACTTGCTGCTTGGGATCCTGATATGCTCTTGATTGCTGACCAAAAAACTTGTGCCAAGATTCAAAATATCAGAAGGAGTAGAATTCTTCAGAATCGACTTAGGCTGCTGTTCCATACTGACGGGAGACAGTTGCACATCAGAGTGATCATTGGACTGACAAATAGACACATCCTGCCCATCAATCATCGGAAAAGAATGCCCTTGCAAAGCTGATTCAGAACTCAGACACCCAAAGCGGCGAGAATAATCCAAGAAAAAGTTGGGATCAACAATAGATTTAAAAGAGCCAAACTGAACAGTAATAGGATCATGCCTCAACGGAGGATGCTTTTTAGGAGGAGATTTGACAACCAATTGAGGAGCAAATCTGACAGACTTCTTATGAGCAGCACGAGCCAAATGCATCTGGCTTTTAGAACGAACAGTAGACCATTTCTTAGCCTCTTCTTCTTCCCAGATGCGTTTCTCACGCTCCCAATGAGGAGCACCATTACTCCAGAGATGAAAATAAACATCAAAAGACGCACCAATGACTCTTCTCAGATTATAGACGAACAAGCCAACAGCCTTGCTAGAAACTGAGAATCGGAAGTGGTTATGACTGACTTCAAGCACATGAAAACCAGAGGCGGAGCCACCAAGGCAAGATTCAAGCACCAGAGCAACGCTATCCTCTGTCAACCGAAAAAGCGAGAGACGGAAGGTAGCAAGCATCATGAAGGAACCATGAGGAACCTATGTCTGTTGCCACCAAGACTGTCTGCTCCTCAGCACTAGCAATGCCTTGCCCAAATTATTTTCTGGTAAGAATTGTACCTCTCAGTTAGTATTTATCCTTATGTCAGTACAAAATTTTGTTATGCTAATAACTGCACATGCACCATCATTATTTTACATTCTCTTGTTGACATCTTATATATGAATTTATCTCCAGGCTCTGATGTATTAGAGATATGTACAGGTAACATGAATTATACTTGACTATATATATCTCTAATAGGATGCAAATACCAAATAGAGTTTCTATGTGGTACTGTGTGACACACATGCATTTGATGCTTAGCCTTATTTTATATCTGAAAAATCATGAGTTTACCTTATGTGCTTCACTAATCTGTTATCTTGTAGTTGCTTGTTATAGTTGTAGCATTATTACCTTTCCAGTTGCTTGTTAGGTAATTTCATTTAAAATTGATGTTTTAATGAAACCATACACTATATTCTTTTTATATATATACAATTGTGTGATCTTCTTATTTTAGTTTAAACATTTGTTGTTTCTGGGTACCATCAGTCTTAGGTCTCTGGTTTGTTTTCTTTTTTATACAACCGTCTGATAGTTTGGCATTTTGTTTGCTTCTGGATACAAATATATTACAATTGTATTCTTACTATTTAATTTATCTAACATGATTTTAGTTCAATGATGATTTGAGCCACATTCAGACATACTTCAGGTTTATTTTTAACATTGAATTTCACCTACCATACTGATCGTCTCTCTCCTACTGATCATTGCTCTGCAAAATGGATATTTGATAAATTAATCAAGCTTTTGTTGTCTTTATTTAACCATACTATGTTTCCACATTATTTACTTGGTATAGGCATGTAATTAGAAAAAATAAATAGGGCACATCATGTTAATTTTCCACATGATCATATATGGGAAAAATAACTTTTTACTGGTGGCGTACTAACCGGTTCTTGTCCTTGTGTATAGTGATAATTCTATTTGCCCTTATCTATATAAAAAAATCTGAGTAGAGGCCTACACCTTTTTTTTTAAAAAAAAATGCCAACATATCTATGTATAGTGAAGAGTTTGCATTCAGAACTGAGGAAAATGGGCTTGGGTTTCAGATGTGCATTGGTACATATCTATTGTATACTAATTAGCGAAGAGTTCCACTTTTATTCACTATTTGTATTATTCTTAATTCACCTTCCATCGTTTTTTTAATTCTGTTGTGTATAAACCCAGTCCATTGGTACATGCAGTCCTAAATCTCATGATTAGTCTAATCTGAATCCACTAGTCTAGATCTAAAAAATGCATGCTTTGCTATTATATAGGACTTCAGAAGTCCATGCTTTTGCTAGGTTTAATGCTCTCTATGAGCTTAATGGTTTGTAGGCTGTACCACATATTACGGTTGAGTGCCCAACCACAAAATACTATACCTTTTTTACTAATCCATATTGCAGATTATTATTGTGTGATTTCTCTGGTATGCAAATGTCTTTTTCTTTTTTTGCGTAGGACGTACAAATGATTTATTTACCTTTTCTTTTTTGTCTACTGGTATCTTGCTCTTGGTCTGCCTAGTGATTTTCCTAACTTTCCCCATTTTCTGTACTTCCAAATCCTCTCTACAGTTAGCAACCTCTTTCAATCTGGTTGTCGTACACTCTGCCCATGCTAAAAGGGCATCCAACTAATAAGAGCCAGATTTTGATCCCACTGCATTTAACCTCACTTTTTATACAATAAACCTGACTCCTTGCGAACATAATACCTCTAATTATTGGAATAACATGGTTTTGATCCAAACTTCTTAATATTATATAGTTCTATTTGTTCTGGTAGCTGACCTTAGGATCGTAAAAGGCCAAGTTTAATAATACAGTTTGAGTTGATCATGGTTTGAGTTTAATAATACAGTTTGAGTTGATCTTCGTTCTGTACTTTTTATTCAATATCTTATATTCGTTGTGATTGATCGAGAGCTTGTGCCTAGGACTGCATTTAGTTCATATGGATGGTGCTTTTTATGATCTTCACCAAAGCTCTTAAATTTTCCCTCTATTTTGTTGTTATCTTATAAACTATTTTGTTTCCCTCTATTTTTTAGAACTACACAAGGCTCTTAAGACTCATTTTGCAATCTTAGATGACATGATAGATACATTACTGGATTATTATTCTTTTTTTGTGAGGTTGCCTAGAGTAATTTGAGAGCTAATTAATCCAACAGAGGATTAGTTTGGTCTATCCCCCGGCAGGATAAATTTGAATTCTCTTTCTGCAGTTCTGTATGTCAGGCCTATTGTTATAGATGTATTACTACCACATGGTCTGTGATTTTTTACTATGCTTGGCTGTTTATATTTTGATTATTAGATTATTTAACTTTTTAGGAATCTACCTGTGGCAATTTGACAGCAACCTGCATACATAATCGGGCAGATCGTTCACATTGAGTGGCGCATAGGGCACCCGGGCTAGATGGGAGGAGCTCCACGCTCTAAAAAAAAGCAGTGGCGGCCGTTGGTCGCCTGCATCCATTCTCAACACCTACAGTCTACCTAGGACTGAGTACTTCGTGGTAACTGTTGCCATGCTGCCTAATGCTGCCCGTTGAAACAAGATACCTTCCTGAAATGAAGGGAGAAAACTATCAACTGTATATATACTAAAATTTATTGATAAACTCTCAATTCTCAGTTGGTTCCTCAAGTTATATTTGTATATATGATCATCTTCACGTTGTAATTCTCAAGTTGCTTCCTCAAGTTATGTTTTTACAATCACTATGTCACCTGTATCGCATAACTCATCTTACTTTTTAGTATTTATTAATCTCACGTAGGCCTAATGCACGATTCAAAGGTTCCTGTATGAGAATTCTATAACTGTAGCCTCTTCTGTGGCCTATGTAAATATTGTCCTAAATTCAAGTAAAAGAACTTAATATACTATATTTTTTGGAGTATTCTTTTTATCGAAACGCACTAGCAATACTGCCTTCTGTAACCCTTTTTGCAGTATTTGCACTTCGATGGGGTGTTTGGCTGTCACCAGAATTTTTGTAGTAATTTAGAGTAGTAAATGTAAACTAATTATAAATAACTAGCCCATCAACCCGTGCTCCCGCACGGGTTAGAATCAAGATTAGTTAGTGTTTTTTTTTTTGTTTAATACAATAAGAGGTACTTCCTCCATCCTAAATTGTATGTCATTTGACTTTTTTGACACAAAGTTTGACCACTCGTCTTATTTATTTTTTTAAAAAAAAATATCATTTTTTGTGGTGACTTTATTTATTAATAAAATTTCTTCAAGTTTAAATTAAATCTGACTAAGTTTTCCCAAATTTTTTGAATAAGATGAGTGATTAAACTTGGGATAAAAAATTCCGACGACTTACAATTTGATGAGATGAAGTACTCTATGGTCGCTTTCCAATTTTGATAGACTTATCTTTAACTAATTAACTAAATGTTTATATCTACAACCATAGTTTTCCTTTTGCGTCTCACCTCTGTGTAACTTCAATATGCATTTAGTTGAAACCATAGCAGCTTAGCTTAAACTACAATGATATAATCTATTTAATTATTTAATTCAAATTTAATCTTATTAATCCTACTATTTTTTAATCTCAAATAAACTTTAAACTCTTGGTCTTAATTATAATATCTATAATGAACTCTCCTTTTGTGCTTTCTATAAATAAGAATCTTTTTGTCATAAATTACACTCATAAGTACTATGAAGGCATAAATAATCAATTTTTAACTTGCATCATATCGCATAAGATCAATGCTAGAGCTTGATATTGAAATATATATAGGACAGGATGGGGAAGCTAGCGGTGCTAATTTCAAGAAGATATGTAAGTTTAAATTCATTTATATTTTTTTTGTAAAGGCATTAGATTCCTTAATGGGTCATGAAAAATAAGGTTTCCATGAAAATTTGGCTATAGACTATTTACAATGCTGAGGCAACATATAGAAACTATATACAAATAATAAACCCTTCACTTATTGAAACCTTATTCTCGGTTTGGCTCTAGTAACGGAAAAGTATATTTTTTAATTATATGATTACATTAGTTCCTAGAGAGTGCTCACAAACTAAGTGATTAGGCTTATTATATCTTTTGAATAATGAAAATATGACATAATCATAAGAACAAAAATAAATTATTAGTATTCTACAAATCATAATGGTTAGGACATATATAGATCTAAATGAAAATCCAAACTGTTGACATACAAATCGATGAATTGCTCAATCATGAACATCTAAAAGTAGTACAAACAACATTAAGCACACTTTGGCACAGCCTGCTACAACACGTAGGCCATGCCCACCTTGGAGCCGGCCCTCTCTCCGTCCTCGTACCATGGTGGATGCAGTCAAGGGCCGTCGTCCCACCACCCCTGCGCAAGGGCTTTGATTCACTAATTCTCCTGAGCTCATGGGAAATTTGGAAGGAGCGCAACAGGAGAACCTTCGACAACAACTCCTTAACGCCGGTTAACCTCCTCTCCTCAATCATCGACGAAGGCTCTGCGTGGGTGCTTTGCAGGCTATCGTCGCGTTCATCCCGCACATGTAGCTCTAGCCAATACTTCTGTAGTTGCACAATTGTTGTAACCCGAACACAATCTTTTGCTCCACCATCAAGCCAGTGCCCTCTATCGTGTGTTGCGTGTCAGGGTATAGCAACTCACTTCCTCACCTGACATGGTTGTATTTTTTTCACTTTAATGAAAAACATTACAAAGCACAATTCAAAAAAACATTAAGCACACTTGACTTGGCTAGTTTTTTTGCTGTTTTTTGTTGTGGTAGTAGAAACATGTCGCACTTCATGGATACAAAACACCCAAGAAAGTGAGCGTCCGAAGTATTGTAACTTTGACTACAATATAAAAGCATCTCCAAGTGTCATTCTAAAATTTACTTTACATATCATTCTTTGATGATTCATTTGACTAAAACTCATTTTGTATATCTTTGGCTAGAGAGAAATATGGAATATAGGATATCTATAATTGGAAATCCAACAAATGAGGTTCTTAGAAGCAATTTTTTTTTTACTGAAATCTCCATTTCTACAATTTAGGAAAAAAATAAAAAAGTCTTTTCAAGTTCCTCTAAGACCAAATTGGTCAAAGTGATGCATAGCTGATTTAATTTTTTTCTGAGAAAATCAAATTATGTTGTTCTTCTATTGCAATGTGTTGATTTGGCTCTCCACCCTTCCTTGTAGTGGTCATCAATATGTATCTCTTCTATAAGATCATCACTGGAATATTTTTTGCAGACAAAGAATATGTAAAATTGGAAACATGGTGCACATATTAAAATATAAATAACATTATGAATTTTCTGTACCTGTTTTGTGCTTGATCTAACTATTCTAGATATATATGCATTTAGAGGAGGTGGAAATCTAATCCAAATAAACATGCGTACCTGTTTAATTTGCTTGACGAAGGAACATGAGGGGTCATTCCCCTCACGCATGCTCATGCATCCACGCACGCGCTGCAGCTGGCAGGCCACATGCATACGCCAATACAACAGCCTCGTGCTGTTTAATTTTATGATGCATCTCTAACCACCTCAGTACCAATCGATTGCATCCACTCCAAATAGTTGACCAAAAAGAAAGGGTGTGGACCTCGTGCAACTACTCCAAATAGTTGATTAGGAAGAGGCATGCAATATTCATGACTTTTTTTTTGGGGGTGGGGGGAGGGAGGGATTGAGAACTCCATGTGATAGTAGGTTGAGCCGGCAGGTTTCTGCAAGAGATAGAGAGACAATGCTAAGAGGAGGCACCGGAGGATATTTGTTTTTTTAACGTGTAGATATCTAGGCTTTACTAAAAAACATATAATAAATCTTTCATAATGACAGTGGTGGGTAACTCGTATGTACATTTAGGAGTTATGTTATGTTGTTGGGTAATGGCAAAATGTGAGTAATTTTTAAAAAAAAATAAAAATAGAACGTATGGCTATTATTGTTAGTGCCATCCGCTGGATGTTTTCGATTAATATGAGAATTTCTAGGATTTGTCAATTTTTTTAGAGCATTTCATGGGGATTAACGTGGTGCCTACATTGGAGCCTTCAATTAGTAATTCACCAACCCGTGCTCGCACGGGTTAGAATCTTAGGAGATACTAACCAACAAAAATTACTTATATTAAGAAAAAATTCTCTATTAACAAAATTTTTGATTAATAGATTAGGTTAATTATCCTTACCAAAATCGATTGTTTGATCACCGCAATTGTTTTAGTTTAGAGTTTTATTCTCTGATTCCATCCGAGGGGTTCTAAAATAATAGATATATAAGAGTCTATATTCAATTTTTCATAATCTATAAATTATTATTGACTCAGGTACTTTTCTTCCGTATTCATCAGTTTTTGATATTTACATAGCAACTATGTTTGTATATGATATAAACTTTAATTATTTTGCCAAAATTTTGGGCTTATTGATTGCATAGATATAATAACAATTATTTACAATGGTGATTATAGTCCACCAATCTAAATGTTTTAGGTTTTTCTTTAAAAAAAAATAGGATTTACCTTTTTTATTCCAAGCGGTTTAATGACTAATAATTTCTAGGATCAATTTTGTTTTCTAGGACGACATGTGTGTAGCTAAAACATATACTTAAAGTATATAAACTCTTATCACTTTAAGTGATATTACCAAAAAAACTATATTTTAACTTTGAACTTTCGATGATGCATGTATTATTTTAAAATTACAGTGCTTATTTTATCCCTCGTTGAATTTTTTTATTTTTTTTTTTTTTTAAAGAATATTCTAGATCCTACGCTATCTAGTTAGTTCTTGCAATGTCATAAATAGATTTCTTCACCATACACCATGGTACTCATGATGTTGAGTTATTATATTATATTAACAATTTTTATTAAGCAAATAATCCTTGGAATTAAATTACTAATATTCATAATGTTCCTATCAAATTATATAAACCTTTTTCGAGATTAGAACATGTAAAATTTATTATTATGAGTATTTTTTTGAGAAATATGATCATGAGTATTAGTATTACTTAAAGTAAGGTGTAAGTGTCATTACTATAAGATTCGTCATTGATAGTTTTCACCGCTTCGTAACTTTATAAAAATATTATCCTAATATGTATATGTTTCTTTGTCCGCGCAGTGAGATAGTAGTGCTTGTGGATGTTGAATTGTTTTTCATAATAGCATATATTAGTATTTACATGTAGATTTCTATTTAATTTTTTTTTCATAACAGTTGAGATGGATAATTTGGGTACAAAATTATATAAGCTATACATTACATTACATTATTTTCATAATGCCCCATGGTTAGTTTTTAATCCAAACTTAGGGCTTATAATTTATTAAAAGAATGGGATTAGTTAGTTATCTTTTATAATTGTGGAGATTCGTGTTTTTTTTTCATATAGGCTTTATTATAATTTTTAGAGTTATTAGTAACATATAAATTTGAAGTAATTTAATGAAAAATATATTAAAGTAAACAAAAAAAATTATAATTTATGGTAAATATATATATCAAGACTTATTTGTTTATAGTAATCGAAGACTCTTTTTTTATATTTTTTCACAATTCTTTTCCCTCATCTGTTCTGAGCTAAAGTTTTAAAAAGTATTACGTAATTTTAGTACACATAGGAAAAGGAAAACTAAATTGTAATTATGTGATGGCCAAATTTAGCACATCTTGGGGAGAAATTAAATTGTAACGGGACCTTACAAGATAACCATACCTTTAGTCTGTAGATGCGATTGATGCCAACATTGATTTAGATGTTGTGGATGCTGGATGTCATGGCACGGGCAGCCTGTGTATTTGCATCTATCCCGCACATATAGCTGTCCATCTTGCACTATTTGTCGAGTGTCAATGCGTGAATGGCTCGAGTACAGATGTGGGCCTCCTTGATCACTTAGACGGCCACACATGTGGATGCATGACGATCGCAGATCGATGCATTTGTCAAACTGGATGTATACATGTACGCTATATAGCTGTACATGTCCTCATGCACATTCGGCTAGTGAGGATGATACCTGGCTTAGTCCTCGCGCGCGCATCCAATGGCCGCACCGATGTCTTACCTCCCATCTTCACATCACGGGCACGCCTCGCACTGGCATATTGCGATTCTCCTCGATCGTTGTATGTCTCTGCAGCTATCTCGATCATATGGCTATTGTAACACTTCTCGGCCGGAACTGTTACACCGGCAGCCAACATGCATTATGTTGTGCAAGATTGGATCGGAGAATTAATATTCAGATTGGTTTTATGTCTCACCCATCATGGAGGATACCCTTGCAACCGGATTGCAGGCACGCCCCAGCACTTGCAAGCCATCGCCCTTGACTCCTTGCTCCTGGTCCTTATCGTTGTTAGTCCTGTGGCTCCTGGTCCTAGTCATGGTGAAGATATGCTGGGAAGCCGCTGCTCCTCCGGATTGAACAATGGCGTACGGGTGTCTGCCTCTTCGGTGGTGATGAAGCCAAGCGCGCCAGGACACGTATTAGGGGAGATACGCAAGGCCTAGGGTCCAAAAGTTATTGGACGTGGTATGCCAATATAATATATTTATTATTATTTTTAGATATTTCTTGGTGCGTACATTCTAAAATATTGGACCTATTTTTTAATTAATTAATAGCATTATATTTTACATATAATGGCAAAAGTGGGTAATTAATATATAAGTTTAGGGGTTACTTTAAGATATTTTTGTAATGGCAGGGTGGGTAATTTTTTTAGAAGAACACGGTATAGATCTAACGGCTATTAATATTAGTGGTGATTGGAGTCCATCAAATGGATGGCCAGATCTTTCTAATTTTTTGTGAGAATTTCTAGCATTTATCTGTTTTCTTAGCGCCTAGTGAGAGTTAACGTGAAGCCTCCGTTGGAGCCTCCAATTAGTAATAGTAAGATTGCATAAGCCGTGACTTATTTGTGAGATGATTCTATTAAATCTGATTAATCCATGATTAGTGAATGTGATGCTACATCAAGCATATTTTAATTATGGATTAATTATTACCCACCTCTTGCTGCTTTTTCAAATAAGTCAGCTAATACCTTTAAATAATTTTAATTGTTGTGTCTTTATTTTTAATAGGCTTCGGTTCACCATTGTGGATGTGAATACTGAACTCTACGCAATAACATGGGAGGCCAAGATTCTGTTGTTCCAGGGAAGGGTGTTAATCTCACTGAAACTATGTCTGTAACCACTGAGACTATCTGCTACTCACACCAAGCAATTCCGCAGCCCAATTATTGAACCGGTAAGACATGTAATTCACTATTACAGTGTTACTCACAACATAATTTTTACCTTCCAATGTCTATTGAAATAGCTGCTGAGTACTCTCATTTGAAAGAACCTTATCAGATGTTTTGTCTACTCAAATAGCTGCAAAATAGCCCTATTATCTTAACATGTTGGAATATCTTTTAGTACTCTCTGCAGCTATCTACCGTAGTGCAATAATAGTGTTATGCTTATGATTATATTAAGCAACATTTAAACAGCTGCCTATGTTGTCTCATTTGAATGAACCATATCAGATCTATTTGAATGGACATTAATTTGAATGAAACTTGTTTTAATGCATTTGTCTTTTGGCTTGGACGAATGCAGAGTTCCTTCGAAGCACCGTATTGGGCTATGCCTGGCAATGTCCCAACAGTGGAGGTCTCCATTCCTTTCAATTATTCTGGGCTATTCCTGGCAAAATTATATGACTTGCACAATTTTGACTTAGAGAAAAAGGTAAAATTTTGATGATTTTCTAATTTATGGGTAGGGGCATACATTGGATCATTTCAAGAACTTTTGAGAAATGCTACTTGTGGTGCGCTCAATTCTCAGCTATCCAAAATGGAATTCTAAGGCAAGTTTGTGATCTAAGATACAAGAACAGTCAATCAACTGACTCCATCTATATGAATTCTCGCTTTAGTCTTTGGCTCCTAGTGGTTAGAATTGGCATTCTTCGACAAATTGTGGCCCATTATATTTTTGGTGATAGACTGTTAGATATTTTTGTTGATAGACTGTTAGTTGTGAGAACTGCTTATTTAATATCTAAATCACGTTGTTTTATTACCCTTTTTTTATATAAATTCTATAGTGATTCTTCATTTCAGCCAACTAAGACACACATATACGTAAAAGTGCAGATAAATAAGTAAAGGATTCCCTATTCGTTTATAAGCAACTGCGAAAGCTGAAGCATTTGTGGACTGTAACTGATTACTGCTGGATTTCCTCATAACAGCTTATAAGAACTGCGGGTGCTGCTTAATTGCAAAAAGAATCCCTATTCGTTTGGATATTCCACAATGTTATTGTTTACTTTGCTATGGTCATAATATTTTTCTCATAAACTCATAAGATATGCTCTGACCCCATTGTTTTTTCCTCACTATTGTTTTCTATCACTTTGAATTTTGCAGCTCACGTCTTGTTTAGAGAAATACAAGTCCTGTTGATTTCAGATCCACGTGCTGCTGTATCATGTCCAAGGCATGTGAAATCATCTATACAGAAGCATATTGATTGCCATACACTTTGTTCATTTGCAGTTAGTGGGTTCTTTCCAGATCAAAAAAGAGGTGAAACGGGACTTATATTGAATTAATAAATTATTTATTTAATCTATTTTTATTTAACTTGTAGGATAATGGAATCATGTCAAGAAAATTTGTTGATTGAAGAAAT
Source organism: Hyparrhenia diplandra (assembly GCA_015847255.1). Classification (NCBI taxonomy): domain Eukaryota; kingdom Viridiplantae; phylum Streptophyta; class Magnoliopsida; order Poales; family Poaceae; genus Hyparrhenia; species Hyparrhenia diplandra. Next base: position 323,728 of record JADLZK010000923.1, read on the forward strand.
GAAGATTCAGAATTGAAGTGCGAGTGCCTCCATGCTCAAAGCTTTTAAATAGAATAGGTATATGTAATATCGACATGGTGTATATGGATGATTGACTCTATTTGTTCTAAATACTAAATGAACCCCTTTCATGTGGTTCTCGGTCTGCTATACTATGGTCTCCAAAGTATTTGATATAATTATGTTACCAATTAGATTATTTTCGTTGACATCACTGACGACACAAACAACACCTCTTCATACTTTTCCTGGAAGTGTACACACGATGTGTGAATATTGTCAGATGCAGTCATCTAGTATATCTTTGTGTTTGTGTACAGCCAGTCATCTAGACCCACATGAATTTCATATAGTATACTCAATTGCACGATTCTGTACTGGTAGGACCATGCAAGGCCCACTGACTACCAGCTTATAAATTAATTAACGTAGATATCACTTAATACAAGGTGTCTATATGTTTAATCCCTGCTTTAGAATTTAATCAATACTTCATGAAATTGATGACCATAGTACCAAGTAGGCTTAGTTCCATTATGTCATGGTGAGAACAAGGTCGACGGTGGTAGAACATAGTCCTTCTTCACTTCAGATATATATGCAATTTGTTCCTGTCGTGCAAGGACAGTTACATCCGTCACATCCCTATTCCAATTGCTTAGAATTCCTGAAATTCTGCATCCTACCACTGAAACTTCATTCTCATCCAGAGTTTTTGAACTGTTTGTCTGTATGATAAATGTAGTCTATTAGTATACACGACGAAGTGATTAGTATGAACTTAGAACAAAATCTTTTCACATTATTAAGAACCTCCAGGACCTTTCCTAACTTCCGCTTCATATGGATGAATTATTTTGGTTCCTACTATATGTCACATCTTTACTTTGCCTCAACTGTCAACATTCATGCAGATAAAATTATCCAAAGTTTAATCTTTCTGAATTATAAAATGTCTGCACATCTCTTTGTATCATGTTTTTCCCAAAGGTCATCACCCCGGCAGTGTCAGATATGCATTTGTCATCACTTACCAGTACCATGTTTTTCCCAAAGGTCATCACCCCAGCAGTGTCAGATATGCATTTGTCATCACCCCCCAATTCTTGTACACACCGGATTTTGATAGCTCCATAAGCATGTTTGTAGCATAGTTTCACGGTGTGGACTAAAAGCAATTTCCATCATTTTAGAAATCTCTTTCTAAACACAAGATGCCACACATCAATCAAAAAACAGGTGACCAATTGTTCTGCTCATTACTAAATATAAGCAGGTAAAGTCATTCATATTCTTCTAAGCAGTGTACTGTGGCTGTGAGACAATAACAATAGTAAAATGTATCAGGATTCCGGAGTCATATAAACAATCAGGAGTTGCAAATGAATAGAATAAAAAAATTATGGCAGTTCTAGCTGATTGTTGATATTGAAGTCTGAAGGACAGCATTTGACCTATCAATCTGAAATCTATCTCTAGTAATTTGATTGCTTCATTACGCATAAAGAATTTTGACTTGAACTTCAATCTGTACTGGAGACCATGGATCTGGCCGACCTCTCCACAGATTTTTTTCTTCTTGCATCTTGAATTCGGATACAGATCCTCGCGAGCTAGCAACACTTGAGATTTGTGGCAGCGTTGGAGACCATGGATCTCGAGCTAGCAACACTTGAGAGGGAGCCAGGGGAGGGACGCTGGTCGTCGGACGCCGGGAGATGAGACGCAGCGCGGTTGTAGTAGTCGGCAGTGGTGGGTGCTGGCAGCTAGCGGGCCGACGGCGGCGGGGGATGTGGGCGACGAGGGCGGCGGCGGCGCTCAGAGATGAAGATACGGAAGGATGGGGAGTGGAATACGGAGTACGGTAGCATAGGGAGAAAGGAGACGGGATGAGTTGGGAATAGAAGCAACAAGAGGTGGGGAATCAAAAAGTGCACATGACCGGCTCGGAAACAGATCCGGGAAAGGTGGCCATGAGAGCGCGGGTTGACCGGCGCGCATCCTAAAGCACTGCTGAACGGCCAGAGATACCGTGTGCGCGCATGCCGTTCCGGTTTTGTATTTTCGGTGCTGCCAGTCGCCCAACCACCGGCCCGGCTGCTCTCCTCCATGCCCACCGCCCCGCCACATTCAGCCAACGGTCCGGATTGCAGGCCTTGGACACCCTGCCATGGTGCAATGCGATGTAGCAGCAGACCAAGGGCCCACATGGCTGCTGTACGTGTGCTTGGCTACTTGGTGCTTGCTAAGCTCAAGGCGTGCCTCATAGCATGACATAGTTCTCAACATAGTTCTTTAGTTGTTTTATCTGCTCTTTCATTCAATCTATGTGACGCTTTACAATATAAGACATTGTAACCCATACTCTGAACCATGTGGAACTTGGATGCCACATGATTGTTCATCTCCAATATCCCACAAAATTGTTCCAGGCTACACCTATTTGACCATGCATGCTTGAGATATAGCAGTAGTCTTGGATATTTATAGAACTCACGAATTCTCATTGGTCCAGCATGCATGGTGCATGATTGATCATTCGAAATGACTGGAAATATAATTTAATAAAGCAACATTAAAAATGAGAAATTGACTCGGGAAGATGTGTATTAGAGTACTCTGCTCTCATACGGTCACACTCTCAAATATCTAAGCTCGTGCATGATCTATAACTCCAAATATACAAAGCCCATGATAGTCCTTGATCTGAGCCAAATGGTTGGTGCATATGTAGCATCATGACGGCATGAACGAATGTAGTTGCTCAGCCAACCGAGCCGCTCGTCGGCTGCATTCCTATTTGTTATGGGAGACAAGTCTAGAGAGAAACTCAATATGCTCTCAAAATTAATTTCCCTTCAGGATTTAATATATTGTGGGCTAGCTGGACTAGGAGCAATAAAATACATAGATTAACATCCAAATAACTCTAATTCTAGCACCAATACACATTATATTTTTTTTTGTAGAAAGTTGGTATTGGTTCCATATTTTACTAGAGGTATTCCCGGCACGTTGCTGCGGGTAGGAAGGGGTATTGTTAAAGGATTGAATTGTAATCAGTAAGAAATCTGATCACTCTATTGAGGAGAATTATTTTGTGCAGGTTAGAAATAGAGTTAGTAACGAAGAATTAAATATATGAAACAGAGTATATATCATTGACACAAATATTATTTAATCTTATGTTTAAACTCCAAGTTGAACCAATATCGAATAGAAATATTTAGATATGCTGGACGAGTGACAACTACTGGTAATATAACAAAACATATATAATAATTTATTTGAGGAAATCCTTGGTATAGATGATTTAATCCCTTCAACTTTGTTCTTCACATGTCATATCCTCAAGTAGCGTTACCGCGGGTATGAAGAAGAAATCTATAAGTTAGCATATTACTGTCACCCTCCTATTCTTTTTTATTTTTTCCTTCTCTTTTTTATTATTTTTGTACTTTACTCTATACCAACTATCATTAGTGGGGCCCACCTATAATTTTTATCGAAATATATCCATATGAGATCTTGTTTTGAAGGATTTATTTAAAGAAAATCAATGGTGTAATTAGAATTTAATTTGGTTCTTTGGTTTGTGAGTTATAATATTTTTTAGTTAGTTCAAACAGTGGGGCTTGCCACTTTGGATGTCATGGTTTTAGTGGACCGCTGAGGTGGCATGTTTGCATGTCGAAAGAACTCTCTAGTGGAGGTTCTCTACATAGTTGTAGTAGATTATACAAATAGAGACCGAGGTCACATCGCCTGCGGTACATGGTCACACATAAGTTGCTCGTTCACAACTGATCTTGAGGCACATATTCATGAGAAACATTGTTCCTTGTCTTTAATTATTATATGTAAATGGACATTAAGGTCAAAATAAAATTCCTGCCTTCGAAGTTTTGTGTCCCATTTGTGAGACAAGGTGGAATTTTTATGCATTCTCATTTGTATTTGAAAACAAAGTTATGCATGCTATAAGGGCAGTGTGTCTTTCCTGTCACTATACGGACAACTTGATTTGTTTAGCGTTTGGGCAGTGTCACAACAAACACATGTTTATGTGTTGCAAAGGTTTTCAAAATCACATTTGGTTCACATTTACAAAAAGAACATTATCTGTATTTGCTTGATTTTTTTTTGTGTAAAATTTTAAAAGTCCAAAAATTAAATTTTATGCTTCTAAATCCTAGCAAGACAAAGGTAACACGTTGTGCATTCTCTTGTGTAATCTCAAAAAAAAAAGGCAGAAGATCACAAAAAAGATGAAATAATTTCCATTTCCCCTAACTTATAGTGATTATCATAGTTGTCGCCACACATATTTAGACTGTAGTTAAACCTCAAAAAATGGATGTCGACCTACCCTGCATCCTGCATGGAAAAGAATACAACAGTACGTCTACTTTCTGATCAAATCATTGTGGCTGATGAGCCCAGGCCCTAAACGTGGTGGCAAGAGGCTAGCAGTTGAGAGCATGCTGGGGCAGATACGAACATGACAAGGGAGCAAACATGCACCTCGACGCCTTAGACTCAGCCTCTGCAGAGTAGAAGTTAATTATCAAGCCATAAGCAACTTGGTGTCATCAATAATCAAGACAAAACAAGGGCATTTAGCTAGCGCGAGGGAAGGCAGCCTCGTGTTTTTCTCTTCGCGTAGGAGTTCGAGTGCGTGGGCAGGCCGGTAGGGGATGTGTGTGGTGTTGGCTTTCTGCAATGACCATAATGCCCCTGGGTGAATAAAATCAATTAAAAATAGCTATTTTGTATAAGCATCAGGAAGCATATGAAAGTGTTAGGAAGCATTTTCAAGCATTGTAGGAGCAAGATTATTTGGTCATCCATAGTGGGGGTATAAACCCGTATACTCCCATGGCCCATTATGGGCGACGCTATCCAGGGCGGCCAATACCAAGCCCATACAGTTCTTGGACCTGGTCGGCAACTACCGCACGGATTCACGGTGTTGCTTAACCGTGAAGGAACATCTCTAGAGATATGACAAATTTTGTATCCCATGTAAAGACTTCAGTCATAACCAACTAGGATTAGACACGTCTGACCAAATCAGATCTATATTCCTGCCCCTCGGACTATATAAGGTGGGCAGAGACCCCTCACAAACAACCTAACTCGTACCAATCAATACAATACACAGAGACGCCCGATGTAGCTTTTACGCCCTCATGGCGGCCGAACCTGGATAAACCCTTGTGTTCATCATCTTCGACTTGCGTCAATGCCTAGCCCGTCGTCTCGCGCACCTCTACCGACTTCCATCTACTACCGTGGGCATACCCCCTCGGTAGACTGCCGAGTAGCTTTATTCAACATCCACTCCTACACAAACTATTTTTATAGACATTTCTATTTTTCTCAAATTCAGTTCATTTAGAATATTTTCACCAACTATTGAGGACCAATAGATCAAACCGCCCGTAAAATCTATTTCAAATCTAGTGAAAATCATCCCTCGAACTGTCTTTCTAGGAAAAACTTGTGTGTGCCCAGTGGCTTACCATCTTTTGGGTGAGCCCATCCCGTGGATTGGGCACACGGCCAACTTCCCATCAGACGGACCAGATTAGGGACGATGATTTCCTCCCTTCGCTGGCTCGTTGTTTGCGCGGCTCACAACCTGGATGACTTGGCTCCGCACGGCATCGTGGATCGGTCTGGTACCTAGTAGCGCCGCCATCGCCCTTGCGCCGAGGAATTCCCCGCCGACTCTCGCCCGATTGCGCCATCCCCCTCGGCCCAATCGCTCCCGCCCGATTGCTTTCGGTGAGCGGCGGCCATGGCGGAAGGGCAGCGGGGCGGCCATACCCGACAACGGCAGCCCTAGCGTGCAGCAGCTGAGCAGCAGCGCGCAGATCGGGCGAGCGGTCCCTGATGAACCGGAGAGCCGAGCTAGGAGTCCACGGCGGAGGCGAAGCCGCACGCAAGGGAAAAAACGAGCCGTGTTTGAGAGAAATTTGCTCCCGCGTGCGTCCGTCCGATCGTTGCCTTGCCCACGCGGGCTGGAATCGAGGGGGGGCGCACCTGCACTCATGGTAAGCCCTGGGTGCACACAAGTTTTTCCCCTTTTCTAGACAGAGGCGGTTGGCTTAAGTCGTTAATAGAATTGTTCCTTAAAAAGATGTTCTTGAGAGGTAGTTGCCTATTTTAACCATCTTCTTAAAAAAGGTTTTAGAGGTGATTGACTAAGTCAACAGCCCCTAGAAATATTTTTTAGGTACGGCTAACTAATCTTGAAAGCAGTTCCCAAACAAATAAATTCATAACTTCTTCAAAAGAAGTCTGACGAAGACAAATTGCAAAGCTTAATGAGATATAACATTTTGTAGCTGTCGACTTTTTATTTGATGTTTGTTTATTTTGTCCAAATATGTATATATTTTTAGTTCTGTGATTTTTTAAATTTTAAAATTTTCCAGATTTTCAAAGGAACTCAAATGGAGATATATCTTTCTGAGCTTTCAATATGGCCTAGTTGGAAAAAAAAAAGGAAAAGCCAAAGGGAGATTGGGCAAATGTTGGGATTGTTTTGGCTTGGAAGCTAGGTTTGTTGGGCTAGCTAGAAACTTCATGTGTGTGCACCGCTCGGTGGTATGACTTCTGCTTAAATGCTCTTGCATGCCGAAGCATTGGCGTGCTACGACGGTATGTTGCTAGCGCGGGATAGAGGTTTTAACGCCTTGTGATGGAAACAGATTGGCAAGTACTCACAAGTTTATGGGAGAATAGAGCACATCAATGCCCAGAGATTTCATCTATCCTTGCACAAATGGATGATCTCAGCCGGAGTTTCATAGATTTCAATTTACATTTCATTAGCCCTAATTGTAATAAGTTAGCGCATGCTTGCATTCGTTTGGTATCCCATGATTCTCAGGTGGCGGAATGGATTTTAAACCCACCTCATCTTATGGATATCTTAGACCGAGATTGTAACCATATTGTTTATTAATAAAGTTCCGTCTCCCCTCAAAAAAAAAAAAAAAAAAAAAAAGGAAACCTCATGTTTGATCTCCCCAGCCTTGTATTATTCCTCATCTTTTTTTGGAGTTGGCTTCGAGGATTTTAAAAGGATCTCAAACCTATAGTAATGTTAGGTGCATCAGCTACTTGTTGATGGATTTGGTTAGGCAAAAAACATTTTGTTCTTTAAAAAATTGTTTCTTCTCCCCTACTGGTGATTTATGGGTGTCATCGGGCCGGCAAGACGTGCACCAGATCCTGAAAGGCGCACAAGACGCACACTCGGGTTACCAGTGCACATGCACTAGTTTGGGCCAAGTCCTTTTTTGCGGCTCATATCGATTTCTCGGTTTCTCCCGTCAGGCTTATTTGGGCAAAAGTTTTTTTTTTCGGCCCTTATTGATTTCTGGTTTTTCCTCGTTTAGCTTCATTGGGCCAAGTTTTTTTCACCGCCCATATTGTTTTCTGGTTTCTCTTATCTAGCTTTATTGGGCCAAAAAATTTATTGTCTACAAGCTAAAATTTTCTCTTTTGGGACATCGGGTTTGTGGGTGAAGCATATGGGCGGGGGGGATGATTTCACATATAAATGAAAGTGAAAGTAAAAATCCACATACGCATGACAAGTGAAAAAATAAAACTGAAAAAAGATAAATGTTGCTTCGTTGTCTTGAAGACTTCAAGTTAGGGAGTACTTTGTACATGGAAATAATGGACATATTTGTCCGCACAAATATATGTGTTTGTAAAATAATTAACAAATACAAATCCACATGTGGCTTCTCGTGATTTGTAGCTAAAAATCTCTGAAAAAAGACAAAGGTAAGCTAATTAGAAACTTTGTACTGGTTTATAAATTTACACCTAGAATATATATAAAACTTGTACCTATCAAATCATAAACTTTATACTATGCTTGTAAAACTTTGTACTACCAAATTAGAAACTTTGTACTCGTTTTGGTTTATAAATTTACACAAGAATTACATAAAACTTTTAACTATTAGATCATAAACTTTATACTATAGTTGTAAAACTTTGAACTACCAAATTAGAAACTTTATACTATAGTTGTAAAACTTTGAACTACCAAATCATAAACTTTATACTATAGTCCTAAAAACTTTGCACTACCAAATTAGAAACTTTGTACTTGTTGCTTTATAAATTTACACCAAGAATTATAAAAAAAACTTTTAACTATCAAATCATAAACTTTATACTACAGCTGTAAAACTTTAAACTACCAAATTTGAAACTTTATACTATAGTTGTAAAACATTGAACTACCAAATCATAAACTTTATACTATAGTCCTAAAACTTTGGACTACCAAATTAGAAACTTTGTACTCGTTGTTTTTATAAATTTACACCAAGAATTATATAAAAACTTTTAACTATCAAATCATAAACTTTATACTACGGTTGTAAAACTTTGAACTACCAAATTTGAAACTTTATACTATAGTTGTAAAACTTTGAACTACCAAATCATAAACTTTATACTATAGTCCTAAAACTTTGACTACCAAATTAGAAACTTTGTACTCGTTGTTTTATAAATTTACACCAAGAATTATATAAAAACTTTTAACTATCAAATCATAAACTTTATACTACGCTTGTTAAACTTTTGCACTACCAAATTAGAAACTTTGTACTCGTTGGTTTATAAATTTACACTAGAAATAGGAGTAAAATGAACAACAATGAACATCAATTTTCATAATTGTAAAATTCTGTAGAAACTTACAAAGGGTATGTAATGTGCAATATGGGGATTAGGGATATCGAAAACAGAAAACGCCACAAAATTTATACCAAGACAAATTACTAGTACCCAAAAAAAGAGGTTGGGAGGGGGACTCGCATGTGAGCATTTGAAAATGGACACTAGAGCAGTAAGATAAATAATAAAAAGATATGTGCAGTTATCTATCATAGACATTCAAGTCAAAACAAAACCCACCGGATCCAACAATGAATTCAAGTTCAAACTTGTTATTATGTCTTTCAATGGTCAAAAAAATTTGTACCTTTTGAATCAACAGACTTGTTCTCATAAGTAGAAGGTGTTCCGTTGGACACCCTAAAAAAAAAGAAAAAACAAACAAAGCAAAAAAAGGTATAAGTTTAACTCTAATACGAGGATCTCCAAGTCAAACTTCGATAGAAATCAATTTATACGTTCTAGATGAAAATTAACCCTCATCTTCTAACAATACCTTAATTGATTTCTGTTGGGAATGGAGGATGACCGCTGAGTCATTTTTTTTATATGACTTTGCATTAGTTTCATCACAAAGATTCCACTATCACAACTGTTTTGGGGTAACAAAAAAACCTCTCTTCCTCCTCGCTCGCTCTCTCTCTCTCTCTCTCTCTCTCTCTCCCTCCCTCCCTCTATCTCTTCCTCTCTCTCCCCCTCTCCCCAGCAAAAATTTAAATTCGAGCTAAAAAGATGTCATAAAGGGGACGTAATGCTTAGTTTTCGGGATGGAAGATGCCAAACAAATAGGGAAAAGAGGAAAGAAAAACTAAGGGTGATCAAACCGCAGCTATTGAAGTAAAGAATCCACACTCGCAAAAACAAAACTAGGACACAAAAGGAAGGGCTCAAATATATTAAAGCCAAAACCGCAAAGAAACTAGAGAAGTTTCCCCTACTCGGTAGGATGCCCCAATCTACGGCGTCTTTCCTCAAGGCTCTGCAGAGCAAGCAAAGCAAATGAGCAACAAATCGTAATGTGAGCAAACAACTAAAGTCTAGTAATTGGGGGGATCAAACCTGCGAAGCCAAGGAAGGAAGAATTGCGACTGTAAAGCTTAAGCTTCCCAGAACGTAATATTGAAGTGCAACCGGTGGACTAGATGTAAAGCTTAAGCTTCACTAGCCGATGCCATTTCGCTTTTTCTCGCGGACGCATCAAACGCTGCAGTATTAACGCGCCACGGCCCAAGCTGTCCTACATGATGAGTTTGAGTTTGCTTTCCTCCGAACCGCATTTCTCATCTATCAACAACATGAGTGCACCTCGAGAACAAAGAGGGGTTATCTCGAGAGGGGTCAGTTTGTATTGGCTACCCTTCATGTCAAACACTAGTTCTCTAGTTCGATTTTATCTTTTGCAAGGGTATATGGGACTTGAAGTTTTACTCACCTAGCTCGTAAATAAAGATATTTTGGTAATCCCGTGATACATAAGGTACATAGATGAGCTATCTCGCAAGTGAAAAATAGTGCACAATTTAGAAATCAGAACCGCAAAACATATGTATCGATATAAAATAGTGCCCGCAAAGATCACATCCACTAAATGAAAAGGCTAGCATGACACCTAAACATCCTAGACTTAACAAGGAGCACTAATCTATAGAGGTCCAAGGCCCTGAATGGAATGATCAAAACAAAACCAACAGCTATATCCCTACTAATTTTCCACAACCGTATGCATCCATATCCGATGGTGTGAGAGGACAAGTAGCTCACCTTTATAGATTGGATCCAAGGGAAGACGTCTTTGGAACTATCAAGCATCTCATCTCACCGTTATTGAAGTACTAATTAAACCATGGAATAGTAAGAAGTATACATCACACACCATCTATAATACTCCAGAATTGTGTGGCTCATTGTACAAGTAATTGAAAGGCTTAAGTGCCTAATTAGCATATTGAGAGAAATTAACACATGTACCACCAGACGCTATATTACCGCACCATCAACCATCAGCTAATTACCTTATGAAGATGGTACGCATAAAGAATCCATTAGGGATCGAAGGTTGGTGCCCACCCTACGCTTGAAAACAGACCTGAATGTAGGACACTAATCATAGAACAATATATGAACAATCAGGTAAGGCAATAGGAGCCGGATTAGACTTTTTTACTAGGGAATGTAAGACTTAAATTTGAATATTGGGTACACAAATACACCGAGAATTCAATAAAATTTCTGCTCTTTTAATTGAGTCTATTATTGACCGGGTCTATACCTTTCCGGATAGATAATGTAACAAAACAATCTCAAATTGACATACTTTTTCGTGGTCAACTTTGAGTTTAGAATGTCTGGTCCATAATAAGATGCACATTTTAGTCTAATATTACATTATGAGACTCAACTAATCAATAAACAAGAAGTCTTTACTAGTCACATAAAAATGAAAAGCAAATATTCAACCGAGAATTGTGTCATCAAGTCAAGCAAACAAAGACAATAGTACTCTTGAACAACAAGTCGAGAAAATATACAAAGTGCCAAGCAGGTGGTGTCCAGCGTCATCACCCACGCATCCAATAATTGCGATAACAATATAAGATGGTTCAACTATCTTCTTAATTGAAAATGCAGTAATTCATTTCTTATATTACACTTACTCGTGATGTTCTCGGTTCGGTGGTGCTTTAACTCCTATGACCACAAAGGCTGGCTTCCATCTTAAGCTTGTTGGCTGAAAAGTACGTAGAGTGGTGGGCTCAAGTGAGTTGTCGCTAGAATCGCAAGGAACCGGCGTAAAAATTAATGGAGCAAGTAAACACGGTGAGTGTACAAAATGCTGCATTGTGTAAGGCTCGACCTGTAGTGAATTGATGAAAACCTTACTGAAAGTCTATTTTTTACACTAAAAATTTTACTACATTTGCTACCATAATCATGGAGTGGCTGTGCAATTCAACAAATGAGTGTACACACAGTCCTAAACTGAAGCTAGTGCAGACACTCTTTGGAAAATCAATAGATTTTTAGACAAAAAAAAAAAAAAAAAAGAACTAGTATTCCGAGAAATTTGCCTTTCATCTACGGCAACATTCTCGCGTGCTACAAGCATGGCTACATATGGGAATTAATATGCTAACAAGATAGTTCGGTGGTGCATGAGATTGAATCTGCAAGCACAAAAAAACAGAACTGGCATCACAAAAACACAAGTTTGAAATACTGATGTGACACTAAGAGTTCAAATGGCTTTATCCATTGCCATAGATAGCAGCACCCATCACTTCAAATTTGATCAACCATGTCCGTAAAGGAATAATTTAAAACATGATAATTGTAAACTAGAGCCATATCATGCTGCTTGTAGCCTTGTACCATTCCAGAGAAATACCAATGATTGCAAACCCCTTAACTGATTGTTTATGTCATTGTTGACCGACCTCGATTATCCGGTTTCCAGCCCCTCTATCTTATCATCTTCAATCTCACTACCTCTTCAATGTCCCCGCAGACAAAAAAAATGAAAAATCCATCACTTTGCATCTACAGGAAAAAAACATCTAGCCCACTACAAATGTTACTTGCATATAGACACCAAGTGATGTTTCAGCTCAAATTTGACCGCACTAGCAGTCTTTGCAAATACAGACCATGCTTAACAGATTATGTTTTCGAAAACAAGATGCAAGTCAGCAAGAAATTACTTCATGGTGTAAGCACCACCAGCCTTGACCTTCCCACAGTCCTTGCATCCCCAAATTCCAACAGCTTTCCTCTTCAAAGCAAACTGGAAAGACAAAAGCAAATGTTGGACACTAGGGCAACTAGTACTTCTTGACATCTATCTTGGAAACAAATTGCTCATCATGCCTAAACATCTTACAAAACCATTCATATATGAGAATAAACAAACAGATATATTTAAGAACGATTGCTTTTGTGCTCAAAATCAATCTGTGCCTATAGTTCATAACATTATAGTACTGTGACAATACATAAAGACAACTTGCAGTACACAGTACTCCATCTTTTTTATTTGCTTACGCAAGCTAGCACCATACCTGGTTCCTGTAACATTTTAATTTGCAAGGTTAAATTCATACACTAGAACTCTGCATGGTCACAACGTTTTTTTATCCCAAAAATAGTAAAAAGCAATGAATCGGTGCTTGCATTGGCCCCCTGGACCCCAAGAACACGCCGCATGTACGTATCCCCCCAATTGCAGTAGACAAAAATAATTACACATGAACAGAACCTAGATGGGCAGGAGCACCGCTTGCGCACTGTATGAGCTGAAGGCGTTGGAGGCGCCACGGGCCGACGACGGAGATGTCCTCGATACAAGAGCCGGTAGTTCTCGAACCGATTGCTTCACCCCGGCAGCCCTAGATTTGCCCAGATTTGTTGGACTCGGCTCCTTCAGCTCGAATGGGACTACGCCTCCCACAAATCCGCCCCCAAATCGAGATGTAGACGGCGACGACTCGCCTCCAACAAACCGCCTAAAATCGAGATGACGATGGCGACGATTCCGCCCAAATCAAAACCACATCCAGCTATGAATCCAAAATCCAACAAATCAAGAATACCATGGGGACGAATCCGCCCGGAAAAATTAAAAAACCTGACGGAAACACGTTGAACCCTCACCTATACGCCCCTCGTCGACGGAGGGAAGGGGCACGTGGTGCGCTGGGAGGGGGCACCTCGACGTTAGGGCTACTCGGGCGAGGAAGGCGACGCTGGGCTCCCGAGGTCGACCAGCGGGCGCGGCTTGCGCGGGGCGAGGAAGACGACGCATGGGGCCGGAGGTGGAAGCTGACAGCACGCGACCGCGGGGGCGGCATGCCCGGACGACGCGAGGCGTGGGGGCCGGAGGTGGGCGGCGGCACGCGACCGTGCCGGCTTTGCGGGCGAGGGAGACGCCCGCCGGAGGGGGAGGGTCCGCCGTCGGCCAAATCGACGCTCCGGGCGAGGATTTTCTAAAAAGAACGGCGCGCGCCGAGGGGGAGAAAGGGGAAAGGGAACGGTCGTCCGGATACTAGGCGGTTCACGGGCGTTTCACCGTTTGAAACATTTTAAAAAAATACGCACCACAAGGAAAGTAGAGAGGAGAAGCGTAGAAAAGGAAGTGCACCGCTTAAAGCGGCGTGGCGTCGCCATATATAAGGATTGGGGTGATTTATTCGGTAATTCATTGGTTATGTATATTGATTACCCTCCAAAAGCTCCACACAATGCTTTGGTGTTGAAGACATTGAAAAAAAACTTGTTTATTCTCCCTTGCTAGTGGTATATTCGGCAATCCATTGGTTAACATCGATTATCATCCAAAAGCCCTACGCGCAGGCTTTGGTGGTGTTGAAGCCATTGCAACAATAATTGATGCAAGTGGTGGCTACGATGTTTTTCTCCTTGGCACATATATGGGTGGCAATCTAGCCTTAGAATTGATGGGCAGTTTCATACTGTTTTCTCTCAGGCTTTGTGTTTAGGTAGAAGAAAGAAGAGGCACTCTACTTTATCTCCTCAATGAAATAGCAGTAAACTAATAAAAATATTTACTTCATACAAAAGCTATGAAATTAATCATGATTAACTAACACAGTGTGAATGAGCTCCATGGGCACTATCAACCCCTCTCAGCGTCATAATTGTGGCATGGAAATGATCCTCCAATGCACTCACACGATAAGTTAATGTCCAATGTTTGTTGAATGTGCTCCACAACTATTGCATGTTTGCAAATAACAAGTGTATATATATAACTTTGGAAGATTGCATTTGCTCAAAAGACATATAGCTCCTTTGGATCTCAGTTTGTAACTTAGCACTATATATAGCTTGTGATCAAGAGATTTGTTTTGCTTAGATACATGAGGCCTTTTCCACTTTGAAATATTAGAGGAAACCAAAATTTTAGTAGAACCGCACCTTAAAAGTAACAGAAATACACATAGTAGAACAATCATGTACTAGGGCATGGCATGGCAATTCGCATGGATATACATAACACAATGTTGTAACGCCTGGGTATGCAACAAAATAGTAGCAGTGCAAGGCGCCCGAAATGATGCATGTTGATCAAGTCGGACCGGACGAGGAACAACAAGTCTTGCAGTTGGAGGCAGGCAGGGGATCGGAGTCGATCGAGCTAGCAAGTAATAACAGTTGATCGATCAATGCGGTTGCAGTGATATGAATGAGGATCCAACTATTGTATTTATAAATATAAACTCATTGTGGACCTATCTGAGATGAGAGGTCGTGTCCAACCCAAAGTGCATGATCATTCTGTTGCAGCACGGCCGGGCACACAGTCTCCATTGCCAAAAGACGAGCCGCCGAAGTTGGGACGAGACCAGACTACCAGACACAACCACAATTCACACCTGAGGACGGTGGTTAAAGGTTTCTAGAATCAGTCAACACAAATGCGGTCTCCAATTGATTGTTAGGTGTTATGACAAATGAAAACATTGTCTGCTTACCGTCTCTAACCGGTTGTGCTCATGTGTTGCCAGTCACCCAACCACTGGCCCGGCTGCTCCCCTCCACGCCCACCACCCCGCCAGATTCAGTCCGGATTGCAGGCCTTGTGCAATGCGATGTAGTAGGAGGCCAGAGGGGCCACATGGATCCTTTCGTGTGCTTGGCTACTTGGTGCTTGCTAAGCTCAAGGCATGGGGTGCAAGGACATGGCTGCATGATCTATCCCCCTACCATCCTATCACCTCGCAAAGACACAGGAGCTAATGCCTGTTTTTCCTTTCACTTCCAGTGTGTGCTTTTTTTTTGTGCAGCTGATCCATCAACATTTCTTCCCATATGTGACTTTCTATGTCAAGCATCTTCAGTAACTTGAAGGTTGGCCATTTCACGTTTTTCAGAGAACCACCCGTTCTCCATCTATTGAGCTATGAGCATACTCAAGTATGAGTGGAACTCTAGGTGCATAATGAGAAAAATTACACACCTGTAGACCAAGCATACAGAACCAGCTGTACTCGAAAAGAGGAACCGCAGGCCCAACCCCAACTTCACCGGCCCATCCTAGAAGAAGTAGTTGAGAGTATAAGAACGAGAGGAGAGAACTGAGAGAGTATGAACAAATTCCTCTGTTATTACAATTCCTCTTAACTATATTCCTATGCTCTTCGTCCTCTGCTCCGATCTCTTCCCCGCCCTGATTGCTTGCTGCTCACAAGTTTTAGACACATACTATTATTTTTCTATCGTCGATCCTTGGTGGAGTTGTTGGTGACAAGGCATGACAATGCAGCCTTCCATGCAGGATAAAGGACGAAAATTGAGCTCCAAATAGAAGTTTGCCGACTGAAATACATTTTGATAGTCGCATAAAAAAACAATACATTTTGATACAAGTTTGAGCACTGAAATGCATGAATTGCATTCTGATAGCTTACGCAGGCTCAATTTCATCCGATCCCACACCAACACCAAGGCGTCGTCCTATTCAAGTTAAGGCCGTGGGCCTCGTGAACGCGCCAGCTCGCGGCGTGGCCACCGTCTCGTCTCCTCAGTCGGCCAGGCCCCACCAGGAGTGCCTCGCCGTCGGCCGCGCGGCCGAAAAGCGCTGCCACTCTCTGCAACGCACTTGACGCCCGAGCAGCCGAGCTCCGAGCAGAGCACGCCATCCCCTCTCTCATCCTGTTGCCTATCCTCTGCGGGAGAGTGCGCCGGTGTCCCCCGCAGCTGCACTGCCACCCACCCACTGTGTGTTTTGGATTCATGTTCTTGTTATAAATAAGGATCACGATGAATAAAATTCTGCAAAATTGAATCGTAAACACGACGATGGGACTGAACCTTAGCACTGAACGATAACTGAAATAAAGGCACTGTATTCTGTTGCATCTATGGACTGAAAACATGAAAACAAAATCTCTACTCCTAAAAAGAGTGAAAAGAGGCACCGGGTTAGAACTGGAGCTAGCTGCCGCTGGATGCTGTCAAACAGCTCTCCATTGTCCAACAAAAGTGTGGTGAGTACAGATTGTGTTATCTTGTCGTGTTATAACGCACGTCCAGACTCCAGAAACACTAACACTTCCAAAAATCTTAAAGAAACAACGAGATGCAACCAGCATAATTGTGTTCAATATTATCAATATACATTGCATTCATGTCGATTGTGCCATACTTTTTTGAAAGATTTCAAAACACATTTACACATCTAGTACACTAACATGTTTTAGAAACTTTCTAGATTTTTGTGAATATTTTCTCATTTTTATAGACATACAAATCTCTTTCTAAGCATCTATAAATATTTTTAGAGCTCTCCAGATTATTTGTTTGGGTTCCCTCAGCCTCATGTCCCAGTAGCTCTAAGTTTTTTTCTTCCAAGAAGAAAGAATCTTAGACATCTCCAAGAGTTTGCCAAATTCTACTTCATAAAAACTTGTTCTCCCCTACTGGTGGTTTATTTGGTAATCCATGTTTTTTGTACGTGGATTACCCTCCAAAAGCTCTACGCAAGGCTTTGGTGTTGAAGACATTGCAAAAAACTTTATTCTCCCCTGCAAGTGGTATATTCGGCAATCTATTGCTTACATACATGGATTATCATCCAAAAGCCCTATGTGTAGGCTTTGGTGTCGGAATGTGTGGCAACAATAATTGATGCAAGTGGCTACGATATTTTTCTCCTTGGCACATATGGGTGGCGATCTACCCATAGAATCGATGGGAAGTTTTAGACTATTTTCTCTTAGGCTTCGTGTTTAGGTAGAAGCAAGAAGTGAATGCACTCTACTTTATATCCCCGATGTAATAGCAATAAATTAATAAAAATATTTTACTTCATTAAAAGCTATGAAATTAATAATGATTAACCAACACAATGTGAATGAGTCCGATGGCCACTATCAACCCCCTCTCAGCGTCATAATTATGACATGGATTATGGGTGAACAATGGAAATTGTTCTCCAAGCCACTCACACGATAAGTTAATGTTCAATATTTGTTGAATGAGCTCCCACAACTATTGCGTGCTTGCAAGTAACAAGTGTATATATATATAACTTTGGAAGATTGCATTTGCTCAAAAGACATGTAGTGGATGCCAGTTTGTAACTTAGCACTCAAAATAGATTTGTTTTGCTTTTCCACTTTGAAATATTAGAGGAAACCAAAATTTTGTAGAGCCGCACCGACCGTGTGTAGCACCCCAAAAGAACACTAGATCACAATAGATAGTGATGTAGCACAAAGAGGTGAAGGATCGGAGATGACCGAGTGAGTCTCGTCGGTGACCGGTAAATCGGGCGCCGCGCTGCTGCTTCAACCTCTAGTTCTTCATCCAGCAACTCCTCAGGGGCAAAAGTGTTGTTGCATGCTGTGCAACCGTTGCATATCGCCGGCGGCATAGGTATCGGCGTCTGCATCCGCGTTGAGGCGGCAACGGCTTCGGCTTGTACTTGTGGAAGCGGGCAACTTCCACCTCCACCCAAAGGCACGACGAGGAGTGCACGGCCACCGAAAGGATGCATGGTGGTGGTGGATTGGACGGCGAGGCCGCAGAGCTGAGCAAGGTACTAATCAATGGTCGGGTCGTCTATTTATGAGTTCATGAATCATGAAGAACAGTATAAAGAACAAGAGCACAACAACTATCGTCGAACAAGAATGCCCGCAACCATGCATCCTTCAGAAGAAGTTCACGCCATGTTACCGTAGCAGTTTTCCCTTTTACAAACTTTTTAAATTAATTCCAAATTCATATGGTAACATGAAAAAATCCCAAACTAAAAGTTCTTCCAAATTAAATGATCTACATCTTTGATTTTTGCACCAACTTCAAATTCCAAAAAATTTTGAAGTTCAGGTTTTTAATGTTGAATTTGAATTTAGGGTTAATAACATAATTAATTAGAAACTTTGGAAATTTCATTTGTGATAAGTTAATTTTCAAACATACAACCAATAACAAAGGTTGGATTTTTTTTTTTTTGTGAAAATTGGTTTATTAGATTCCCTAAATTTTAAATTCATATACTTAACCAATAAAGACTAAGTGCTGAAATGCATTTTCAAATTCAAATTCGTAGCCCATTTTTTAGTTAGTTACAGTAGAATTCATACTCACTCATAGCACTAAAGAAAAGCACAAAACATCACACATGCAATGCTTAACAGGCGTACTTCTGATTCTTTTTTTTTTTTTTTTTGTGAGAATTAACCTGTTGGCTTCAGCTTTAAGCCTCAGACGTTACAACTTTTACTAGAACAAAGACATTTTTTATTTTCTGTTCGTGATCGATTTGATGAAGGTAGATTCTGCTTAAAAACGGAGCAGATTCTACTAGTTTCGCCACCACAAAGGCACAAAGATAATTTGGTGGCCCAAAATATCGACCGGGACTAAACAACACACATAGATCCAACTATCACGAAAGTTTACTTTTTCTCCCTCAACGTTAAAAACCGGACAAATTACCTTCCTCAACTTTTTTCAAACCATGCAAATTACCTCCCTCGAGCGGTTTTGTGGGCGTGTATTGCCACAATAACAGCGGTTTATCTTTTTCCTTTTTAAAAAAAAATCGGGTTGAATCTTTGAAAAATCATAGTAAATCACAGAAAAATCATAAAATAAAAAATCCAATTTTGTTAGACTCCACATGATTAGATTTACACATTGAATATAATATAATATGATTTAGTACAAAGTTTTTTCTATGAAGGTTTTGACTTTTTCTTTTATATTTATTTTGGTGAATCTTTAAAAAATCATAGTAAATCACAGAAAAATTATAAAATAGAAAATCTATTTTTTATACTCCACATGTGCATGTCTACACAGTGAATATATAATATGGTATGCTTCAAGTACAAAGTTTTTATTGTAGCTTTAGATCAATTTTTTGTGTAATTTATTGAAATAATTTGTAGCTGCAACTTCTATAATTATTTTTTAGTCTAAAGCATATCATATTATATATTCATTGTGTAGATCTATTCATGTGGAGTCTAACAAACTTGGATTTTCTATTTTATAATTTTTTTTTGTGATTTACTATGATTTTTCAAAGATTGAACCGAATTTTTTTTTAAAAGAAAAAGGCAAACCATCGGGTAACTGCCGCAATACCGCCCCTCAAAACCGCTTCGAGGGAGGTAATTTGCATGGATTGAAAAGTTGAGGGAGGTGATTTGTCCGGGTTTTCACGTTGAGGGAGGAAAAGTGAACTTTCGCGGATAGTTGGAGGAGGAAATCTAGACTTTTTTCCTTGTCGCAACTCCGGCAGGAGTCTTTACACGGCAGATGGAAACAACGAGCTGACGGCAGCAGCCCAGCAGCTAGCTAGCCCTTCAGGCCCGGTAGTAGAAGCTCAGCAGCCTGGTAGCTATCGTGGATGCCCGGCCCGTGAATGACCATCTCTATATCAGCCACGCCCTAGATCTACGAGGCATTGTGCGGGAACCAAGAAGAAACTTGTTTTCCAAAATTATATATACTAGTAAAATGCCCGCGGCGTTGCAACGGGATCTAATACCTATAAAAATAGGACTCTATCATCGCTTCTAACTTTTAGGAGTTCAGGTCATGAGTCTAGATCATGTAACGTATTTTTTTAGAAGGAAAATGCATTGATCTTAACGCATTACACCGGTCCTTTTACAAACAGGATCCATACGAAAAGGAAAATTACAAAGAAGTGCAAAACTCATGTTCATCTTCCTCGCATCCTTCATAGATCCGTTCGTCACCGCCGCCGAAGCCGCTTTCCAATCATCATGGAACATGAGCCAAACTCCACAAGGTGGAGGCCGCAGAGGAGGGGCTTACTTCTAGGCGAATCAGCCGAGTAAAGCGCCTCCCCGCGCATCGCCAACTCCCGAACCCACGACGCATCCTTCGATTCCACCGCCGGCAACCCGAGCAAAGCTCAGATTTTCACCAAATAACATCTTCCTTGAGATTAACAGGGTCAACAACATCATCACCTGAAGAAGACGACGATGCGTCGGCCTCGACTCGGACTGGTCTCCCGACCTCTCTGTTGACGCCGGAGAAGACGCCATCGGAGAACGGAAGAAGCTGGGAGAATTTATTCCGCTATGCGCCGCTGCCGCTTCGCACGCCGGGCGCCGCCAGGAAAAGCAAACCGCGGAGGAGCCATGCTCCTCGGCAAAACCTAACTCCACCACCGAACATCGATGGCGAGCAAACCCTAGACCTAGGACTCAATCAAGACCTTACGAAGACAGTTGTTGAAGAGACGGACCCCACTCTTTCGCCACCACCGACAGCGAGGCGAGGCGAGGGAGCGGGAGCCGCATCCGGTGCGGCGGCGGTGTCGCCTCGCCTTTTTTTTTTCCGCGAGAGCAACCCTAGGCTGCGTCCCCGATGGCGCTGGAACCTAGATCATGTAACGGATAGGAAGCAATCAAATACGTGAGCTGGAATGTAATTTTTTAATATAAATTGCCGCATACATATGGACAAACTGCTCTAACTTTAGGAGAGCGATTATTAATGTATTCAAACTTTGCACGTTTTCAAATGCCCTAGATCTGTATCATGGTACTGGAGAGAAAGAATGAACACAAAAATGCCGGATAGCATATACTTGCCGTGAGCCACTATTAATATAAAGTTCATGAAAGAAATGATTCCCTTTATTTTATTTTTTTGATCCTGGGACTTTTCATTACTCATGGGCTAACAGTTCGTTAGCAACGATTACAGCAGCAGCCTCAGGAAGAGAAATTGACACGATATCCTCTCCTTCGGTGCATGAATACCCCAACTGGGCCAGCACATGTGCGGCTTCATTACAAACTCTCCCTACATGATAGCAAAGAAAGCTACTAAAATTAACAGAAACAAGAAACTTGATTTCCTGAACTAGTTGCAGCATCACCGAGTTGTCATACTCTGTTGATGTTAAGGCCTTCACTACCTCTTGGGAATCAGTCTCAAGAATCAGTTTATTGATCCCCATGTCTGCTGCCTTCTGAACACCATGAATGCAGGCTGTCAGCTCAGCTTGGAAAGCACTTAGGAGGTTATCAACCCTCCCTCTCCCAGCCATGACCACTTCTCCATCACTATCGCGTATTAGAAAGCCCCAACTCCCTGCCTTTTCACTAGGAATGAAAGACCCATCTGTGTTTATTTTCAGGACTTCATCTGGAGGTTTCGTCCACTTCTTCTTCTGCTGGTTCCCCGGTGTCACAACTTCAAAGTTGATGTGGACTGATTCGTGCACATACATCTCAATGTGTCGGGCCAAGACAGAAGCAGGTCTTTGTGTTTCCTACAGCCCTGCTATGGTTTCGCTCGGCCCAAATAAACCACAAAGTGATTACTATAGTTTCTCTCCTGTGAGGTTTCTGATTCAGAACCCACTCTGCTACACTATAAGCATCAGGGAAAGCCGCCATGATCCTGCAATCATCAACCATGCCCAGGAGTAACCATATTTTCTTTGCCAATTTGCACTTGAAAAATAGATGTGCCCCATCTTCTCCCACGCTTCCACACACAGGACAGCGGGTATCTATCTCCATTCCTCTTCTGATTAAATTGCATTTCAGTGGATGACTATTATGAGTTAGTCGCCAGAAGAAGTGTTTGATTTTGCCTGGGCACTTTAGTTTCCAAATCTCCTTCCAAATGCCAGAGCCACAACTACCACTTCCTCCTTGTCCATCCGGGTTTCTCAGACTTGTTGCTATATCACGGCTGACCCGGTAAGCACTTTTCACACTAAACCGGCCATGCTTGTCAAAATGCCATGCCAGGGTGTTTGCCCTCCCTCCATGCGTTGGGATTGCCAATATTATCTCAGCATCCTCCTTCCAGAAAATGTCTCTAACCAGTTGGGAGTCCCATGAACCAGTGTATGGGTCCATTAACTCGGCAACTTCAGTGAGAAGGGTTGAGCCCCATGGGGTTATTGGGCATCTGCAGGAGTCCCTCGGCAGCCAAGGATCCCTCCAAATGTTCAGCCCGGCTCCATCACCCACTCTCCATATCATGCCACTTTTCATCACCTCAACACCACGGAGAATACTGCGCCAAGTATAGGACATTCCTGCTTTCGGTCTAGCTTCCAAGATCGTTGATGAGGGAAAATATTTGGCCTTCAGAACTTGAGCACATAGAGAGTCAGGATTCTGCCACAGGCGCCAGCCTTGTTTAGCAAGCATGGCCATGTTGAAGTGGTAGATATCTCTGAAGCCTAAGCCCCCTTCCTCCTTCGGCTTTAGAAGTTGTTCCCTTGCCAACCAATGAATCTTGTGTTTTCCTTCTTGATTATTCCACCAATACCTGCAGATCATTGCACTGATTTGATCACATAGAGTTTTTGACAAATCAAAACACCCCATGGCATAGGTTGGTATTGCTTGCGCTATCGCTTTGATCAGAATCTCCTTGCCTGCCCATGATAGAAATCTTTCATTCCATCCCCTCGTATTCTCTTCCAAATTCTATCTTTTATATATGCAAAAGAAACCATCTTCGAAAGTGGCCAATATGCACGGGTAGTCCCAAGTACTTCTCACTCCTCGTCTCCTTGGTGACTTGAAGAAGGTCACACACCTTTCTCCTTTGCTGATCTCCCCTCGTGTTTCGACTAAATAGAATAGCCGACTTCGTTTTATTTATCATCCGCCGGAGCAATCCTCATATAATTGGAGTATTTCAAAGCGGCCTACTGCAATCCCCTTCTCTTGCATGAATCAAAATCGAGAGTCATCGGCAAAGAGGAGGTGTGAAATGCTTGGTGCACCGCTGCAAACTTTAACTCCAGCTATCAAACCATTTGCGTTCTCCATTTTTTAGTAGAGCTGAAAAGGCCTCCACACATAACAAGAATAGGTAAGGTGACAGGGGATCACCTTGTCTCGAGGCCCGTTGAGGTACAAATGTTTCGAGATAAATCCCCGTTGACCTTCACTTGGTATCATTTGTTGTCACACATTTCATAATCACATTAATCCATTGATCAGCAAACCCCATTTTTCTCATCATTTGGGCTAGAAAATTCCATTCTACCCCTGTCATACGCCTTACTCATGTCAAGCTTGATGGCAAAGCATACCCCATATTGCCCCTCTCTTATTCAACAAAAATGAGTGACTTCATATGCAATTAAGATATTATCTCGAGATCAATCTACCGGGGACAAAAGCACTCGGTTTGGGGTAATTATGTCGGGGAAGAACTTGCCTCAATCTATTTGTGTAACTTTTTGAAACGACTTTATAGATCACATTGCATAAGCTTATGGGTCTCAGATCAGTCCACTGTTCAGGTTTACGCACCTTCGAATTAAAGCGATTATTGTATCATTCCACCCCCGCGCCATCATCGATCACCCTTGAGGACACCAAGTACCTCCTCTGTGAGTTGATTTCCTACAACATCCCAATATTTTTTAAAGAAGACAGCCGGCATACCATCAGGACCCGGTGCCTTCAAATCACCAATTGCATCAAGCGCTGCTTTCACTTCTTCTGCAGTAAATTCTTCCGTCGAGGTCGTTTCATCTCCAGCGTGACCCCGGGCGTGACAGCATCAGTAGCTGCTGCAGCCGGAGTTCACCTGGTGCCGCACTAGTAGAGAAAAGCTGCAAAAATAGTTAGAAATCAACTCCTTTTTTTTCTCCTTCCTCCACCGCCCAGCTCCCATCCCTTTTTTTCAATTTTCCTATTCTATTTCTCCTCCTTCTTTTCAGTACAAGCATTGTGGAAAAATGTTGTGTTACGATCACCATAGTGCAGCCAATTAGTATGGGCACGTTGTTTCCAGTAGATATCTATTTGCTCCTCTAGCCTATCAACTTTAAACATCCAAACCGCCTCTCTGTTCACCGATATATCACAAATTGGCTCCCTTCTCCATTTTTCTAATTCTTTTTCGCCTTTTTAGCCTCTTCTCCAAGTCTCCTAGGGCGTTCACGCTCCAGTCCTTTAAACTCCCCCGCTATACTCTTCAACCCATCCCTCAAGCACCTTCTACTATCTCCCTCCCCCATGCCTCCTCAATCACTTTCCCCGCCCCTCCTCCTTGATCCGGTTGGCTTCAAATTTGAAACCCAAACTCCCCTACCACTTCTCTGCAGCAGCTCCGTCTCGATCATGACCGGTCTATGGTCCGAGTGGTAGGTGTCACCATGTTTTACATGCACCGGAGGGTACAGCATTCGCCACTCTCCATTGGCCTGGCCAGGTCAAGCCTTTCTCGGATGTGTGTGGGCCCTTCGCCATTTATTTCGCCACGTAAATATATCACCCGAGAATCCCAAATCCTCCAGTTCACAAAACTCCAAAGCTCCTTTAAACTGGTTCATACATGTTTGGGGTCTAGGATTGCCCCCCTCCTTTTCATGATGAAACAAAATTTCATTGAAATCCCGATTGCACAACCAAAGGCAGATTCTCATCAACTCCACTCTTTAGTTCTTCCATCAACCCCCAAGTTTTATTCTTCAGCTCACGGCTCTCCATAGATGCCGAACCGCCACTTGACACCACTGTCTCTGGACCTCCGGATCGATGTGATTCTTTGACTTACTTCGTAGAACCACATTAATCCTCCTCCATAACACCGCAATTCCCCCCTTTTTTCGCAATCCACCACCACCATGTTCTCCAAACTCAACTTTTGCTTGAAAATCTCCATCCTCTTTCGTCGAGTTTTGTTTCAGACAAGAAGAGAATATCAGCCTCAGCGCCGACTATTTGGCATCGAAGGCCCCAACTTACCGGGAGTTTCCCAACCCCCGGCGGTTCCACGCCATGAGCTTCATATCTTCGCGGGGCGGTCCGCCGCCCAGCATTCAACATGTCATCCGTGCTCCATACTCTGTCTCCCCACCTTCTCCTTTTCACCTCATCGATCTCCATATCGGCACCATCCTCTCGTCCCCTCTTCTTGCCCTCACAAGTTGCCCCACCAAGAGTCTTTCCACTCCTTTGGTTGCTCCCCTGCGCCACACGCCTAAACTTTTTGCCTCCCTTCTCCTTGTTTGTTTCTTTGTTTGTTTCTTTGATCTCTCCCTTCAACTTTTGTTCTTCCCCTTCATTCATAGTTCCCCCCGCCGCCTTTTATTACTTCTTCCACCGAGCTCTCCAATTTTGTCCCCAAAAGCTCTCATCGACCCGTTAGCATGTGCCGGGACATCACCAAACGACAGCTTTTTGACTTGCATTGGGGTAGTAGCACCTTCCACTTTCTTCAGAGGGCTAGATGCCTCCGATTCCTCTCTGTCTAGCCCCTTCGTCGCAGCATCATCATTTATTTTCCTCCAATTAGACGAGTCACTCCCCCTCACACCCCCTCTTCCTCGAGAATCCGAGGAATCACCCATGCCACGACCTCCCTTCTGCACTCTCCACGGCAACTGGGAGTGCCCACCCGATCTACTACTGCTGTCCTCCTGGAACCTCTTCTTCTCCGGCAGGAAACATAAATTTCTTGAGAACTGCTGGACCTCACCTTTTGATAGTTTCACTTCGCATGCCCTATCCAGGTGACCAATGAGGCCACAAGTGTAGCAGAAGTCCGGCAGGAACTCGTAACTAAGTGGGCACCAGATTATCTTCTCCTTTCCCTCCGTCCCTCGATCAAGACTGACACCACGCATCAGCGGCTTCCTGATGTCCAACCTGATCTTGATCCGAAGGCATTCACCAAAGGCCATACCATCATCCTCAGCATCCACCTTGATCACCTCGCCTATCAGATCCCCTATCTCCTCACCCGCATTTTTGTTCATCAGGCCCAGCGGCAGATTTGACACTCTCACCCAGATCGGGATCGAGATGAACTCAACCTCATCAACCAGCTTCTCGCCGTCATACTCTGCCACGATGATGAGATCTTTCGCAATCATCCAAGGACCATCGTCCATGGCCTTCCTCTTCCCCGATCCTTGGAGGAAAGTGAACAGGAATCGGTTTTCACCCAACGCCTTGCCTCGATCCCTTGAGGGGGCACCGGACTCGCCCCAAAGCAGCCTCCAAAGACATCCGCCTTGATCGGCTTCTCCGCCAAAAACCTTGCCGATCGCTC
Source organism: Hyparrhenia diplandra (assembly GCA_015847255.1). NCBI lineage: Eukaryota > Viridiplantae > Streptophyta > Magnoliopsida > Poales > Poaceae > Hyparrhenia > Hyparrhenia diplandra. Next base: position 350,500 of record JADLZK010000923.1, read on the forward strand.
GCGTGGCTCACTCCGCGCCACAAGTTTGCCACTCGACCCACTAATCTTCACGCTCTTCTTCTCCGACTCCGTCGGCCTCATCTTCTCCATCAAATCGATCATCTTGTTCGCCTGTGGATCCATCGTGGATGCCAAAGACGACACTTGCGTCTAGGGTTTCGGCGCCGAGAAAAACTAGGGCTAGCAGGATGTTTGGGCTCCGAAAAGGGAGAATTGCACGTGGATTAGAAGGAGTTGATTGAACTGTGAATGTTGTGGATGGAAACGAGAGGATCTCGATCACAACCGTGGAGGAAGGAGGGAGGAAGAGTTGGAAAACCTAGTTACCGAGAGAAACCTAACTCGAAGTCGCCAAAGGCGCCGAGACTTCACCTTCTAACGATTCCTTTATTAGTTTTGTTTTTATCGGAGAGGAGATCATTTAGGATTCATAGGGGCCAAGCTATTTCTTTTTGGTTCTCCCGTGAAGACCGGAGAGGAGATCAACCGTGGAGACCGGAGAGGAGATCAAGTTGTTTTTTTTCTCTTGTGGAGCCGCCCGGTCACGCCACGGCCTGGACTTCCGCGTGCGTGATAAAACACAACACCAAACAAAACACGTAAACGGAAGAGGCGGGCAGAAAAATCTGCCGCAGAAAAAACTGTGGAAAAAAGGTGGTACTGAAATTTTCTCTCTTTATTAGTAGGTATAGATATATATATATTATTATATAAATTCACCATATAGATTTTAGTAGTGCTTGTATGATTGATTGCTTGTTTGCCTACATGTGTGATGCTCTAGAATTTATTTTGGGTATTAAATAATTATTCCTTGTTATCCCCAACTAAACACCTATCCATAACCCTTATCTTGAGTTATACCGAGCCCCTAAATTTCAAAAACCCCTTTTCATCCAATCATTCCTGGTTTATATTTTTCTGGAATTTAGAAAATCCACCTTGTGTATATATACATACATATATAGAGGAATATAGATACATAAGTCTACACCTATACCTATTGCGTGTATACAAGTGTGTATGTGTACAGGAGATATATACTATATATATACATCGAGTATATAGGAAAAAAAGTAAAAGAGTGCCCTAAATAGAAACTCTGTTGGGCTCTATTTCCCTCCCTCTTCTCCTGGCTCGGGCAGTCCAACCAAGGCAGGACCCCAGCTCGGGCTCGCAGCAACAGCAGCCCAGGTTGGGCTCCCTTCTCCCTCTCTCGGCATCGGCCCTGCCGAGCAGCCCATCTAGCAAAGCAGCAGCACCACCACCTCTCCCCGTTTCTCTCTATGCCACGAAGGGCCCACTTGTCACCTCTGCGAGAGGGGAGACGACGAGCATACAGCTCTGCTGACCTGCTGCGCGAGGTCGCGTCACCGCACGCCCCTTTCTCTTTCTGTTGTCAACGCACACAGTGGCGGCGCTGACTTCTCAGCTAAACCGCCCCGTGTCATCTTCACCGTTCTTCAACGCCACCAACAGGGACCTCGCTCGCTGACCCTGCCGGCCAACTACCGGAGCTGGTGATGAGACGTCACGGCGAACGGACCCCGCCGGGACGACCAAGCGAGGTGAAGCGACGCCATCAAGACCCTGCAAGGTCCAAGAGCGTCAGTTGAGCTGCCGAGCAAATACCAATGAAGGCGAGGGGAAATATCATGCCGTTGACGCCCAGCTGTCGCCTTGCCATCCGATGCCCCACCGACGAACTGCGCCGTCAACCATGGCACAGCAGCGCATCTGACCTCATGGAGCCGGCCACGCTGCGTCCCATCAAGGTCTAGGCTGCGTCCCCGTCTAGCTGGAGCGCTGGCAGGCTGCCGGAAAATATCGTCACCGACTAACTGGCTCGTCGTCGCTATAATACGGCCGCCGCGGAGCACTTCACCGAGCTCGAACGCTGGGGTCACCGCCGGACCGGAATCACATCTCCCCAACCGGTTGGCCCGCCATGCATTATCTGACACCTCCAAAATGCTCCAAGATTCGTGCATGCTTTCCAACCTTCCCATTCCCTGCTCTTTCCCCCCACTGTGTCCCACCCTCCCATTCCTCCCCTCGCATTCCCATCTTTTCCTGCTGTACACAGTCACTCTCTGTCCTCTTCTTGAGTTTGCCTGTACCATACGCACTCTCATTTTTCGTGTACCATACTCGCTCTCTCTCCATCTCTCCATCCCGCTTTGCTTTTTTCCTTTGGCCATTTATCCATTTTCCTTAATTTATATTGTACACTGCATTTATTATTTTTCTATTAATCATTCACATGTCTCTGAGTAAACAAACCCTCACCGTATCAACACCCTTTTCTCAACTTTTAACTATAACTTTTTTTACTTTGATTTAAAGATAATATGAAAATGTGCTTCTTGATGAAACTAGTATTTATGTAAAAATATTAGTATTTTTATATAGATTAATTGAACTTGGCATATTTTTAATGTAACATTGTTCTAGAGTTGTATCCTTTTGGACAAAGGTAGTACTTACATTTGTACACCAAGCATGTAAAATAAAACCTGCTTGTTTATAAATTTAATTAAACCACACAAGCAGACCATGTTCATTTCATGCACCTTTAATCATAAATTTAATATAAAATTTTAGTTCTTCTCTATGTTTAATTTGTAATTCCAAACATGAAGGAAGAATATATAGTATTTATGTATGTATATCTTCTCAACTATAATATTAAATAGTAGTACATTTAAAAAGGTGAGAATCACAATATAAAGGACATCGTAGATAACCAGTGAGCCAACAAGCTGCTGCCAGCACCTAGCCACAAACAGCAAGTTTCCAGCCAATTCAAATAGTTTGAGCAGCACAACTCAATTCACTTTCCAAAAATGGCACTAACTGCAAAATCCATTCAAGAAATGGCGCAAACCCACAAAGCAACTTTGCTACTTCATAACCGGTTGGCCCGCCATGCATTATCTGACACCTCCAAAATGCTCCAAGAATCACACCGGACGGGCGAGCGAGCCTTTGCTAGTCTGCTTGATGGCCAACACGCTGAAGCTGCGCGATGCCAGAGGCCGCTCGCCTAGTCGCCGAGGTCTACTCTACTCCCTTGTTGCCGAGCCGAACGTCACCGGAGCCCGATGCCGCCGCTGCTCTGCTCTTCCGCGCCGTTCCTCTCCTCGCCCAGTCCGCCACCGTTGCCTCGCCGTATGTCGCTGAAGGAAGGTGTCCCGCGGACCTTGTCACCGGCACCTATGGCCTCGCACCCTTGCTCTCTTCCCCTCCGCCTCACTGACCGGCCTCGCCGCGCGCCTTCTGCAGGCTCACGCATCGCCCTCGCCGTAGCCGGCACGCCCCTGCCTGCCAGGCCTTCATGCTGCTCGCAACCTGCAATCGTCCGTGCTCTCCCTCTCGCTTTGCCGCCCAGCGCACGCCGCAGGCCGACGTCGTGCTGTCTGCTGCTCCTCCATCTCCATCTCCATCTCCCTTTCCCTTCTCTTCTCTTTTTTTCTATCTCGCTCCTCTGTTTCTCGCGTGAAGGAGGAGATGGGGACAGAGAGATGGAATCCAAGGCCACGAGTGGCTAATGTGGCTAATGGCTGTAGGCCATGTCTTCAGGGGCCCACCAGTCATTGAAACCCCACCCTTCTCCTTGCTTGCATGGACACGGTCAAGTAGAATACAGAGACACAAGAAGAGTCCACGAGATCGGTTCACGGCACAAGGCGGCTAGTCTCCACTGCAACCCGAACCCCACGTGTCATACACACGTCACGTGTGCATATATTTAACAACGGAGGAAAATGATAGGGGCACCTGAGAAGCATACACGGGAGAGTGAAAATACATTTTCCATGAATATAAAAGTTCCTAGAAAAATTATAAATAAACTAGGTACACCCAATACCCTACCCATGAATTTTCACCTTCATTACAATTACCCAAAAATCCAGATTTATTTCCAAACCATTTATAAATTCCTTATAAAACTTTGGAAATTCATAACTTCTCCATCCTAACTCTATGCAAGGCTTTGTGTTGAAGACATTGCAAAAAAACTTTATTCTCACTTGCTCGTGGTATATTCAGCAATCCATTGGTTACATACATGGATGATCATCAAAATTAAAGCCCTATGCGCAGGCTTTGGTGTCGAAGGCGTCACAACAATAATTGATGCAAATGGATACACCATTTTTCTCCTTGACACATATGGGTGGCAATCTAGCCTTAGAATTGATGGACAGACTATTTTCTCTTAGACTTTTGTGTTTAGGTAGAAGAAAGAAGTGAATTCACTCTACTTTATCTCCTCGATGTAATAGCAATAAATTAATAAAAATATTTAATTCATAAAAAAGCTACAAAATTGATCATGATTAACCAACACAATATGAATGACTCTGATGGGCACTATCAAAACCCCTCTCAACGTCATAATCATGGCATGGATTATGGGTGGACAATGGAAATGACCCTCCAATGCACTCACACGATGAGTTAATGGCCAATGTTTGTTGAATGAGCTCCCACAACTATTGCATGCTTGCAAGTAACAAGTGTATATATAGAACTTTGGAAGATTGCATTTGCTCAAAAGACATGTAGCTCCTTTGGATGCCAATTTGTAACTTAGTACTCTATATAGCTTATGAAGAGAGTTTTGCTTATGCCTTTTCCACTTTGAAATATTAGAGGAAACCAAAATTTTATTAGAACCGCACCAACCCTATGTAGCACCCCAAAAGAACAATACATCCTAGATGAATCTGAAAACGTAAGCCTCTATCATCACTGTGAGTTTCTATTTTGGGACTTTATTATTCAGAATGACAACACATATGTGTATACAATATTCCTTCTGCTATGTAGCCACGCTTGTGTGGATTTAGATAACATGAAAATGATTCAGGTTAGTTAGGGGTAGTTAGATTATATTAGATAGAGGTGAAGCACATAGAGATGAAGGATCGGAGAGGACAAAGGACTCCCTGAGGCCACTTCTGCTGCGCCTGCCGGGGACTCCTCACCGTGCGACAGACTGCAAACGGTACAATCGCACAAGAGCATGACCGGCGCCCTCAGCGATGGCAGTGTTGGTGTGGGTCTCGTCGGTGGCTAGCATGTCAAGCGTTAGAACCAACCTATTCTAAGGTGATCTCCAGTACATGGCTGACACATCTAAGATTCGACCAAGCTAATCCCTGCTGATTCTAAGGTGGCGATGCCTGTTTGCACTCGGTGACTTGTGGTTTGCATTCAGTGTTACAACTTTCGTGGTTGGACCATATGAGGGATTGATTCAATTCATATATGAGTTGTACTGATTTTGCAAAGCATGGTTGGAGCTGCAACACATGGTCAATTATAATTATAAAAAGGGTAGTTGCCCACTTACTTTTATACCTTGTCAAGGTTCTTATTCTTAATATAATTGACTTTTAGCTAACCGTCTAGATATCACATTAAGTGGTTCATGATTTGGTCGGTTTGTTTTGAAATTTTTTTTTTTTTTACTGAAAGAATTTTGGTTTTCCTGCAGTTAGTAAATCTGTAAATGGTTAACTGTGTTGAGATTTGATCTGATAAATCCAACTATCTTGTTTGTTTAAGTAAAACCTTCTAATTTTATCTGCAAGTGATGCTTAATTTCTAACAGTCGTTAGGTATTATTGACTAAAAGACCCAGTTTGCAGTGGCAGCAACTAGTGCCCATTCAAGTACCTCCAAAAACGTGGAAAAAAAAAAAAAAAAAAAAATGAGAGGACATTTTTCAAAAAACAGATTTCAAATCTGTCTCCTTAACCACTCGGACATATCGACTGTTGATTGTTACTGAGATCAACTCGTCTTTGATGGATGATACTAACTTTTCTTACCTAAAGTCGACCAGGTGGATTGATCCAACCCCAATGAATCCTAAGTATTTTATTGATCGACCACGTGGATTGATCACTTGGCCATCAGCCAAAAAAATCTGATCCAAAATCTAGAAAAGGGCAAGTATTCATCTCTACACATTTTTTTGCACCTATCCACTCATGCGGTCATCATGCCTTTCAGTCATTTACGTTTGATTCTTTTTCTCACTCCTCGCATGCAACATGCAATTCCATCCTAATACTCTATACTCCTCATCAAAATTCTGCATGTTGGTGTCATTCACAATATCATTCTAAAAATTTCGGTGGCAACGAGCGGGTATTGACCCAAGCTAACCTCACGTTCTACATCACGACCGAGTGCTCGGACAACATGAACAACACTCGCGGCAAAGCGTACCAGGCCAACCTCGACGTGATCCTCTCCCCCCTCCCACACGCCGCGATCGGCTGCGTCCTCTGGGTTCGCCGAGAACACCACCGCGCATTGCCGTGGCGACGTTGGCGTGTCGGACTGCCGCTCCTGCCTCAACGACACGGCGCATGAGGTGGCCAGGGCGTGCCCGGGACAGAAGAACGCCACTTGCGCATCTACGAAGCCTGCACGCTGCGCTACTCCACCACGCGAGCTTCTTCGGCGAGCCCTACACGTACAAACCGATCTTCTAGCTGGCCAACAACGAGAACGTGACGCAGCCGGAGAACCTCACCAGGGAGGCCGCCCTAAGGGTCCCCGCTCAGGTTTAGTGCTTTGTGACGCTCTATTATAAGGCTTGGCCCAGTGGCCAGTGCACGCGGGACACAAGCGCGGCAAACTGCGAGCTGTGCCTCGCCATTCTCGTCAATAGGATCCCCAAGTGCTGTGACGGGAAGAAGGGTGGCCAGCTGCCTGTTGTCGCCGATCTGCCAGCTCCGGTTCGAGGTTTACCCGTTCTACGACCCCTGGCCGCCATGTCACCAGCGCCCGGCGCCATGAGGTGGGCCAATTAGCGGCTGCGACCTTCCCAGCCCACGAAACTGAAACTTAAAGGGTTTTTTTTTACCGGTAAGAAAAATAATTTCGGTCCCTGCCGATAAATGCGAATTTTTTGGAAATATCAGGTCAAATTTAAATTGACTTTTAAAAAGTTTGGCATTATTTCATTAGAAAAACTCTCTAATCAATCATCCATCACAAATTTATATAACATCGGTGAAATGACATAGTATCTCCACTGAACATTTCATGAGAGGGACGAAGAGTTTTTATGAGAGTGAAAAATAAACTCTCATGAAACTAATATTTTCATGAGAGTGATGTAAATCTCATCACGAAAACGCATTTTCATGAGGGTACTCCACACAACGTCATGAAAATCAGTTGTTTTCGTGAAGCAAACATCTCACGAAAATATCAAAGTCTCGAAAATATCAAAGTCTCCTTTTAAAACCATTCGTGATGGTTTACTCTCACAAAATACCATAAAAAAACAGTCATTAAAACATCGATGCAAACTTGGTGGCAACATCCATTCATAAAGGTGATATCTCTGTTAGAAGATAAAGATCCTTTTGCGTAACCTCTAGGGACAGTTTGTATAAGTCCCTAAGTTACACGTCATGTATGTATCAATCCATGTACCGATCTGCCTTGTTGTACAAGCCAATGGGGGCTTCTTCCCATCTATATAAACATGTAACCGAGACCCCTAAAGGGCAACTCGTTACACCAATTTTACATGGTATCCAGAGCCTATACCTCACGGTAGATTAGATCCATGTCGACTTCATTTGAAGCAATGGCGGCGCTTGCCTTCGGGTTTCTTCCCCCACCATCAGAGAAGCTTGGCCGGGGCAACTACGGGATGTGGTATGCCCAGGTCACAAACACGCTTCAAGGAGCGCAACTCGCCGGGTTCATCAAGCCCACCTCGACGCCGCCGGCGGAGTTTGTTGATCCTCCACCATCCGGTTCAACCCCGACCCCAACAAGAAGGTTGATCCGGTTCCCAATCCGGAGTATGAAAAGTGGATCGCCAAGGACAGTCAGGTGAAGAGCTACCTGTTCTCGTCCTTGACCAAAGACATCTTCTCCCAGGTGTCTACATCCCAGACAATGGCCGAGCTTTGGTCCGCAATCCAAGGGTTGCATGCCTCGCAGATCTCTCTGGCGTCATCTCTATGCGATGGCACTTCGCCACGGCGCCCAAGGGAGCGTCGATGGTGGCGGAGTACTTCACGAAGATGAAGGGTCTTGCCGAAGAGATGACTTCGGCGGGACGGAAGCCGGAGGATGAGGAGCTGGCGTCGCACATCCTCACCGACTCGACATCGAAGTTCAACCCCCGTGGTCTCTACGATCGCGGCGAGAGTTGAACCGATCACCATCCCTCGAGCTCTATGCTCGCCTTGTTGCATTTGAACAACGCATGGAGATGCGAACGGAGGGTCTCAAACCTCTGTCAATCTTGCTACCAAGGGTGGACGTGGTGGTGGATCCAACACCGGTCCCCGTGGAGGAGGACGTGGCGGTCGCGGTGGGTTTACCCGTGGCGGCAGGAACGGGCGCGGAGGAGGACGCTCAACCAATACCAGCTTCCAAGCCGGACTGATCCGCGGTATGTGGCAAGGAGGGGCACCCGGCTTTCCCGGTGCTTCAAGAGGTACGATGAGAAGTTCCAAGGAGGACCGCCACGGCAATAGAAGTATGCCTCCAATGTCACGTCATCGTATGGAGTAGATACCAATTGGTATACGGACTCGAGGAGCTCTGAGATCACGTCACCGGTGACCTTGAGAAGCTCTCCATCCGTGACAAGTACCATGGAGGGGAGTACATCCACGCCGCAAACGGGGCGGTATGGAGATTTCACATGTTGGTCATGGTTTTGTGCATTTTCCTACACATAAGATTCATCTTGAAACATTTTACATGTTCCTGGTGCCGAAAAGCTTAGTTTCGATTAATCGTCTCACCCGAGACAATCATGCATCTGTTGAGTTCTATCATGATCGTTTTCTTGTAAAGGAACTGGCGACGAAGAAGGTACTCCTCACCGCAAGGCTGAAGGAGGTCTCTACCCCATCATCTCCTCGAGTAGATCATCTTCCAATAAGCAAGCTCTTGGAGTCGCTAAACCATCCATGTCTACCGCATAGTCGGCTAGGACATCCTTCTACTCCTATTGTTAGTCGAGTTATTAATAGTCATAAGCTTTCTTTTTAGTCGGGATGTGAACAATAAACAAGTTTGTGATGCGTGTCAACGCGGGGTAAAAGTCATCAATTGCCCTTTCCAAAGTCAACTAGCATTTCTACTAGTGCTTTAGATCTTGTGTTCTCGGATGTATGGGGACTGCTCCATCATCCGTTGGTCGTTTCAAATATTATGTCAGTTTTATAGATGATTATTCTAAATTCACTTGGCTCTATTTGATTCGGCATAAATCGAGAAGTTTTTCGTTGTTTTCGTGAGTTTCAAAATCTTGTTGAGCGTCAATTCAATAAGAAAATTCGTGCTATGCAAAACAGATTGGGGGGGGAGTATCAATCTTTGAATTCCTTTTTTAAACAAATTGGCATTCATCATATGGTTTCATGCCCACACACTCACCAACAGAATGGTCTGCTGGCGAAAAACACAGCATATTGTAAAGACAGCATAACCTTGCTTGCACATGCATCCATGCCACTAAAATGCAGGATGAAGCATTCCCGACGCCTGTTTTTCTTGATTAATCGCTTTTGCCTTCCAAAGTAATAGATCATGATACTCCTCTCCATCGTCTCCATGGCCAAGATCCAGACTATACTAGTCTTCGCACATTTGGTTGTGCTGTTTGGCCAAATTTACGTGCCTACAACACACACAAGCTTGAATTTCAGTCTAAACAATGTGTTTTCATTGGCTATAGTAATGCTCATAAGGGGTTCAAGTGTCTGGATCCTAAGGAAGGTTGTGTCTACATCTCACGAGACGTCATCTTCGATGAGACCGCCTTTCCTTTCTCTAAACTCCATCCAAACGCCGGTGCCCTCCTATGTGCCGAGCTTTGAGTCCTCCCTGATTCCCTTCTTGGATCATCATCTTACAAGGATGCACTTATCCGTGATCAGCACTGTGATTATCCTAACCAGACTAATGCTGCTTTGAGCTCTCATGATGATTCACAGGGCGCAGGAAAAAATTTGGAGCAAATTGATGCACAGATCGGTGATGATGGTGCTGCTGCTGCACCACGGCATTTCATGTGCCGGGAGTTGGGGAGCCGTCCGGACCACGAGGAGGATTCCCCTGTCATCACTGCAACCCTGACAGGAGAAGCCACTTCGGGATCGTCGCCCCACGCGACCTAGTCCACTGGTGCTGGGTCACCAGGATCTTCTACGCCGGACAATGGTTCATCTTCACGCCGCGACTAGCGGTCGCGACGCCACGCGGCGATCCGCATGGTGGGCACACGGAATTCGTGTCGATCTCTCTCGGCCGGATCAGGTATGGCTGATAGTGGATCCGGTGTGGACAATGATGTTGTGATCGATCACGTTTCTCAAGATGTTTCAGAGCTGCTTTCGGCCGGTTACTCGACTTCAACGGGTATCGTGAAGCCAAAACATTATACGACGGTACGGATGCGATGGGGCATGATGCTGGCCGTCGTCCATGAAGAGCCGACCAATGTTTCTGAAGCTCTTAAAGATCCTAAGTGGGTCTCGGCCATGGAAGAGGAATGTGAAGCACTTTCAAGAAACAAGACATGGCACCTAGTCCCACCACCAAAAGGAAAGAACATTATAGGTTGCAAATGGGTGTATAAGGTGAAGAGGAGAGCGGATGGCACCATTGATCGGTATAAAGCTCGGTTAGTTGCCAAAGGATATAAGCAACGTTATGGAATAGACTATGAAGACACCTTTAGCCCGGTGGTAAAAGCAGCAACAATCCGATTGATCTTGTCTATTGCGATCCTCACTCAAGGGTGGTCATTGAGGCAGTTAGACGTTCAGAATGCTTTCCTTCATGGTGTTCTAAATGAAGAGGTGTATATGTATCAACCACCCAGGTTTGCTGACAAGAATCACCCACGGTATGTGTGCAAGTTGGATAAGGCCCTCTATGGGTTAAAACAGGCACCACGTGTCGGTGATTTTGCGTAAGGATTTTGCATTGAAGGATCTAGGTGATTTGCATTATTTTTTCGGGCATTGAAGTAAAGAAGGTCAAGGATGGATTAGTGCTCACACAAATGCAGATATGCATCGATGTCTTGGCTCGGTCGGGGATGGCTAATTGCAAGGCGATTGATACTCCGATGTGTACCACGAAAAGCTTAGCGCATATGAAGGACAAGCGCTTGGTCCGGAGGACTCCACTAAATATAGAAGTCTTGTGGGGGCTCTTCAAGATTACTTAACCCTTACTCGACCAGGACCTGTGCCATTTGTGAATAAGATTTGTCGGTTCCTTCATGCACCGACAACAGTTCATTGGAGTGCGGCTAAGCGGATCTTAAGATATCTTCAAGGCACACGGAAGTGTTGGGCTGCGAATTGGCAAGTCACGAACTATGCGTGTACAAGCTTTCTCGATGCCGGCCGGGCGGATCTGTCGATGATAGGCGATCAACCGGTGGTTTTGCAGTATTTCTTGGTGATAATCTTGTTTCGTGGAGTGCTCGAAAACAAGCCACCGTGTCATGGTCCAAAGACTCAAGCTGAATATAAGTCCTTGGCAAATGCAACGGCGTAAATGATTTGGATCCAAAAATTATTGTGAACTTAGGATTCCTCATCCTCTCCAAGCTCGGGCTGTGGTGTGACAATCTTGGTGCGAAATATTTGTACGCCAACCCGGTCTTTCATGCAAGAACCAAGCATATTGAAATTGATTTTCACTTTGTCCGGGAAAAGAGTTGCACAAAAGCTTCTAGAGATTCGGTTCATTAGCACAAAAGATCAATTGGCGAGATGGTTTTACCAAGGCATTGCCTCGTGTTAAGTTAAGAGATTTTAGAAACAATCTCAACCTTGTATGTGGCTGAGATTGAGGAGGGGTGTTAGAAGATAAAGATCCTGGTACGTAACCTCTAGGGACAGTTTGTATAAGTCCCTAAGTTACACGTCATGTATGTATCAATCCATGTACCGATCTGCCTTGTTGTACAAGCCAATGGGGGGCTTCTTCCCATCTATATAAACATGTAAACCGAGACCCTAAAGGGCAACTTCGTTACACCAATTTTACAATCTCACAAAAATACCAAAGTCTCATGAAATCTATTCGTGAAGGTTTACTCTCATGAAATACCATAAAAACTTTCATGAAAACACCAATGAAACTGGGTGGTAACATCCACTCGTGAAGCTGAACTCTCAATTTAAAATATGAAAGTCTCACGAAGTCCATTCGTGAAGGTTTACTCTCACGAAATAGCACAAAAAGTGCAGTTCAATATAGGTATTCCAAATATGGATTAGTGTAATTTCTATGTGTGAACTCATAACATGTCTTAAAATGGGTGAACATAGCCGAAGCATAAAAGATAAAGAAAAATAGAAGTAAGATGTTGATTTGTTGACAATCACTCAATCACAAAAACTAAACACATGTGAGCTAAATCAACCATGTGTTCACAGTCGAGTTACAGGCTTCAGTAGTCCTACTCGAATTACATTTCAGTCTTTTCATGATAAGAGCAAGAAACTAACACACATCAAGTATGTCACTTTGGAGCTGTGTGATGATCCTTGGAACTGCCATCAGCCCGTTTAGTGAGGGAGAGCAACAAAAATGAAGGCAAGGAGAAGAAAGGAATATGTTGCAGCTCTATTGCCCTGCGGTGCTCGCTACTGCTTCTGTGGTCTTACAGCCCAGAATAGGCAAAAACTCATTCTGTTTTTCATTTATTAAGTGACCATATTTTTGTTTCAATAGAAACTCATAAATAGATGGTTGTACGAATGAATGAAATCTAATTGTTGTTAATGTTTTGTGGATTTCGGGTGACAGATATAAGGCTATGCCTATCTCAATATTAATGTACTGAATATGAAGTTGATGTATCGTATTTAGGCTTAAGACATTTAATTTAGAAGAGTTCAATGGGCATCTTACAAAAATTCTTATTTATGAAGTCCATCAATATCTTTTAACACGCTAATTTGTTCGAATTTGTTAATCAGCAGATGAAAGAAACGACTTCGAGAATTTGTTTTCTTTCATCGGCTTTATTTTGTAGATATTATTGTGGCGTTAGCACGGCAATATACTAGTGTTTCCTAGTTGGCTACTCCCTCAAACCCACAATATAAGACTAGTGTTTCCTAGTTGGCTACTCCCTCAAACCCACAATATAAGACTGTGCTCTGGTCGTCATACTCATTGCGCCAGCAACCACAACTTCCGATGACGAGGTGACTCGCTATCATGGTCGTTTCATGGTCGGAGGAGGCCCCGGACCAGGAACCCGAACAACAGGCGAACCATGACACCACCGGGCTCAGCCCTGCAACACCAGGACAGGCCGGACGTACCACCCGTGTTTGCTGTTACAACTCAGTATGGGACTGCCAGCACCGTCAACACGGACTGTCTCCTGCGTGCCGCTCCATCCTCCCTCCCCGCCGCAGCTACAGCACAGGAACTGCCACCGTGAACACCTCGCTGATCTATATTGTGGTGTTTGTTTTTCTCTCCAGTATCTCACTGAATTAATTTATTGTTGGCAGAGGCTATACCTATCGACCATGCATGGGACCATCTCAAATATCCCACTAAATTATTATTGGCAGCCATGTATGAGACACGGATGTATTAGTAGTCTTGGATATTTATAGCTCTCGATCTCATTCTCATTGGTGGACATGATTCAGGATTGGTGCTCAAGGAGATGCGTTTTGCAGTACTCCTTGTCTAACCGTTACCGTTGCTAATAACTCACATACAAAATAGTTTTATTCCAATCATCTAAGAAACGTTGCATGCAAAATCAGTACTTGCTAGTGTTAAGTTAGATGGAGTAGCATCGATCATGCATGACCATCATGCTTGCTACTGCTAAATTGGATGGGGCAGCAGCATGCATATGGTCAGTGTGCTTGCTAGTAGGTGTTAAATTGGATGGGGGCATCATACATGATCAGTGCTTTCTGGTGTTGAAATGCATGGGGAAGCATCATGATGGCATGAATGGATGTAGCTGATTATTCAACCTCTCAGGTGTTATTGGTCGTGTTTCACAAGATTTATACAAATTTCTTTTAGAAATAAAGAAGCAAGTTAAGCCTTTTCGTTTACTGTCTTCATGCATGTGTGATCATGTGCCTTTCGAAGAGGCAAAAAGATAACCAAGAAAGCTACCAAACTACTCTATTGTGGCTTTCACGCGTGCTGCTCGATCAATCAAACAAGAGAACGAAACAAAGCCATCGGCATGCATATGTAGCTGGCATGCTAGCACGTGTGTGTGTATATAGTGCCCGTGTGTTTGGTGAAACAAAACCTTCGAACAGTTTGAGTTTCATCATGTTGCTGTGGAAGTCATCATCACCATCAATGAAGCACATTGATCATTGTGATTATTAGCAAACAACCTAGTGTCATGATGCTTGTGGACCACGAGTCCATGAACCAGCTTTAAATCCAACACTTGCTTCAATTTTTGTTTGTGGTGACATCAGCTCCTCCCTAGAACTTACTCCCTCCGGGCTGGTATTAGAAGTCGCGTTTTTGGACAAGGTTTGGGTCAAACATTGAGAATATAAATCATCAATAACTTTTAATTTGTTGAGTTTGTAAATGTGAAAATTATATGAATAGATTTGTCTTTAAAAATACTTCGATAAAAGTATACACATATCATATTTCCATAAATATTTTTATAATAACAGGAGGTCAAAGTTGTGTTTTCGAGACCGTGTCGCTGTCCTAAACGACTTCTAATACCAGACCGGAGGGAGTATGAGTTTAGAATTCTCACAACAATAGGGTTTACTCGATATGGATTAGGCGAAATGAAACCTTATTCAATTAATATAAACTCATTTTCAAATCACAAAACTTGCTAGAACTGTCCAACTGCAATCCCTCTGCGGCCGTACATGGAGGCGAGCAACAAGGTGTTGATGTGTACATGCCATGCATCTTCGTACAAGTAAGCAAGGCAAAAGGAGGTCGTGGCCATCTACGTACAAGCAAGCAAGGAGGCCATGGGCTCGTGGCCATGCATGCATCTACTGATCTACATATACAAATTAAAGTCGATCAATCGATCTTCACCTCGTTTTGGCCTTCACCTCGATCTTCATGGCTGGCGTCGTCCATGTCCTTCCGTCCTTGAAGCTGACTCATCGAGAGGCACTTTAGCAGCACGACGTTGGAGACTTGGACGTGGGCAAGTTCAATGTCTAGCGCCCCATCGGTGCTGGCGGCTAGATTAGACCGGGAGGTGCAAACTTGAGGGAGTTTTTTTTATCTCATCAAGGTGATCGATTTGAAATCCAACGCGCTGGCATGGATTTTCTCCACACACAAAAATAAAGATTATAATAACTAACTCTAAGTTATTAGTAATGTAAAATAGCTAACTCCGAGTCAGCAAAGAATTCTCAATTCTTGTGCATATTATAATGTAAAATAGCTAAAAAAACATTTCGGGTCGGGTTCGGCCAAAGATTTTTTTGAGCTGATGTTCAGTGGCAAACGCTTTTGTACTTTGGTAGTCGGTGAAGAAGCTAAACCTGTGACAACCGAAAGAATTGACCACCGTGTATGCTCTTTATTTTGATGTGTTAAGCCTATTTAATGATGAGACCATATTACTTGATATATCTTCAACTCAAAGAAGATCTACTTAAGCAATTCAAAACTTATTTGTAGTATGCGAGACATGATGCATTCTAAATTATATATATGGCCCATATACAATTGCGATGGAAAAAAAAATCTTGTCATGTTGTTTCTAAGTACACCCTTAAATAAGACCTCGACCTCGTGGAGCTCGACTCACGGTCGGGAGCGACCATTTTTCGAGCTTCGGCCCCGGGCCTCGACCTCTACACCACGACCTCTAGAGCTCGGGTCCGTGACCTCGCCCGCTCTAACCTATTTCGTACTCCCGGACCCGACCTCGTGGATCTCAGCCCACGAGGCCGGAGTTCGACCACAACGTGCAGCACATGGCGCTGCACCGCAAGACTAGTAATAGTACCACCTCGATTACTTTACTTGTAGCTCTGTCCCTCTAGACTATATAAGGAGGGACAGGGACTCCCCTAGAACACATGACATTACCCCGTTGTAACCATCCAGATAATAACAGATTGCAGGACGTAGGGTTTTACATCACGCCGGCGGCCCGAACCTGAATAAATCTTGTGTCCTGTGTCTCTGAACTACAATCTAGATTTTGATCTCACGCACCACCCGCCGAACCGATCTACCTCTAGGAATGACCCTGGAGGAATGTTGGAGATTCCGCTTCAGGGAGTGCGTGCTGATTTATATTCGACGACTTCGATGATCGACATCGTCATGCGGTGACTCACCGACCCCTGCATCGTCGATCGCATCAAGGCGTTTCTGCGTCCAGTAAATCTTCGATTTCATGTTGAAGCCGACATCTCACTCAGATCGGGTCCGCTCGATTTGTACTTGCACGTGACGGTGGTTCCCAGGACTTGGCGCCGACATCTGCTGATATCAAGGCTTGCTATGCATAGTGCATATACTCGTGTATCGAGACGCATGAGCCATGCATTCATCTACGGTGACGGAGATACGACTCCAAGGCGAGATCAAAACATGCTTTAAAAGCTTAGCTAAGTCACTCTCTATTGTGTTTATTCAATATGAATCTAAATATACCATGTGCGTGCATGCATCTATTAATCACATGCACGATGGGAGAAATTTTCCTTACTAGTCTGCACTCTCGGTTCCAGCTAACAAGGCAGATCCAGTCGCCGCTCACGGCCAGGGACGCACGACGTGCTCGCCAGCACGACGGAACAACCTCCAGCCCCGGCGGATCCGATCTCGGAGCCAACTCCGAGGTTAACTGTCAGCACGGCCAGACACGCCGACGTACTGGCCGTGTCAAGTCATCAATTAAGAAGCCACACGCCGGGCTCCCAGACGAGCCACCCAAGCTATCAAGCAAAGCCCCCACCGTGCTGCCGCAGCACGTCCATTACCACCTACCACGCCACCACCGACAACCAGAAGGATTGCCGACTTAAGACGGCCTACACAACCAGCACGACGGGCTCTGTCCACGATATCGACTAGCAAGGACGTCGTGTTAATCAAGCACGGACGCGCAAATTTATACATGAAGCAACAAGAGGATCGCGCAACACCAACGCCGGCCTCTCCGATCTCGCCGACCTCGGTTGGTTCGCCGGAGCCGCACGGCCGGCAAGCAGGCTTCCTCATCATGCATATGGGCGCTTGCCATCAACGTGCATGGCAACACATGCACAAAGCTAAGTCTGGTTTTCAATGTCAATCAAATATTTCATATATTCAACACATGCGCCTGGATATATATCTGCATGTATGAATGGCAGGAATTCGACCACATCTATATTGTGCCATCGACACCACGCCGTTTCCTTCGTCGTTGTTCTGCATCGTCAAGCGGTGACGCTAATCTGTCCATGTCATCGTCCGCGTCAATATGCGATCAGCAGCCTCCAAGAATTCGGTCATGATGCACACGTCAAACATGAAGAAGTAAACCTTCAAAGATGATTATCTGGACAGCACGCCGACTTGTGCATCCAGCAAGCTAAGTATCAACAATTATTGATTTCAATTAAAATAATTAAGATACTTCAAGTGCATGTGCGTGTACTTGTATGCTTCCATCACGTATATGCAACAGGAATTCGACTCCATCTATCGTACCGCCAACCATGCCAAACCGTCGACGACCAAAGGCTATCCACGTCGTCAATCCTTCGCCATTTTGCCACGACCCCCGCCATGGTTCAACTACGTCGGAATGTCACAATGACATATGGCACCATGCCAAAAGAGCTAAGCTAAATTTTTGATTCAACTTAAATATTTCATGACACGTATCCTCGATATTCCGCGTCTACTCGATATTATTGGAAGGAATTCAACAATGCCACTTTCGATGTGGTGCCGAGGAAGATACACCATCAGCATGCTGCCGCGACTATCGTTACCATGTTCGGGACATCGACCCTCGTCTTCATCGCCCCGGCTGGTGTCGCGCGACCGCCACTTTCGAATTGGGCTCCCACCCAATTTTCCGTGTCCCCTCGAGTCGGTCTCGACCCTCCCTATGTGACCATCGCTCCGCGGGTGTGTTGAGTCACTCGATGTCGGCATGACCTCTCTGGTTACGTCCCCTCCCATAATGGAGTGCCTGCAACCCAGGTCCGACTTCGCGGGCCGGGCTAACCAGGGCTGAGGCGCCACGAGGGTCGACCGAGACCTCGAAAAGATCGGCGCGACCGCCACTTTCGGTGGGCTCCCACCCAATTTTCCGTGACCCCTCAGAGTCGGTCTCGACATCCAACTACGTGACCATCCCGGCTCATCGTGGGTGTTGAGTCATGTCGGCAGTACTTCTCTGGTTATGTCCCCTCCTACATGGCGTTCCGACGTCGCGGGTCGGGCTAACCAGGACGGAGGCGCCCACGAGGGTCGACCGAGACCTCAAAAAATTGACGATGGCGACAAAGGTCCCTAAAAGACCTCGAGCCCCGACCTCGTCCTTGGATGCCGGGTGCTACTTTTTTGTGGTGCGACCCACCATCGAATCGACTCACGGCGACAAAGGTCCCTAAAAACACCTCGAGCCCCGACCTCTCCAAGGCACATCCCGGCCTCTTTTTAGGTGTTGTGTCCTTGGATGCCGGATGCTACTTTTAAGGTGCGACCCACCATCAAATCGACTACGGTGACAAAGGTCCCTGAAGAGACCTCGAGCCCCGACCTCTCCAAAGGCACATCCCGGCCTCTTGTAGGTGTTGTGTCCTTAGATGCCGGTGCTACTTATATGGTGCGACCCACCATGGAATCGACAACGGCAAGAAGGCATCCTCATGACCTCGACAATGCAAAGCTTCGGTTCGGTGCTGCACACCGCTCAGCCTCAACATCTTCGACTTCGGTATCGCGCACCGCACAGCCTCGTCTCCGACCTCATGGTGCTCGGGGACTCGCCCCTGCCATTCTTCAATCGAGCTAAGTAAAGCTTTAATATTCTTTGTACATGTTCTCTAGGCTTTGTATATACCTCGGCTCGGTTCCATGCACCGCATATCTTCTCGTTTCCTCGGCTCGGTGCCGCTGCACCATACAGCCCCGCTGAACAGCCACGTTTCGATTTATGGTTTTCTCAAAAAGCATCCTTTGTTCCCGACCTCTTCTTCCACGTTGGGCCCGCGTGGAGGAATGTCGGCATTGGTTCTTTGGCGGCGCCCAACCCCTTCAAAACGTGCCGAGGCGTCGGTACCACGTTAAATGGGCGGGTTAGCCAAGGCTAGGCAAGCTCAATGGCGAGCCAACCGCTCGTGCTCTATGCGCTTCGCTTTTCGCATTTTACAATGCTGGGACTCACTCCTAACTCGACATCATGGACTATTGTTCTTCAAGCTTCATTTTGCAGGAACCATGTTTGGATGCGAGCACGGCTCTTACCCCGCTTCTGACCTCGTGCTGCTCGGGGACTCGAACCCGACCACTCGCCGCCTGGCAGCTGCGACCATGTCGACAACTGCATCGTCGTTCGTGACCTAGTCGACACTCAGTCGCTCGCTTCTGACCTGCGTACCGAATTTTTCGCTCTGGACAACTCAGAAAAGCATTGCCGTTGGCCCTTGCGACCGCTGAGCTTATCTCAATAGTCTTGCATGTCGCACTTAGAAGTTTTAAAATTTTTGAAGCTTTACACACCAATAGTACTAAACTAGATGTGCATATACGGCGTATACACATGCATGAATCAAGCATGCAAAATCAACTACAACTCATCTCCTGATGGCAACCTCCAACACCTACATGACTCTGGAGATAACCTTCAAGGCACAAGCAAGCCAACCGAACCACCAACCTCCGTCCAAGCTGATAGCAAGGTTCATGCACTCCGGCATGAAGACACGTCGACCATCGCCCTTGGCTACATGAGTACGGCTTCATCGACCATAACCAACACTGTGCCGCCGCAGCGGCCTCGTGACTTTATCAGTATGGCACGGCTCTGGTCTCTACAACATCGCCGACATGATGGCCAGGCCGCTCTACATCACCATACGTCTCTACAATCCATCAATCGGGATGCAACAGCCGCTGCCGCTCGCCGCACACGCGTATGCGTGAGCAGGCACGACAAGAAGTTGAAGATTTCAGTGCATCACTCAAGGAGTACACATGCATGTGCTTGTCCGAGAGTGTTCCCAACGACTCCATCTCTCCATGGGAAACGACTTCGACTACAACATGCATACACCAAGCTGCCTAGCAAAACATATTCATGGACTAGTCGACGATGCACCAACTATACCGTTTGGCGACAATCAAGGCTCCAGATTTCAGTCACTAAGCTCTTCTCTTACACTCGGGACTGGAGTTCAACGGACATCTTAGCCGCCCGCAACTCCGCCGACCCGCTGCACCTCCGACAGCTCGGCGACCTCGCCCTACAGCTCACCGACCATGATGTACAAGTATCAAGCTTATGCTGTCTGGATCAGGGTGCTGATTTTGGGCAGCTCGTCGGGGCCTTGACAAAGTACATCTACGCTCGGGGACTGTACAGTCCAGGAGCTGCAGGGACCTCACTCTTCTCGGCGCTCTACGCCCGGGGACTTCATCAAGTATCTCCGGCAGAATATATTCACAGGTCTTGATCTACACTTGGACCCTGGCGCCACGTGACTTCGTCACCTACCGTCCAGGCTCGGGGACTAAGTGGGCACACTTCGCCTGCGGTGGTGTGCCCGAATCCCCTCATGAAGACTTCGGGGACTCCGGCGGCGACAGCACGACCGACATGGCTACGACTTCAATTTGACCATGGCGCCACGTGGCTACACCACCTACCATCGAGGCTGGGGACTAATAAGTGGGCACACTTCACCTATGGTGAATTGTGTTGATATCAACGACAACGGCGACTTCATGAAGACTGTTCGACGCCCACGCCTGCAAAAATATTTTTTTGCAAGCGTGGGCACACTTCCGAGGAATTGGGCGACTTCAAAATTTTTCGGTATAAAGCACCTCGCACCCGCCAGCACATCACACGTGACCTCGGCTGACGTGATCGAGCTCGACCTAGGTGAAGGAGTTCGCCTTTGTTCGCGCCGACATCTACATACAGGCTGGAAGACCTTCGGCGAAGAACCGCCGACCTCCCGTGGAGATCGGTACGTTGAGCTCCGTCGCCCTTCGACCTCCCCACCCGACATGAAGACCTCGATGAACAACTCCAAGGACTTCAACGGCGACTTCGCCGACCTCTATGACCGCTTCACCGACCTCACACTCCGGGACGCCGAGCTCACGTGAAGACTTGCTCATCGGCTACAAGGAGCTCGGGGGGACTAGCGTGGGGGATGCCCCCGGAAGACCTCGACCTCGTGGAGCTCGACTACGGTCCGGGGAGTGACCTCTCGGGCTCGGCCCGGGCCCCGGGCCTCAACCTCTACACCACGACCTCCCGGGCTCGGATGGTGACCTCGCTACTCTAACCTGTTTTCAGTACTCCCGGGCCGCGACCTCATGGATCTCGGCCCTCGAGGCCCGGAGTTCGGCCGACAACGTGCAGCACATGGCGCTGCACCGCAAGACTAGTAATAGTACCACCTCGATTACTTTACTTATAACCCTGTCCCTCCGACAGACTATATAAGGAGGGATAGGGACCCCTCTAGAACACATGACATTACACCCGTTGTAACCATCCGGATAATAACAGGGCGCAAGGCGTAGGGTTTTACGTCACGCCGACAGCCCGAACCTGGATAAATCTTGTTGTTTGGACACCAGAAAAACCCGCCTCGGCGGCTTTCGTGTGGGAAAGAATGCGGGCGTGCTAGTGTACTCATGTACACAAAACAAAAGAACAGGAACACGTAATTTATTAATCTCATAAGTAAGAATTACAAGTTCCTAATAAACGTGCGCCATGACCAGCTGGCAGCACTCTAACTTCGGCGATTCTGCCTTCATGGTTCATAGGGCCTCAGAAGGCACCTACTTAATTACCCCCGTGATTAAGATCACGGAGTACCTCCAATTAAGCTGTTGTGGTCGTCGTCGTCGATCTTTTGCTTCACGTCTCCATGTAGTGTGCTGGTGTAGATGTGGATGACGTCGGCGTGTCCATGGCCTCGTCGGTCCATGAGCCGCTTGAAGAACATGGCTGGAAAGGAGCCATGCCGCCGGTGTCGTCCGCCTCGTCGGTGGAACGTCACGTATAAATGTAGTAGAAGTAGCACGCACATGGTCCGTGTAGATCGGATTGACTTGGACTTTTCTTGGCAACGTCGTCAGGGTACGCTGTGGAACTTGATTGTAGAAGTAGTCGAAGTAGTGGATGAAGACTTGTCGGACGTAGACGTACACTCACTGGACGCGGACGTACACGAATGTTGCTGGACGTAGATGTACACAAGCATCAACGTGACGTGCGACGTCGCCTGGCCTTGGTTGCATATTGACTTGCCTTGCTTCTTCTTGCCGTATAGATGTGTGCATGCATATACATGTATATATATGCACCTCACTTGCACCACGTTCACGTAGATGCATGGAAGCCATCACACTCGGCGTCTGATCAACCTTGTGCGTATGTGTGGTAGGTCGATTTGACTCGCAACGACGCTTCGTCGCAAACCTAGATTGGTTATATAGGAGATGCACTGATGCAAAACGAGGCATATGAGATGAAAAGTGTCAACGAATGTCCCTCCCCTCCCCTCTACCTATGGATGCCATGAACGGAGGACGAGCTGGCCGGCGGTGTCTCTTCTCTGTTGTGGAATGCCAAACTGTTTGTGCGTGGTTCTCTCTGGAACCCGGGGGCCTGTTTAATTATATAGGCCAAGCGCTAGGGTTAAGGGGCAGGCTCGGCTGCACCCGTGCGCCGCCAGGAGGTTGTTACGGCTGCCGAGATATCCGGCGCCCATCCTTATCTTCGTACGTCGACGCGCTCCGATCCATCGGCCAAACAAAATATATGTCTAGCTTCGTACGTATCCATACAGAACCCTTGTTCGTTAAGCCACTCGTTGATCTCACGTGCCCCGCAGGGAGTCTCTTGGCACATCAAAATATCGCTTCTATCTTCTTCAAGAATCAATACGTACTTATCCCGGTTAACAAATATCTTAACCGCATGCATTCAACAGCGCTTAGCAGAAACCCACGTTTGGTTAGCTTCTCCCGTGTGGAGTCCATGACACATGGGCCCGACGTGGCGTGTATATAATCATGTGGGCAGATGTGGTATAAATACGTGCAGGCATATATACGATTATACTGCCAACTACTCCTAGCCATATACAAGTGCACGTATAATGAAAACTGCAGTTGTTAGCTTCCTTGCCTGACTCTATCGGTATGTTAGCTTCCTTGCTGGACACCATGGTTTTTTGGAATCTGGCACAGCCATGGTGTCCAGCTGCCACTGTGGCAGGCCCACATCAGTGGCTGACGTGACGTGGCGGTTTTTGGACCTTTGGTGCACGGCGACAATAGCTTAGTGATCCAGGATAGTCGTTTTGTTAGTTTAAAGACTCAGATGGGAGGACTCCAAAAGTTTAAGGACCCCTGGATGCATTTTACTCCATAAAAAAATACATTTTGATACAAGTTTGAGCACTGAAATGCATGAATTGCATTCTGCTAGCTTACGGATGAAATTGAGCCCCCACACCAACACCAAGGCGTCGTCCAGTTCAAGTTAAGGCCGTGGGCCTCGTGAACGCGCCAGCTCGCGGCGTGGCCACCGTCTCGTCTCCTCGGTCGGCCAGGCTCCACCGCAGCTGATAAAAGCGCTGCCACTCTCTGCAACGCACTTGACGCCCGAGCAGCCGAGCAGCCGAGCTCCGAGCAGAGCACGCCATCCCCTCTCTCAGCCTGCTGCCTATCCTCTGCGGGAGAGTGCACCGGTGCCCCCGCAGCTGCACTGCCACCCATCCACTGTGTGTTTTGGATTCATGTTCTTGTTATAAATAAGGATGACGATGAATAAAATTCTGCAAAATTGAATCGTAAACACGACGATGGGACTGAACCTTAGCACTGAACGATAACTGAAATAAAGGCACTGTATTCTGTTGCACCTATGGACTGAAAACATGAAAACAAAATCTCTACTCCTAAAAAAGAGTGAAAAGAGGCACCGGGTTAGAACTGGAGCTAGCTGCCCCTGGATCCTGTCAAACAGCTCTCCATTGTCCAACAAAATTGTGGTGAGTACTGATTGTGTTATCTTGTCGTGTTATAACGCACGTCCAAACTCCAGAAACACTAACACTTCCAAAAATCTTAAAGAAACAACGAGATGCAACCAGCATACTTGTGTTCAATATTATTAATATACATTGCATTCATGTCGATTGTGCCATACTTTTTGAAAGATTTCAAAACACATTTACACATCTAGTACACTAACATGTTTTAGAAACTTTCTAGATTTTTGTGAATATTTTCTCATTTTTATAGACATACAAATCTATTTCTAAGCATCTATAAATATTTCTTAGAGCTCTCCAGATTATTTGTTTGGGTTCCCTCAGCCTCATGTCCCAATAGCTCTAAGTTTTTTTCTTCCAAGAAAGAATCTTAGACATCTCCAAGAGTTTGCCAAATTCTACTTCATAAAAAACTTGTTCTCTCCTACTGGTGGTTTATTTGGTAATCCATTAGTTATATACATGGATTACCCTCCAAAAGCTCTACGCAAGGCTTTGGTGTTGAAGAGATTGCAAAAAACTTTATTCTCCCTTGCTAGTGGTATATTCGGCAATCTATTGCTTACATACATGGATTATCATCCAAAAGCCCTATGTGTAGGCTTTGGTGTCGAAGGTGTGGCAACAATAATTGATGCAAGTGGGTACTATGTTTTTCTCCTTGGCACATATGGGTGGCGATCTACCCTTAGAATTGATGGGCAGTTTTAGACTTTTTTTTTTTCTCTTAGGCTTTGTGTTTAGATAGAAGCAAAGAAGTGAATGCACTCTACTTTATCTCCTCGATGTAATAGAAGTAAATTAATAAAAATATTTACTTAATAAAAAAAGCTATGAAATTAATAATGATTAACCAGCACGATGTGAATGAGTCCGATGGCCACTATCAACCCCTCTGAGCGTCATAATTATGGCATGGATTATGGGTGAATAATGGAAATTGTCCTCCAAGCCCTCACACGATAAGTTAATGTTCAATATGTGTTGAATGAGCTCCCACAACTATTGCATGCTTGCAAGTAACAAGTGTATATATACTAGGAGAACTCTCCACATGGCGTTGCTGCGGGCATGCAAGAATAATTTCAATCGTGTTGAGAGGAATGTAAAAGTAATTTTGATAATAAACTAAAGGAAATGCATCATGCTAATCTTGGATCTCCAACTTCAAACAAAACATGGGTCGCTAATTTGTGAAAGATAATATTTGTAAATTAATGTACAACACCAAAATTGATCTTATATACCTTGCCAACCAATAGCACGTGGAGAAACGCTGATTTAAAATTAGTAGGAGAGAGTCCACGTATACCTTGCCAACCAATAGCACGTGGAGAAACGCTGATTTAAAATTAGTAGGAGAGAGTCCACGCCTCAACGCAACGCTTGCTCTCACGACAATGTTGTGTACGAACCATGATAGTAAACCATATATATCTAAACTATATTTAAGGGGGAGGAATTGGATTATCCACTAAAAAATATAGATATGGGTAGGGTATACACCAGTACGGATTCCTGGGATCCAAGCTCCAGGGTCGCGCGCCACCACGCTCAACAACCGCAGCCTGTCTGCCTCGGCGACGCAGGGGATTGCATCGAGGAGAGCAGATGCATGGCACGGCCCAAGGGTCGATCTTCTTGTGGTAATGTATGTGCGCTGCGTCGATGAATATGTCGTCGCCGGATCGGACATGAGTTTGTTCGAACGGATGCTGCCGAATGTCGACGGTGTAGACTTGGTGCTTCTCATCCTCGCCTGCGGGTCGAAAAACATCACGCAGTAGCGCCACACGTCCCTGCAAAATCGTTGATTGCAATGCATGTCGTTTCACACCATGCGTTTCAGGAAAGCGGAAGAGGGAGAGGCTGAGGTGCTACGATAGCAATGCATGTCGTTTCACACCATGCGTTTCAGGAAAAAGACCGTCCAGTTACCTGCGAGGGAGGAAGCGGGATCAGGCGGGATTTTTTTTTTCTGCATGCAAGAGAACTCCCAGTAAAAAGTAAAGGCCACAGACACATCTGAATATTATTAAGCTTGTGCTTAGTAGAATAAATAATACGGAACAATTTGTTGGATGCTGTGTCCAATTCTTTTGATATCGTAGCTAGCCTGCGAGGCTAATCAAAAGGGAAGCAAGCCACATCTGCTAGCTAGCCTGCTAGAGTCGTGTACCTGGTGAGCGGAGAGCAGGTACAGGCGCTAGGGAGACACCCCACTCACCATGGCCCAGAGCATGCGCGTACCATGCCAATGCCATGGTATTGAGATCGTTGGGTGCTCCCCTGCCGCTGACGGAATGAGGCAGCATCATCATATGGAGGGCTCAGCTGTGATCTCCGCTGGGCGGTATTTCCCTGGTGTAGTAGATAAAATATACGTACAAACTTTCTGAGAAGAGGAATATCAGAGTACGTTCGTATACGTTCTAGAAAAAATAGCACAAATGTTATACTACTCACATGCCGAATTCACAGTAATAATTTATAAAAATAAAACATATAACAAATCAATTTCTGGAGCCATCATACCAGTAACAGTTCGTCGCGGCGAGGATTCATCAACGGAGGAGGACGCGACGTTGGTGCCAGTGAGGTGGGCCAAAACCCCGCACCCCGCATACCGAGAGGATTCAGACGGCGGATCTGAGGGGGCTCGACCTCCTCCTACTGCCGGACTGGACTCCTTTGTTGGTGGAGATGGCATCACCGCTGCACACAGGATCCATGGCGTAGATCGTGTCGCTGCTGTGAGGAAACCGGCTAGGGGCCGTCACCGGGGCCTCGATCATGTGAGGCCCGACGTCGGTACGGTGCCGGATCTGCAGCGACTTGCAAGGACGCTGCATCTCGAGCAGCGCCGGGTCTCGAGTGACTTGCTCGACGGATGGATCTCCCATGACCAGTACGAGCATCGTCACCACACCCATCCTGAGGCCAGCGACTTGAACCCCTGCGCGGGATTAGTTGCACTGCAGCCGGTCCACGGGGGAAGGCTACGCCGCGGCAGCCTGGAGGGCCGACGTCACGGTCGACGTGACCGGACGCCGCCGTCGCGGTTGGGTGGGGATAAAGCGATCGACGGGATGGCGCACAGACTTGGGGACGGAGCTAGCTTGAAGTCCGGTGGGATCGTGCAGGCCGGTGTGCCCGCTCGACGATGGCGGCGCTCTCATCTCCGACGTGGCCGTGCAAGAGGGAAGGAAGAGGAGGTGGCGGCGGCTGGGACAGGCTTGTGGATGTTTCGTATATATACAACTAATGGGAATGGGAAGGGGAGCAGACACCGTAACGGAGACCGTGTAGGGAAGGGCGACGGACCAAGCTCTTCATTGCGGATGGGGAAACGCTGAGGAAGGACAACAAGCCGAGCTGTGGCAATACCCCATGCCGGCGATGAGCATACAGGCATGAAGAGGCCACCGAGCCTAACCACAAACTGAAACAATAACTGATCAATTGCTGCATGCAAGAAAATATGATGGGGCTGCCTACGTGGACGCCCTGCATGTCGAGAGAACTCCCCTAGTGGGGGTTTCCCATATAGAAGGTTTAGATAACTTTGGAAGATTGCATTTGCTCAAAAGACATGTAGTGGATGCCAGTTTGTAACTTAGCACTCAAAATAGATTTGTTTTGCTTTTCCACTTTGAAATATTAGAGAAACCAAAATTTTTGTAGAACCGCACCAACCGTGTGTAGCACCCAAAAAAGAACACTAGATTACAATAGATAGTGATGTAGCACAAAGAGGTGAAGGATTGGAGATGACAGAGTGAGTCTCGTCGGTGACCGGTAAATCGGGCGCGCGCGCTGCTGCTTCAACCTCTAGTTCTTCATCCAGCAACTTCTCGAGGGCGAAGTTGTCGTTGCATGCTGTGCAACCGTTCCACATTGCCACCGGCTTGGGCATCCGCATCGGTGTTGGAGGCGGCAGCGGCTTCGGCTTGTACTTGTGGAGGCGTGCTGCTTGCACCTCCACCCAGAGCCACGACGACGAGTGCACGACCACAGAAAGGATGCATGGTGGTGGTGGATTGGACGACGAGGCCGCAGAGCTGAGCAAGGTACTGATCAATGGTCGGCTCGTCTATTTGTGAGCTCATGAATCATGAAGAACAGTATAAAGAACATGAGCACAACAACTACTACCGTCGAACAAGAAAGCCCGCAACCATGCATCCTTCAGTACATGGCCTGTGGAGAGGAAAAAGAGAAGAAGTTCACACCATGTTACCGTAGCAGTTTTCCCTTTTACAAACTTTTTAAATTAATTCCAAATTCATCATATGGTAACATGAAAAAAAAATCCCAAACTAAAAGTTGTTCCAAATTAAATGATCTACATCTTTGATTTTTGCACCAACTTCAAATTCCAAAAATTTTTTGAAGTTCAAGTTTTTAATGTTGAATTTGAATTTAGGGTTAATAACATAATTAATTAGAAACTTTGGAAATTTCATTTGTGATAAGTTATTTTTCAAACATACAACCAATATCAAAGGTTGGATTTTTTTTTGTGAAAATTGGTTTATTAGATTCCCCTCAATTTTGAATTCATATACTTAATCAATAAAGACTAAGTGTTGAATGCATTTTCAATTCAAATTCGTAGCCCATTTTTTCCAGCCTGGGCACATTTTAACCCGAAAACGTAAATCGAACGAAACCGAACTGGAATAATCGGTTTTTCGGTTCGGCTTTAGTAAATTCCGGTTTTGAGACCGGTCTTCGGCTCGGTTTCGGTTTTCGGGGACACCCACAGCGAAACACCGTCTAAACCGAACTATGTGTAACCTACATGAACTAGCCGGCCGCTTTCGATCTTTTGCGAGCAACCAAGCCGCGTTGGCCCGCGAAGCCACCATCGACAACCACCCAATCGAAGGCCGACACTTTCTTCGACCTCGCCCACAAGCCACACGCCCGACTGCTCTGTGCGGCGATGGGATCCCCAACCCTAACCTATCTCTCGGGCGACCTCTCACGTGCGGCGGCGGCCAGCAGCACACCAGGCGTGGCGTGGCGCGAGCAGGCAGCAGGTTGTGGCGGGCCGGCGGCGCCCGCGGCAGCCCACGCCCCGGGCTGGCAGCGTCGATATAGAGATGGTCATTCGGGCGGCTGCGAGCGGTACCAGGCCGCGGCACCAGCGAGGATCGGGGGCGGCACGCCCGGTGGTTCCATCTCCAGTTACTGGCCGGACTGTCTTGCTCATGCGTAAAGCGCGCCCGCCGGAGTTGCAACGGTCGGCGTCGCGATAGCGTGAGCTTGGCGTGTCAATTCGAAGCACATGGCGATCCACGTTTTCTCGGTTTGAAACCCTGGTCGAATTTTTGGGCCACCAAATTATCTTTGTGTTTGTGGTGTCCTTAAACTAGTAAATCCGATCGGTTTTCAAATGTCAGAAACTGAAGTTTTCAAATATCACGAATAGAAAATAAAAAATTTTTGGTTAAAGTAAAAGTTGTAACCAGGCTGACATTTAAAGTTGAAGCCACTAGGTTCATACTCACCAAAGCACTAATCAGAAAACCACAAAACATCATTACATGCAATGATTAACAGGCGTACTTTGATTCCTTTTTTGGTGAGTATTAACCTGTTGGCTTCAGCAAAAATGCCTCAGACGTTACAACTTTTACTAGAACAAAACATTTTTTTTTTTCTGTTCGTGATCGATTTGATGAAGGTAGATTCTGCTTAAAAACGGAGCAGATTCTACTAGTTTCGCCACCACAAAGGCACAAAGATAATTTGGTGGCCCAAAAATCGACCAGGAGTAAAAACACGTGGATCCGCCTGCGGTAGACGCGAACGCAGCGGCCCACCTATGCGAACGCCGACCGTTGCAACTCCGGCAGGAGTCTTTACACATGAGCAAGACAGTCCAGCCAGTAACTGGAGATGGAAACAGCGAGCCGACGGCAGCAGCCCAGCCCGGTAGTAGAAGCTCGGCGGCCTGGTACCTATCGTGGAGGCCGGCCCGTGAATGACCATCTCTATATCAGCCACGCCCTAGTGTATAGATCTAGGGGCGTGGCTGATAGTAGAGAGAGAGGTTAGGGTTGGGATCCCATCGCCGCACAGACGTCGGGCGGTCTCTTGTGGGCGAGGTCGAAGAAAGTGTCGGCCTTCGATTGGGTGGTTGTCGATGGTGGCTTCCGGGCCAACGTGGGCTTGCTAAGCCGGGATACCGGCGGGCTAGTTCAGAGGTTACACATAGTTCGTTTAGACGGTGTTTCGGTTGTGGTGTCCCCGAAAACCAAAACCGAGCCGAAATAAGACCGGTTCTCAAAACCAGAAACCAAAGTCGAACCGAAAAAAAAACCGATTATTCGGTTCGGTTTCGTTCGATTTCGGTTTTCGGTTAAAATGTGCCCAGGCTGGAAAAAATGGGCTACGAATTTGAATTAGAAAAATGCATTCAACACTTAGTCTTTATTGATTAAGTATATGAATTCAAAATTGAGGGGAATCTAATAAAAACCAATTTTCACAAAAAAAAAAAAAAAAAATCCAACCTTTGATATTGGTTGTATGTTTGAAAAATAACTTATCACAAATGAAATTTCCAAAGTTTCTAATTAATTATGTTATTAACCCTAAATTCAAATTCAACATTAAAAACTTGAACTTCAAAAATTTTTTGGAATTTGAAGTTGGTGCAAAAATCAAAGATGTAGATCATTTAATTTGGAACAACTTTTTAGTTTGGGATTTTTTTTTTCATGTTACCATATGATGAATTTGGAATTAATTTAAAAGTTTGTAAAAGGGAAAACTGCTACGGTAACATGGTGTGAACTTCTTCTCTTTTCTCTCCACAGGCCATGTACTGAAGGATGCATGGTTATGGCTTTCTTGTTCGACGGTAGTAGTTGTTGTGCTCATGTTCTTTATACTGTTCTTCATGATTCATGAGCTCACAAATAGACGAGCCGACCATTGATCAGTACCTTGCTCAGCTCTGCGGCCTCGTCGTCCAATCCACCACCACCATGCATCCTTTCTGTGGTCGTGCACTCGTCGTCGTGGCTCTGGGTGGAGGTGCAAGCAGCACGCCCACAAGTACAAGCCGGCCGCTGCCGCCTCCAACACCGATGCGGATGCCCAAGCCGGTGGCAATGTGGAACGGTTGCACAGCATGCAACGACAACTTCGCCCTCGAGAAGTTGCTGGATGAAGAACTAGAGGTTGAAGCAGCAGCTGGCGCGCCCGACGCATCGTCACCGACGAGACTCACTCTGTCATCTCCAATCCTTCACCTCTTTGTGCTACATCACTATCTATTGTAATCTAGTGTTCTTTTTGGGTGCTACACACGGTTGGTGCGGTTCTACAAAAATTTTGGTTTTCTAATATTTCAAAGTGGAAAAGCAAAACAAATCTATTTTGAGTGCTAAGTTACAAACTGGCATCCACTACATGTCTTTTTTGAGCAAATGCAATCTTCCAAAGTTATATATATATACACTTGTTACTTGCAAGCATGCAATAGTTGTGGGAGCTCATTCAACACATATTGAACATTAACTTATCGTGTGAGGGCTTGGAGGACAATTTCCATTATTCACCCATAATCCATGCCATAATTATGACGCTCAGAGGGGTTGATAGTGGCCATCGGACTCATTCACATCGTGCTGGTTAATCATTATTAATTTCATAGCTTTTTATTAAGTAAATATTTTTATTAATTTACTTCTATTACATCGAGGAGATAAAGTAGAGTGCATTCACTTCTTGCTTCTATCTAAACACAAAGCCTAAGAAAAAAAAAGTCTAAAACTGCCCATCAATTCTAAGGGTAGATCGCCACCCATATGTGCCAAGGAGAAAAACATAGTACCCACTTGCATCAATTATTGTTGCCACACCTTCGACACCAAAGCCTACACATAGGGCTTTTGGATGATAATCCATGTATGTAAGCAATATATTGCCGAATATACCACTAGCAAGGGAGAATAAAGTTTTTGCAATCTCTTCAACACCAAAGCCTTGCGTAGAGCTTTTTTGGAGGGTAATCCATGTATATAACTAATGGATTACCAAATAAAACCACCAGTAGGAGAGAACAAGTTTTTTATGAAGTAGAATTTGGCAAACTCTTGGAGATGTCTAAGATTCTTTCTTGGAAGAAAAAAACTTAGAGCTATTGGGACATGAGGCTGAGGGAACCCAAACAAATAATCTGGAGAGCTCTAAGAAATATTTATAGATGCTTAGAAATAGATTTGTATGTCT
This sequence comes from Hyparrhenia diplandra, assembly GCA_015847255.1. Taxonomy (NCBI): domain Eukaryota; kingdom Viridiplantae; phylum Streptophyta; class Magnoliopsida; order Poales; family Poaceae; genus Hyparrhenia; species Hyparrhenia diplandra. The sequence goes on from JADLZK010000923.1 coordinate 383,034, forward strand.
ATAAAAATGAGAAAATATTCACAAAAATCTAGAAAGTTTCTAAAACATGTTAGTGTACTAGATGTGTAAATGTGTTTTGAAATCTTTCAAAAAAGTATGGCACAATCGACATGAATGCAATGTATATTAATAATATTGAACACAAGTATGCTGGTTGCATCTCGTTGTTTCTTTAAGATTTTTGGAAGTGTTAGTGTTTCTGGAGTTTGGACGTGCGTTATAACACGACAAGATAACACAATCAGTACTCACCACAATTTTGTTGGACAATGGAGAGCTGTTTGACAGGATCCAGGGGCAGCTAGCTCAGTTCTAACCCGGTGCCTCTTTTCACTCTTTTTAGGAGTAGAGATTTTGTTTTCATGTTTTCAGTCCATAGGTGCAACAGAATACAGTGCCTTTATTTCAGTTATCGTTCAGTGCTAAGGTTCAGTCCCATCGTCGTGTTTACGATTCAATTTTGCAGAATTTTATTCATCGTCATCCTTATTTATAACAAGAACATGAATCCAAAACACACAGTGGATGGGTGGCAGTGCAGCTGCGGGGGGCACCGGTGCACTCTCCCGCAGAGGATAGGCAGCAGGCTGAGAGAGAGGGATGGCGTGCTCTGCTCGGAGCTCGGCTGCTCGGCTGCTCGGGCGTCAAGTGCGTTGCAGAGAGTGGCAGCGCTTTTATCAGCTGCGGTGGAGCCTGGCCGACCGAGGAGACGAGACGGTGGCCACGCCGCGAGCTGGCGCGTTCACGAGGCCCACGGCCTTAACTTGAACTGGACGACGCCTTGGTGTTGGTGTGGGGGCTCAATTTCATCCGTAAGCTAGCAGAATGCAATTCATGCATTTCAGTGCTCAAACTTGTATCAAAATGTATTTTTTTATGGAGTAAAATGCATCCAGGGTCCTTAAACTTTTGGAGTCCTCCCATCTGAGTCTTTAAACTAACAAAACGACTATCTGGATCACTAAGCTATTGTCGCCGTGCACCAAAGGTCCAAAAACCGCCACGTCACGTCAGCCACTGATGTGGGCCTGCCACAGTGGCAGCTGGACACCATGGCTGTGCCAGATTCCAAAAAACCATGGTGTCCAGCAAGGAAGCTAACATACCGATAGAGTCAGGCAAGGAAGCTAACAACTGCAGTTTTCATTATACGTGCACTTGTATATGGCTAGGAGTAGTTGGCAGTATAATCGTATATATGCCTGCACGTATTTATACCACATCTGCCCACATGATTTATATACACGCCACGTCGGGCCCATGTGTCATGGACTCCACACGGGAGAAGCTAACCAAACGTGGGTTTCTGCTAAGCGCTGTTGAATGCATGCGGTTAAGATATTTGTTAACCGGGATAAGTACGTATTGATTCTTGAAGAAGATAGAAGCGATATTTTGATGTGCCAAGAGACTCCTGCGGGGCACGTGAGATCAACGAGTGGCTTAACGAACAAGGGTTCTGTATGGATACGTACAAAGCTAGACATATATTTTGTTTGGCCGATGGATCGGAGCGCGTCGACGTACGAAGATAAGGATGGGCGCCGGATATCTCGGCAGCCGTAACAACCTCCTGGCGGCGCACGGGTGCAGCCGAGCCTGCCCCTTAACCCTAGCGCTTGGCCTATATAATTAAACAGGCCCCCGGGTTCCAGAGAGAACCACGCACAAACAGTTTGGCATTCCACACCAGAGAAGAGACACCGCCGGCCAGCTCGTCCTCCGTTCATGGCATCCATAGGTAGAGGGGAGGGGAGGGACATTCGTTGACACTTTTCATCTCATATGCCTCGTTTTGCATCAGTGCATCTCCTATATAACCAATCTAGGTTTGCGACGAAGCGTCGTTGCGAGTCAAATCGACCTACCACACATACGCACAAGGTTGATCAGACGCCGAGTGTGATGGCTTCCATGCATCTACGTGAACATGGTGCAAGTGAGGTGCATATATATACATGTATATGCATGCACACATCTATACGGCAAGAAGAAGCAAGGCAAGTCAATATGCAACCAAGGCCAGGCGACGTCGCACGTCACGTTGATGCTTGTGTACATCTACGTCCAGCAACATTCGTGTACGTCCGCGTCCAGTGAGTGTACGTCTACGTCCGACAAGTCTTCATCCACTACTTCGACTACTTCTACAATCAAGTTCCACAGCGTACCGACGACGGCGTTGCCAAGAAAAGTCCAAGTCAATCCGATCTACACGGACCATGTGCGTGCTACTTCTACTACATTTATACGTGACGTTCCACCGACGAGGCGGCGACACCGGCGGCATGGCTCCTTTCCAGCCATGTTCTTCAAGCGGCTCATGGACCGACGAGGCCATGGACACGCCGGCGTCATCCACATCTACACCAGCACACTACATGGAGACGTGAAGCAAAAAGATCGACGGCGGCGACCACAACAGCTTAATTGAGGTACTCCGTGATCTTAATCACGGGGGGTAATTAAGTAGGTGCCTTCGAGGCCCTATGAACCATGAAGGCAGAATCGCCGAAGTTAGAGTCTTTGCCGCTGGTCATGGCGCACGTTTATTAGGAACTTGTAATTCTTACTTATGAGATTAATAAATTACGTGTTCCTGTTCTTTTTTTGTTTTGTGTACATGAGTACACTAGCACGCCCGCATTCTTTCCCCACACGAAGCCGCCGAGGCGGGTTTTCTGGTGTCCAAACAACAAGATTTATCCAGGTTAGGGCTGTCGGCGTGGACGTAAAACCCTACGTCTTGCGCTCTGTTATTATCCGGATGGTTACAACGGGTGTAATGTCATGTGTTCTAGAGGGGTCCCTATCCCTCCTTATATAGTCCGGAGGGACGGGGTTATAAGTAAAGTAATCGAGGTGGTACTATTACTAGTCTTGCGGTGCAGCGCCATGTTGCTGACGTTGTCGGCCGAACTCCGGGCCTCGAGGGCCGAGATCCATGAGGTCGCGGCCCGGAGTCTGAAACAGGTTAGAGTAGCGAGGTCACCATCCGGCGCCAGGGAGGTCGTGGTGTAGAGGTCGAGGCCCGGGGCCCGGGGCCGAGCTCCGAGAGGTCACTCCCGGACCGTAGTCGAGCTCCACGAGGTCGAGGTCTTCGGGGCATCCCCCCACGGTTAGTCCCCGAGCTCCTTGTAGCCGATGAGCAAGTCTTCGCGTGAGCTCGGTCTGGGTGTGAGGTCGGTGAAGCGGTCATAGAGGTCGGCGAAGTCGCCGTTGAAGTCCTTGGAGTTGTTCATCGAGGTCTTCATGTCGGTGGAGAGGTCGAAGGGCGACGGAGCTCAACAGCCGATCTCCACAGGAGGTCGACGGTTGCTGCTGAAGGTCTTCCAGCTGTATGTAGATGTCAGCGGCGAACAAGGCGAACTCCTTCACCTAGGTCGAGCTCTGGATCACGTCAGCCGAGGTCACGTGTGATGTGCTGGCGGGTGCGAGGTGCTTTATACCGAAAATTTTGAAGTCGTCCAATTCCCGGAAGTGTGCCCACGTTTGCAAAAAATATTTTTGCAGGCGTGGACGTCGAACAGTCTTCATGAAGTCGTCGTTGTCGTTGATATCAACACAATTCACCATAGGTGAAGTGTGCCCACTTATTAGTCCCGAGGCGATGGTAGGTGGTGTAGCCACGTGGCGCCATGGTCAAATTGAAGTCGTAGCCATGTCGAAGTCGTGCTGTCGTCGCCGGAGTCCCCGAGTCTTCATGAGGGGACGGGCACAATTCACCGCAGGCGAAGTGTGCCCACTTAGTCCCCCGAGCCTGACGGTAGGTGACGAAGTCACGTGGCGCCCCGGGGTCCAAGTGTAGATCAAGACCTGTGAATATATTCTGCGGAGATACTTGATGAAGTCCCCGGGCGTAGAGCGTCGAGAAGAGTGAGGTCGCTGCAGCTCCTGGACTGTACAGTCCCCAGCGTAGATGTACTTTGTCAAGGCCCCGACGAGCTGCCCAAAATCAGCACCCTGATCCGGACAGCATAAGCTTGATACTTGTACATCATGGTCGGTGAGCTGTAGGGCGAGGTCGCCAAGCTGTCGGAGGTGCAGCGGGTCGGCGGAGTTGCGGGCGGCTAAGATGTCCGTTGAACTCCAGTCCCGAGTGTAAGAGAAGAGCTTAGTGACTGAAATCTGGAGCCTTGATTGTCGCCAAACGGTATAGTTGGTGCATCGTCGACTAGTCCATGAATATGTTTTGCTAGGCAGCTTGGTGTATGCATGTTGTAGTCGAAGTCGTTTCCCATGGAGAGATGGAGTCGTTGGGAACACTCTCGGACAAGCACATGCATGTGTACTCCTTGAGTGATGCACTGAAATCTTCAACTTCTTGTCGTGCCTGCTCACGCATACGCGTGTGCGGCGAGCGGCAGCGGCTGTTGCATCCCGATTGATGGATTGTAGAGACGTATGGTGATGTAGAGCGGCCTGGCCATCATGTCGGCGATGTTGTAGAGACCAGAGCCGTGCCATACTGATAAAGTCACGAGGCCGCTGCGGCGGCACAGTGTTGGTTATGGTCGATGAAGCCGTACTCATGTAGCCAAGGGCGATGGTCGACGTGTCTTCATGCCGGAGTGCATGAACCTTGCTATCAGCTTGGACGGAGGTTGGTGGTTCGGTTGGCTTGCTTGTGCCTTGAAGGTTATCTCCAGAGTCATGTAGGTGTTGGAGGTTGCCATCAGGAGATGAGTTGTAGTTGATTTTGCATGCTTGATTCATGCATGTGTATACGCGTATATGCACATCTAGTTTAGTACTATTGGTGTGTAAAGCTTCAAAAAATTTTAAAACTTCTAAGTGCGACATGCAAGACTATTGAGATAAGCTCAGCGGTCGCAAGGGCCAACGGCAATGCTTTTCTGAGTTGTCCAGAGCGAAAATTCGGTGCACGCAGGTCAGAAGCGGCGACTGAGTGTCGACTAGGTCACGAACGACGATGCAGTTGTCGACATGGTCGCAGCTGCCAGGCGGCGAGTGGTCGGGTTCGAGTCCCCGAGCAGCACGAGGTCAGAAGCGAGGGTAAGAGCCGTGCTCGGCATCCAAACATGGTTCCTGCAAAATGAAGCTTGAAGAACAATAGTCCATGATGTCGAGTTAGAGTGAGTCCCAGCATTGTAAAATGCGAAAAAGCGAAGGCGCATAGAGCACGAAGCGGTTGGCTCGTCATTGAGCTTGCCTAGCCTTGGCTAACCCGCCCATTTAACGTGGTACCGACGTCCGGGCACGTTTTGAAGGGGTTGGGCGTCGCCAAAGAACCAATGCCGACATTCCTCCACGCGGGCCCAACGTGGAAGAAGAGGTCGGGGAACAAAGGATGCTTTTGAGAAAACCATAAATCGAAACGTGGCTGTTCAGCGGGGCTGTATGGTGCGCGGCACCGAGCCGAGGAAACGAGAAGATATGCGGTGCATGGAACCGAGCCGAGGTATATACAAAGCCTAGAGAACATGTACAAAGAATATTAAAGCTTTACTTAGCTCGATTGAAGAATGGCAGGGGCGAGTCCCCGAGCACCATGAGGTCGGAGACGAGGCTGTGCGGTGCGCGATACCGAGTCGAAGATGTTGAGGCTGAGCGGTGTGCAGCACCGAACCGAAGCTTTGCATTGTCGAGGTCATGAGGATGCCTTCTTGCCGTTGTCGATTCCATGGTGGGTCGCACCATATAAGTAGCACCGGCATCTAAGGACACAACACCTACAAGAGGCCGGGATGTGCCTTTGGAGAGGTCGGGGCTCGAGGTCTCTTCAGGGACCTTTGTCGCCGTAGTCGATTTGATGGTGGGTCGCACCTTAAAAGTAGCATCCGGCATCCAAGGACACAACACCTAAAAGAGGCCGGGATGTGCCTTGGAGAGGTCGGGGCTCGAGGTGTTTTTAGGGACCTTTGTCGCCGTAGTCGATTCGATGGTGTGGTCGCACCACAAAAAAGTAGCACCCGGCATCCAAGGACGAGGTCGGGGCTCGAGGTCTTTTTAGGGACCTTTGTCGCCATCGCCAATTTTTTTGAGGTCTCGGTCGACCCCGTGGCGCCTCCGTCCTGGTTAGCCCGACCCGCGACGTCGGAACGCCATGTAGGAGGGACATAACCAGAGAAGTACTGCCGACATGACTCAACACCCACGATGAGCCGGGATGGTCACGTAGTTGGATGTCGAGACCGACTCGAGGGGTCACGGAAAATTGGGTGGGAGCCCAATTCGAGTGGCGGTGCGTCGATCTTTTCGAGGTCTCGGTCGACCCCGTGGCGCCTCAGCCCTGGTTAGCCCGTCCCCGCGGTCGGACCTGGGTTGCAGGCACTCCATTATGGGAGGGGACGTAACCAGAGAGGTCATGCCGACATCGAGTGACTCAACACCCCAGCGGAGCGATGGTCACATAGGGAGGGGTCGAGACCGACTCTGAGGGGACACGGAAAATTGGGTGGGAGCCCAATTCGAGTGGCGGTGCGCGACACCCAGCCGGGGCGATGAAGACGAGGGTCGATGTCCCGAACATGGTAACGATAGTCGCGGCAGCATGCTGATGGTGTATCTTCCTCGGCACCACATCGAAAGTGGCATTGTTGAATTCCTTCCAATAATATCGAGTAGACGCGGAATATCGAGGATACGTGTCATGAAATATTTAAGTTGAATCAAAAATTTAGCTTAGCTCTTTTGGCATGGTGCCATATGTCATTGTGACATTCCGACGTAGTTGAACCATGGCGGGGGTCGTGGCAAAATGGCGAAGGATTGACGACGTGGATAGCCTTTGGTCGTCGACGGTTTGGCATGGTTGGCGGTACGATAGATGGAGTCGAATTCCTGTTGCATATACGTGATGGAAGCATACAAGTACACGCACATGCACTTGAAGTATCTTAATTATTTTAATTGAAATCAATAATTGTTGATACTTAGCTTGCTGGATGCACAAGTCGGCGTGCTGTCCAGATAATCATCTTTGAAGGTTTACTTCTTCATGTTTGACGTGTGCATCATGACCGAATTCTTGGAGGCTGCTGATCGCATATTGACGCGGACGATGACATGGACAGATTAGCGTCACCGCTTGACGATGCAGAACAACGACGAAGGAAACGGCGTGGTGTCGATGGCACAATATAGATGTGGTCGAATTCCTGCCATTCATACATGCAGATATATATCCAGGCGCATGTGTTGAATATATGAAATATTTGATTGACATTGAAAACCAGACTTAGCTTTGTGCATGTGTTGCCATGCACGTTGATGGCAAGCGCCCATATGCATGATGAGGAAGCCTGCTTGCCGGCCGTGCGGCTCCGGCGAACTAACCGAGGTCGGCGAGATCGGAGAGGCCGGCGTTGGTGTTGCGCGATCCTCTTGTTGCTTCATGTATAAATTTGCGCGTCCGTGCTTGATTAACACGACGTCCTTGCTAGTCGATATCGTGGACAGAGCCCGTCGTGCTGGTTGTGTAGGCCGTCTTAAGTCGGCAATCCTTCTGGTTGTCGGTGGTGGCGTGGTAGGTGGTAATGGACGTGCTGCGGCAGCACGGTGGGGTGGCTTGCTTGATAGCTTGGGTGGCTCGTCTGGGAGCCCGGCGTGTGGCTTCTTAATTGGATGACTTGACACGGCCAGTACGTCGGCGTGTCTGGCCGTGCTGACAGTTAACCTCGGAGTTGGCTCCGAGATCGGATCCGCCGGGGCTGGAGGTTGTTCCGTCGTGCTGGCGAGCACGTCGTGCGTCCCTGGCCGTGAGCGGCGACTGGATCTGCCTTGTTAGCTGGAACCGAGAGTGCAGACTAGTAAGGAAAATTTCTCCCATCGTGCATGTGATTAATAGATGCATGCACGCACATGGTATATTTAGATTCATATTGAATAAACACAATAGAGAGTGACTTAGCTAAGCTTTTTAAAGCATGTTTTGATCTCGCCTTGGAGTCGTATCTCCGTCACCGTAGATGAATGCATGGCTCATGCGTCTCGATACACGAGTATATGCACTATGCATAGCAAGCCTTGATATCAGCAGATGTCGGCGCCAAGTCCTGGGAACCACCGTCACGTGCAAGTACAAATCGAGCGGACCCGATCTGAGTGAGATGTCGGCTTCAACATGAAATCGAAGATTTACTGGACGCAGAAACGCCTTGATGCGATCGACGATGCGGGGTCGCACTACAGGAATCCGCTTCTTTGCCGAGTGCCCTGAAGTTTGCCGAGTGGCAAAAAGTCGGGCACTTTCGCAAACAACCTTTGCCGAGTGCCAAACTAAGCACTCGACAAAGACCATTTTGCCGAGTGTCCACGGCAGTCGGCGAAGTATAGCACTCGGAAATCTATATATTTGCCGAGTGCATGGCGGTCGGCAAAAGATTACACTCGGCAAAGGTTAACAGGAGGAAACGGCCACGTTCTCCGTCACTTTTGCCGAGTGTCCACCGTTAGACACTCGGCAAACCAGGGTCAATTTGCGAGTGCCGGGTGTATATACACTTTCGGCAAGGGGGTCTTTGCCGAGTGTCCCTCCCCGGCACTTTCGGCAAACCATTAATTTTTTTGATTTTTAGTCCCATATTTTTTGTGTGACATTAGTAAAGTACTTACATCTCATCTTCACAATTTGGGACAATTTCAAGTTGTTTTGCTATATTTCATGAATTATTTCTATTTTCTTGCATTTTCTTGACGACTCCAAATTTGAACTGCAGGTACATGAAATAATGGACTGTGGTCATTCAAAAAATGTTATTCACGATGTTTGGCGTATGTTTAGGCTCAATCCAGGGGACTCGCATGAAATTTCGAACATTTATGTGCGGAACATGACGAGTGACCTGCGGGAAAGGTGTTTTTAAAATCTATAAAATCCAAACGAAGTTTAAAAACACCTTTCCGCACGTGACTCGTCATGTTCGCACATAAATGTTCGAAATTTCATGCGAGTCCTGGATTGAGCCTAAACATACGCCAAACATCGTGAATAACATTTTTGAATGACCACAGTCCATTATTTCATGTACTGCAGTTCAAATTTGGAGTCGCCCGTAAAATGCAAGAAAATAGAAATAATTCATGAAATATAGCAAAACAACTTGAAATTGTCCCAAATTGTGAAGATGAGATGTAAGTACTTTACTAATGCCACACAAAAAAAAATATGTGACGAAAAAACAATAAAATTAATAGTTTGCCGAGTGCCAGGTTAGGCACTCGGCAAACACGTTCTTTGCCGAGTGCCCGACGCGTGGCACCCCTCGGCAAAGGGTATTATTTTTTAAAAAAACAGCGGCGACTTTGCCGAGTGCCACTTTTCCCGCACTCGCAAAGCCACATAAATATCGGGGGCAATGCACCATTTCAGGTCATTTCGCCGCCGCCCTACCCGCCCCGCCGCCGCTAAATCGCCGCCGCCCGTCACCCTCGCCGGAGCCCGCCGCCGCCGGGGCTCGCCGGATCTGGCCTCGCCGCCGCCCGGACCCGCCCACCCCGGACGCGCCCGCCCGCGGCCGGAAACGCCCCGCCGGCGCCGCCGTCGCCGCCGCCGCCCGGCTCGCCGAACCCGCCGCCGCCAGGCCGGCCGGATCCGCCCCCCGCCGGCCCGGACCCCGCCCGCCCGGACCCCGCCTTCGCCCGCGGCGGAGCCGGCGCCGGCGCCCGCCGTCCGCCGCGCCGATCCGCCCTCGCGGTCTCGCGCCCGCCGCGTCCGGGGCCGAAGCCGGTCCCCTCCTCCCCTCGGGCGCCGTCGGCCCCTCTCTCCCATCGGCATAGTGAGGGAAGGGAAGGGAAAAAGGGGAAGAGGGAGGAAGGGAAGGGAAGAAGAGGAAGAGGAGGAAGGGAAGAAGAGGAAGGGAAGAAGAGGGAGGAGGAAGAAGGGGAAGCGGAGGAGGGAAGAGGGAAGCGGAGGAGGAGGAAGAAAGTGCCTCTCGGACCGGTCGTCGCCCCGTCGCCGACCGGGTCCGCTTGGGTGATCGACGCCCGTCGCCCGCCGTTCTTTGCCGCGGTGATCGGCCGCCGTCGTCGCCGACCGTTGCTCTTGCCGTTTCCGCGGCCAAGGTAAGCCCTATCTTTCTAGTAGTGGTTAGTAGTAGTGGTTAGTACTAGTAGTTAGTAGGGTTAGTAGTAGTAGTTAGTAAATAGTTTGGTGGCCTTCGTGCCCATATTGGTGGTTGTTATATTGCTGGTTGGTGGCCTTCGTGCCCATATTGGTGGTTCGTGGCCTTCGTGCCCATATTGGTGGTTGGTGGCCTTCGTGCCCATTTCTCGTATATGCATGTGGTTGTTGGCCTTCGTGCCATGTTTTTTGCGGGTTTTGGGAACCTCCCCGTGCGGGGAGGTGTCGCCGAAAATTTTGAGTCGTCACTAACTATTTTTGCCCTGGTTTTTGTAGGAGGACTGTGGGAGGGACTCGCGACCCCGATCGTCCTCGTGGGCGCTGCGTGTCTTGCTGCACCGCGTCTCCACCGACACCGTAGGTATGAATCAACTCCGTCCCGTCCCCTTGTAGTTGTCTTACATAGCGCGCGGCCCGTTAGGCGTCTTCCGTCCGAAAGAGATACGGGCGTTGGTATGCGCATCCGTGCATATCCGCGACCGCATCTATTTCGGATTGTCCACGCGTTTTGGATAGCCCGTGGATGCGTAGATGGGTTAGCATCCATGCTCAGTCCCGTCCGAGCCGGAATTTCGGCGCCAGCTCCCCGTTGTTCTCCGGATACACACTCTCCCCGCCGGGACGTGTATCGGGAGAACAAGCGGGAGGTGTCGCTAAAATGCCGTACCCGGCCGACGGGACCTCGAGCATGGATGCTAACCTTGTCTCACGCATCCTCGGTGGGATTAGGACCTATCCCTCACCTATTAGATGGTAGGAACGCCGTGTAGATGCAATTTCTTTGGTTATGTGGCTGGCCGACATGGGCGTATGACAGAGGATGGATAACCGTGAGTGGATGTACACCGGCCGCAAGTAAGAGCCTTGAATGGGTTAGGGGACCGATGCTTTCCTGGAGCATGCATTTGGCCCAGCCGCTAAAGGGTGTTCGGATGCCGTGTCCCTCGTAGCAAATGTAAGAACAAGAAAAAGCAACGAAAGGTTGAAATGGGCGCAGACATATTTACAACAACGGATTCGTCCCAAACTATTATTTGGATCTTCCACGGTGAAGTCGATCGTATTAGAGAGGATGTGGTGAGGCCCCTCCTCGAGGAGTATGATCAAGATGCCGGGATGGCGGGACATGATGGCAGACTTTCACGATGCACAGTTCAATGGAGGATTAGAGGAGGAACCGAGGAAACCGCAAAGGCGTTTCTACGAGATGATGGAGGCGACAAAGCAGCCCCTTCACGAGAAGACAATGGTTACGGTTGGATGCCATTTCACGCCTTATAGCGTTGAAGTCGCAATTGAGCATTAGTCGAGACGGCCGACACCCTGTTATCGATTATTGGCAACCGCTTCCGAGGGTCACGCCCCGCCGAAGAACACGCACGAGTCACAGAGACTTCTTCGCGGACTCAAGATGCCGTATGAGTCGTACCATGCTTGTCCAAAGGGGTGCGTCCTATTTAGGGGAGACCTCAAGGAAGCAACGCACCGCCCAAAGTGCAAAGCCTCTAGGTTTGTGGAGGTAGAATGTAGTGATGGCGGGAAGAAACGGTCCAAGATCCCCCGAGATGGTCCTACGACACCTTCCTTTCGCATCGAGGCTCCAACGGCCGTACATGACGGAGGAGTCCGCGAAACAAATGACATGGCACAAGAAGGGCAAAAGATACGATCCCGAGAAGTTGGTACACCCATCGGATGGTGATGCATGGAAGCACTTCGATAATATGCATCCCGAAAAAGCTATGGAGGCTCGAAATATACGGCGTGGCGTTCGCAACAGAATGGGTTCAACCCGTGACGGTCAACTTGCGGCCCCGTACACTTGTTGGCCCGTGTTCATGATCCCTCTCAATCTTCCCCCGGTGTCATGTTTGAGCTCAAGCACCTGTTCTTGACGCCGATAATACCGGGCACCGGGCAACAATATGGGTGTGTTCATGCGGCCCAGTGTGGGATGAATTGCAAGATGCTTGGCAAAATGGGGTACCGACGTGCGACCGAGCTACAAAGACAAACTCTACAATGCATGTGTGGTACCTATATTCAATGCATGACTTCTGGCGCATGGTGTGTTCATGGGAGGTTCCCTTGCCCAACATGCAAGGCAGCTGTGCAGTTCACCTGGCTTCTCAAGGGTGGCAAGTATTCTTCGTTTTGACAAACATCGTCAATTCCGCCCGAGGACCATGAATTCAGACTAGACAAAAAGCACTTCACGAAAGGTGTTGAAGTCACCGATCCCATCCCAAAGTTTATGACCGGTGAAGAGGTCCTTGCCGAGCTAGCTGGTCTCAAAATCGATGAAAAGAAAGGTGGTTTTGATGGATATGGTACCACACACATGTGGACTTATATATCGGGCTTGACTAATCTCCCCTACTACAAGGATCTTCTTCTTCCACACAACATCGATGTAATGCACACAGAAAAGAATATCTCTGAGGCACTCTTCGCAACAACCATGGACCTTAAGAAGTCAAAGGACAACGTTAAGGCTAGACTTGACATAGAGATCTTTGTGGCGATAGACCAAAGCTAGTGATAGAGACCCCTAGCCCCCGGGAGGAGATGGAAAAAGGGTCCGGCCGACTACATCATCAAAAGGGCCGATAGGAAGGAAGTGCTACGGTGGATGAAGACGTTATCGTTCCTCGATGGGTATGCGGCGAACCCGAGTAGGGGAGTGAACTTGCGAACTATGAAAGTCTTAGGGATGAAGAGTCATGACTTCCACATATGGATTGAGCGGATCCTTCCGCGATGACTCGGGGATACCTCCCGAGCAATGTGTGGCGCGTCTGGCGAGTTGAGCTTTTTCTTCCGCCCGGCTTTGTGTTAAGGAGTTATCTTGGGATGCGATTGCTGATCCGGAGCGTCTTTTTTTGTGTTGATCCGCAAGTTGGAGATGATATTTCCACTGGCTTCTTCTTCGTTGATGCAGCACCTGATTTTGCACGCCCGCCGAGGCACGGTTGGGGGCCCGTGCAGTTCCGTTGGTGCTATCCAATCGAGAGGGCTCTCAAGGTACTTCGGAGAAAATGCGGGAATAAAGCCAGAATTGAGCCTTCCGTGGCAAAGGCATACATTGCGGAGGAGGTGTCGACCTTCACACGGCGTACTATCGAGAAACTTCCCGGCGTCCACAATCCTACCCCTCGTTACAATGCCGAGAGTTCATCGAACCTCGGCCTTTTTCGAGGGCAAGTCGGAAGAGGAAGCGCAGCTACCCACAAGCACTTGTCCTTTGATGAGTGGCGCACTATCATGCTCTATGTGTTGTTGAACCTTGACGAAACTGCTCCTTATCAGCAGTAAGTTCTCAATGAGCTTGTTCCATACGCCGTCACTATCCTCCACCTATCGACCCTAAACCTCTGGCCTTGTTTTTTCAGGGAATTTATTGGTCAACACTGGAGAGGGAATGGGGCTCCTACCTTGCAACAAGAAGACAATCTTCTAAAAAATGGGCAGCCCGATTTTATTTCCTGGTTCTGCTCAAAGGTACCATCCAACTAACCTCGTTCCGACTTTGATATTCCACTTTGGTCCTAGTAACATATAATGTAACGATCTACGTGGCCTCACCTTGCAGGCCCGCACAGATGCCGAAATGTGCGAAGATTTAAAACAGGTGGGCAATGGCTTCCCCCGTAGGGTCAACTCGTTCACCGTTTATGATGTGAATGGCTATCGCTTTCGCACGAGAAGCTACGAGGAGAGTCGGCCCAACCGCAAAACAACGTGCACCGGAGTTCGTACGCCCGGCTTGGATAAGAAGGACTATTACGGCATAGTCGAAGAAATATATGAGCTCAACTTCGGGGGTCCTAAAGAGCTCAAGCTAGTGGTATTCAAATGCCATTGGTTCGATCCCGATGACACGAAAGTGGACCCTACGATTGGGCAAGTCGAAATTCGACAGGATTCCGTATATGGAGGAGAGGATGTCTATATTGTGGCTAATATACACGCCACACAAGTTTATTACCTCCCATGGGCGTGCCAAAAACACGAGGACCTTGCGGGTTGGTACCTTGTGCAGAAGGTATCGCCGCACGGTAAAAGCGCGCCTGTTCGAACGATGATGATTACAATCCTGACCCAAACACTGAAGAGTTCTATCAACCTGAGGGGCTAGAAGGACGTTTGGAGATAGACATTCTTTCGCTGATGGGCATGGAAGTAGACAACGCCATCGATGAGGACGAGGGTGATGAGGTGCAGGATGCTAAGGACCTGCAAATTCTTGAACGATGGAGGCTGGTGCGCGAAGGAGCTGTGGAGGGTGATGCACATGCTGAGGACGATACAGATGATGAGGATGGTGACATTGATGATTACAATAGTGGTAGCGATAGTGATGACTACATGCCAGCCTTAGGCATTCGGGGAGATAATTTCTAAATCATGTAATACTATTTTGTTATTATTGTTACCTTTCAATTATATTTCGTTCATTTTGCAATACTAATTGGTTTACTATTTGTTTTTGCAGGGACTCGACAAAATGCCAGGCGGAAGGCGGCAACGTCGACAGGGGGTCCAGTCCCGCTACGCGAGACCCCCCTCACCCTCTCCCCACGCCGACGAGGAGGAGGAGGCCGACGAGGAGGAGGCCGACGAGCAAAGACTGACGGTGGAGACGTCGAGGGCGCGGCCGACGTCGCCCGTCCACGAGGAGGCTTGAGTTTGTGTCGTCGTCGGACCGGTAGGGGGGCCATCGTCGGGCCAGCGGGGCCGTCGTCGGGCCAGCCCTCGCCGGGCCACACCGCCGACTCGGACTCCGGTGCCGAAGAGACACTGTCGAGGCGTCCTCCTCGAGTGCCAGCCAGGGGTCTACCAGCGCGGGGCCTCGAGCCTCCCACAGGGGCCGATCCCTTTCCCCCCGCCGGTGATTCGACCAACGGTGACAAGTAAGTAGCCATTGATATTTTCACTACTTGTTCATATGACATGTTGCAAATCAAACTTCAGACTAACAATTTGTCTTAATGGCTCGTGCAAGAATGGGGTTGATTGTAAGCGGAGGCGATTCGCGCCATATCAATGGCATCCGAGCCTGGCGATTAAAGAGAACTACCCTGGCCTGGTGACCGTCGGGCCAGCGAGGGAGGTTCCCTGGACGTGGGACCACTTCGTGCGCGTGGAGGAGGGCGCCCTTGCCAGGAAGATCAAGACGGACTTTTGGGTGAGTCTGTATGCAGGATTACTTCACGTCGTTTAAATACTATGTTTCTTAAATAATTGAATGATACATGTTTTCTGTATGCAGAACTACTTCACGTGCGAGGCGGGGCAGGAGGCGGTGGCCGCTAGAGTGCAGGACAGGGTCTGTCGAGACCGACTCAAGGACCTGTACCACGAGGCGCGTGTTTTGTGCATCACCTCCTTCAACGCCGACGTGCTTGGCAAGGTGGTGAGGAAGAACGAAGCAAGGGAGATGATGCTCCAGAGGGAGACCGACCTCACCAGGGACCAGTACATCCAGGTTCGTAGAACGCATTTATTCAGATTCCTTTAATGAAAAATAAGCAGACTTCCATTAATCCTCTGCTATGTCATGCAGATGTGTCCGGAGTGGTGCAGCAAGTACAAGGACTGCTGGGAGGCCATTGTGGACAAGTGGCTCTTGGACGAGACGTACGAGACCAAGAGACTCCGTCGGAGATGTCGCTTGGAGATGCAAGGCGCTCCACACCACCAAGGGAGCGTGCCCCTCCCAGTGTATATGGATAGATGGGTACGATTCTGTTGATTTTTTTATTCAAGCGCTCAAATCTCTTCACTTCTAACCATCTCTGTGTTCTCCTCGCGATCGACCGCATGAAAACCCGCGAGATCAGCGAGTACGAAGGGGGTGGGCCTTGACTCACAGCGGCAGAAGCGACTGACCCGGCCAACGTCTACGACCCGGCGAAGGGGCCCGAGGCGTACACCAACGCCAGCGTCTACCCCAAGCTTACCCAGTACGCCGAGGCGGCCAAGCAGCGCTATGGGGGCGACCGATCCAGCCACGCGCCCTTGGACCTGCACTGGTGATGAGGTTGGGAGGAGGGGAAGCAAAGACGGCCGGTTCGGATGGCCAACAAGCGCGATCAACCCGTCCTTCGCTGACAGGCTGGCGTGCGCAGCCGCTCAAGGAGCACGACCTCCACCGACATCCCCATAGCACCTCGGCAGAGCTCCACGCCAGATGATGCGGGGACTTTCGGGTAACCGGTTTCATCGGTCGTTCACCGGTTTTACACATGTCCGCTACCTATGCATTGTTTCAATGTTACGGTTGTAATATTGCAGGCCCGGATGGCAGAGTTGGAGGCCAGCGGGCGGCCCAGCGGCCTGATTTGAGGCCGGCGGGCGGCCCGTGCAAAGGCCCATCGGCGGGGAGTTGGAGGCGATCCGGCAATACTCGGTGCGCCCGGGCCGGGGACGTGGCGAGCTACTTCCGGGGGCCTCCGGATCCCTGGTGTGACCCCGCCTCCGTTGCCTCCCTCGCTGTTCGCTCCACCACCGTTTCCCATTCCTCCTCCCGCATGCACGGACTCCGGTGAGTATATGTTGTTGTTTATTTATTTGGCTTTGTGCGGCTCACTGCGGTACTAATGAGATCGCCTCTTCTTTTGTGCGACCCACGGTCGGCGGGTTCGAACCCGACTCCTCCAGTGACCCTTTGTTGGTATTTGTTAACCTACAGGAATATTATGATGGATAATCCGCAAGCGAACGGATACCGGTGAGCACTTCACCCGGGAATAGGGTTTTAAATATCGAATCCACAGGGAGAAGGTGAGAGAGCATGTCAAGTGTATAGCTAAATCGAGTGGCTAAAACTAGATTAAAAAGAGAGGTAAGGAGTTCCATTAGGAAGGTCTTGTTCTCACTTCAAGTAAATCATTTGCAACATTATTCTCAAGAGGGATTGTCATGAAGAAACTCTTAATAAAGGGGTTCTACGCTAACAATGGGGTCTCCTACGATTTCTATAAACGGGGGCAGGCGTAACAAAAGGACTCAATAGTCTTTGTCACCACTACGATCAGCCTTAACAAGTGTCTTCACCCCGGCCTATAGAAGGTATTCGTAATGAGCTAGTCAATCTAAGCACCACGCTTACATTAATCTAACAACTTTAACTCAAGAGCAACCAAGAATCAAAGTAATCTTATCAAAGAAATACGAACCTTAAGAATAATAGAAACAATATCACTTACTCGAATGGAAGTCGAACAATCCACAAGATCTCGAGTTGCGCTCCAATGGCACTAACTCCCGGAGGAAGAAGAAGATGGAGGCGCCAAACGGCTCAGGGCTTTCCTTCAACTCCGCCTCAACCGCGCTCTAATTCTCTCAACTTGAAGCTCTACTCTCAACTCTAATCTAAGGCTTCTAGTTCTACATCTTGTCTAATCTTCTATTTGTAGTTCTTGAACTAGAGCTAAGGCCGTCGACTAGAGCTGGATCCGATCCGATATTATGATGAGTTGATTCGAGATAATCACTTGATCTACTTCTTAATGAACGTGAAGCTTTAGATCAAACTTGATTGATTGGATTGAGGGGGTCTTGGGGTCTTTATATATCGGTCTTCCTCTGTCTCTTCAACTTCAACAGCGATGTGGTATTAATCCTTGAATCATCCCGCACTTCTACCGTCGCCCTCGGATCAAACCGACTTGAATCAACCGGTTTAGATCGAGTCTTAGAGGCGGTGGAGGAAGCTTCCGGAAGCGGGGGCGACTTGGCGGCCACGCCAGGCCGATCGGCCCAAATAACAGGCCGATCGGCCCAGGGTGGGGTCCATCCTGGGTCCCGTCGCGCGTCGTGTCTTACGGAGTCTTCTAGATGATGTATTTTCGGGTTTTGGGACTCTTTGACGTCGGGTGTATTCCGGAGCCTTTTCGGACTTGTTTGAGGAGTTGGATTGCGTTGCGTTCGTCGGTCGTGTGACACGCGTCATTTTCGCTGTTTTTTCTTAAGTCCCTGCGAATCACAACTTTACCAAAACTCATGGAAATCATTAGTAGAAACCCCTAATAAGGTTATCTAAATATATTTTAATTCTTTTCCATGTTTAGTTGACAATTAAAAATATACGTTAACAAGTGTCAACACCCTTCTCCACCCCATCCAGCCTATCCGGTCGGCCCGACTCCACAGTACACGTGGCCAGGTGGCGTTCCTCCTCCGGGCGCGCAGCAGCCACACTACGGGCTTCCACACGCCCCTCCACAGGGCGGGTGGACGTTCCAGTCGGCGCCGCAGCACGGGTGGTATCCGGGGCAAGGTGAGGGCTCTTCGCACCAGGGAGGCCACGGTTCGGGGCCGTGAAGTTGAGGTGGTGGTGATGGATTTATTTTCGATGTTGGACATGTTGCACTGTGATGGATCTAGTTTCGATGTTGGACATGTTACATTTCGTTTGGATGTTGGACATGTTTAATTTCGTTTGGATGTTGGACTATATGTGTGAATTTGTGATATATGTGGATTATATATGTGAATTTGTGAAATATGTGGATTATATATGTGAATTGGTGATATATGTGGTCTATGATATATATATATGAATGCCTATGGTATATGTATGTGTTGATGGAGGCTGTGAATCAATGGAAACAGCAAAAAAAAAAAATCAGCTTTGCCGAGTGCACTCGGCAAAGCTGGGTACCCTGCAGCAGGAATGGCGGATTTGCCGAGTGCAGAGATGGCACTCGGCAAAATGACCATAACTTTGCCGAAAGTGCCGGCTGCACCGCACTCGGCAAAGTGCATTTTGGTTTTTCGTAAAATAATTACTTTTTGCCGAGTGCTGGGATCCGGCACTCGGCAAAGTTTCAAAACAAATCTTTGCCGAGTGCGGGCGTTCGCACTCGGCAAAGAACCTTTCCATATTTAACGGTCGGACGTCGGGTTCGCCGAAATCGACATGGCACTCGGCGAACCCTTCGTCAACGCCGATTTTGGCACTCAGCAAAGACTTCGTTTGCCGAGTCAATCTTTGCCAGTGGCGTTCGCCGAAGTTTGGCGGTCGGCAAAGCCTTTGCCGAGTGCAAAACTGTCTTTGCCTAGTGCTTCCGCACTCGGCAAAGCCACCGTTTTCTGTAGTGTCGGTGAGTCACCGCGTGACGATGTCGATCATCGAGTCGTCGAATATAAATCAGCACGCACTCCCCTGAAGCGGAATCTCCAACATTCCTCCGGGGTCATTCCTAGAGGTAGATCGGTTCGGCGGGTGGTGCGTGAGATCAAAATCTAGATTGTAGTTCAGAGACACGGGACACAAGATTTATTGAGGTTCGGGCCGTCGGCGTGATGTAAAACCCTACGTCCCGCAATCTGTTATTATCCGGATGGTTACAACGGGGTAATGTCATGTGTTCTAGGGGAGTCCCTCGCCCCTCCTTATATAGTCTAGAGGGACAGAGCTACAAGTAAAGTAATCGAGGTGGTACTATTACTAGTCTTGCGGTGCAGCGCCATGTGCTGCACGTTAGGTCGAACTCCGGGCCTCGTGGGCTGAGATCCACGAGGTCGGGGTCCGGGAGTACGAAATAGGTTAGAGCGGCGAGGTCACGGACCGAGCTCTAGAGGTCGTGGTGTAGAGGTCGAGGCCCGGGCCGAGCTCGAAAGTGGTCGCTCCCGGACCGTAGTCGAGCTCCACGAGGTCGAGGTCTTATTTAAGGGTGTACTTAGAAACAACATGACAAGATTTTTTTCCATCGCAATTGTATATGGGCCATATATATAATTTAGAATGCATCATGTCTCGCATACTACAAATAAGTTTTGAATTGCTTAAGTAGATCTTCTTTGAGTTGAAGATATATCAAGTAATATGGTCTCATCATTAAATAGGCTTAACACATCAAAATAAAGAGCATACACGGTGGTCAATTCTTTTCGGTTGTCACAGGTTTAGCTTCTTCACCGACTACCAAAGTACAAAGCGTTTGCCACTGAACATCAGCTCAAAAAATCTTTGGCCGGAGCCCGACCCGAAATGTTTTTTTAGCTATTTTACATTATAATATGCACAAGAATTGAGAATTCTTTGCTGACTCGGAGTTAGCTATTTTACATTACTAATAACTTAGAGTTAGTTATTATAATCTTTATTTTTGTGTGTGGAGAAAATCCATGCCAGCGCGTTGGATTTCAAATCGATCACCTTGATGAGAAAAAAAAAAACTCCCTCAAGTTTGCACCTCCCGGTCTAATCTAGCCGCCAGCACCGATGGGGCGCTAGACATTGAACTTGCCCACGTCCAAGTCTCCAACGTCGTGCTGCTAAAGTGCCTCTCGATGAGTCAGCTTCAAGGACGGAAGGACATGGACGACGCCAGCCATGAAGATCGAGGTGAAGGCCAAAACGAGGTGAAGATCGATTGATCGACTTTAATTTGTATATGTAGATCAGTAGATGCATGCATGGCCACGAGCCCATGGCCTCCTTGCTTGCTTGTACGTAGATGGCCACGACCTCCTTTGCCTTGCTTACTTGTACGAAGATGCATGGCATGTACACATCAACACCTTGTTGCTCGCCTCCATGTACGGCCGCAGAGGGATTGCAGTTGGACAGTTCTAGCAAGTTTTGTGATTTGAAAATGAGTTTATATTAATTGAATAAGGTTTCATTTCGCCTAATCCATATCGAGTAAACCCTGTTGTTGTGAGAATTCTAAACTCATACTCCCTCCGGTCTGGTATTAGAAGTCGTTTAGGACAGCGACACGGTCTCAAAACACAACTTTGACCTCCTGTTATTATAAAAATATTTATGGAAATATGATATGTGTATACTTTTATCGAAGTATTTTTAAAGACAAATCTATTCATATAGTTTTCACATTTACAAACTCAACAAATTAAAAGTTATTGATGATTTATATTCTCAATGTTTGCCCCAAACCTTGTCCAAAACGCGACTTCTAATACCAGCCCGGAGGGAGTAAGTTCTAGGGAGGAGCTGATGTCACCACAAACAAAAATTGAAGCAAGTGTTGGATTTAAAGCTGGTTCATGGACTCGTGGTCCACAAGCATCATGACACTAGGTTGTTTGCTAATAATCACAATGATCAATGTGCTTCATTGATGGTGATGATGACTTCCACAGCAACATGATGAAACTCAAACTGTTCGAAGGTTTTGTTTCACCAAACACACGGGCACTATATACACACACACGTGCTAGCATGCCAGCTACATATGCATGCCGATGGCTTTGTTTCGTTCTCTTGTTTGATTGATCGAGCAGCACGCGTGAAAGCCACAATAGAGTAGTTTGGTAGCTTTCTTGGTTATCTTTTTTGCCTCTTCGAAAGGCACATGATCACACATGCACGAAGACAGTAAACGAAAAGGCTTAACTTGCTTCTTTATTTCTAAAAAGAAATTTGTATAAATCTTGTGAAACACGACCAATAACACCTGAGAGGTTGAATAATCAGCTACATCCATTCATGCCATCATGATGCTTCCCCATGCATTTCAACACCAGAAAGCACTGATCATGTATGATGCCCCCATCCAATTTAACACCTAGCAAGCACACTGACCATATGCATGCTGCTGCCCCATCCAATTTAGCAGTAGCAAGCATGATGGTCATGCATGATCGATGCTACTCCATCTAACTTAACACTAGCAAGTACTGATTTTGCATGCAACGTTTCTTAGATGATTGGAATAAAACTATTTTGTATGTGAGTTATTAGCAACGGTAACGGTTAGACAAGGAGTACTGCAAAACGCATCTCCTTGAGCACCAATCCTGAATCATGTCCACCAATGAGAATGAGATCGAGAGCTATAAATATCCAAGACTACTAATACATCCGTGTCTCATACATGGCTGCCAATAATAATTTAGTGGGATATTTGAGATGGTCCCATGCATGGTCGATAGGTATAGCCTCTGCCAACAATAAATTAATTCAGTGAGATACTGGAGAAAAACAAACACCACAATATAGATCAGCGAGGTGTTCACGGTGGCAGTTCCTGTGCTGTAGCTGCGGCGGGGAGGGAGGATGGAGCGGCACGCGGGAGACAGTCCGTGTTGACGGTGCTGGCAGTCCCATACTGAGTTGTAACAGCAAACACGGGTGGTACGTCCGGCCTGTCCTGGTGTTGCAGGCGCTGAGCCCGGTGGTGTCATGGTTCGCCTGTTGTTCGGGTTCCTGGTCCGGGGCCTCCGACCATGAAACGACCATGATAGCGAGTCACCTCGTCATCGGAAGTTGTGGTTGCTGGCGCAATGAGTATGGCGACCAGAGCACAGTCTTATATTGTGGGTTTGAGGGAGTAGCCAACTAGGAAACACTAGTCTTATATTGTGGGTTTGAGGGAGTAGCCAACTAGGAAACACTAGTATATTGCCATGCTAACGCCACAATAATATCTACAAAATAAAGCCGATGAAAGAAAACAAATTCTCGAAGTCGTTTCTTTCATCTGCTGATTAACAAATTCCCGAACAAATTCGCGTGTTAAAAGATATTGATGGACTTCATAAATAAGAATTTTTGTAAGATGCCCATTGAACTCTTCTAAATTAAATGTCTTAAGCCTAAATACGATACATCAACTTCATATTCAGTACATTAATATTGAGATAGGCATAGCCTTATATCTGTCACCCGAAATCCACAAAACATTAACAACAATTAGATTTCATTCATTCGTACAACCATCTATTTATGAGTTTCTATTGAAACAAAAATATGGTCACTTAATAAATGAAAAACAGAATGAGTTTTTGCCTATTCTGGGCTGTAAGACCACAGAAGCAGTAGCGAGCACCGCAGGGCAATAGAGCTGCAACATATTCCTTTCTTCTCCTTGCCTTCATTTTTGTTGCTCTCCCTCACTAAACGGGCTGATGGCAGTTCAAGGATCATCACACAGCTCCAAAGTGACATACTTGATGTGTGTTAGTTTCTTGCTCTTATCATGAAAAGACTGAAATGTAATTCGAGTAGGACTACTGAAGCCTGTAACTGACTGTGAACACATGGTTGATTTAGCTCACATGTGTTTAGTTTTGTGATTGAGTGATTGTCAGCAGTCAACATCTTACTTCTATTTTTCTTTATCTTTTTATGCTTCGGCTATGTTCACCCATTTTAAGACATGTTATGAGTTCACACATAGAAATTACACTAATCCATATTTGGAATACCTATATTGAACTGCACTTTTTTGTGCTATTTTCGTGAGAGTAAACCTTCACGAATGGACTTCGTGAGACTTTCATATTTTTCGTGAGAGTTCAGCTTCACGAGTGGATGTTACCACCCAGTTTCATCGGTGTTTTCATGAAAGTTTTTATGGTATTTCATGAGAGTAAACCTTCACGAATAGATTTCATGAGACTTTGGTATTTTTGTGAGATTGTAAAATTGGTGTAACGAGTTGCCCTTTAGGGGTCTCGGTTACACGTTTATATAGATGGGAAGAAGCCCCCATTGGCTTGTACAACAAGGCAGATCGGTACATGGATTGATACATACATGACGTGTAACTTAGGGACTTATACAAACTGTCCCTAGAGGTTACGTACAAGGATCTTTATCTTCTAACACCCCTCCTCAATCTCAGCCACATACAAGGTTGAGATTGTTTCTAAAATCTCTTAACTTAACACGAGGCAATGCCTTGGTAAAACCATCCGCCAATTGATCTTTTGTGCTAATGAACCGAATCTCTAGAAGCTTTTGTGCAACTCTTTCCCGGACAAAGTGAAAATCAATTTCAATATGCTTGGTTCTTGCATGAAAGACCGGGTTGGCAGACAAATATTTCGCACCAAGATTGTCACACCACAGCCGAGCTTGGAGAGGATGAGGAATCCTAAGTTCTGTCAATAATTTTTGGATCCAAATCATTTCTGCCGTTGCATTTGCCAAGGACTTATATTCAGCTTCAGTGCTAGACCGTGACACGGTGGCTTGTTTTCGAGCACTCCACTAAAACAAGATTATCACCAAGAAATCTTTGCAAAACCACGGTTGATCGCCTATCATCGGCAGATCCGGCCCAGTCGGCATCGAGGAGAAAGCTTGTACACGCATAGTTCGTGACTTGCCAATTCGCAGCCCAACACTTCGTGTGCCTTGAAGATATCTTAAGATCCGTTTAGCCGCACTCCAATGAACTGTTGTCGGTGCATGAAGGAACTGACAAATCTTATTCACAGCGAAGCACAGGTCCGGTCGAGTAAGGGTTAAGTACTGAAGAGCCCCCACAAGACTTCTATATTTAGTGGAGTCCTCTGGACCAAGTGCTTGTCCTTCATATGCGCTAAGCTTTTCTGTGGTACACATCGGAGTATCAATCGCCTTGCAATTAGCCATCCTTGACCGAGCCAAGACATCTGATGCATATCTCTGTTGTGTGAGCACTAATCCATCCTTGACCTTCTTTACTTCAATGCCCAGAAAATAATGCAAATCACCTAGATCCTTCAATGCAAAATCCTTCTGCAAATCACTGACACGTGGTGCCTGTTTTAACCCATAGAGGGCCTTATCCAACTTGCACACATACCGTGGGTGATTCTTGTCAGCAAACCTGGGTGGTTGATACATATACACCTCTTCATTTAGAACACCATGAAGGAAAGCATTCTGAACGTCTAACTGCCTCAATGACCACCCTTGAGTGACTGCAATAGACAAGATCAATCGGATTGTTGCTGCTTTTACCACCGGGCTAAAGGTGTCTTCATAGTCTATTCCATAACGTTGCTTATATCCTTTGGCAACTAACCGAGCTTTATACCGATCAATGGTGCCATCCGCTCTCCTCTTCACCTTATACACCCATTTGCAACCTATAATGTTCTTTCCTTTTGGTGGTGGGACTAGGTGCCATGTCTTGTTTCTTGAAAGTGCTTCACATTCCTCTTCCATGGCCGAGACCCACTTAGGATCTTTAAGAGCTTCAGAAACATTGGTCGGCTCTTCATGGACGACAGCAGCAGTCATGCCCCATCGTACCGTACCGTCTGTATAATGTTTTGGCTTCACGATACCCCGTTGAAGTCGAGTAACCGGTCGAGCAGCTGCTGAAACATCTTGAGAAACAGACTGGATCACAACATCATTGTCCACACCGGATCCACTATCAGCCATACCTGATCCGGTAGAGTGATCAGCCTGGAATTCCGTGTGCCCACCATGCGGATCAGGCTGTGGCGTCGCACTGCTAGTCGCGCGTGAAGATGAACCCGTGTCCGGCGTAGAAGATCCTAGTGACCCAAAGACCGATGGACTAGGTCGGCGTGGGCGGCGATCCCGAAGTGGCTTCTCTGTCGGGGTTGCGGTGATGACGGGGAATCCTCCTCGTGGTCGGACGGCTCCCCAACTCCCCGGCACATGAAATGCCGTGGTGCGGCAGCAAACACCATCATCACCGTCGTGCATCAATTTGCTCCAAATTTTTCCTGCGCCCCGTGAATCATCATGAGAGCTCAAAGCAAACATTAGTCCAGTTAGGATAATCACAAAGGCGATGATCACGGATAAGTGCATCCTTGTAAGATGATGATCCAAGAAGGGAATCGGGGAGGACTCAAAGCTCGGCACGTAGGAGGGCACGGGCGTTTGGATGGAGTTTAGAGAAAGGAAAGGCGGTCTCATCGAAGATGACGTCTCGTGAGATGTAGACACGACCTTCCTTAGGATCGCACACTTGAACCCCTTATGAGCATTACTATAGCCAATGAAAACACATTGTTTAGACTGAAATTCAAGCTTGTGTGTGTTGTAGGCACGTAAATTTGGCCAAACAGCACAACCAAATGTGCGAAGACTAGTATAGTCTGGATCTTGGCCATGGAGACGATGGAGAGGAGTATCATGATCTATTACTTTGGAAGGCAGGCGATTAATCAAGAAAACAGCTGTCGGGAATGCTTCATCCCAGAATTTTAGTGGCATGGATGCATGTGCAAGCAAGGTTATGCCTGTCTTTACAATATGCCTGTGTTTTCGCTCAGCAGGACCATTCTGTTGGTGAGTGTGTGGGCATGAAACCATATGATGAATGCCAATTTGTTTAAAAAAGGAATTCAAGGATTGATACTCCCCTCCCCAATCTGTTTGCATAGCACGAATTTTCTTATTGAATTGACGCTCAACAAGATTTTGAAACTCATGAAAACAACGAAAAACTTCGATTTATGCGAATCAAATAGAGCCAAGTGAATTTAGAATAATCATCTATAAAACTGACATAATATTTGAAACGACCAACGGATGATGGAGCAGTCCCCATACATCTGAGAACACAAGATCTAAAGCACTAGTAGAAATGCTAGTTGACTTTGGAAAGGGCAATTGATGACTTTTACCCTGTTGACACGCATCACAAACTTGTTTATTGTTCACATCCTGACTAAAAGAAAGCTTATGACTATTAATAACTCGACTAACAATAGGAGTAGAAGGATGTCCTAGCCGACTATGCCAGGTAGACATGGATGGTTTAGCGACTCCAAGAGCTTGCTTATTGGAAGATGATCTACTCGAGGAGATGATGGGGTAGAGACCTCCTTCAGCCTTGCCGGTGAGGAGTACCTTCTTCGTCGCCAGTTCCTTTACAAGAAAACGATCAGGATAGAACTCAACAGATGCATGATTGTCTCGGGTGAGACGATTAACTGAAACTAAGCTTTTACTGGCACCAGGAACATGTAAAATGTTTCGAAGATGAATCTTATGTGTAGGAAAATGCACAAAACCATGACCAACATGTGAAATCTCCATACCTGTCCCGTTTGCAGCGTGGATGTACTCCCCTCCATGGTACTTGTCACGGATGGAGAGCTTCTCAAGGTCACTGGTGACGTGATCTGTAGCTCCGGAGTCCGTATACCAATTGGTATCTACTCCATACGACGACGTGACATTGGAGGCATACTTCTATTGCTGTGGCGGTCCTCCTTGAAACTTCTCATCGTACCTCTTGAAGCACCGGAAAGCTGGGTGCCCCTCCTTGCCACATACCTGGCAGATCAGTCCAGCTTGGAAGCTGGTATTGGTTGAGCGTCCTCCTCCGCGCCCGTTCCTGCCGCCACGGGTAAACCCGCCGCGACCGCCACGTCCTCCTCCACGGGGACCGGTGTTGGATCCACCACCACGTCCACCCTTGGTAGCAAGATTGACAGAGGTTTGAGACCCTCCGTTCTGCATCTCCATGCGTTGTTCAAACGCAACAAAGCTGAGCATAGAGCTCGGGGATGGTGATCGGTTCAACTCTCGCCGTGATCGTAGAGACCACGGGGTTGAACTCAGTGTCGAGTCCGGTGAGGATGTACGACGCCAGCTCCTCATCCTCCAGCTTCCGTCCTGCCGAAGTCATCTCTTCGGCAAGACCCTTCATCTTCGTGAAGTACTCCGCCACCGTCGACGCTCCCTTGGACGCCGTGGCGAGTGCCATGCGCGTAGAGATGACGCGCGCGCGAGGCTGCGAGGCATGCAACCCTTGCATTGCGGACCAAAGCTCGGCCATTGTGCGGGATGTAGACACACGGGAGAAGATGTCTTTGGTCAGGGCGAGAACAGGTAGCTCTTCACCCGACCTGTCCTTGGCGATCCACTTTTCATACTCCGGATTGGGAACCGGATCAACCTTCTTGTTGGGGTCGGGGTTGAACCGATGATGGTGGAGGATCAACAAACTCCGCCGGGCGGCGCCGAGGTGGGCTTGATGAACCCGGCGAGTTGCGCTCCTTGAAGCGTGTTTGTGACCTGGGCATACCACATCCCGTAGTTGCCCCGCCAAGCTTCTCGATGGTGGGGAAGAAACCCAAAGGCAAGCGCCGCCATTGCTTTGAGATGAAGTCGACATGGATCTAATCTACCGTGAGGTATAGGCTCTGGATACCATGTAAAATTGGTGTAACGAGTTGCCCTTTAGGGGTCTCGGTTACATGTTTATATAGATGGGAAGAAGCCCCCATTGGCTTGTACAACAAGGCAGATCGGTACATGGATTGATACATACATGACGTGTAACTTAGGGACTTATACAAACCGTCCCTAGAGGTTACGTACAAGGATCTTTATCTTCTAACAGAGATATCACCTTCATGAATGGATGTTGCCACCAAGTTTGCATCGATGTTTTAATGACTGTTTTTTATGGTATTTTGTGAGAGTAAACCATCACGAATGGTTTTTCGTGAGACTTTTGATATTTTCGTGAGATGTTTGCTTCCACGAAAACAACTGATTTTCATGGCGTTGTGTGGAGTACCCTCATGAAAATGCGTTTTCGTGATGAGATTTACATCACTCTCATGAAAATATTAGTTTCATGAGAGTTTATTTTTCACTCTCATAAAAACTCGTCCCTCTCATGAAATGTTCGGTGGAGATACTATGTCATTTCACCGATGTTATATAAATTTGTGATGGATGATTGATTAGAGAGTTTTTCTAATGAAATAATGCCAAACTTTTTAAAAGTCAATTTAAATTTGACCTGATATTTCCAAAAAATTCGCATTTATCGGCAGGGACCGAAATTATTTTTCTTACCGGTAAAAAAAAACCCTTTAAATTTCAGTTTCGTGGGCTGGGAAGGTCGCAGCCGCTAATTGGCCCACCTCGTGGCGCCGGCGCTGGTGACATGGCGGCCAGGGGTCGTAGAAACGGGTAAACCTCGAACGGAGCTGGCAGATCGGCGACAACAGGCAGCTGGCCACCCTTCTTCCGTCACAGCACTTGGGGATCCTATTGGCGAGAATGGCGAGGCACAGCTCGCAGATTTGCGCGCTTGTGTCCCCGCGTGCACCGGCCTTGGGCCAAGCCTTATAATAGAGCGTCACAAAGCACTAAACCCTTTGGGGGGACCCTTAGGGCGGCCTCCCTGGTGAGGTTCTCCGGCTGCGTCACGTTCGTTGTTGGCCGGCTAGAAGATCGGTTTGTGCGTGTAGGGCTCGAAGAAGAAGCTCACGTGGTGGAGTAGCGCAGCGTGCAGGCTTCGTAGATGCGCAAGTGGCGTTCTTCTGTCCCGGCACACCCTGGCCACCTCATGCGCCGTGTCGTTGAGGCAGGAGCGGCAGTCCGACACGCCAACGTCGCCACGGCAATGCGCGGTGGTGTTCTCGGCGAACCCAGAGAGGGCGCAGCCGATCGCGGCGTGGGGGGGGGAGAGGATCACGTCGAGGTTGGCCTGGGAACGCTTTGCCGCGAAAGTGTTGTTCATGTTGTCCGAGCACTCGGTCGTGATGTAGAACGTGAGGTTAGCTTGGGTCAATACCCGCTCGTTGCCACCGAAATTTTTAGAATGATATTGTGAATGACACCAACATGCAGAATTTTGATGAGGAGTATAGAGTATTAGGATGGAATTGCATGTTGCATGCGAGGAGTGAGAAAGAATCAAACGTAAATGACTGAAAGGCATGATGACCGCATGAGTGGATAGGTGCAAAAAATGTGTAGAGATGAATACTTGCCCTTTTCTAGATTTTGGATCAGATTTTTTGGCTGATGGCCAAGTGATCAATCCACGTGGTCGATCAATAAAATACTTAGGATTCATTGGGGTTGGATCAATCCACCTGGTCGACTTTAGGTAAGAAAAGTTAGTATCATCCATCAAAGACGAGTTGATCTCAGTAACAATCAACAGTCGATATGTCCAGTGGTTAAGGAGACAGATTTGAAATCTGTTTTTTGAAAAATGTCCTCTCATTTTTTTTTTTTTTTTTTTCCACGTTTTTGGAGGTACTTGAATGGGCACTAGTTGCTGCCACTGCAAACTGGGTCTTTTAGTCAATAATACCTAACGACTGTTAGAAATTAAGCATCACTTGCAGATAAAATTAGAAGGTTTTACTTAAACAAACAAGATAGTTGGATTTATCAGATCAAATCTCAACACAGTTAACCATTTACAGATTTACTAACTGCAGGAAAACCAAAATTCTTTCAGTAAAAAAAAATCTTTCAAAACAAACCGACCAAATCATGAACCACTTAATGTGATATCTAGACGGTTAGCTAAAAGTCAATTATATTAAGAATAAGAACCTTGACAAGGTATAAAGTAAGTGGGCAACTACCCTTTTTATAATTATAATTGACCATGTGTTGCAGCTCCAACCATGCTTTGCAAAATCAGTACAACTCATATATGAATTGAATCAATCCCTCATATGGTCCAACCACGAAAGTTGTAACACTGAATGCAAACCACAAGTCACCGAGTGCAAACAGGCATCGCCACCTTAGAATCAGCAGGGATTAGCTTGGTCGAATCTTAGATGTGTCAGCCATGTACTGGAGATCACCTTAGAATAGGTTGGTTCTAACGCTTGACATGCTAGCCACCGACGAGACCCACACCAACACTGCCATCGCTGAGGGCGCCGGTCATGCTCTTGTGCGATTGTACGTTTGCAGTCTGTCGCACGGTGAGAGTCCCCGGCAGGCGCAGCAGAAGTGGCCTCAGGGAGTCCTTTGTCCTCTCCGATCCTTCATCTCTATGTGCTTCACCTCTATCTAATATAATCTAACTACCCCTAACTAACCTGAATCATTTTCATGTTATCTAAATCCACACAAGCGTGGCTACATAGCATAAGGAATATTGTATACACATATGTGTTGTCATTCTGAATAATAAAGTCCCAAAATAGAAACTCACAGTGACGATAGAGGCTTACGTTTTCAGATTCATCTAGGATGTATTGTTCTTTTGGGGTGCTACATAGGGTTGGTGCGGTTCTACTAAAATTTTGGTTTCCTCTAATATTTCAAAGTGGAAAAGGCATAAGCAAAACTCTCTTCATAAGCTATATAGAGTACTAAGTTACAAATTGGCATCCAAAGGAGCTACATGTCTTTTGAGCAAATGCAATCTTCCAAAGTTCTATATATACACTTGTTACTTGCAAGCATGCAATAGTTGTGGGAGCTCATTCAACAAACATTGGCCATTAACTCATCGTGTGAGTGCATTGGAGGGTCATTTCCATTGTCCACCCATAATCCATGCCATGATTATGGCGTTGAGAGGGGTTTTGATAGTGCCCATCAGAGTCATTCATATTGTGTTGGTTAATCATGATCAATTTTGTAGCTTTTTATGAATTAAATTTTTTATTAATTTATTGCTATTACATCGAGGAGATAAAGTAGAGTGAATTCACTTCTTTCTTCTACCTAAACACAAAGTCTAAGAGAAAATAGTCTGTCCATCAATTCTAAGGCTAGATTGCCACCCATATGTGTCAAGGAGAAAAATGGTGTATCCATTTGCATCAATTATTGTTGTGACGCCTTCGACACCAAAGCCTGCGCATAGGGCTTTAATTTTGATGATCATCCATGTATGTAACCAATGGATTGCTGAATATACCACGAGCAAGTGAGAATAAAGTTTTTTTGCAATGTCTTCAACACAAAGCCTTGCATAGAGTTAGGATGGAGAAGTTATGAATTTCCAAAGTTTTATAAGGAATTTATAAATGGTTTGGAAATAAATCTGGATTTTTGGGTAATTGTAATGAAGGTGAAAATTCATGGGTAGGGTATTGGGTGTACCTAGTTTATTTATAATTTTTCTAGGAACTTTTATATTCATGGAAAATGTATTTTCACTCTCCCGTGTATGCTTCTCAGGTGCCCCTATCATTTTCCTCCG
The DNA here is from genome assembly GCA_015847255.1 of Hyparrhenia diplandra. Taxonomy (NCBI): domain Eukaryota; kingdom Viridiplantae; phylum Streptophyta; class Magnoliopsida; order Poales; family Poaceae; genus Hyparrhenia; species Hyparrhenia diplandra. The sequence goes on from JADLZK010000923.1 coordinate 414,783, forward strand.
TTGTTCGCTATGCACACGTGACGTGTGTATGACACGTGGGGTTCGGTTGCAGTGGAGACTGGCCGCCTTGTGCCGTGAACCGATCTCGTGGACTCTTCTTGTGTCTCTGTATTCTACTTGACCGTGTCCATGCAAGCAAGGAGAAGGGTGGGGTTTCAATGACTGGTGGGCCCCTGAAGACACATGGCCTACAGCCATTAGCCACATTAGCCACTCGTGGCCTTGGATTCCATCTCTCTGTCCCCATCTCCTCCTTCACGCGAGAAACAGAGGAGCGAGATAGAAAAAGAGAAGAGAAGGGAAAGGGAGATGGAGATGGAGATGGAGATGGAGGAGCAGCAGACAGCACGACGTCGGCCTGCGGCGTGCGCTGGGCGGCAAAGCGAGAGGGGAGAGCACGGACGATTGCAGGTTGCGAGCAGCATGAAGGCCTGGCAGGCAGGGGCGTGCCGGCTACGGCGAGGGCGATGCGTGAGCCTGCAGAAGGCGCGCGGCGAGGCCGGTCAGTGAGGCGGAGGAAGAGAGCAAGGGTGCGAGGCCATAGGTGCCGGTGACAAGGTCCGCGGGACACCTTCCTTCAGCGACATACGGCGAGGCAACGGTGGCGGATTGGGCGAGGAGAGGAACGGCGCGGAAGAGCAGAGCAGCGGCGGCATCGGGCTCCGGTGACGTTCGGCTCGGCAACAAAGGGAGTAAGTAGACCTCGGCGACTAGGCGAGCGGCCTCTGGCATCGCGCAGCTTCAGCGTGTTGGCCATCAAGCAGACTAGCAAAGGCTCGCTCGCCCGTCCGGTGGTGACCCCAGCGTTCGAGCTCGGTGAAGTGCTCCGCGGCGGCCGTATTATAGCGACGACGAGCCAGTTCGTCGGTGACGATATTTTCCGGCAGCCTGACAGCGCTCCAGCTAGACGGGGACGCAGCCTAGACCTTGATGGGACGCAGCGTGGCCGGCTCCATGAGGTCAGATGCGCTGCTGTGCCATGGTTGACGGCGCAGTTCGTCGGTGGGGCATCGGATGGCAAGGCGACAGCTGGGCGTCAACGGCATGATATTTCCCCTCGCCTTCATCGGTATTTGCTCGGCAGCTCAACTGACGCTCTTGGACCTTGCAGGGTCTTGATGGCGTCGCTTCACCTCGCTTGGTCGTCCCGGCGGGGTCCGTTCGCCGTGACGTCTCGTCACCAGCTCCGGTAGTTGGCCGGCAGGGTCAGCGAGCGAGGTCCCTGTTGGTGGCGTTGAAGAACGGTGAAGATGACACGGGGCGGTTTAGCTGAGAAGTCAGCGCCGCCACTGTGTGCGTTGACAACAGAAAGAGAAAGGGGCGTGCGGTGACGCGACCTCGCGCAGCAGGTCAGCAGAGCTGTATGCTCGTCGTCTCCCCTCTCGCAGAGGTGACAAGTGGGCCCTTCGTGGCATAGAGAGAAACGGGGGAGAGGTGGTGGTGCTGCTGCTTTGCTAGATGGGCTGCTCGGCTTGGGCCGATGCCGAGAGAGGGGAGAAGGGAGCCCAACCTGGGCTGCTGTTGCTGCGAGCCCGAGCTGGGGTCCTGCCTTGGTTGGACTGCCCGAGCCAGGAGAAGAGGAGGGAGGGAAATAGAGCCCAACAGAGTTTCTATTTAGGGCACTCTTTTACTTTTTTCCATACTATATACTAGATGTATATATATAGTATATATCTCCTGTACACATACACACTTGTATACACGCAATAGGTATAGGTGTAGACTTATGTATCTATATTCCTCTATATATGTATGTATATATACACAAGGTGGATTTTCTAAATTCCCAGAAAATATAAACCAGGAATGATTGGATGAAAAGGGGTTTTTGAAATTTAGGGGCTCGGTATAACTCAAGATAAGGGTTATGGATAGGTGTTTAGTTGGGGATAACAAGGAATAATTATTTAATACCCAAAATAAATTCTAGAGCATCACACATGTAGGCAAACAAGCAATCAATCATACAAGCACTACTAAAATCTATATGGTGAATTTATATAATAATATATATATATCTATACCTACTAATAAAAGAGAAAATTTCAGTACCACCTTTTTTTCCACATTTTTTTTACGGCAGATTTTTCTGCCCGCCTCTTCCGTTTACGTGTTTTGTTTGGTGTTGTGTTTTTATCACGCACGCCAGAGTACAGGCCGTGGCAGACGGGACGGCTCCACGAGAGAAAAAAACAACTTGATCTCCTCTCCGGTCTCCCACGGTTGATCTCCTCTCCGGTCTTCACGGGAGAACCAAAAAGAAATAAGCTTGGCCCCTATGAATCCTAAATGATCTCCTCTCCGATAAAAACAAAACTAATAAAGGGAATCGTTGGAAGGTGAAGTCTCGGCGCCTTTGGCGACTTGAGTTAGGTTTCTCTCGGTGACTAGGTTTTGAACTCTTCCTCCCTCCTTCCTCCACGGTTGTGATCGAGATCCTCTCGTTTCCATCCACAACATTCACGAGTTCAATCAACTCCTTCTAATCCACGTGCAATTCTCCTTTACGGAGCCCAAACATCCTGCTAGCCCTAGTTTTTCGGCGCCGAGAAACCCTAGACTTGATGCCGTCTGTTTTGGCATCCACGATGGATCCACGGGAGGAAAAGATGATCGATTTGATGGAGAAGATGAGGCTGGACGGAGTCGGAGAAGAAGAGCGTGAAGATTGGTGGGTCGAAAGTGGCAAACTTGTGGCGCGGAGTGAGCCACGAGCGATCGGCAAGGTTTTGGCGGAGAAGCCGATCAAAGGCGGAGGTCTTTGGAGGCTGCTTTGGGGCGAGTCTGGTGCCCCCTCAAGGGGATCGAGTGCAAGGCGTTGGGTGAAAACCGATTCCTGTTCACTTTCCTCCAAGGATCGGGAAGAGGAAGGCCATGGACGATGGTCCTTGGATGATTGCGAAAAGATCTCATCATCGTGGCGAGTATGACGGCGAAAGCTGGTTGATGAGGTTGAGTTCATCTCGATCCCGTCCGGGTGAGTGTCAAATCTGCCGCTGGGCCGGACGATGAACAAAATGCGGGTGAGGAGATAGGGGATCGATGGCGAGGTGATCAAGGTGGATGCTGAGGATGATGGTATGGCCTTTGGTGAATGCCTTCGGATCAAGATCAGGTTGGACATCAGGAAGCCGCTGATGCGTGGTGTCAATCTTGATCGAGGGACGGAGGAAAGGGAGAAGATAATCACGGTGCCCACTTAGATTTTACGAGTTCCCTGGGACTTACGCTACACTTGTGGCCTCATTGGTCACCTGGATAGGGCATGCGAAGTGAAACTATCAAAAGGTGAGGTCCAGCAGTTCTCAAGAAATTTATGTTTCCTGCCGGAGAAGAAGAGGTTCGGGGAGGACAGCAGTAGTAGATCGGGTGGGCACTCCCGTTTGCGTGGAGAGTGCGAAGAAGGGAGGTCGTGGCATGGGTGATTCCTCGGATTCTCAAGGAAGAGGGGGTGTGAGGGGAGTGACTCGTCTAATTGGAGGAAAATAAATGATGATCTTTGCGGCGAAGGGGCTAGACAGAGAGGAATCGGAGGCATCTAGCCCTCACGAGAAGAAAGTGGAAGGTGCTACTACCCCAATGCAAGTCAAAAAGTCATGGATTTGGTGATGTCGGCACATGCTAGCGGGGTCGAGATGAGAGCGCTGTTGGGACAAAAATTGAGAGCTCGGTGGAAGAAGTAATAAAGGCGGCAGGGGGAACTATGAATGAAGGGGAAGAACAAAAGTTGAAGGGAGAGATCAAAAGAAACAAACAAGGAGAAGGGAGGCAAAAAGTTTAGGCGTGTGGCGAGGGAGCACCCGGTGAGTGGAAAGACTCTTGGTGGGGCAACTTGTGAGGGCAAGAAGAGGGGACGAGAGGATGGTGCCGATATGGAGATTGATGAGGTGAGAAAAGGAGAAGGTGGGGAGGCAGAGTATGGAGCACGGTGACATGTTGAATGCGGGGCCGGCGGACCGGTCCTGTGAGAAGATATGAAGCTCGTGGCGTGGAACTGCCGGGGGTTGGGAAACTCCCCGGCAGTTCGGGGGCTCCTTCGATGCCAAATGGTCGAAGGAGCTGATATTCTCTTCTTGTCTAAAACAAAACTGAACGAGAAGAGGATGGAGATTTTCAAGCAAAAGTTGAGTTTGGGGAACATGGTGGTGGTGGATTGCGAAGGAAAGGGGGGAATTGCAGTGTTATGGAGGAGTGGGATTAATGTGGTTCTACGAAGTAAGTCAAAGAATCACATCGATCTGGAGGTCCAGGAGACAGGTGGTGTCAAGTGGCGGTTTACTGGCATCTATGGAGAGCCAGAGCTGAAGAATAAAACTTGGGAGTTGATGGAAGAACTAAAGAGTGGAGTTGATGAGAATCTGCCTTGGTTGTGCGCCGGGGATTTCAATGAAATTTTGTTTCATCATGAAAAGGAGGGGGGCAATCCTAGACCCCAAACATGTATGGACCAGTTTAAAGGAGCTTTGGAGTTTTGTGAACTGGAGGATTTGGGATTCTCGGGTGATATATTTACGTGGCGAAATAAACAGACGAAGGGCGCCACACACATCCGAGAAAGGCTTGACCGGGCTGTGGCCAATGGAGAGTGGCGAATGCTGTACCCTATGGTGCATGTAAAAAATGGTGACACCTACCACTTTCGGACCATAGACCGGTCGTGATCGAGACGGAGCTGCTGCAGAGAAGTGGTAGGGGGAGTTTGGGTTTCAAATTTGAAGCCAACTGGATCAAGGAGGAGGGGTGCAGGAAAGTGATTGAGGAGGCATGGGGGGAGGGAGATAGTAGAAGGTGCTTGAGGGATGGGTTGAAGAGTATAGCAGGGAGTTTAAAGGACTGGAGCGTGAACGTCCTAGGAGACTTGGAGAAGAGGCTAAAAAAGGCGAGAAAAGAATTAGAAAAATGGAGAAGGGAGCCAATTTGTGATATATCGATTGGTGAGAGGCGGTTTGGATGTTTAAAGTTGATAGGCTAGAGGAGCAAATAGATATCTACTGGAAACAACGTGCCCATACTATTTGGCTGCACTATGGTGATCGTAACACAACATTTTTCCACAATGCTTGTACTGAAAGAAGGAGGAAAAATAGAATAGGAAAATTGAAAAAAGAGGATGGGAGCTGGGCGGTGGAGGAAGGAGAAAAAAAGGAGTTGATTTCTAACTATTTTTGCAGCTTTTTTCTCTACTAGTGCGGCACCAGGTGAACTCCGGCTACAGCAGCTACTCGATGCTGTCACGCCGGGGTCACGCCGGAGATGAACGACCTCGACGGAAGAATTTACTGCAGAAGAAGTGAAAGCAGCGCTTGATGCAATTGGTGATTTGAAGGCACCGGGTCCCGATGGTATGCCGGCTGTCTTCTTTAAAAAAATATTGGGATGTTGTAGGAAATCAACTCACGAGAGGAGGTACTTGGTGTCCTCAAGGGTGATCGGAGATGGCGCAGGGGTGGAATGATACAATAATCGCTTTAATTCGAAGGTGCGAAACCTGAACGGGTGACTAATCTGAGACCCATAAGCTTATGCAATGTGATCTATAAAGTCGTTTCAAAAGTTACATCCAAATAGATTGAGGCAAGTTCTTCGACATAATTACCCCCGAACCAGAGTGCTTTTTGTCCCCGGTAGATTGATCTCGGATAATATCTTAATTGCATATGAAGTCACTCATTTTTTTGTTGAATAAGAGAGAGGGCAATATGGGGTATGCTGCCATCAAGCTTGACATGAGTAAAAGGCGTATGGGGTAGAATAGAATTTTCTAGCCCAAATGATGAGAAAAAATGGGGTTTGCTGATCAATGGATTAATGTGATTATGAAATGTGTGACAACAGTGAGATACCAAGTGAAGGTCAACGGGGATTTATCTGAAACATTTGTACCTCAACGGGGCACGAGACAAGGTGATCCCTGTCACCTTACCTATTCTTGTTATGTGTGGAGGCCTTTTCAGCTCTACTAAAAAATGGAGAACATAATGGTTTGATAGCTGGAGTTAAAGTTTGCAGCGGTGCACCAAGCATTTCACACCTCCTCTTTGCCGATGACTCTCGATTTTGATTAGGTGCAAGAGAAGGGGATTTGGAGGCAGGCTGCTTTGAAATACTCCAATTATATGAGGATTGCTCGCCGGATGATAAATAAAACGAAGTCGGCTATTCTATTTAGTCGAAACACAGGAGATCAGCAAAGGAGAAAGGTGTGTGACCTTCTTCAAGTCACCAAGGAGACGAGGAGTGAGAAGTACTTGGGACTACCCGTGCATATTGGCCACTTTCGAAGATGGTTTCTTTTGCATATATAAAAAGATAGAATTTGGAAGAGAATACGAGGGATGGAATGAAAGATTCCTATCATGGGCAGGCAAGGAGATTACGATCAAAGCGATAGCGCAAGCAATACCAACCTATGCCATGGGGTGTTTTGATTTGTCAAAAACTCTATGTGATCAAATCGGTGCAATGATCTGCGGTATTGGTGGAATAATCAAGAAGGAAAACACAAGATTCATTGGTTGGCAAGGGAACAACTTCTAAAGCCGAAGGAGGAAGGGGGCTTAGGCTTCGAGAGATATCTACCACTTCAACATGGCCATGCTTGCTAAACAAGGTTGGGCGGCCGTGGCGAGAATCCCGACTCTCTATGTGCTCAAGTTACGAAGGCCAAATATTTTCCCTCATCATCGATCTTGGAAGCTAGGCGAAAGCAGGAATGTCCTATACTTGGCGCAGTATTCTCCGTGGTGTTGAGGTGATGAAAAGTGGCATGATATGGAGAGTGGGTGATGGAGCCGGGCTGAACATTTGGAGGATCCTTGGCTGCCGAGGGACTCCTGCAGATGCCCCACGAGGGGCTCAACCCTTCTCACTGGTTGCGAGTTAATGGACCCATACACTGGTTCATGGGACTCCCAAGCGGTTAGAGACATTTTTACGGAAGGAGGATGCTGAGATAATATTGGCAATCCCAATGCATGGAGGGAGGGCAAACACCCGGCATGGCATTTTGACAAGCATGGCCGGTTTAGTGTGAAAAGTGCTTACCGGGTCAGCCGTGATATAGCAACAAGTCCGAGAAACCCGGATGGACAAGGAGGAAGTGGTAGTTGTGGCTCGGCATTTGGAAGGAGATTTGGAAACTAAAGTGCCAGGCAAAATCAAACACTTCTTCTGGCGACTAACTCATAATAGTCATCCTTTGAAATGCAATTTAATCAGAAGAGGAATGGAGATAGATACCCGCTGTCCTGTCTGTGGAAGCGTGGGAGAAGATGGGGCACATCTATTTTTCAAGTGCAAATTGGCAAAGAAAATATGGTTACTCCTGGGCATGGTTGATGATTGCAGGATCATGGCGGCTTTCCCTGATGCTTATAGTGTAGCAGAGTGGGTTCTGAATCAGAAACCTCACAGGAGAGAAACTATAGTAATCACTTTGTGGTTTATTTGGGCGAGCGAAACCATAGCAGGGCTGTAGGAAAACAAAGTACTGCTTCTGTCTTGGCCCGACACATTGAGATGTATGTGCACGAATCAGTCCACATCAACTTTGAAGTTGTGACACCGGGGAACCAGCAGAAGAAGAAGTGGACGAAACCTCCAGATGAAGTCCTGAAAATAAACACATATGGGTCTTTCATTCCTAGTGAAAAGGCAGGGAGTTGGGGCTTTCTGATACGCGATAGTGATGGAGAAGTGGTCATGGCTGGGAGAGGGAGGGTTGATAACCTCCTAAGTGCTTTCCAAGCTGAGCTGACAGCCTGCATTCATGGTGTTCAGAAGGCAGCAGACATGGGGATCAATAAACTGATTCTTGAGACTGATTCCCAAGAGGTAGTGAAGGCCTTAACATCAACAGAGTATGACAACTCGGTGATGCTGCAACTAGTTCAGGAAATCAAGTTTCTTGTTTCTGTTAATTTTAGTAGCTTTCTTTGCTATCATGTAGGGAGAGTTTGTAATGAAGCCGCACATGTGCTGGCCCAGTTGGGGTATTCATGCACCGAAGGAGAGGATATCGTGTCAATTTCTCTTCCTGAGGCTGCTGCTGTAATCGTTGCTAACGAACTGTTAGCCCATGAGTAATGAAAAGTCCCAGGATCAAAAAAAAAAAAATAAAGGGAATCGTTTCTTTCATGAACTTTATATTAATAGTGGCTCACGGCAAGTATATGCTATCCGGCATTTTTTGTGTTCATTCTTTCTCTCCAGTACCATGATACAGATCTAGGGCATTTGAAAACGTGCAAAGTTTGAATACATTAATAATCGCTCTCCTAAAGTTAGAGCAGTTTGTCCATATGTATGCGGCAATTTATATTAAAGAATTACATTCCAGCTCACGTATTTGATTGCTTCCTATCCGTTACATGATCTAGGTTCACTACACCACAACACCAACTTCAGGGATGGACGATCTGACGGTATAAGAGGTTACAGCGACAGACCATCTGACCCTAAAATGTTATAGCGACAGACTTCAGCAGCCGGTGTAAGTCCTGCCGCTAAAACTCTTTAGCGTCAGACAACACTTTTGGCGACAGACAATCTAACGCTTGTAATATTTATAGCGGCGGATGGTGTGCTGCTAAGTTTCAGCGGCAGATGGTGTCTTTGCTAAGTTTCAGCGACAGATGGCTTGTTAAAACGGATACACCGACAGATCATCTAACAATCCATGTAGCTATAGCGACAGATTGTCCAACAGGATAATTTAAATATTAAAAAAAAGAAAAAACACAATTAGAACCCATTCAAGACACATATCAGACCTGCATTCATGCTCAATATCCACATATAAAAAGATACAGAAGCACATACATCACATGGAGATCAATATTATATATATAAGATCCAATCTTGTGTTGCACATTACATCATCCAACATAGTAACTCACCAAAAGCTTACATGATCCATATACACCCAATAAAATCTAGCTCATGCCTCTTTAATCCTACAATGCCATGGCTTACATCCGAGAACAAAATGTAGTCACTCCTGCTCATTATCTTCTCGATGCTTCCTTTTCTACATAAAAAACACTTGGGTTAGCTAAAAAGGAGAGGGGTAGCTAATATGTGTTTCATGCCTTTTTTAAGGCCTAATTAAGATCTCAGATTGTACAAGAATAAAGGACAAGGGGAAAATAGAGTTCTTAAACAAGTAAAGCCAACATTATAAAAGGAGTATAAGCCTACATGAAGAAGCTGTAGTAGGCACACTTCCGTCAAAGCATTTGTCTATCCAAGAGTGACAATACTCATTTTATACCAAATAAACTAAGTATCTTGATTCGAATGGGTATCTCTGAAGTGCGGCTAGTGGATTTTAAACAAATAACATATTGACTCTAAATTTGAAAGAGAGTAGACTGATGATGTATAGCAAGATTAGAAAAAGCAGATAATTAGAACATGCAAATAGCACAGGTTAAAGCAACATTTCCTATCCTTAGCAACTGAAGATCAAACCATGCGCATGTTCTCCATATGGTTGTACAAACAAGTTCAATATAAGTGGAGGAAGGAAATTCAAAACTCGAATCTTGAGAATAATCAGGTCTCAAAAAGATTTATTCGATCCACCATAGGATCCCACAGAGCATTAAGAATTATAAACTTAAAAAAGATTTATTAAAAAATATCATGATTAGCTACAAGGTACAATAGGCACAGCTGAGCCAAGTGCGCCTATTTGGTCCTTGTAAAGAGAGTTTGATAATGCAGCTCTATTTTGTTGTCTTTCTCATCCTTAACATGTACATGAGCACAAAATGCAGCTCGAGAGCGTATTGAATTTAAAGCTTAGGTACCTTCAAGTTGTGACAGAGCTTTCTGTGTCACCACCTTTTGAGTCTTTGCAATGACTTCATGTCATCCTTCATCTAGTAGAAAATAAATATATTACTAATCGACCAAAACACAATTATCATTTTTTTAGAATATAGAGTTTAGACAAATTACTTACTTCCAAGATAATTAATACAATGCTATTCGGAAGGACCAATCCTCTGGAACACGGAAGGACGCTAATTAATCACACAAGGCAAAACAAATAAGTCGAAAACCAGAGCCCAAGCAAATTTACTTCCAATTTGTGCGAGATATTTTGCATTATTTAACGAGTTTCTTGATCCTGGACTACAAAAAAGAGTGAAGCCTTAAGTTTTAGAAGTTTTGATAGGTGTGCTTTATTTTTCTTTTCTTGTGAAAGCTATGTAACACTTGATAAGATGATATAATTAGTAAGAAAAAAAAAAGAATCAACTTGTATACAGTTTATGTCAACCTTAAGAAAGAAGTAAGCAACTAAACAGAGATCAGTCGGCATATATATGGTTATCTATATAGTTTAACAATTCCCCTTGCAGGCTCTCCTCCCAGTTCACAATAAAAAGTTTGCATTATACAGGGGAAATAAACAAGTTGTGGGAGACAAGACTAAGTTGGTGCGGTCCTAAATATTTGCTGATCCGATGATTAAACCTTGAAAAATCCTTTGCTTGTACTGAACTTTGTTTGTAGTCATAGCCCATGGTCTTGTCGGCTGCAGATATTCAGGTTGTGCGAAGTCCGAACTAATGGATGGAATTGAAAGCTCCATTGGATCCAATGACGACTCATGATGGCTTAGGATTATTTTTCTTTGTAGCATATCCTAAGTATGAACGAAAATACCGTGGTAAGAACACCACCAATAGAATACATCTCAGGTAGTGGTTGTGACGACTTAGGACTAATGAACAATCCTACTTTGTCTCTTAGTGAAGTTACTTTATAAGATCAGTCAAAGGGTTGAATCCTGGATATTTTGCAACATGAGCAAGCAAGAAAGAAGTGTGAACTTTGCCTTAATACTTGAAATAAGTTGTAGATCCAAGACTAAGTTATACTTCCACTTGCAGCTTAAAATTCAATTGATTCCTTTCTCTCTTGTTATATAGAACAGTCACATCATGTTTTTTTGCACAAGGACCAAAAGTAAAATGATTATGAATTGCCAATAGTATGAACTTTGCCTTAATACTTGAAATAAGTTGTAGATCCAGCACAAGAAAACTTACATGCAAGCTGATGGATTGTGTTGTCTACAAGATCTTGAATCCAGCTGCTGCAAAATCAATATAGAATCATAAGGTGAGCTACTGCAGCATAGCATCTCTTCTTGATAGCATATATGTTCTTTTATTTTTCATTCAGGCTATCATTAGATAGCTAGAATGTGAATTTCACTGTGACTGACTCATGATTATAATAAGCATCATATATGATAATGACCCTACTGAAGAATATGCACACTCAGCTTCCTGATGATTGTATCCTGGACACTCAAATGGCTCTATTTTGCTAAATCATAAGTCACAAGAAAATACATGGGGATGATAATATGGCTCTATTTTGCATAAACTAGACAGCTCCAACTCAATATCATTGACTTGACCTAAAGGTAACCAACTTCGGTACAATATTATGTACAGCCCAAGGAGCATCAACGATGCAACAAGGCAGGTCACATGGAAATAGCAAACAGACTTACCCATGCTTGGGCAGGTATATATTATGCTCTCCTACAGAACCCAATTAGAAAATCGATGTAAATACGAGGCACCAATCAGCCAAAGTATACTATTTTGAAGTTGTAAATATCAAGCCCCACTTAAGGAGCAATCAAGCATATCAAATATTCTATTCAATAGACTAAGATGATCCATGACACAGCTAAGCTGATCCATCTAATTGTCCACGGGACTGCACTTATCCTTGGTGCGGTTGGAATATACTGGGTGAACATCACAGCATTGGTTGTCATATTGATGATGATAAAGGAAGGGACGCATGTAAACACAAAATAGAGTTGAGGTAATACTAATAACCACCCACAAAGTCATTATCTAGGTGCGAATTAACAATACGCTTGGCATCTCTTCAAAAATGAAATTCCAATCCATCAGTCACTTCCATGGGATCTAAAGTTGGTCTCTAGAATCACTAATTCACTAGGATACAAGCCAACAGAACATCTCAATCAGAATAAATAATGAAGAACCTTAATTATCACAACAAACATAGAAAGCCTCCTCGTATAATCCCTATCTAGGAATATCAGAAACAATCAAACAACAGTCAAATCTACGAGGGCCAACTAACCTTGGTACAGAAGGGGCTGACGGGGGGATCCATGTCAAACGCTTCTTCCCCTACAAAACCCAGGCCAGATCGAGGAAGCATATGCCATCTCCTAAGCCATCCCCCAACGGCGCCCGAGCAAGGACCCAAATCTCACGGGATCTCGGCCTCCTCCTCCCCCGCTCGAGACTCGGCAATGGGCATCATGACGTCCTCCACCCCCTTGTGTTGTCCTCTGCAATACACCCATGCGGGCATCACCACTTCAATCGGCGCGCCGCACGCCGCCAGGGAATCGAGATCCTTACCTTAGAGGAGCGGGCTGGTGCGGCGGACGGCGGCGACCGTCGAGGAGAGCAGCACGGTGCGGGCTGCAGAGGAGGCGGGGGTCCTGGCAGCAGCTACAGTAGCCCTGCGCAAGGTGTGGACTAGGGTATGGAGGCGACACCACAGCCACAGGGAGAGGGAGAGGGCGGTGACGGAAGATTTTGACGGACACAGCGGCGGTGACGGGCGGGGATTGGGAGGGAGTGGGCGGCGAGTCGGGGGAGTTGGGAGGGAGATGGGCGGCGGCAGGTGAGATTTTGGGGAAAAGTTCTAGGGTTTTGGTTGTATGGCCAAAATTTGCACGGTCCAGACCAAATTTTACCCGCGAGCCCAATGTAATCTGGGAGCGGGTGGTGGGCCGTGGGACCTACTTATTTAGCGACAGACAGAGTGACCCCATACTTATATTTAGGGACGAGCAGTTTATCAACATGTATAGCGGCGCAGACGATGAAATCGCTAAACGTGGAATTGCCGACGGGTGGTCTTTCAAGTAATCTTTAGGGACAGATTACCCAACGATAAAAGAAATTTTAGCGTCGGATGTCCGACCTTATAAAAGTGTTGTGGTGTAGTGGTTCCAGCGCCATCGGGGGACGCAGCCTAGGGTTGCTCTCGTGGAAAAAAAGGCCGGGCGACACCGCCGCCGCACCGGTGCGGCTCCGCTCCCGCCTCCGGCCTCATTGTCGGTGGTGACGAAGAGTGGGGGTCCGTCTCTTCAACAACCGTCTTCGTAAGGTCTTGATTGAGTCCTAGGTCTAGGGTTTGCTCGCCATCGATGTTCGGTGGTGGAGTTAGTTTTTCTTGGAGGAGCATGGCTCCTCTGCGGTTTGCTTTTCTGGCGGCGACGGCGATGCGAGCGGCGGCGACGCGGCGGAATAAATTCTCCCGGCTTCTTCCGTTCTCCGATGGCGATCTTCTCCGACGTCAACGAGAGGCTGGGGAGACCAGTCCGAGTCGAGGCCGGCGATCGTCGTCTTCTTCGGGTGATGATGTTGTTGACCCCTGTTAATCTCAAGGAAGATGTTATTTGGTGAAAATCGAGCTTTGCTCGGGTTGCCGGCGGTGGAATCGAAGGATGCGTCGTGGGTTTGGGAGTTGGCCGATGCGCTGGGAGGCGCTTTACTCGGCTGATTCGCCTAGAAGTAAGCCACCTTTCTGCGGCCTCCACCTTGTGGAGTTTGGCTCTGTTGCCCCGATGACGATTGGAAAGCGGCCGGCGGCGGTGACGAACGGATCTATGAAGAATGCGAGGAAGATGAACATGAGTTTTGCACTTCTTTGTAATTTTCCTTTTCGTATGGATCCTGTTTGTAAAAGGACCGGTGTAATGCGTTAAGATCAATGCATTTTCCTTCTAAAAAAATACGTTACATGATCTAGACTCATGACCTGAACTCCTAAAAGTTAGAAGCGATGAGAGTCCTATTTTTATAGGTATTAGATCCCGTTGCAACGCACGGGCATTTTTACTAGTATATATAATTTTGGAAAACAAGTTTCTTCTTGGTTCCCGCACAATGCCTCGTAGATCTAGGGGCGTGGCTGATATAGAGATGGTCATTCACGGGCCGGGCATCCACGATAGCTACCAGGCTGCTGAGCTTCTACTACCGGGCCTGAAGGGCTAGCTAGCTGCTGGGCTGCTGCCGTCAGCTCGTTGTTTCAATCTGCCGTGTAAAGACTCCTGCCGGAGTTGCGACAAGGAAAAAAGTCTAGATTTCCTCCTCAAACTATCACGAAAGTTCACTTTTCCTCCCTCAACGTGAAAACCGGACAAATCACCTCCCTCAACTTTTCAATCCATGCAAATTACCTCCCTCGAAAGCGTTTTGAGGACGGTATTGCGACAGTACCAGTGGTTTGCCTTTTTCTTTTTTAAAAAAATTGGTTCAATCTTTGAAAAATCATAGTAAATCACAAAAAAATTATAAAATAGAAAATCCAAGTTTGTTAGACTCCACATGAATAGATCTACACATTGAATATATAATATGATATGCTTTAGACTAAAAAAATAATTATAGAAGTTGCAGCTACAAATTATTTCAATAAATTACACAAAAAAATTGATCTAAAGCTACAATAAAAACTTTGTACTGAAGCATACTATATTATATATTCACTGTGTAGACATGCACATGTGGAGTATAAAAAAAATAGATTTTCTATTTTATAATTTTTCTGTGATTTACTATGATTTTTAAAGATTCAAACAAATAAATATAAAAGAAAAAGTCAAAACCTTCATAGAAAAAACTTTGTACTAAATCATATTATATTATATTCAATGTGTAGATCTAATCATGTGGAGTCTAACAAAATTGGATTTTTTTTTATTTTATGATTTTTACGTGATTTACTATGATTTTTCAAAGATTCAACCCGATTTTTTTTTTTAAAAGGAAAAGATAAACTTATTGTTACTGTGGCAATACCGCCCACAAAAACATTTCGAGGGAGGTAATTTGCATGGTTTGAAAAGTTGAAGAAGGTAATTTGTCCGGTTTTAACGTTGAGGGAGAAAAAAAGTGAACTTTCGTGATAGTTGGATCTATGTGTGTTGTTTAGTCCCGGTCGATATTTTGGGCCACCAAATTATCTTTGTGCCTTTGTGGTGGCGAAACTAGTAGAATCTGCTCCGTTTTTAAGCAGAATCTACCTTCATCAAATCGATCACGAACAGAAAATAAAAAATGTCTTTGTTCTAGTAAAAAGTTGTAACGTCTGAGGCATAATTCTGAAGCCAACAGGATAATTCTCACCAAAAAAAGGAATCAGAAGTACGCCTGTTAAGCATTGCATGTATGATGTTTTGTGGTTTTCTTTAGTGCTATGAGTGAGTATGAATTCTAGTGTAACTAACTAAAAATGTCAGCCTGGGCATTCGGTTTTAACCGAAAATTGGGTTTGGTTTATTCGGTTATTGAAAACTTCGGTTTTCGACATTTGAAAACCGATCGGTTTACACAAGGACACGTAACCAACGTGGTCGGTCGGTTTTTAATTCGGTTTTTCGGTTTCAAACCGAGAAAACCGGCAGCCATGTGCTTCTAGGAATCTGCACGCGTGCTCAGCGCAGAAGACGCTGCCGCGAGCCCGCCGGCGGGGCGCCGCCTGCTCCGCCCGCCCCGGCGCTCGGTCGCGCCGTGCACGCGTTGGAACCACCGGGGCGGTGCCGTCCCGGATCCCAGCGGTGCCGCGCCGCCAAGCAACCGCGACCTGCCCGGACGCTGCCTGCCCGTGCTGCCGTGGCGCCGCCGCCCGCCACAGCCTGCTCTGCCTCGCGCGCGCCACGCCCAGGTGCCTGCTGTTGGCCATCGCCAAGATTGGGAGTAGGCGACGCGGCGAGGCAACGGTGGCTGATTAGGCGAGGGGAGAGGAACGGCGCCGTTCCTCTCCTCGCCCAATCCGCCACCGTTGCCTCGCCGTACGTCGTCGCTGAAGGAAGGTGTCCCGCGGACCTTGTCACCGGCACCCATGGCCTCGCACCCTTGCTCTCTTCCCCTCCGCCTCACTGACCGGCCTCGCCGCGCGCCTTCCGCAGGCTCACGCATCGCCCTCGCCGGCACGCCCCTGCTTGGCCGTCATGCTGCTTGCCACCTGCAATCGTCCGAGCTCTCCCTCTCGCCTTGCCGCCCAGCGCACGCCGCAGGCCAACGTCGTGCTGCCTGCTGCTCCTCCATCTCCCTTCCCTTCTCTTCTCTTCTCTTCTTTCTATCTCGCTCCTCTGTTTCTCGCGTGAAGGAGGAGATGGGGACGGAGAGACGGAATCCAAGGCCACGAGTGGCTAATGTGGCTAATGGCTGCAGGCCATGTCTCCAGGGGCCCACCAGTCATTGAAACCCCACCCTCCTCCTTGCTTGCATGGACACCGTCAAGTAGAATACAGAGACACAAGAAGAGTCCACGAGGTCTCCACTGCAACCGGACCCCACGTGTCATACACACGTCACGTGTGCACAACGAACAGTGGAGGAAAATGATAGGGGCACCTGAGAAGCATACACGGGAGAGTGAAAATACATTTTCCATGAATATAAAAGTTCCTAGAAAAATTATAAATAAACTAGGTACACCCAATACCCTAGCGATGAATTTTCACCTTCATTACAATTACCCAAAAATCCAGATTTATTTCCAAACCATTTATAAATTCCTTACAAAACTTTGGAAATTCATAACTTCTCCATCCTAACTCTATGCAATGCTTTGTGTTGAAGACATTGCAAAAACTTTATTCTCACTTGCTCGTGGTATATTCAGCAATCCATTGGTTACATACATGGATTATCATCAAAATTAAAGCCCTACGCGCAAGCAGGCTTTGGTGTCGAAGGTGTCACAACAATAATTGATGCAAATGGATACAACATTTTTTCTCCTTGACACATATGGGTGGCAATCTAGCCTTAGAATTGATGGGCAGTTTCAGACTGTTTTTCTCTTAGGCTTTGTGTTTAGGTAGAAGAGAGAAGTGAATTCACTCTACTTTATCTCCTCGATGCAATAGCAATAAATTAATAAAAATATTTAATTCATAAAAAGCTACAAAATTGATCATGATTAACAACACAATATGAATGAGTCTGATGGGCACTATCAAAACCCCTCCCAACGTCATAATCATGGCATGATTATGGGTGGACAATGGAAATGACCCTCCAATGCACTTACACGGTGAGTTAATGGCCAATGTTTGTTGAATGAGCTCCCACAACTATTGCATTCTTGCAAGTAACAAGTGTATATATATAACTTTGGAAGATTGCATTTGCTCAAAAGACATGTAGCTCCTTTTTTATGCCAATTTGTAACTTAGTACTCTATGTAGCTTATGAAGAGATTTGTTTTGCTTACATACATGAGGCCTTTTCCACTTTGAAATATTAGAGGAAACCAAAATTTTAGTAGAACCGCAGCAACCCTATGTAGCACCCCAAAAGAACAATACATCCTAGATGAAGATTCATGTTAGTTAGGGGCTCCAGCTGAATTGGCATGGCACCGACATAGATAGATTATATTAGATAGAGATTAAGCGCACAGAGGTGGTGAAGGATCGGAGAGGACAAAGGACTCACTGAGGCCACTTCTGCTGCGCCTGCCGGGGACTCCTCACCGTACGACAGACTGCAAATGGTACAATCGCCCAAGACCATGACCGGCGCCCTCAGCGATGGCAGTGTTGGTCTCGTCGGTGGCTAGCATGTCAAGCGTTAGAACCAACCTATTCAGAAGTTCATAGGATCTCTGTGATCTCAAGTACATGGCTGACACATCTAAGATTCGACCAAGCTAATCCCTGTTGATTCTAAGGTGGTGATGCATGTTTGCACTCGGTGACTTATGAGGGATTGATTCAATTCATATATGAATTGTACTGATTTTGCAAAGCATGGTTGGAGCTGCAACACATGGTCAATTATAAAAAGGTAGTTACCCACTTACTTTATACCTTGTCAAGGTTCTTATTCTTAATATAATTGACTTTTAGCTAACCGTCCAGATATCACATTAAGTGGTTCAATAAGGATGATTTGGTGGGTTTGTTTTGAAAGATTTTTTTTTTACTGAAAGAATTTTGGTTTTCCTGCAGTTAGTAAATCTGTAAATGGTTAACTGTGTTGAGATTTGATTTGATAAATCCAACTATCTTGTTTATTTAAGTAAAACCTTCTAATTTTATCTGCAAGTGATGCTTAATTTCTAACAGTCGTTAGGTATTATTGACTAAAAACCCAGTTTGCAGTGGCAGCAATTAGTGCCCATTCAAGTACCTCCAAAAACGTGGAAAAGGTAAAAAAAAAAAAATGAGAGGACATTTTTCAAAAAACAGATTTCATATCTGTCTCCTTAACTTGATAAAATTTGTTCTCAGACACCATCTAACTTTTCTTACCTAAAGTCGACCAGGTGGATCGATCCAACCCCAATGAATCCTAAGTATTTTATTGATCGACCACGTGGATTGATCACTTGGCCATCAGCCAAAAAAATCTGATCCAAAATCTAGAAAAGGGCAAGTATTCATCTCTTCTCTACACATTTTTTGCACCTATCCACTCATGCGGTCATCATGCCTTTCAGTCATTTACGTTTGATTCTTTCTCACTCCTCGCATGCAACATGCAATTCCATCCTAATACTCTATACTCCTCATCAAAATTCTGCATGTTGGTGTCATTCACAATATCATTCTAAAAATTTCGGTGGCAAACGCGGGTATTGACCAAGCTAACCTCACGTTCTACATCACCACCGAGTGCTTTCGGACAACATGAACAACACTTTCGCGGCAAAGCGTTCCAGCCTCAGGCCAACCGACGCGTGATCCTCTCCCCCTCCCACGCCGCGACCGCGTCTTCGGGTTCGCCGAGATGAGAACACCACGGCACCGCCCGGCGCGGACAAAGCGTGGCCTCGCGCGTGCCGTTGCGGCGTTGGGCGTGTCGGACTGCCGCTCCCGCCTCAAAGACACAAATAAGCATGAGGTGGCGGGGTGTGCCGGGCGTAAGAACGCCACTTGCGCATCCACGGCACCCGCAGCTGCACTACTCACCACGCGAGCTTCTTCGGCGAGCCATACACGTACAAACCGATCTTCTAGCTGGCCAACAACGAGCGTGGCGCGGCGGAGAACCTCACCGGGGAGGCCGCCCTACGGGTCCCCGCTCGGGTTTAGTGCTTTGTGACGCTCTATTATAAGGCTTGGCCCAATGGCGATGCACGCGGGACACAAGCGCGACAAGCTGCGGCTGTGCCTCGCCATTCTCGTCAATAGGATCCCCAAGTCTTTGTGGCGGGAAGAAGGGTGGCCATTGTTTGTCGCCCGATCTGCCTGCTCGGTTCGAGGTTTACCCGTTCTCGACCCACAGCGCCCAGCGGCCATGTCTGCGCCGGCGCCACGTGGGGCCAATTAGCGGCTGCGACCTTCCCAGCCCCGAAACTGAAACTTAAAGGTTTTTTTTTGAGTAAATTTCACCGGGCGGTCCTCAAACTTGTCACGAGATCTCATCTAGGTCCCGGTACTTTCAAATTGCACGTCTAGGTCCCTAAACTTGTCGAGTGTGTCATGTAGATCCCAAACTCTCGAAATACACATCTAGGTCCCTAAACTTGTCGAGTGTCTCATCTAGGTCCCTAAACAACAGCGGTGGTTTCCAACGGTGGTTTGCTACAATAACGTCGTGTACACCTCGTGCATCTGAATTTTTATATAATTTTTTGAGCACCTTAACATCGTTAAATGAAAAAACTCAAAACTAGAAAGTTGTAAATCTCATCGAGAGCTACAATTTTTATATAAGAAGTGTTTTCATTTGACAACACACACAAAAAATATTAAATTTCTAGTGCAACAAGCATGTGTACACGATTATTGTGGTGCTGAATTTTATAAAACAAATTTGAGCACCTTATAACATCCTTAAATGAAAAAATTCAAAACTAAAAGTTGTAGATCTCGTTGAGAGCTACAATTTTTATATAAAAATCATCTCCATCCAACATCGTGATCGAAGTGGTATCTTTGTAGCAAACCAACATGTCGTTCTTTGTGGCAAACCGCCGTTGGAAACCACGATTCTTTGTTTGGGGACCTAGATGAGACACTCGACAAGTTTAGGGACCTAGATGTGCATTTCGAGAGTTTGGAACCTAGATGACACACTCGACAAGTTTAGAGACCTAGGCGTGCAATTTGAAAGTACAGGGACCTAGATGAGATCTCGGGACAAGTTTGAGGACCGCCGGTGAAATTTACTCTTTTTTTTTACCGGTAAGAAAAATAATTTCGGTCCCTGCCGATAAATGCGATTTTTTGGAAATATCGGGTCAAATTTAAATTGACCTTTAAAAAAGTTTGGCATTATTTCATTAGAAAAACTCTCTAATCAATCATCCATCACAAATTTATATAACATCGGTGAAATGACATAGTATCTCCATTAAACATTTCATGAGAGGGGACGAGTTTTTATGAGAGTGAAAAATAAACTCTCATGAAACTAATATTTTCATGAGTGATGTAAATCTCGTCCAAAAAACGTATTTTCACGAGGGTACTCCACACAACATCATGAAAATCAGTTGTTTTTCGTTAAGCAAGCATCTCACAAAAATATCAAAGTCTCACTGAAATCCATTCGTGATGGTTTACTCTCACAAAATACCATAAAAAACAGTCATGAAAACATCGATGCAAACTTGGTGGCAACATCCATTCATGAAGGTGATATCTCACAAAAATACCAAAAGTCTCATGAAATCTATTCGTGAAGGTTTACTCTCATGAAATACCATAAAAAACTGTCATGAAAACACCGATGAAACTGGGTGGCAACATCCACTCGTGAAGCTGAACTCCCACGAAAATATGAAAGTCTCACGAAGTCCATTCGTGAAGGTTTACTCTCACGAAATAGCACAAAAGTGCAGTTCAATATAGGTATTCCAAATATGGATTAGTGTAATTTCTATGTGTGAACTCATAACATGTCTTAAAATGGGTGAAACCAGTTCATGCTTTTGTGAAAGATTGCAAAGGTAGTAATCAGATTAGTATTCTCACTCATCATGCTTGAAGATGACTTTCTTGATTCCTTGCTCCTATTACCGATCATCAGTATTGGTCATGGGCTCATGATTCATCCTCATCTCTCTGGGTCCTCATGTAGATGAGATGCGACTTTTGCAAGGCCAGGGACCATATATGACGTGAAAGCCATCACCATCCCCTTGATGGAACAATGCCGCCGCCAGGGGTGCCTAGAGGTATTTGTGGGTTAAAAATAGATATATTTTTCTGGCTTTTTTTTATTATCAAGGGAGGTGCACGCTGCCACAGAGGCGTTATGTACGTAGGGTTACTAGGGTATTTAGGTATTCGTGACGTTGATAGGATAGGAGTCTAAACGTTTTATTATCAAGGAGATCCGTATTTTTTATTATTGTTATTTTTATTTATTAACCATGGATGTTATTTGGGGTCCTAAAAACCGCCACGGTTAATCTTTCTATTTACCGTGACCTTAGCAAAAACCGCTACCGAAAATCAAAAATAACTGCCACTAAAAAAAAATAAAATCTATAGTAGTGGGTTTTACCAGCATATAGTAATCATTATAATTTTTATTTATTTATTTATTTATTTTTTTGAAAGGGGAAACTGTATTAAAAGAGCCAACGGTACATAAGAGTATAAGACCATATCACATACTGAAGCAACACCACCTAACTTTGGTGCCTAGAGTATCAAGTAGGTACCAATTACCAGAAACACACGTCTTCTATGCATCTCAATTCCAAGCAAGTAAAATGTACTAGCAAGTGCTAACCAGCCTTCAAAAGATAAATGTTGAAATTTCTTTAAATCAACAATGCTCAGAAACAACCAAATTGGGATCTTTTATTATAGCGCCAAGACCAAGAGTATAGTATCAAGCAATTGAGCACAAATTAATCATGGCCCCATAAACCTCAGGTCCAGCTATGGGTTACCTTCCTCTCTGCTGGCTGGTTCAACTAATGGGCGATGACGTGGACAACGTGTTTAATATAGTGGCTAGTACGTGTCTGCTGAATCGATGCTGGAGAAGAGACTCGGGTATATATCCTTGCTACAAGCACCATCATCTCATATGTTCGTGCATGATGTGTTGAAACCGTCAAAGTAAAAAGAAAATCCATTTGCTTTTTTACCATGCATTATAAGAAAAATCATCGTGTAAAAAAATTCCATTTTTTAGTGGCCCGATCGATCGATGCGTGCTACGGATCTCTTCCATTTTGCAAACCCGTTTGTGACAGTATTTGTATAATAAGCTAAGCTTGCATTGCGAGCCACTGCACTACTCCGAGATGGCACCGGGTGGCGGCATCTGGAGGGAAG
The DNA here is from genome assembly GCA_015847255.1 of Hyparrhenia diplandra. Lineage (NCBI taxonomy): Eukaryota > Viridiplantae > Streptophyta > Magnoliopsida > Poales > Poaceae > Hyparrhenia > Hyparrhenia diplandra. Next base: position 437,128 of record JADLZK010000923.1, read on the forward strand.
AGGATGCTGACGATAAGGAAGTGAACTAGTCAGAAGGCACGCATTTGCACGCCACATCTATGTGGAGGAATCAGGGTATGTGAGGTCATCATTAATCTTCGAAACAACATAAGAGACTAAAAAGTAGAGGTAAATAGACCGGAAACAATTGTTGAAGCATCGTAGACGTTTGCCGCCATAAATAGTTGAAACAATTGTTAACAGAAGACAACTGGCTAGGTTACCACGTGTGACACTTATATCACATAAATAGTTGATTCAGATAACAGTAAGAAAGCATAGATCCGGAGACAACAATTAGGCACCATAAAAGTACTTAGTTATAATATAGGATACAGCCAGCAACATATTAAATGTCAAGTGGTAAGGATTTGGGAATTCAATCTCATTATGTTGCTACAGCTGATTGTTCTATGCAAAGTGCTCCGAATTCACTGAAGAAAATGTAGTCTGACAATCTAATGGCTGCCATAAATCACACAAGGGGAAAAAAAAGATTAAAGGCAGGGATGATTTGCCCTTAAGAGCTCAGGCCCACACCTCCGACTCCGAGGGACGACCTCACCACGGACCGCCCCGCTGCACCAGAATTTCAAGCCAGTGTTAAACAGTTAAACAACAGAGCAAGAGCAGAGAAAAAGTGTCGAAAAATGAACTAACTCTGGCAGAAGTAGATCAGATCCGTGGCAAGGAGACGCTGCAGGCCACCGGAGATACAGCATACGTTCCACATCAACCATCTTGTGGGAACGTCGCCGCGCTGGCGTCACCTAGCAGCAGCTTGCAGGCGCATTTCATCGAACGCCGCCGCCACCGCCCGTGTTCGGGCCGCACCGCTTGTCTTGTTCAGGATGGACCGAGTCCGCGCAGCACCCGCCGTCATGTCGATATGTCGCCGGGCGCCGCTTTGTCCCTTAACGCCGCTGTAGCTGCACACGACGGCGCAGATGCGGGCACTCGCCGCCGCCGGTCGCCGTGGTGACCGCGGTGACCACGGTGGGGGCGTGACCACCGCGGGCACCAGCAGGAGCGGGCAGCAGCTCGTAGCCGGTGTCGATGGCGCCGGGCGGTGGTGGACAATCCACGCCGCCGGTGATCGAGCTCGACTCCTCCCCCCGTATGTTACGTTTGCACCACCAGCTGTTTGCTGGGGGTGGCGGCGGTGGTGAGGACGGCCACCACGGCGAGGGGAACGGGCAGCCGGCGCCAGCCATATGCTGGCCGATACACTGGCGCTTCTTCTGGTCAGCGAAGTTGCTCGTCCCTCCGGCAGAGACTGCCGATTAAGCTAGGGGCAAGCAAGATGAACATTGGCGACATTGTGTTTGTTTTTTCTCCAATATCTCACTCACAGGCTATACCTATCGACCATGCATGGAACCATCTCAAATATCCCACTAAATTACTATTGGCAGGCTATACACCTATCAGCCATGTATGAGACATAGACGATATACTAGCAATCTTGGATATTTATAGCACTCGATCTCATTCTCATTGGTGGACATGATTCATGGTTGGTGCTCAAGGAGATGCGCTTTGGAGTACTCCTTATCTAACCGTTACCGTTCCTAATAACTCATATACAAAATATTTTTATTCAAGTCATCTAAGAAACGTTGCATGCAAATCAGTACTTGCTAGTGTTAAGTTAGATGGGGCAGCATTATGCATGATCAGTGCTTGCTACTGTTAAATTGGATGGGGCAGCAGCATGCATATGGTCAGTGTGCTTGCTAGTACATGTTAAGTTGGATGGGGGCATCATGTATGATCAGTGATTTCTAGTATCGAAATGCATAGGGAAGCATCATGATGGCATGAACGGATGTAGCTTATCATTCAACCTCTCAGGTGTTATTGGTCGTGTTTCACAGAATGTATAATATATGATAAAAGTTAAAGCTACGATATATTTAAATCTAAATTTGCTTGTGCTTTCTATCAATAAATTTTTTATCAAATTGTATTTTAAAACGATACAGGATGAGCACATTGTCATATTATTATTATCAACAGTAACTTATATTATGGATGTCATGGTCGTTATAAAATAAATTATTTTTTTCCCATTCAAACTCTAAATCATTCTCACTTTTTTTATATGTCTTGTTACATACCTAGATATATATGCATTTTATAAAAACATAAATAGATATGTGTAGGATTCATTGTTTTCCATAAATGTTTAATATTGTTATCTTTCCGTTGCAACGCACGGTTTTTTGCTAGTAAATAAAAAAGAATACAAAACTCAAGAAAGCATAGAGCTCATTAGGCGAAAAAAAAAAAACATTACACGTGGAACACATTTCATTAGTAACAACCAATTTCCTGAATTTAAAGACACAAGCATCATGTTGACAGTCTATGGAAACCAAACATAAAGAAGCCAAATTTCGTGCTATTGAATTGATATCTCTTAGTTCAAACACAACTGTAGATATTGCACCTTTCTCGGTGGCATAAATACACTGATGGCAGCACAATGCATGGTCACTACTACAAAAAAAAAAAAAAAAAAAAAAAAAAAGGCGCCCCATTTCATTAACCGTGGTTGTTTTAGAGAAAACCGCCACAGTTAATGCCCCCAATAAAACCATGGCGGTTTTCTACATTAACCGTGGTGGTTTTATAATCGCACAATAAATCAGTTAATCGTGCCGGTTTTTTAAAAAAACCTGCCATGGTAAATAAGACCCAAAACCCAACAAAGCGTAGATAGCAAAGACCATCTCAGCCCATCTCAACCTGATAATATTGTGCTCGTATATAAAATGGCACTAGGGTTTCACTCTCACACCTCCCTCTCCCACTCCTTGAGCGCCCAAACAACAAAGTCATGGTCCGGGTGACCAAGCGCTCCCTCTATTAGCTCGGCGTTTGGTCCTCCCTCCCTCGTCACTTGTCCTCCCACCCCCTCCCCAAAGACTTGTTGTTGGCACGGTCTAGGGCAACCCAATAAGACGCGACGAGGCTTTGGCATGCGGGATTGGCGGCCGCGGCGTGAACTTTGGGGGTTCGGCGGCGAGCGCGCTTAGATCCGGCAGCCAGCGGCGTGAGCTTCTTTGGTAGCGGCGGCGGCACCGAAATGCATAGGGAAGCATCATGATGGCATGAATGGATGTAGCTTATCATTCAACCTCTCAGGTGTTATTGGTCGTGTTTCATAGAATGTATAATATATGATAAAAGTTAAAGCTACGATATATTTAAATCTAAATTTGCTTGTGCTTTCTATCAAGATAAAAAAAAATTATCAAATTGTATTTTAAAAGGATAACGGATGAGCACATTGTCATATTATTATTATCAACATTAACTTATATTATGGATATGTCATGGTCGATTTATAAAATAAATTATTTTTTTTCCCATTCAAACTCTAAATCATTCTCACTTTTTATATGTCTTGTTACATACCTAGATATATATGCATTTTTATAAAAACATAAATAGATATGTGTAGGATAATTCATTGTTTTTCCATAAATGTTTAATATAGTTATCTCTCCCGTTGCAGCATTACATGTATTTTTGCTAGTAAATAAAAAGAATACAAAACTCAAGAAAGCATAGAGCTCATTAGGCCTCAACATTACATGTGGAACACATTTCGTCAGTAACAACCAATTTCCTGAATTTAAAGACACAAGCATCATGTTGACAGTCTATGGAAAGCAAACATAAAGAAGCTAAATTTCGTGCTATTGAATTGATCTCTTAGTTCAAACACAGCTGTAGATATTGCACCTTTCTGGTGGCGTAAATATACTGATGGCAGCACAATGCAAGGTCACTACTACAAAAAAAAAAAATCTTTTTACAAGGCATTCCATTTCATTAACCGTGGTGGTTTTGAGGAAACCGCCACGGTTAATGCCCTAATAAACCATGGCGGTTTTTCTACATTAACCGTGGTGGTTTTGCCGCATAAAATAAAATCTATAGTAGTGGGTTTTGCCAACACATACTAATTATTATAATTTTTATTTATTTATTTTTTTTATTTTGTGAAAGGGGAAACTGTATTAAAAGAGCCAACGGAACATAAGAGTGTAAGACCATATCACATACTGAAGCAACACCACCAATGGTCCAAACATCCTACCTAACTTTGGTGCCTAGAGTATCAAGTAGGTACCAATTACCAGAAACACACGTCTTCTATGCATCTCAATTCCAAGCAAGTAAAATGTACTAGCAAGTGCTAACCAGTCTTCAAAAGATAAATGTTGAAACTTCTTTAAATCAACAATGCTCACAAACAACCAAGAGCAAGAGTACAGTATCAAGCAATTGAGCACAAATTAATCATGGCCCCATAAACCTCAGGAAGCAGCCCATGTATGTGTGGGCCAGCTATGGGTTACCTTCCTCCACCCTGCTGGCTGGTTCAACTAATTGGCCATGACGTGGACAACGTGTTTAATATAGTGGCCAGTGTCTGCTGAATCGATGCTGGAGAAGAGACTCGGGTAATCCCTGCTACAAGCACCATCATCTCATATGTTCGTACATGATGTGTTGAAACTGTCACAGTAAAAAAAAATCCATTTGCTTTTTTACCATGCATGATAAGAAAAATCATCGTGTAACAAAATTCCATTTTGTAGTGGCCCGATCGAAGCGTGCTACCGATCTCTTCCATTTTGCAAACCCGTCTGTGACAGTATTTGTATAATAAGCTAAGCTTGCATTGCGAGCCACTCCACTACTCCGAGATGGCACCGGGTGGCGGCACCTGGAGGGAAGAGGATGCTGACGATAAGGAAGTGAATATGTAGTCATGTAACTCAAGGGCAGGTAGTCCCACACACAGGGGCACAGACAGCCGCATCACATTCACCATACTGTTCATTTTTTTTTTTTTGCAACATAATTATCGTCATCATCGTGATGGTGACCATTCAATCAATAGATGAAATGGTACAAGTACTACTAGTAGTGTATTATAGGAGAAAACCATGAGGTTTTTTTTTTTTTAAACGAACCGGCAGTATTAAAGGAGGGGTTCGTCAGACGACGCACAAAACTCAGAAGGCAAAAAAGCTACACTAAGCACTTTACAAGAAAAGGAAAAAAAAACTCAAAACTATACAAAAATTAAGCGGACTGCGAAAGGAGGGCCAAAAGATGCTTGGCAACGGCCGACTTCCAAATGCACGCCTCGTCCTTCGATTCTCTGCAGAACAACAAAGTTTGGCGCCTCATTCCTTTGAAAGACTCTTGCATTTCTCTCCTTCCAAATTTCCCAGGCGACCAGCATGAGTAAGCTCGAACTCCTTTTCCTGCTCCGTGCAGGTGCTTGGCATAATGATGTCCAACAAGTGTGCAGTGACTGTCCCTACGGCCAAGAGCTTGGGTGCAGGTTTTCGTTAGATGCCCAGGTGGCAATGTGTGCCCACAATCTCCTAACAAATCTGCACTCATTAAATAGGTGGACTCCTCGTCTCCGGTGCGATCTACATAGGGTGCGAGATATGCTGATTTGGCCGATTACACTCCTGAAGCTTCGTCTGCGCAGTCCAGATTCGATTACGATTGCTAGCCAAGTGAAAAAATTGCATTTTGGCGGTACCCAAGGCTTCCAGATTAGATCTTGGTTGTTATGGGTCGCTCCGATGAACTGCACATGGTATGCCGAGGAGGCCGTGTATTCTCCTCTGGGGTCAAACTTCCATGATATAGCATCCGGGACTCCTTGCGTTAGGGCTATTCGCCTTGTTTCCTACCACAGTCGAATGAATTCACGCAGGTGCATATGAGTGAAGTCTCGATGTTGCAGGTTGATGCCTCTAATCCAAGTGTTGTTCAGAAGGGCTTGTTGTAGTGTTAGATTCTTCCTTCTAGAGGCTGCGTAGATTCTAGGCGCAACGCCGCACGGCCGTTGGCCATGAATCCATGATGTCGTCCAAAAAAGTGTCTTGCCCCCATCGCCAATTGTCACGAGATATGGATCCGCGAATAATAACTTGTCGGGTTTTTTGTGCATGGAGTTTCAGACCGAGGCTTTCCCCGGTGACCATTGTCTCCACAACCATCTTAGGCGTAGTGCTCTTGTGAATTTTATGAGGTGCGTAATGCCCAATCCACTGATTTTTTTGGTCTTGCCAATGTCGGGCGATTGACCTTGCAGTTTCCTCCCGTGAGATTCTCAGCACCTGCCCATAGGATTTTTTTCCGTTGCTGGTCACTCCTTCAGGTGCACGTAGCGAGGTGAGGAAGTATACTGCTTGCGCCTTAAGCACCGCTTTGACTAGAGTGAGCCGCCCTGCGTGGTTTATGTGGCGCCCGTTCCAGAGTGAGATTTTGCTGATTGCTTTGTCAACCATCGGCTGAAAATCCACCCTTCTCAGTCTCTTGTGAGTTAGCGGGAGCCCGAGGTATTTGGTTGGGAAACACGTGGTGCTTAGGGGACCCGCCAGGAACTCGTCCAAGTTTAGCCGCTCGCATCGGATTGGGATGACCGTGACTTCTGGAAATTCATTTTTAGTCCCGAGACCTCTCCAAACAGGCTTAGTAGCTGGGATAGGGACAGCACATCCCTCCTTGTTGGCTTGATAAAATAGCCGTCTCGTCGGCATACATTGAAACTTTAGCTGGGTCGTTCGTCCCCGTAGTTTGGATAGATGTCCTCGCTTTGTTGCGAGGTCAAGGAGTTTCTGCGGGGGCTCCATTGCGATGACGAAAAGTAGGGGCGAAAGTGGGTCTCCCTATCGTAGCCCTCTTCCATGTCTAATTGGCGCGCTCGGAATACCATTTAGCAAGTACTCTTGTTGTGGAGGTGGAAAGCGGGGCCGCATCCAATCCCCCTCCGGCGTGTGGGGAAGCCTAGTTTGTCGAGGAGGAGGAGGAGCACGTATTCCCATCTTACTCGAAGTCGAATGCTTTGGTGATATCTAGCTTTAGGAAAATGGCTGGTTGCCTCGTCCTATGGTAGCGCCCGTCTCGCGTTTCGTACAACCATGTAGTTGTCATGAATGCTCCTTTTTTTTATGAAGGCGCTTTGCGATTTGGAGACAAGGGGCGACATGTGTGGCGCTAGCCTCAAAGCTAGTATCTTTGCAATTAACTTCGCGAAGGAGTGGATCAAACCGATGGGCCTAAAATCCCCGACCGCCTCCGCACCGTCGTCTTCGGGATGAGGACAACAAAGTGGCGAATTGATGATCCGCATGTTCGGATTCTCAAGTCATGGAAGGCATTTGCCGCTCTTATGATGTCGGTTTTCACAATTTCGGCCGGGTTCTAAAGAAGGCGCCCGTGCAACCATCCGCCCCGGGGCTTTATCTATCGGCATCCGTTTGACCGGCCGCTGCTATTTCCTCTTTTTGTGAACTTCGGCATCAAGCCCCTGTGGAGGTCCTTGGGCTCCAGGCCTAGCTTATCCCAGTTGATGTCATGTTGTCGGGGGCTAGGGCATCCCATGATTTCGTGAAGTGACGTGGAGTACGGCAGCCTTGTCCTCGTGGTTTAACACCCACCCGTTGCCTTGTTTGAGCCTCTGAATGTGATTTTTTCTCCTTTGTGCATTGACTCTCCGATGAAAGTACTTTGTGTTTGCGTCGCCTAATTTTATCAATGAAATTCTGGAAGCTTGCCGACATCTGGCTCTTTCTACTACAGCAAGACCCATTACTCTCTCCTTTAGTTTCGTCGCAATCGAAGTTTAGATGCGCCGTGAGGGTTCTACTCTCTTGTGCAATGTCCAACCTCGGAATGACGCGCCATGAAAAACTATTTTTTGGCATCGAGAGATGGTTTCTTTGCTCCATGCTCTAAGATTCTATGCCGTTGTATGAAGCTTGTGGTAAAGTACATGGAAAGGCTCGTGATGGTCGGGTCGGTGCATCCCATGATCGCTTGACCACCTCTTTGAACCCGGGGAGCTTCGCCCGAGAAGTTCTCGAATTTAAATGATCGCGGCCTTCTAGGCCCACACCGGTTTTGTAGCGAGGAGCGGACATTGATCGAGAGGGAAGTTGACAAAGTGTGTTTAGGACATGGTTACTGAAGGTAGTGTCCCATTCCGCATTGCAAAAGAACCGGTCAAGTCTTGCCAAAGTTGGTGCTTGTCTGCCATTGCTCTAAGTGAACATTCTGTTTTGGAGGCTTAGTTCTGTTAGCTCACAGTCATCGATTGCCTCGCGGAACTGACGCATTAGTGTTGGGCTTAGCCTTCTATTGTTCTTGTCGGATCTTTGTAGATTAGGTTGAAGTCACCCGTGATCGGCCGTAGCGTCGGGCGGTGGTTTGATCGATTCGTTCGTAGAAAGGCGGCTTGTTTGCCCCAGCGGATGGTCCATAGACTCATCGTTAGCGGGGAAGGAGACGTCCGTGTCTATGAAGTGCACCGTAGCTGAGAGGTGATAGTCCCCGGAGACGATGTTTGTGCAGGTTGCTTTGTTGTTGTTCCATAGCAGAGCAATTCCTCCCCTTGTTCGGGATGGTCCTGAAGCCGGTTTGTATGCGAATTGTCGGCCGGTATCCACCCGTGTATGACGATCGTGTCAATATAGCCGGGCAAGTTTTGTTTCTTGCAGGCACGCGATATTGCAGGTGGTTGCTGCTAGTAGTTGGTGAACGGTGTCCCTTCTAGCTTGTTGGTTTAGACCACGCACGTTCCACGATAAAATGTCAAGGCTTTCAGTATCCATATAGTAACCTAGCGAGGCTCGGGGGGATCGCACGGCGTTGTGTGTAGTTTGCAGTGAAGGTGACAGCCTACGTGGTGGAGGCCAAGCAGAGCGTTCAACATGTTCGGTGGCGCCAACTCGGGCAAACAAGCAGCCCGCCGAGGAGACTGTAGTTTGCATTGCAACGATAACTAGCTGACAAGTTCATTACGGAGTACAACATGTGGTGCCAGGTAGAAGCGACGACAATGAGCGATTACTGGGCTCAAAGATGATGGGCGATGGTGAGCGGACGCAGCTCGACATGAACGACAATGAGCATCACGGGCTCAACACAAACGACGATGATGAGCAACGCAGCTCGGGTAGGCTGAAACAAGTTCGAACTAAGAGGTTGCAATGCATTGAGGAAACTAATGGTGTGCATGGACATACTACGCCGCCGCCGTCGTCGGGCCGAACAATAAGGTCGCCCGCCTGGATGTCGCCGATTCCTTCACCGACCATGGCATCCGCATGTTTGCCTATGTAGACAGAGTGGCTCTGCCTAGGACAAAGCACTCAGCTTGTGGGACTGAAGATTAAAGTTTGTTGGGATGAGAAAGCTTGCAGTGCAGAGGATGGTTCCCAATTCATGGATTAGAGGCCTCAAAATGAGTCTGTACAGCAAATGTGAATGCATCAGCTCATATGTATGCTATTGAAAACGAAACCTGAAGGGCATGACCAAAGGACCATCTTCAACTCTGCATCATGATTCATATATCACAGGCACTTTGATTGATTCATTAGTTCATAATGAAAACATTACACTCCATGCTCCGAAGAGCGAGGGAGACAGAGAGCCGAGGGCAGGCGGGGGCTACATATATAGTAACACGCATTACGAACACGCACGGAGATGGAAGCGCCGGACGGAGAGAAGCCGTATTGAACAGGGCTCCGCGGGAGGTGCCGGAGGTGCCTGCGGTGACGGAACGGGGGCTCTTGGTGCCGACGGAGTCGGAAGTGGCCGTGCTGGTGGTGCCGACGGCATGCTCCGAGTCGGGTGATGGTGGTGAGGGTGGTGGTGAGATTGCATCTTTGTCGATCTGTGTTGCGGCACTGAATTGAAGCTATAGGTTCATGCTGGTCAATATTGAAGATTGAGGATTCTTTGGGTTCATAGTGACACAGGTCAGGTACAGGAAAGTTGTCATGTTGTTGGGGTCTGGGATCAAGAGCATGATCTGGGGCTGAACTGATCCAAACATTCGGTTGGGAGCACTCAAACGTTGCCGTGCAAACGAAAAATGAGGCATGTGTTGGGAGTGAAAGCAGAAAATTGCGGAAGGAAGAAGCTCACCTCTGTTTATGGCGTGTGGCTCGGCTTGATTCGCATTGGCGTATTGGTGTTTGTTTTTCTCCAATATCTCAGTGGATTAGTTATTGTTTGCAGGCTACTCTTATCGACCATACATCAGACCATCACTAAATTATCTTTGGCAGGCTATACACCCATCAAACCATGTATGAGACATAGATGTAGTAGTCTTCTTTATTTATAGCTCTCATTCTCATGGGGGCATGAATCATGATTGTTAGATGCGTTTTGGAGTACTCTTCCGTTAGAGTTCATAATGACTCATCTAAGACACATTGCATGCAACATCAGTATCTTTGCTAGTGTTAAGTTAGATGGGGGCAGCATCATGCATGATCGGTGTGCTTCCTAGTACGTGTTAAATTGGATGAGGGCATCATGCATGATCAGTGCTTTCTTTGTGTTGAAATGGATGGGGCAACATCATGATGGCATGAATGGATAGCAGATCATCCAACCTCTCTGTGTCATTTGGTCATGTTTCACAAAATTTTAAACAAATTTCTTATAAAAATAAAAAAGCAAGTTAAGGTTTTTTTTTATACTGCCTTTGTGCATGCATGACCTTGTGTCTTTTGAAGAGGCAAAAAGATAATGAAGGCAGCTACCAAACTGCTCTATTGTGGCTTTTCACGCGTGCTGACTGTCTCGGCAAGTCGCAACAAATACATGGAGGTAATAGTTCATCGTGACCATTCGATTGAAATAAATGAACGGCCTACAGTCATTTGGAGGTGCTGCAAAGCCCCCTTTCTTTGCAGATGAAGAACAGAGAATCAACAAATTGTATCACGCGTGGGTAAGTTCTCATTCTTCAATTTTAACTCGGGTACAGCATATACAAGCATTTGGAAGAGATAACTAACTGAATGTGCTACATATATATCACACAATTTAATGCTGTGTTATTTCACGTTATACATGCCAATAAAAATAAATTATAACTATGCCGCGGTTCCATTCTTTTGGCATGGGTTCCCCCTTCAAGAAGTGTTGGAACAATATGAGTGCTGGTCGCTTGAGGGCGGTGAAGGGGGAACCTCGTGCCCTGCGCCTCGGACGGTCACCAAAGTCAGGCCCTCGTACACTTGACTCCATCCACCAACCTATTTAAATTCAATCACAGATGATCACTTGCACAGATTAACAGTTATCGACTTGTAGCTAGGATGTGTGAATATTAGAGTAATTTGCATATTGACATGAAAAGTGACTAGAAACTAGAATTCAGATATGTATCAGGTCCATAATATAAGGAAGGCCGGTAGAGTAGAACGAACGAAGCTGACCTCGTTGTTATCATACCACGGATACCAGCTTGTGGTAGTTGGGAGGCCAAGAGCATCAATGGAGTATCTTGTTGATGTTAAGGGAATTACTGCGTCCGTGTCTCCACTGCGAAGAGATCAATCATTCTATCAGTTGAAGATGACTTTGAAAATTCAGTTGGAATGCAGTTGTTGTGGCGTGTTGCGTTGTGTGCACAAGATGAACATAACATGAAGAAAATTGTGTTGACTAGTAGTAGTCGAATTCAAATATGCAGTTGTGTTTCATTTTCCAACTTATATTGTTATTGCAATTATTCTTCTTGACGACAGGACAGCCGTGACTTTCAATCAAATTCTAAATAGTTGGCGAAATTTTGGCACACAGCATGATGAAAACAAGTTGGCAATCGTCGTCACAACTGGGACAAAATTGAAGATGGAGCAAGACAACTTTCATGTGAACAACTATTTGGGGCCGGCCTTCTTCTATTCATGAAAACGCCGGGTACTCCACAGTGGAATATTATGCAGCTGACGCAATGCACGACCTATATACCCATTTCTTCAGTCAATCATTCCGTCGTATATTTACAGAATATTTGGCAGCAAAGTGTGGATATCTGTTGTTGTTCTATTCTATGTATGCAATCAAATACAAGGCTCCAATAATGCAATAATTTGATAGAAAACTGTTCAATTCCGATTGGAAACTGTCTAGCTAGGTAAATATAATCAGTAGCTCTCCAGCCTGCTGCCCTTTTGTTTCAAAACAAAAAAAGGAAAGGAAATTAAAGAAAAATGCTAGCTGCAACAAACTGACCTGAAGACCCATATCTTTAGGCCAGCTGCGATAAGCTCTTTGAAGATAGGAAGCATGGACTTTGGCGAATCACCCCAGTTGTCTTCGGTGATTGCATCACTGAATTAAGTTCATGGAGCAGGATTATTCAAATTGAGCATACATATATTCAATTTCAAAATGACCTTTGTAGGCCAGCTAGCTGCAGCATGCCTGGCCTGGACTGAGAAGTTATAAGTGAAACACTTCGGGCACAAACCTGCAGGTCGCCCATGGATAGTTTATTCCGGTGACATTGGCGTGGAGAGCCCTCTGCACCTCCGGCCTGTTGTAGTAAACCGTGGAGTGGCTCTCAGTGCACGGGTCATATGATCCCCCCATCCTCCATGGCTGAATATTATACATGTAATTATTAACACTCAAACAATTAACTTGCAGTACGTATTACTTAGCAGAATGCTTTATATATATATTCTGCGAAATGATAGTTGATATACTACTGATTAGTAAGTACTACTAGTCATGACAATGCAACTCACGTGGCGGTAGTGGCGGCTTATCAACGACTTGGATGATCTCTTGGTCGCCGCTGACGACGACGTCTGGCCGCAGAGAGGCGTGTAGATGCTGTACATGTCGATGTTCCCCTGCTCCACGGCGGCTACGTCCCTCGCCGCGTAGCACGCCGGCGACGGGTGGATGATGGAGTCGTTGTGGCCGCAGGAGACCCTGAGCTGCTCGTACGTGGCGTCGGAGATGAGCCCGTGGTTCCACCACGACTCGAACATGCCGGAGTAGTCGGTGTGGTCGTTGATCACCGCGTTACCGACCTGATCATCGTTTTCAGGTGGTGACGTATTAGTTCTTCCGAAGTTACTTATTGACGACATTCATATTCAAAAACGCAGGAGGTAGCAAGAATGGAATATATACCATGAAGCCTTTGAAGTTTATAATGGGTTTGGCGACGCCTTTGTTGTTCTGGTACACGAGCTGGGACAGCTGCGGGACATAGTGCCCTGCGTAGCTCTCACCGGTGATGTAGAAATCGCGGTACTTGAACTGCGGGAACCTCTCCAACCATTTCACCAGGAAAGTGTAGGAATCGTGGGCAGTCTTGTTGTCGCCGTTGGTGTAAAGCTCGGAGCTCGTGTTGGTGTAGGAGAATCCCACGCCGGCCGGCGAGTCCAGGAACAAGATGTTTGCCGCTGCATATATATGTAAAGGTCGTCGGAGTTGGTACGTGTTGGATTGGATCACCAAGCTACGTACGTCGAAAACGTACGTACCTGTGTTCCATCGGTTGTCGTTGAGGAAGAGCGTGGCGCCGTCAGGCCGGATGCGGAACGCGCCGAGCTCCTCAGACGCGCCGTACGCCACCGACGAGCACCCCGGCCCGCCGTTGAGCCACAGCACCAGCGGCGCCGGCTGCGCCTCCGGCGGCACCTCCTGGAGCCAGTAGAACAGTGCCCGGCCGCCTGCGCTATCGTCCACCGCCACGTACCCCGAGTACATCGGGAAGTCCACGGCCGGCTGCCCCGGCAGCCGCCCGATGCGGTCTGCGGCGGCAGTTCCGGCAACGGCTCGCCATGGTAATGCAAGCAGCAACACGGGAAGAAGAAGAAGAAGCACTACTGGAGTTAGACGGAGACCACTGGCCATCGTGCTCTCCTTGAGCACGTACAATTGTTGGATAATGATTGCAGAGACAATGCGTTCCAATTTGTGTTACTTGTGTACCTATATATAATTTGTACAAGTCTAAGCAGAGGAGTTGATTGATGTCACTTTCGTTTGGACGTACCGCACGCTCTCCTCATGTTATCTTGTTTTCATAGTTTATTTTATTGCACAAATCTGACCTTGTTTTCATAGTTTATTTTATACAAATTTGACCTCATACAAGGTACCGTATCGTCGAGGTAATCTCGATCCAAAAGAGGCAAGTAAACTGCGCCGTGCTTGCAAAGTTGGAAAAGCTTGCGTTGCTACCCAGCTGATTAACTATATTGTATATATATTATATATATAATAAGTACATTCCTATAGGCGTGTGTTAATGTCAGGCCGATTCTGAAACTGAAGACAACAGGGCAAAGGGAGAGAGAGGGAAGAACAGGAGCGGACCATTTGCAGGCCGGTCTAGTGTAAGAGAAGAGAGCGAGGCCCAAGATCGAGAGTGATGGGGGAGACTTTGCTAACCTCCACTGGTACACAAACGCTCTTTTATCCCGGTTCTCCATAGTGTAAATTGAACTGGGATTACGATCCGGGACTAAAATCGAGTGGTGAGAATACGAACCGGGATTAATAATAACCTTTAGTCGGTTCGCAACACCAACTGGGATGCCCCGAGGCCCAGGCCCGGGCTCAGGCTCAGACCAGCAGATTTAGTCCCGGTTGGTGTTACCAACCGGGACTAAATCTCTCTCTGTTTTTTTGTTTCTTTTAATTTCATGTTATATTTTGCTTTTTTTAAATTTAGTTTTCAAATACGATTCTACACTACAAATGATACACGTTCAGGGAAGTTTCGGTTTGATCCATGCACATAAATAAAAGTATAAGTACGCACAAAATGTATATACATACAACATACATTTACACATATATATTTTTCTTTACAATCACGCCTAAGCGTGTTTACTATATATATAAAGAAAAGAGTATTCGATGACTACAAAATGACACTAATCTATCTAAAAATAAAAAGAAAGTAGTAGTCACATGCTGCTTGCCGGCATGCCACATGATCAGGTTCCATACATTGCAATTCCTTTAGCTAAGCTCTCCGTCTCTCCGACTATTTCTGATGGGCGGCCTGCTGCCCCACTCCAGCGCCACCTCCTTCCCTTGTTTCTCAGAAATAAAGGTCATGGAAAACACTGCAAAAACAAAACGAAAAATGACGCCAATCTAGGCGCCTGAACCACCATCCTCTCAAGCAGGGAAGGGCGGCAACACCGTCTGATCTACACACTTGAAAGGTAACGAGATTAAAGTTTCGTCCTTTTTAACTGCAGGAACCTTACGGTAAAGGAAAAAACTAAAAAAAAAGAAAACTGAAATCCATACGAAAAAAACTAGAGCTAACCTGGGATTCGAACTTGCAATAGTTAGATAAGAACTGCCGCCACTGCTTGGCGCAGGGGGGCTTCTTGGCGCAGTGGTGTAGGCGTCGGGGACGGGTGGCGGCGGCGAAGAAGACGATGGATCGACGAAGTGAAGATAGAGAAGGGAGAAAGGCAGCGCGGCTTATATATCAGGGCAGCTTTACCCCAGGTTTTGGCGACGCCCGGGACTAAACTTCGCTTTACTCCGGGTCGTGGTGACACCGAGACTAAAGCTCTCTCGAAAATTTTTTTCTATGGCGCTCACGAAAAATTGAATCTGGGCGCTCCCAAAAATTTCAAGCTTTAGTCCCGGGTCTTGGTATCACCCGGGGCTAAAGTTGGATAGATTTTCACTTCCCGCCACTTTCAAGCTACGTTTTCTTTTTATGTCTCTTTTTTTCAAAAATGCTAAAGCCTTGTTAATTGCCCAATAAATTTTATACTTGCGAGAACTTTTTCTTTAAAAAAACAAGTGTATACTTGGCACAACTTTTTTTAAAAACAAGTTATATTTACTTTTTTTCTTTTTGCACACATAAAAAGTATGTAACCTATTTTTTTCTTTTTCATAAAAATATAGAATATAATATAACTTTCGATAATCACTATTTTGTTAATGCAAAAATGTTGTATTTATTCAAAATCATTAAAGCTATTTGTTTTTGATAGAATATTATTTTTTCATGATTATTTGAATTCTTGCATTTTTTCTCGCGTAAACAAACCATGGCGAGTTTCGTATGGAAAACAACAGGATTTTGCACCCACCTCCCCAAAACTTCATCTCCTAGGGCACAAGAGACCTTCTCACAAAGTTTGGCACGTTTGAGATCTTTTAGGTGGGTGGACTCAGTTCAATTTATAAATACAGGAAAACTTCGCGCATAAAAATTCGATTAAACTGGAAAAAATACCAAACCAATTCAAAAAAATGTGTTAATAAAAAAAGCGTATTTTGAATAAGAGAAAAGCAAAACTACAATTCAAGTTACGAAAACGTAATTCTATATTACGCGCTAACGATGTTGGTCATAATATAATAAAATCTTGGGGTCCTTTTGTGCAAAAGTGATGTTGCCTAAAAAAAGATTTAGTCCCGGTTGTATATTCGAACCGGGACTAAAGCTGCCGGTTTGGGCACTGGCTGGACCCAACCCAAAACCTTTCATCGATCCTACTCTCAAACCGGGATTAAAAAGCTTGAGAGTTCAAACCGGGACTAAATGTCTTATTTTAGTCCGGATTGTTGGCTAGAACTGGGACTAAAGGTTTCCTCCAGATGAAAACTGCCTCGGACATCGTTCTTCCAAGAGCTTTACTCCGGTTGGTAGTTCCAACCGGGACTAATAGTAACTTTAATCCCAGTTCAAAATGAGAAGCTTCTTTGTAGTGTAAAACGCATCCGGGACAAAATAACGTTTTTTGTAGTAGTGACTCTAAAATTGCTAAGGCCGTGATGAAGTACCCCGGTCTCATATGTCTGACAGTATAGTATGGTAGACCTATAAACTATACTAATTGCTAACTAGAATGAATTTCTTGTTTGGGTTCAAAGTAATTTGAATGCAGACGTAGGGGCTATTTTTGGTTGCTTTTCATAATGACAAACGTGGTAATCAAATATATATATTATTTTAAATTGTCTTTCAAGATGACAGGGATGTGGATAATTTAGATACAAAGTTAGGGGTAATTTTTAATTATCTTTCATAATGGTAAAGGTGCAATTTAAATGCAAATTCAGTTCATTATTTTGAATTATGTTTTATAATGACATAGATGGGTAATTTATACATGTCAAAATTTAAAATTAAAGGGTTTAATTTATGTGTCTTTTACGATGACAGGGTAGATTTTTTTTTATAGAACATTCGATGATGATGATTAGAGTCCCTCTAATGAGTAATGGTAAGACAAAACTTTAGGATTTTTTTTTTTCTAGCACATCTACTAAGAATTAATGTGGAGTCGATCTCTGTTGGGGTGGTAGTAGTAAGATAAGATAAGATTATGACAATTTTTATAGTTTACCTTATTATTTTTCTAGCAGGTAATGACACTACTACATTAAATCTTTTACAAGACGTTTTTATTTTATTAACCGTGACGGTTTTCGGTTTTTAAACCGTCACGAGTTAATGTCTCTAATAATCATGGCCGGTTATTTTTTATTAACCATAGTGTCACGGTAAATCGATTAACCATGGTGGTTTTAAAAAAAACCGCCACGGATAATGTGGCCTAACCACCCAGTCAAAGAGACCATAAAATCCATTGGTCCATTCCATCTTACCAAGATTATATATATAGCGAGTTAGGGTTTGTAACACTTTGTCTCTAAGTCTCTCCCTCCCCAACCATAGCCTCCCCCACCCCAATCTCAGCCCCTCCCCTCTCGGCCCAACACCGCCTCCTCCCTACACTCCCTCCCTCTACTCTCTCCCTATCCTTACGGCGGCACTCACGGGCAAAGCGGCTTTTCGAGCCGGCGTGAGTTGTGTGGTCTTGGCGGTCAAAGGCGCTGGTGGCGACACGCGGCGTGAATGCGGCGGCGGCAACTTTGCGTTTCCATTTTATTAACCATGGCGGGGAGGAGGCGGATCCGGTGGTTAGAAGGCCGATCTGCCCATGGCGGAGATGGGGCTCATAGGCGGCGGCCAGCATCGCGGCGGCGGCGCCTCCTCCGGCTCCACCGGATCCGGACACGGAGGGAAGCGTGGCGGCAGATCCGGCCCATTAGGGTTAGGGTTTGGCTTTTCTCTTTTTTCGGATTAACGGTGGCCGATCCATGATTAATCGTAACCTTTGCTCGGTGGCGGTTTTGAAAACCGCCACGATAAAAAAAAAACTACCACAGTTGTTCATTAATGTAGTAGTGCGAGGAGTCTGGGTTTTTGGTTGTGAAATTTCTACATGTCCGCATGTTCTTGCCTTCCCAAACGGAAACTATGAAACCGGTACTCCTACTTAAGTTTGGTTTCATTTGATTCAACCCCATCACAAAAGATTGTCCTCTGAAATCCAACTCTTGAGAGCAGTCAATTCACCTACCTAACCTAACCAAGGCCCAGACAACATTCGGGCCTGCTGGAGCTCACCAACGGCATGCTCCGACAGAAGGTGCACACTGATGTCCTACAAAATATGAACTTTTATGCTACTTGGTCCTATACCCATGCCGATGTGCGCCTATATGGATCCATCATGAGAAATTTGGTCGAGCGGATGTCGCTCCCAAATGTTCCATTTCGAACAAATAAGTTTATATACATGTCTATACAGTTGAAGCACCTCGCAAGCAAAAGTATATTTAAACATGTTCTCTATATGTACTTCCTCAATCACACAATGAATCATTTCACCCTTCTTAGAGAGTAAAAACATCTTAAATTTGATTTAATTTATATAATATCATTTGTGATACATATAAGTACCATCATTTTTTTTCATTAGTTATATTGCAGTGTACCAATTTGATGTTATAATAAATCTTTATAATTTTTCTCTATAATTTATTTCTCAAACTTACTTAGAGTATCAAAAAAATTAGAATAAGTTATAATTTAGAAGGATGAGAATACTTATCTATATCAAACATGTCCCACATTTTAGTTTTGTTTATTTATCTCTGCCTATATTTTTGGTTTGTTTTAGAATTGTTAAAGTTAATCTACCGTTCGTATTAAAACTCATATTTATCATTTTCAGTCACTTTAATGTCAAAAGCTAAAATCCTTTAACTGTAGCTTTAATCTCAAACTACTTATAATAATTAATTAACAAGATAAAGGGTTTTCCTCAAACGAAGGAAAAAGGAAAAAGAAATTAGAAAGAAATGGCGTGGTGGCTTTTCCCACGGTCACGGCTTCCTTCCCTTCCCTTCCCCTTCCCCTTCCCTTCCGTCGCCGACCGAGGAGAGAAAAGCTAGGGGTTTTCGCCATGGCCATCGCCCACCTCCAGCTCCTCGTTCTCCAATCCATTCTCCCCACGCTCTCCTCCCTAGCTGCCGCATCTCACATCGCCGAGAAAAACGGACCGCCCGCTTCGATTTCCCTCCCTCCCGTTCCCCCAAATCGAATCGAAGCATTACCCGCCGAGCAAGCAACCCACCCACCCGTTCGCGCTTCAAGGTTCCGACGGCGCTGGCGATCCAGCAGCGTGCTTGCGCAGCGGAGGAGGCGGCCGGATAGCCAACCAACCAACCAACCCAATGTGTCTGCTCTGCGCCGTGCAGCGCTGGTCCCGGCGCGTGGCCACCATGCTCCCGTGGCTCGTGGTCCCGCTCATCGCCATCTGGGCGGCCACCCAGCTTCTCCTCCCGGCGGCCTACCGCTTCGAGGTCACCTCGCCGCGGCTGGCCTGCGTGTCCGTGCTCCTCCTCACGCTCTTCTGGTACGAGATCCTGCTCCCGCGGCTCTCCCTGTGGCGGGCCCGCCGCTCCGCGCGCGCCTCCGCGAGGAGCGCCGCGCGCACGCGCTCGAGCTCCACAAGCTCCGCAAGACCGCCACACGGCGCTGCCGCAACTGCAGCAACCCATACAGGGACCAGAACCCTGGCGGCGGCAAGTTCATGTGCTCCTACTGCGGCCATGTCTCCAAGCGCCCCGTGCTCGACCTTAATTCGGCCGGGAAGGTCCCCTCTAGGTGGCCTTGCGCTCAGGACTGCGGAGACTGGCTCGACCTGCGCTGCTCGGCCGGCGCTGGTACCTCCTTCTGGGGGTTCTCGTGGCACCTGCTGTTGTCATTTTTGGCAGCAACAGTGAGGTGGCCATTGAGGAGGATATTCAGATTTACATCGTCAGGGGACGGTGAGGGCTTGGGCCCTGATGGGAAGAGGTTGGCAAAGGGAGGGGAGAATGGGGGAAAAGCTGAGGAGAGCAGGGTTGAGAAGGCGAGGAGGAAGGCGGAGGAGAAGAGGATGGCGAGGCTGGAGAGGGAAATGCTGGAGGAGGAAGAAAGAAAGCAGCGGGAAGAGGTGGCGAAGCTGGTGGAGGAACGCAGGAAGCTGAGGGATGAGAAAGCTGAGGCCGAGGAGCGGTCCAAAAGCGCTACCCCTGTTGGGGAGAAGGATGCTAGGAGGGAGGCAGAGAGGCGGCGCCAGGAGAGGAGGAAGAAAGACGACAAAGGGTCAAGCAAGAGTAACTCAGATTGTGAAGACATTGATCGACGATTGGTCCGAGAAGGCGACAAGAAGCGAGCCTTGGACAGAAAAACTGACTCTGACAGGCGTGGCGGTTACAAGCCTCATTACTTGGAAGCTAACAATCATAGTAATAAGACAGTGGAGAGCAGAGCGAAGTACTTTGGCCGTATGACTGGTGGTTTCTTGTCTTCGTCAAGAGGGTTTGGCGGTGGTTCCTTCTTTGGCAGAAGTGCTCAGGCCCCTGCCCCTCAAGTTAACAAGGTTAGCAGACCTGTAGTTCCTGCAACTGACCAGGGTAATGCACCCAAAACAGATGTCCAGCATGCAGCCACACAAGCTGCAGCCAAATCCGCTTCCGTTGGGGAAACCAGAAATTCATGGACAGAGTTTAATCGACCTGTGAGTAACAAGGGCATTGCTACTTCAGTGTCAAATCTTGTTGTTAGAAGCAATTGCATCAGCTGTTTTTACCTGAATTTCCATCTTAAAAAAATCTTCCACTTTTTTTGTATTTTGCTCTATGCAGGTTAGTCCAAATGTGCAGCCAGCCCCTACCAGCTTTAAAAAGTCTTGGCATCAGCTGTTTAGTCGTTCAGCATCGGTCTCCCCTTGTCCTGATACTACAACTTCAACCCGTGATATGAATCGGAAGCCAGAACCAAATGGAGCGCAAATAAGCAATGCTCATACATTTCTCTCTCAGTATCCTCCTCTGGACAGCAAACCAAGTTTGAGCCAGTCCATGCAATTTCCAGGTTTTCCACCAGTTAATGGAGTACCTCCCAGTAAGCCACTACCTCATTTTCCTGCTGGACATATGACTTTCTATGATGACGCAGAATCTGCTATATTTGAAGATTCAGAACAGTTTGAGGACCCATGCTGTGATCCAGATGCAATCGCATTGCTTGGGCCAGTTTCAGAATCTTTAGATAACTTTCCTCCAGACATGGATTGTGTATTCATCTCGAGTAATGTCGCCAAGAAATCACATCGGAGGCCTTCACCAATTGAGTCTCCTCTCTCTAGATCTCGTATGGTTGAAGAAAAGCCTATCAAGCCCCTGCATTTATTAGTTGCAAAAAGGGCTGGTGGTCCTATTCAGCCTGAGGCTAGCAGTGAGCAAGGCACATGGCAAATGTGGAGCACGCCATTGGTTCATGAAAGTTTAGCTCTCCAAGGCCCTCAGAATCAGTGGCCTCGACAGACAAATCAATTAAACTATAGTGCCAATCTTTTCAATGGTGGAACAAATGGCCCCCTGGGTGCTGGTTTGAATGACAGTGATCCTTGGCTGCAGAAAGCACCTTTCCAGCAATTGCCACCTGATACACCAAGCCTGTTCCTTCCACATGAGATACCAGGAAATTACACAATGACTTGGTTTTGGGTCTCCAAACAAATCAGCACATGAACACCCCTTTGGACCACCTGGTCCTTCTTGGCCAAAGTAAGTACTTTCCTATCCCTCTTTTCTTATCAGAAAATTTATTGCAACAAAGGCTTTCATGACTGCTAAACATCATATAATTTTAACTTGAGCTAGAAACCTGGTATAATAACTCATTATAGAATAGTTGTTGTACTTTTTCCCCAGATGTTGACAATGCTAGTTTCATGCTATTGTATTAGTCATTCGTGTTTCCCATATATTTGTGTTAACTGCTTAGTATAGTTCCATATATCAATACATTTAAGCACCAAATTATTGGCATTTTTTATGATAATCATTTGACGACATCTGGTTAAATTTGCATGTACATAGTTTAACACGAGTTAAATCTCCATGTGCTTTGTGGATGACTCCTTACTTCAACCAGGACATTTGAAAATCACTAAAACAGAGTGAACTATCTTGGTATTTAGCATAGCTGAGTTTTTAATTGATACTCATCTTTATTGTTGAACCCATTGAGTGTGATGCTAAGTGTGTATGGTTGATCCTTTCTCCTTTAAAATATTCAAGGAAGCAGTGCTCTTTTATTCTCCAATCATTAGGTAGGAGTTCTCTGTGGATCTTATTAATGAGAAAGTCTTGTAATCTGGGACAGTGCAGTGATGCTTCTTGGTTTTTTTTGCATATGTTTCATGAGCTAGTCACACCAATTTTGGTCTTTGCAGTCACTATTAAATGTGTCCACCTAGATGTTAGGCACCACCATCCTGCTTATTGGTTAATTGCCACATACTCTACCCAGAGTGTCTGCCTAATCCTAGTTAGTCTCTATACACCCCATGTTTTCTGTCTAGTGACTAAAGCTTTTTGGAACACTTAATCGGAGATGTGTGCTTCTGGATATTTCTTACTTCCAGGGATCATGGTTCATTGATGTTATGGCATTAAATCGTTAACTGTTCTATTCTCCCCGTGAATTAGGATGATGATGAATCGATAAACTGCCATAATGAATAAGCTAGCTTGGAATATGTCTGGCCATTTTGCATGTTCCACTGTTCGTGATTGTTGTACCAATAACACTAAAAATGTGTCGTCAGTCAAGACTATGTTACAACAATGGCACGGTTGACCAATGAGTTGGCCATGGTTCCTTTCAGCCCAGCTAGAAATTATGTGCTGAGTAATGCCTGCCATTTTCTTATGGCAGTTCAGAGGCACATTGATTGCTTGGTCTAAATTGATTAGAAAGCAGGGTACAAAAACTGAGAGATGGGTAGTTTTCATCATGAATTATCGGATTATTAACCAATGTCTCTGACTTTCTGTCCCTTGTCTTGAGGATGTGCTCCTCAACATTTAGTATGTGATTCGGATTTAGTGGTCTGGTCAAGATTTGTTTTCCAATAGTAACTTTTTTATTTTCAACAAGCGCCTGATAAGTGATGACTGCCCAGGCTCTGTGTTTACAATGAGAAAAAGTGGAGGGGATAAGCAGACTAAACATATGATTTTATCGGATACTACCTGCAACGCCGTGGTCTTTACGTTCATATCATTCATTGGTTGCATTGGTTTTTGTATTTTTAAATAGTGTGGGATGATTCTTTTGAGACATAATTAGAGGCTAGACTTAGATAGTGCAAAATCAGAACTTGCTGCAGGCTAAGCTGTTCTGCTGCATATTTGATGAAATACGTATAGGTCGATACCGAGTGTTGTAGTTTCATTTTTATGTCTAATAATGTTGGGATGGTCTTGTGTCGAAGACACATGATTATATGAGCTGGAGACTGAATGAAACTTGGCTGACGCCAAAAATCCAAAATGCATGATTAAATATTTGCTATGGGTTGTGCATGGCTTTATTTATGGAGATCAACTGTTGAGCCAACATTTTATGTTGTCTGAAATATGTACTCCAGTTTGATAGCATTGAACTTGTGCACTGTGGGTGATTGGATTCTTAGAAATGCTGTTCATGAGTGGTGTTTGTTACTGCGTCTTGTTTGACCTTGCTGTTAGTTATTGGGCTTAGTTTTAATTGACACTTATTTATTAGACATATGCTGATCCCAGCTTGAAATTGAGTTTATTTGGTCTGCATAGCACTGGGTGCCTGAAATCTTTTACTTTCACCTTGTAAATGAGTTTATTGGGCTTAGTTTTACTTTCACCATGGGTTGATCAGCATATGTTACCCTTGTCTGCATGACACTGCTTGGTTTCTGTTTTTAAGCCTGACAGAACATTTCGACTATCCATATCTAATCTGAATTCATGTTTTTTTTTGGTAGCAAGTAATATCATCATACATACATTGGTACTACCATTGTTGGTTGATAAGGTGAAAACACTGGATCTGATGGCTTTGTTGGGGTTATGATGTATGCAGGGAGGAACTGTCGCTGAATGGTGCCCATGAAGGTGGTGGCGGAGGAGGCTTATTTTGCCTGACGACAAGTCCTGATATACAGCCCTCGGTGTGGTCTTTCAATGACTAAAAAAGGGACAGCATAGCAGGGGACAAATTTGCTTGTACAAGGAAACAGAGGATATCTGAGCCGAAGACTTCCTTTCCTCCCCAGAGTGTTGCAGTGGTGGTGTGGGGGGTGCGAGGATACAAGGCTCTCTGTTCCTTGATGCGAAAAAAGATATAAGGTCATTTTGTTTAGTAGCACTCTGTCTCACCTGACCTGTTAACATGCGCCATCTGATGCATGCATTGCATAAGGTGAAAGGTACCTACTTTCACCTGATGTGTTGGCGAGTTGGCGCTTGTTGTCGTCGTATGAACTCTTGGAGACAATGAACAAAAAAAAAAGGGCACTGGGGACTTGTCCTGCATGACAGGCAGTGTTTTTAGCATCGACACTGAGTGCGTTTTGCCGCTAAGGCTAACACCACGGGTGGCTCTCTTTTGCACTGCAAACGGCCCGGCGTGTGCCTATGATTGATTTGTTTGATGGTGGTTGGGCTGGAGTACTCTGTATGTATATATATATGTAAGCAGGTTGCTCTGTGCAAGTGGCATGCCATGAAGGGCTTGGTCTTGGTGGGAAGATATTTGTTGCACAATGGGAGAAGAGATGATGGTGCTCTGTTACCCTTTTGGTGGCGCTGGGATCAGCATATGTTACCCTTGTTTTTTTTTAAAAAAAAAAACAATATTTTACTTGCTGATGAGAACAGGGCAAGGCTGAATGATGTGATGGAGGCCATGCAAATGATTTGGTTCAGTAGTCTTTGCCGTGTGCAACGCAATTGTGACCAAGGAAGCTCAACACAATCAGACCAGACGTGGTCATCTGATTGTGCCTGCAGAAGCTTCCACTTGACAAATGGGCCTGCAGAGACGGCGTCAACCACCGCGTTCCGTGACGCCTTCACTGCCAAGTGGGCCCTCTCCAGGCTTCTGACGGTGACGGCCCCACAGACGGTCCTCCTGTTCGTCTTCCTCATCCTTTCCTTCCCTCCCCATTCTCTCCTCATCGCAAGACTGTCTGTTCCCGACCCGACGCGACTCATCGTCCTCCCTCCGGCTTCCATTTCAGATTGCAGCCACGCGTGGCACAATTCTTCCGCTTCTGGATCTTCGTTTTCCTACCGGAGAGAGGGGAGGGGCATACGCACGGACGGACAGGTCAAGAGAAATTCCTGCAAGGGGAGGAGAGGGAAAGGGAAGGAAGGAAGGAGACGGGAAGGCACCACCACACCAACTCCCAATCCATCCACCAGCAGCCGCCCCCGGCAAACCCAGCCGCCGTCGCGCGCGTCTTTCCTCAACCCATTTCTTTGTCCTCCGTTCCCCTCCCACGCCCACGCCTGAGCCTGACCAATCCATTCTTTCTTTGCTCGGTTTGCGGGAAGGAGGAGGATCCGATCCATTCTTTGCTTGCCCGGAGAAGAGAGAGAGAGGCGGACAGATGTGCCCGCTGCGGGTCATCCTCATCTTCCTCTCCGCCACCGTCGCCGGTTTCTTCCTCGTCCGGGGACTCAACGCCGACGACGACCCCGCCGACCAGTTCGACGCCGACGCTGAAACCGACGGCAAGGGCTCTCCCAGGGCACCCGTGCCCCTCCATTCCAAGGTAACGCCTGTCATCCTGTCTGGTCTGGGTGTCTCCGTCTCCTCCACCCTTCCCACCACCGGTATTCTTAGCTTCTTCTTCATGCCTGCTCACAAATTCTACCTGCTTCGAAGACTGGGATAACGGTTCCATCAGCATTCATCAAGTTCCTGTAGATAAAATGAATTCGAGGCTCGATTCAACCACTCAGTTGTCACTGATATGCCGAGGGTATACAATAACATGGTCCTCTTGCACAAACTAGTACTACCTTGTTAGCATGCTTTATAAGTTACATTTGCTCAACTTGAAAAATAATCGATTGTATAAAACACAACATTTGCCAGTAGAGCTGCCAACATTTGCAATCTTGTGACCGTTCACAGAGTAACCTTCTCAACTTAAAACAAACAAATAATACTACTATGGAACGTCTGAAATGCATTCCACTTATTATGGTTGTGGTGGAAACAAAAGTGTGCTACTTCATTTAGCATGAGGCTTGGTAGCATTGAAACTCACTAGAGGTCCAAGCATTTGTCATCTTGCTCAATACTCCCAACGTACGCCCTCTGCTCCGACAAAAGATCATGCTTTAACACTTTTCGCATCTAGCATCTCAATTTGGTTACAAAACTAACTCAAGTAGAAGAAACATGAGCTGACAAGTGATTCAACAGTTGCATCGTGCACATGAAGACGCATATAATTAAGTGAAGTAACATATAACACTGAAACCCCTGCACATTGTTGATCGAGCTATGTCTTGGTTCAAAATTTTAACCATCAGTACCCCCCACCCCCCCACCACCCCCGGTGTGCAAATCTGAAATACCGTGCCTTTAGTAACAGTTGGTTCAGAATCTGAAGGACTATTTTCTGCATGAATCTATAGGTTGGATCGGCAGTGAAGACCGGATTTTGGACTATGGTGGACATGGCAAGCGGGCGGTACCTCTGGCGCACCTTTGTTGCACAACCGCGAAACCTGAATCTGATAAGGCCCGGTGACGAATGTTCAGAACTTATTTGTATTTTGCTGATTGAGTGCCAACAGTGGCGGCGAAGATTGGGACAAGCCTGTTGTCCTTACATGTGGGTGCTAATGTATACTACGGTGCAAATGTAACATAGATGGGGATTGGTTATATATATGCTAAAGTAAATGTGCAGAATTGTTGGTGTTTCAGCCTTGTGTATGGTAACTGTAAGTGGGTGGGTTGCTGGGAGTTTGGGCATAACATTTTTTCTAAAGCTTGCACGATTGTTTTTTCAACTTAAACCATGCTTATCAGTGCTTAAATATGTGAGACTTGGAACATGTGATACATGTGGGTAGCTGAAATGTGGGAATTTCATCGCCTGTGTTCGCTTGTGCTGGCTGATATTGTTGTAACTGCAAATCTGCAACTTTCTGATGTTCAAGTGATGTTCTGTTGGCGTTATCTTCCTTGCAACAAGCGGATCAGCTTTCTTACTGCTCTTGTGATCTTCCTGTGGGCTTCTGCTAGTTGTGCTGCTGCTTGAAGCAAGAAGGCTCATCATTTTATATAATATAGCATGGTATTGGTCAGCTGTTACCTATTAATCTGGTCTGGTGGACTGTTGTGTTGGATTACTGTCACCCGGTTAATATCACCAATTTCATTGCTTTAGTGGTCTGAGATGTCTTCTTGATTAGAAGAGATGTAATAGCCCGATTGCCTGAAGATGGTATTCATTATTGAGTGTTTAGTTCTGTCTCCACGATGGAGTGTTCAGTATTGTCTTTGTTAAGTGTTAACTCTTAATAGAGGAAAGTTTTTCTCAGTTACTAACCCTTGACGAAATCACAAACAAAAGCTACACTGTATTAATTAACCTGGATATAATAAGAAAGACAATTTGTACAGTGAAATGAACCAATTTTGTACATATTTTTTGTCTCTGAACTCCAAAGACTCATGTTGGCATGTTACAGGAGAGTTGCCCATTGCTTTTGGTAGTCTGGGATGTTTTCTTGATAAGAGGACATGAAATTAGCCTGCTTGCCTGAAGATGATATTCAGCATTCTGTATCATCTCTGTTAACTGTTGAGGAAAGCTTTTTTCTCAGTATACTAACCTGCCCAAAATAACAAACAAAAGCTACAATATAGTAATTAACCTGATATAATCAGAAACGTAATGGTTGGAGGTAACTTGTACGATGAAATGAAGCAATTTGCACTTTATTTTGTCCCTAAAGATGAAGACTAATGAACCATGCATACCTGCGTAAATAGCGCAAGGAGTAATAAAGAGGGCAGAAGCAAACTGTAAGCTACAGCAGCAACACAAGATGCAGACGCAGAGCGAGCAGAATAACCGAAGTAATAATAAAAATTAAATGTCTGGCACAACATACCGAGTTGGAGTTGAGTTGGGTTCAACAGAAATTCCACTCCACGCCATCTTGATGGGATCCAATAGTCTTTCCTGATGATCTCCCGGTTGACCAGCTCCAACTTCTGAAGATTGTGTTGGCGGTAACATGATCTCTACTCAATAATAATTTGGTTTCAATCAGCCTGTTCTCTTAGCATTCAAGATACGTGTGTATCAAGATAGTGAGCAGATAATATTCTTTTGGTTGCATAATTTTATGCACAATTTTTTTTTTTCCTGGTTGGTTATGGATGTGTGAACCATTTGACATTCTGGATGGTTAGATCTCTATTCCTCTGTTTCAGGGCTCTAATATGTATAGCCTGTCGCCCTGTCTGACAATACATAGATCTGAAACTAGACTTTTTGGATGTGGGGTGTATGCTAAGGTTTTCAGTTAGTTTCACCGTGACATACCAATATCTGAAACTCCAGTTTCACCTTTTGCTACATTTCCAGTACAAAGTTCAATCCAAGACACCAAATCACCAATCATTATGAGCCAATCTATTCATGCGCAAATGCACATGGAGCACAATTAATGAACACTAGTAACTAAGGATTATATTTGATAATTATCTGCTCATACAAAGTTTTTCAACTGCACTTGGTGCCGCATGTTTACCAGCTGTCAGTTGCTATCAGTCGGCATTACTTCTTTTGCCTGTTGCCGACAGAGACAACAGCTATGCAGATGAGCGAACAAAGCCATAGAAAAAAAGGAAAAACGATGGACAACTAAACTTTGTATGCTCAAAGCAGGAAAGATTTATCTATATCGTCACTTTTGTCTCTTGTCTGTGGAGAACTGGAGATACATCGCATCAAGAGCAAAAAGCTCGATCAGATGTTGAAAATCAGGAACCCATACAGTTTATCCATGATTATGCACAACTTGGCATAGCGGTGATTGGTTGGCTAAAATTTATCGGATTGGATCGACGCTTGACCCACTTGGGAAGTCATTCCGGAGGTTGATTAGGAATGTGAAAACGAGCTAGTGGATCTATCCGTAGTTCCATTTGATGGAGACAATATTCCTTGGTTGATTAAAATGTGAAAAACGAGCTAGTGGATCTATCCTTAGTCCAGTTTGATGGAGACGAGTTCTTTTTCAGTGCAAGTGGACTAGTGGAGTCCAAACATTGCCTCAAGATTGAACTTACCAACATGTGTTGTACATCCTTTTATATGTTCTTTTGTGTGGAGTACAATCTACCTTGATTTCTTTGTCAGACTGTTTCTTATAGCTACATTAAAATGGAAGTGCTACATGTACTTCATTCTTTTGTCTAATTCAGTTTTTCCAAGTTATCGGCATTAGCTGATTCTTATGCAGACTGTTTCTTATGCAGACTGAGTGACTGACCAATTAGTGGTAAAGTCATTAGCTGATTCCCCACTTGAAGCTAATCCACTGGCAAGCACGTTTGAGATACAGAGCACAGCACCACCCGTTTGACATGCAAATCATGTCTTTAAAATTGTGGTTGGCAAATTTTGAGAGAAGAAATGTGAGCCTTATAAGAAGAAAGATCGGTTCTTTAGATTTTAGTGGTTCAATCAATTTTAATCTGAAACATAATAAATGAAATATGAAGTAAAAATATAAAGTATTCTTGATGCAATGGCGAATCACTTTGGAAGTTTTTTTCCTGCTGTTATTTTGTGCTGGAATGGCTACAATCAAGTGATTCCATATGCAAGTGATGAGGTGGCATACCCCTTCTAAATGTTAGGCACATTTTCACCAAAAGAAGCTATCAACCTTTTTAAAGAATCAAACGCAATTATTTCATTATTGATAGGGACAGCCATTACACACAGGACAGAAACAGTTTTCACATCTGGACAGCTCAACCTCTCAACAATTATTGTGGAATGGTTCACAGAAACAGAAAGAATGCAACTACTAAAAAAAAAGAACACACACATGTCGAACAGAATCACTCTGAGCTGAAAAATCTAACAAATTTTGCAACAAAACTGAGACATCCAAAGGTACTACTCCTTTTGCTGTTGATCATCTCCATGCCAGGCCCAGACAATGTCCTTCAGTGCTGGCCGGATGTCGTCTTCCAACAGTTTCTGGTACTCAAGTGAATCACCCCTGTTTGTTTCATCTCAATGAGATGATAGGATGGTGTGATCTCAAATATTTCTGTGTCAAACTGAAGGACACCATTCCTTCCCTCTTTCCTCCCTTGAATCTTGACAACACCATTATCCTTCTTTCTTATCCTGAGATTCAGTGCTTTTGCAACATCTTCAAGCTTCGAGATGATGGCTGCGGCAGGCTTATCAGAAGTGAATCTTGTCTCCTTTTTGCACTCCTTCTTGCTAAATAGACCAGAGAGGTCAAATCCTGTGGAGAAAGATATAATTTCAAAGGCATTCAAGTTTGTGACAGCTAGGGGCTTCCCATTTTCATGAACATTCTTCTTGCGCCTCATAGCAAGTGCTGGAGCAGCATTTGCGGTGGCATTCTCACTTTGAATTTTTCTTTTAGAGTACGGGTCTCCAAAGGACCTTTCCGAACCAGGTAGACTCCTTTATCTTCTGGACTGAGATTCTTGTGTTTGGGTTGGGGTCCAGGATCTTGTACAACAGCTTCTTGAGTTTGTGTGAAAACCAACTGGGGCACCTGAATTCACCGTTTTGTATCTTACGATACATCTCCATCAAGTTTGGGCCTTGGAAAGGAAGATAACCAGCAACAAGTACAAATAGAACAACCCCACAAGACCAGATGTCTGACTTTGCACCATCATAGCCTGTCTTGCTGATCACCTCTGGAGCTACATATGCTGGAGTTCCACAGGTGGTGTGGAGCAAGCCATCTTGCCTCTTCGACTCTGAAAGTGCGCTCAGTCCAAAGTCTGAGACCTTCAGGTTCTCATTCTCATCCAACAGCAGGTTCTCAGGCTTCAAGTCCCGGTGATACACACCTCGGCTGTGGCAGTAATCCACTGCACTAATGAGCTGCTGGAAGTACTTGTGTGCAGCAGCCTCTGTGAGCTTGCCAGTCTTCTCAATCTTGTCAAAGAGCTCGCCACCTTTCGCATACTCCATGACGAAGTAGATCTTGTTCCGTGTCGCCATGACCTCATGAAGCTCAACAATGTTCTTATGAGCCACCAACCGCATCGTTGTGATCTCCCGCCTTATCTGCTCTGAAAGCCCGACCTTGAGCAATTTGTCCTTGTCCAGCATCTTAATAGCAACACTCTGGTTGGACTCAAGGTTCCTTGCATAGTGCACCTTGCCAAATGTGCCTTTCCCCAGCAACCTCCCCAGCTCATACCGCTTCATCAAAATATTTCCTCTGGACCCCATATCTTCCTTGAAGCAATGGTATAAATCACAGGCTACAGTTTTGGCTGCCAATCAGGTGGACTGGGCAAAAAGTTAGCCCTCCTCCCCCATGTCATGGTCCATGACGGTGAAGAGAATTCTTATGCCTTGGTCGTGTCGCAGTCTGAATGGCGTAGAATTGCTGTAGGTCAGGTCATTAAGAGTAAAGCAGATCAGCAGCCCTTGCGGAGCAGCAAGATCCTTGATGTTGCAACAGGAATCTCTTCTATGAAAGCACATCTTTCAGCATTCCCTGAGACTTTAACTTGTGTGATTTCTGTATCTGCGCGAGAGAAAATAAACATTAGATTCGGGCATGCACAAAAGCTAACATTTTTTTTTTTGCTACATAGGTACTTGCTTATGTACAGACTAAGAACCAAATAAATACTCCACAGTTCACACAGGATGAAAAAAAAGACCTACTGTGCTAATTACTAAAGCAAACATGCTATGTGTGTATTAGTAATACAAATCCCTGCTGGAATAAGAAGATTCCAAATAGTGGGTAACAGATAAGATAAAACAGAGGTACTCTGCTTATCACCAGCACATCTGCATGACTGCATATGGAATTCTAAAAAGAGCAAAGCCATCCATGGCAACCGTGACAAGATGCCAACTTTCTGAATTACTAAACTATTCCACATCTTTTGAAAACCTCAACTATTCCGCATCTGACAAGGAAATACTCATCAGGAGGCAAAAATCTCGCCTTTATACAAACCTAACATAAGATTGCACTGTACGGCCGTATATACCAAACGGTGGCCAGACCAAAATTGACGGCACAGGAGACCAACAACAGGCTCTTCACAAATCTACACGGATTACCAGGGGGAGGGCGGGGGGCACTAGATTCCTTGGACAACAATTGCCATTGGCCTGCTAACAGAACTAGTACTGAAATCTGAAACTGCAATGGGAGACAGACAGAGGGATGGTTGCTCTGCTCACCTTCCGACGGCGCGGCGGCGGACGGAGACGGAGAGGTGATTGCGGCGGGAGGCGACAAGATCAGAGCTTCGCTGAACTTTTTGGCAGACTACTATGGCTGCTGCTGCTTCTGCTGCCTGGGTGTTCCTCTGCTGGGCAGGTGAGGTGAGGGATGCTGCGATGCGGGGACGATGAGGAGAGGAGGCTCCTCTTTATACCAGGCGGAGGAGAGGGTTAGCCGGCCTAACCGCGTGGCTGATTTGACGGTAATGACCCTGGATGGCTGCAGCTGGCTGAGCTGTCTCAGGCGCCGCGTTTCCTACGCACCGCATCACAGGCACCACACGACCGGATATGCTTGGCTTGGTAGCCAGCCAGGTGCCTGTTGCAGTGATTGAAATTGGATTTGGCCACCACCCCATGTGGAGTGGAGCTGGACATCTCTCCTCCAATTCCATTTTTTTTTTGTCTTCACCGTCCAATGTTAGGGAAGTTGTTAAGCTGCTTTTTCCCCTGGTTATCATGATGTGTGATTTTTCAAGCAGTACTTGATTAGTACTCCCTCCAACTATTGTTATGTGTCACATCCTCATATATTGAAGAGTAAAATGTACTGAATTTAAAGGGTTTTAATTTTGGTAATGCAAAATTACTGAATTTTTGTGAAATTTTTGGCTTAAATTTTGCCAATTTTTTTTAGAGATTAGCACACGAAGTAGGGTTTTTTTCCTAACAAAGTTTAGATCTAAACAAATATTACTATCATTTATGACTACACAACTATTGACTACACAACTATAGAAGAAAATTTTACTATCAATATAAACAATAGAAAAATATAAGTTTAGAGTTACACGAACATGTAGTAGTGTATTGCAAAATTTCAGAGTATTCTTTTTGCCCACCACCAAAATTACCCAATTTTGTGAAATTTAGCCTAAGTTTTGCGAAATTTTGAACCCTAATTAATTTTAACCAAATATATATTGATATTAATTAATGTTACTAGTACTTTTTATAATTATAGTTATACTTTTTTAAAAAATAAATAATATGAAAATCTAGACACTTAAAACAAAGGACGGGGAAGAAAAAACCAGTGGCTGATGTGCGGATCTAATCCTTTTGCTGAGTCAGGTAGGGGCGAGCTAGGCACTAGTGTGGGGCCCACTAGGGCAACCTGTTCCATGGACCATGGACCTGGGAATTGATTGGACCACTCTCCAGATGATTCATACCTACGTGGCGATTGGATCTTGTGGGGTGGCCATTCAGTAACCTTGTTTTTGTTTGGAGTACTACTAGTCATTAGGCATTGTGGGATCCTCGTAAGTTTCAATTTGAACACCATCTGCTCTGCTTGGCAGTTGGCACGGCGACCAAACAAACATGGTGTGCATGTATAAAGCTCACATAGTATTTTTCTGCTCATTTTGTTGGGATAACATTTGGTTTATTGTATACTCCCTCAGCTCCATTTTAGTTTTTAAATCTCTCTTAATTTTTTTTTAGATATACAACTTTTACAATACATTATTGTAAATCATAAGTTGTTCTAGTTTTTTTCCGTATATATAGCAAAACATATGTTACGGGTTAAAGATATCTAAGAGATATTAATGCCCATGCATTGAGTTACTTCTAAATTAACACTTCAAAACCCGATCGAAAACCATATATATCTTTTATTTCTGTTTGCATATATCTCAAAGATCCAACTTTTTCCAAGAGCACGAAAAATTTATCATAAAATTCCTTTTATCACAGATTATATGATGATGATCGAGGATAGACTCGTGTTGCGTAACAAGTTTTTTTTTTTTTTTTTTTTGCGCCGCGCGTGCGCGGTTGCGTAACAAGCTGTTATATGAGTTGTGCGTGCGATAATATAAATGGAACTCAATAATTTGAGATTGTTCAAAGTTTGTATATGATGGCTTGCCACGAAATGGAACTCAATAATAGAGGCATGAGCTAGACAGATCAATGTACTCCTCCTACACGTCACGACATGCAGCAGGGTCGTGTCGCCACATGCAGTATGTATCAATCACTCCATATTCCAATTCTAAAACAAAGAAGAAAAAAATAAGGAGAGACGCCAACAAGTCGCCGACTACGCTATCAAGTCAGATTGAAGTGACCTGATCAAAGAAAAGATAAACTTTTGTTAGTTACTTTATTATGACATGTGTTATGCGTGGCAGAGTAAGAAACTAAACACGATTTGGCCCTTGGTTACGGACTTACAGAATGATGACTTTTGATATATATCTTGCATGCGTCCATCTATTGCTGGGGTGTTTGGTTAATTAGTCCTAAGTATTTTTTTTTCTAGTCTTAGGATTTTTAGAAAAGAATCTTAAGGAGGTGCTTATAGGGACTTTTAGTAAAAAGTCTAAATTTTTTCCCCTGTTAGGTTTCCTAGGGATTTTTATTAAGGACTTTTTTAGTCCCAACACAAAAGGTTCCCTGAAACCAAACACCCCCTTATCTATAGAAACTAAAATAAAAAGTCCTAAAGGTACTAAAGTGTAACTTAGTATTCTAAAAATCTTTGGAATGTGTATAGCATATATAGTGTCTACGCCCTGTATTGTCTAATTTACAAAAAAAAAAAAAAATGATGTATGCTCGCATTAATAATAACTACTCCCTTCATTCTAAAATAAAAGATATTTAAATTTTTTTTTATAGGCATATTTCTTTTTTTATTATATGTCTAGATATAGTATATATATAAAAGTACATAGTAAAATATATGTATCTAGAAAAGTCAAAACGTCTTAGAAAATGGCAGGGAGTACCAAGTAGTACTATGTTTTCTCGGGTGATTTTAAATTTTGGTAGTACTCATGAGCTGTAATTCAAAATAAATTGGACTTAGATAACACAATAGTTCAAGGATCTAAATAAATTGTTCCATATTTTTAGACTAAACCGATTTTTATTTAAAATGAACTAATTTAAACTTTTTAGACTAAATCAGATTTTTATTAATTACAAAATGACATAACCAGCTAGATGAGTCATAATATTTCAACAAGCAATAAATGTTACAAAAAAAAATTGGAGCAACAATGAAGGAACTATGACTTTATATATATCAAGAATAAATGTGCACCCAAGTTTTTGCTTCCTAAAGTAATGAGAGTTTACTCATCTCCTACAATGGGCATGACGGGTGGTTTGTCTTCTCTGCCTATTTCTATCGCTTATGGTTCAATTATCTTTATTAAATTAAACTAGCAGCACAATGAATCTTGTCCAAAATGATGGCTCAATTCATTCTAGGATGCATGTGGTACATTTCCTTCACGCAACAATAGTTGATGTGGCCTATAGTTGTGGCTTGATTCATCTATCATCTGATGCCATAAACTTTGCAAAGATCAATCATGAAACAATATGTGGTCCTTACTTTTTTCTAAAACAAATTGGTAGGAGAGTTGCATGTTACATAGAATATTTAGAAGATAACACCAACATCATACATAGATCGTATTTTGTCAATGCATGGCTAGTACTTTGCTTTATGTGAAATTGGATGATTAGGTAATAGGTTTTAGAAAAAAAAAACAAGGTCTCAAACATCATAAAGTCAACTAATAATGCGATCAAATAAAGCAAAACCTAAAATGATATAATTTTTTAAAAAGCAAGTGATGAGCCATGAAGCAATGCAAACAAGAACACACACGATCCAAATAAGTCCAATTCAACAACAAAAAGGAGTACTATATTTTTATTTTTTTGTATTCATTTAATTTTTTATTTAAAATAAAATACTTTGAATATTTAGATTAAACCCATTTTTAAATCTATAGAAAATGGAAAACACCTTTTTATCTAGCTAGATGAGTTACAACATTTCAATAGGAAACCTTTATTATAGCTTCAAAATAGTGTTACACAAAAAAACTTGAGCAACGACATTGAAGGAGCTATGACTTCATATATCAAGAAGAAATATGTACTTTTTTTTTTTCTTACTACAGTGAGAGCGCTACTCACCTCCTACAATGGGTACGACCAGGTGGTTTGCCTTCTGTGCTTTTCGAGGCTACCTGATATCAGTGGCGGAGCGCACTCGGTAGGGCAATTATGCTCTATTAACTTAAACTAGCAGCACAATGAATCTTGTGCAAAATGATGGCTCAATTCATTCTAGGATGCATATGGTATATTTCCTTCACACAACAATAGCTGATGTTGGCATGTGGCTGTTTTAGTTGTGGCTTGCCTTAAACTTTGCAAAGATGATCAATCGTGAAACATCTTGTGGTCCTTACTTTTTCTTCTAAAACAAATTGCTAGGAGGAAAGTTGCATGTTACTTTAAATTGTTCGGAGAAGACTTTTATGAGGATAATGCAAAAATAGAAAAACCGAAATGGGAGCTCAAAATAAAATAAAAGAAAAACTCATTGGTATATTTTGAGAGACAAAAAAAAAAAAAAAAAAAAAAAACGAATTTTTTTTTTTTTTGAGACCACACCGTCAAGGCGCGTTTTTCATTAAACAGATAAAAGTCAAACAAAGTTTGGAGCATGAGTAGTAACCATCGGTTACCACTGGCGCAAATTCAAAGCTGACAGGTGTTTTGTTCCTATCAAAATCTGAGGTCTGCGCCACCTTGATTTTTGTCATAAGCCTATTGTTTGGCATTCCTTGTGAGTGAAAACATGTGTGCATTTCACTCGTTGCAAGGCTCCCAGGATATTAGTACGATCATGTGGTTCTAGTTATTAACCACCAAGATGAACCAATATGACTATTTGATCACAGAATGAAATTCATCCAAAACATTGCAGCGGTCCATGTCAAAGGCGAACCTATTCATTGCAATCGAAGCTTATTAAGAATGTCCACTTGGTAAACTGAACATGCTTATAATAACCAGGGAATGAAAAAAATATATATAGTTTCTATATGTTTGTGTCCAATAAAAGGGAGAGATTTTGAGTACACATACTTGGGGCGATTTATTTTCTTTCTGGTCTGGGGATTTTCATGAATATTGCTAGCTATTGATCAAGCTAGAGAAGAAGCTACGTACTAGTGTTGCTCTATTTTGTTCTGTATTATCCAATCTCAATTCACCACTTTTGTATATGGTATGTTTTCCTATATTATTGCGCCATCTAATAATTTGCACATCTTGCTGCGATAACATAGGCTTAGCACAAGGAATAACTTGAGAAGAAAGGATATGCACTTGCAATCCTTCAATTGTACGCATCAGCTCAGTTGAAGAGTCAGTGGGTCATTTTTTCTTGCGCACCGTGACTTCACAAAAGCTTCCTGAAATTTGGTTGGCATGACGTACGGTCCCCCAATCCCAAGGGATTTTCCAGATTCTGGAGGTTTTCAGAGCTCAATTCAATGTCCCTTTCTTTATGGAAATATAATCATCATTATTGAAGCATCTGGACAGTGAGAAATGATTTAATCTTCAGGGATGAAGAGACAATTACATAGAAATGCCAAACATGTCAAGAATGTCTTCAGCCTACTTGTTCTTCACGTGAAGAAAAAGTTACCTACCTCAAATTAGTTCAAAGATAGAGCAGCTTTCATTCTCT
This sequence comes from Hyparrhenia diplandra, assembly GCA_015847255.1. Lineage (NCBI taxonomy): Eukaryota > Viridiplantae > Streptophyta > Magnoliopsida > Poales > Poaceae > Hyparrhenia > Hyparrhenia diplandra. The sequence goes on from JADLZK010000923.1 coordinate 475,201, forward strand.
TTGTTTCCTGAACTTGCTGGCTGGACTCTGCTCTAGTCCTGGCTTTGTTTGTGTTTATTTGTTGCTTGTTTTTTTTATTAAATTTCAGTAGGGACGTAAGCCTCTCCTATTTGCTAAAAAAAAAAAAAAAAAGAAAATCTGTTTGCTCCAAAAAAAAAAAAAAAAAAACTGTTTTTCGCTGAAAAAATGCACATCCTGACTTTTGTAGAGTCTACTATAGGTACGCATTTCAAGGCAAGATATGTACATGTATCAAATTGATCAGGTCCAATATCTGGAATAATTGGAGACAGGTGTCATGCATCTGGTTTTTGTAGGCTGAATAGTTATCTTGGATGGATTCAGGGATGGTACAACGTGAACGCGGTGGTGGCGCGGCGGCCGGGCAACGTCGCTCGCCGAACGAATAATGCCTGCACTGCTGCACAGGACCTACCTGACCGCACCTGCAATGATTCCCATTTCTTTTTGTTGGGATCCTTCTGGATGGGTCACTGCTCAACAACATATTAATTGTTCCAGCGCAATGATTCCCATTTCTTTTTTGGAGGATGGTATCCTGTTCATCACCGATGACTCGGATGATGCTCATCGCCATAGAACCAGCAGCCAATCAGAGAAGAATTGACGTTTAGTTGCCCAGATTGCCCAAAAGTTAGAATTTTGCAGCAACAGAAAAAATCGACAACTCAGTCTGATTGTCGTTTGGAGCAGGAGCAGTTGGGAGTTGGACAAACGACAAGCGCACAAAAGGAGAAGAGACAGAGACACCACATGCCCATGCCATGACATTTCTTCTCTTCTCCCTGCTGAAATTTCGTTGGTGAAAAATGTATACATGCAGTAAATCAATAAAATGTCAATAATATCTACGCACGGCATAATTTGGACGCACACTCTGTGAACGTAAGAATCAATTCAATTTTACAGGAGAAACACAAGAAAAGCAGGGAAAATATAACTACGCATTCGTTATAAAGATCGAGCAGGATCATATTTTGTCGACAATTTAAACCAATGGTAATTAATTAAGATGTGTAATAACAATGAGACTAAAGTCTCTTCACGCGGCTATAAACAAAAGTAGAACAGGATCAGAATTCAACAGGGAAGGAAGGAACCCAGAGGATAACGACATGGCACCGGCAGTACTACTGCTAGAATAGAGAGGGAATCTTGCATATTGTTTGGTAGTAGTAGACGCCCTACGCCTACACTACATGGCAGAATTACTAGTTTATCCACATTATTAAAGATTGTTACAAGTTTATCCAGATTAAAAGCGTGTTTGGATCACCAAAACTAGTTATTATAGTCCAACAAAAGTTTGGGCGAGTAAAGTTCAATCTTATTCTATTTATATAGATAGATGAATGGACTACTGAGAGAGCTAATTAACAGCTAGTTTCAGATTTTAGTAAAAAAATAGTTCATCATTTGGTTAATTTTATGCTTAGTTAATAAAAATTAATATTAGTACCACACACTAAAAGTAGCGTCAGACGACGGTGGTTGTACTTACCGTGTGTGTGGTATAGTGGATCATAGTTAGGGCCATCATGTTTTAATATAGTTTTGGTTTAGCAATAAGCACAGAAGTGGCGAATAAGCAGACAAATAATAATAACCATCATCAAACGTAATAAGTACTCAACGAGTTAATTGATGATCACGTTGCGTTTTCCCTTGCAACTACATGAGTTTTTTTTTAATTTGTTTTTCCTTGTAGGCTAGTACGTTGATAGAACAATATATAGTGCAGTAGTACAAATTAAGGGTCAACAGCAACACTACACATGCATTGCTTGCTAGGAGATACATATGCATAAATCGTTGATGCAGCTTCTACGTACCTACGTTGTTGTCATCGATCCATATATACAAATATATGCATGTGACATCGTGACTCAGCTTCGTTCAACAATGCATATCCATCAAATTCAAAACGTGTTTTATTTTCTTGTTTTTGTGGGAGGGCCTGATACATGAAGAGGGGATAATACAAGAGGGATCCCATAATATAAACACACCTTGAGATGTCCTGATCCATGAGCTATGTAGCACGAGAGTGCCACGTAGATGAAATTGCTGAAATGGGAAAAGAAAATTTTCTAGAGGTGGTTGTGCGTCCCACCGATATCAAATCAAGAATTCCACAAGAAATGCCAAGTTTTTTATGCTAGAGTTTTTTTTAAAAGGGCTCATCATGATGCCATGCAATTGCTTTACCATGGCCCAGTAAGTACTCAGAATCGGCCCATTCCTCCCCCGGGCCACAACGATGCTCTCGATTGTAGACGGCTGAGGACATGGTGTAGCACTGTAGCTAGCGTTTCTTGTTTCAGATATATATTTGTTTTTCTTTGGAAATAATATATTCTAAGGGTGCTTCTGTATGAAATTTCTAGAGGTCGTTGTGCGTCCCACCTATATCAAAGGTGTCTATGCTGTTGTCAAAAAAAGGTGTCTATGCTAATCAAGAATTCCACGGAGGTGCCAACTCCTCAACTCCTGCCTCTAGAAACACTACTTGGTTCTAGAGGTCTGCGACTTGAGACACCTGTACTTCTAGAAATCAATGGAAAAAATCAGAACAAACTTATGGAGCTATGTTGTTGAACCTCCACCGTCTATGACGAATTATGGCGGAAGATGGTAGGGTTCGATTTAAGAGACAGTAGTCGTGGATGAAAATGAAGTCTACATTGGGATTTAAGAGATCGACACGTGGGATTTAGGAGCTCCACGTTGACATCATGTCAACTTCGGAGCCAAAATTCTCACCATCCTCGGATGCCACACACATACAACCCTCGTCTACCACCATCCTAAGGGCACCGTAAAGCCACTTCGGCTCCGCCATTGTCTTTGTTATTCGTACCGCCTCTTAGGAAGATTCTGCACTTTAAGGGCCAGGAAGAGAGAAGAGAAACAAGAGACCTGACAACCCACCAAGTGTAGCACTGAGAGAGATCCTTTTGTGCCCCACATGTCCTGAGGCCAAGGTTCAAGAGGAGACACCACTCTACATCGAATCCACCTACCCCTAGTCATAATTAAGGGCACCCCGACATGAGCAGTGTTACGGCACCCGCAACAGTAGACGACGTAGCTAGCAAATATACTGTTTTATTCCATGGATGAAACGCTAGGCTCACACAGATATACTCTCTCTCACACAGCTCATATGTTTTTTTTTCTCTTTTTATATTATCTTTTACCTCCAAGTCGCTAGCGACTTCACAACTGCTGTTGCGGACGCCCTCTGAGTGGGTTGGAGAGAGAGAGAGAGAGTTGAGTAGGAATGGAGAGGGGTCGGCGGGGAGGAGTTAATTGAGTGGGAGCACTCTATTTATTTCTAGGATCTTGGATCTTTTAACGGACATGAGTCTCTTAAGTAGACCGACTTTCTAAATCAATTTTGACCATGTCCAAAATATTTTAAATTCAACTCTATTTTTTTTTACAAAAAAAAAGAAGGGGGGAGGGACAACATCAAACAGTTCCCCATTTGAATTCTATAAACATCTAAATCCCTTATGCAACTTTACATATACATATCCCCTCATCCTGCGATCCCAGATATCTAAATTCTCCTAGTTTCCCCCATGGCATGAGTTTTTTTTTCGCTAGTTTAGATTTGAGGAACCGATTATTAGAATGGTTGGACGATAAAGGCAAAAGGAGAACTCTCTCTAGTCTGAATAAATAATGACTTGGCAAGTATTTTTTCAAGAAGCTATTGAAAATGCTCCCACCAATGGAGTTTGCACATTTGACATCAGCCTTTGATCTGTAGGTTAATGTACCCACCTCTGTAAATAAATCACATCACATTTCTTTTGAAATCGTTTTTGTATAATGTGCTGTTGATTTATTTTTGTTATTAGGTGATTATTCCCGGGCAAGTTCATCATGATGCCATGCAGTTGTTTTATCATGGCCCAAACTCAGAATCGGCCCACTCCTCCTCCGGGCCGCAACAATGGTCAATTGTACTGTACATCAGCGATGGCACATCATGTGTTTGAAACAGGTCCCTCATGCTCCGTTTTCCATATCCATGCATATGGTGGTCGATCTGTCCCTAAGAGCATCTCCAAGAGAAATGCTATCCGTGTTTTTGTATACTATATTTAGCTTTTTAGAGCAAAAAAGTAAACTCCAACAGTTATGCTATCTTATTTTGTAAAATAGCAAGTCGATTATTCCTACAATCTTGCATGGTAAATATAACTTTTTGCATGTGCCGTTAGCCATCTACTTTGCCATAATAGAAAGACGGTTGGAGTTTTCTTGTTTTTTGAATGGTTTTTATTTCGGAGCTTGGCTAAATTATGAGTTTACCAATTTATTTTTAGCAACTCTCTTGGAGTTGCTCAGCCATTCAAAACTGATCAGGCCAAATCATCAAATACGCACCAGATGGGTAGTCATGTTGTTCATGCATCACCTCATCTCTCGCATGCACGCCATGTATAATGGGTGAACAAGCTGTTACGAGTTTTCTTTTTAAGACACAATAAGTTGATGACATATTTCTGATACACCCTCTTGGCAACAGTTTTGTTCCTGAAGGCACAAATATATATGACCCCTTGGTTTTCTTTAGATGTCCGGCCTTATGTATCACTTGAAACTGAGAGATCTGTTTGATGTATCGGAGGAAAACAAATCATCACAAAAGCTTCTGTGTTGCTGATAGCGTCTGTAATGAACTGGCCGCACGTCATCATTTGGACTGCAACTGTCAATATGGATTGCATCCCAACTCCGGCTCCACCATCGCCGCTGCCGTGTGTGATATGCATCGTCGTGCGTGATATGCATTGCCGAGTACGGGCACGGCGAGGGGCGGTTCGTCGTGCCGAGCTGTGGCCATGCGTTCCACAGAGGGTGCATTGTGGAGTGGCTTCGCCAGGGCAAGACTACTTGCCCTATCTGTAGGGCCACCGCCATTGTCGTCGGGTCGCCGGCGGAGAGGAGAAGGCCGTCGTTGCTGCTGTTAGCATGGCCGAGGACATGGTCTAATAAGCTAGCCTTGTTTCGTTTACTTTGATTCTTCCGGAGCATGCATGCCAGGCGCTGCTGACGATCGAGTGCATGCGAATGCAACTAACAATCTGAATTCGTTTTTTCGAAATTTATGAGGAAGTATGTTTTACTTTTACTATCAAAACTTAATAAATACCATATGTATGTTTTTCTTGCAAAGAATATATGGTAAGATCATAAGAGGCACGACACAACAAAACTTCACAAACCAAGCAGCTCAAGCTAATTACCACTCAATTGACCAAAAGCAGCACGAGACAACAACATTTGGGGCAATAAAATGACAACTCTAGCCATCTCTAGTCGAATAAATAATGAATCAGCAAGTATTTATTTCGGTAGAACGAAGCTATTGAAAATTCTCTCACACAAATAGAAGTTTACACATTCTTCTAAAATCGTTGTCTATAGTGTGTTGCTGATTTGTTTTTTTTAATAATGGAGTTAACACTCCGCCCGCGATAACGCACACAGCCTAAAGCCTCTGCGTGGTCACACACAGCCAAACTTATTACAAAAACTAAGAATAAAAAAACTTTATTACATGAAGATACATGTACTAAAGATCTACTACATCCATAAAAGAATTGAGTTTACTACTCAAGACAATTGCTAAAGATATTGATGTCGCTTCATGACGGTCTTCAAATCATCCACCACACCTTGAACAACATGCACCAAAATGAACATGAAAGAAACTCAATTGATGTAGATAGCCCCCACTGCAGTTGGCAAATCGGCCCACCCTTGAAATCGTGTGCCCTCACCGTTGCCACCTTGATGTATCGATGGTGTTCGAGATAGCCACCATCGATCTTTTGTGCGGGAGGAAGACCCTGAATTGTCTTCGATCTGCAGTCTTTGTGCGTTGCCGGGTCGTCGAGGTGCATCGTGACGCCAAATATTATCGCCAATGGAAAAGCCTCTACCCCAGCAAAAGAGAGGTCGTTGCTCACTGTTAGAATGTGTGAGGAATGACGGCCATCCTCGTGGCGGCGAAGACACTTCTCCTCGACCTCCTTGGGCACCAGGGGACGCGTGGCACAGGCGGAAGCAGAGAAGCCAAGGACGGAGATGACTCCTCAGAAACAACGGCTTCGACCGGGACATCCCTCCATCGATCCACCTTTGATCTGCCAGCTGAGGCGATGTAGGGCTCGGCGCTGGGGGAGAGCGCCTTCCCACAGCCGAAATCCGTCGTGGCTATCGACGCCAGGGAGGGACGCTCAGGAGTGGGGAGAGCCTGATCCCCCGGTGGTGCTGCTGCAGCAGCAACGTGAAGACCTCCATAGCCAAGCTGGCCGGGATGATCCTCCACAGCTGCCTCCTGACCATCGCTGGATGTGTCCTCCCCGACACCGGACCGACCGACTTCACCTGTCGCCGTCGGTCGCTCCTCCTCTGTCTTCCCGTCTTTCTTCTGGATCTCCTCCTCCCGGTGCGAGCAGACCTCGAGCGACCCACCAATGGGTAGATCAGCGGGAGAGGAACCTGGATCTGGATGGGGAGCGTGGGGAGCTGGCTGGGTTGACTGGATCCCAACGTGGTGCGGCGGCTCGCCTGTCGGGGGCTGAGCGGGTGGGTTAGATCGCTCTACATCAGCCCCCGCCCCAGCTCTGGAGTCTCGCTGATTTATTTATTTAAGGGCGATTAATAATCCCCTAGAATAACCTAGCACCAAGTTACATCATGATGCCATCCAATTACTTTATCATGTCCCAATGAGTACTCTGCATCGGTCCGCAATGATGGTCGATTCTACCGTTGTCACGGCCGCGATGGGGGGGGGGGCAACACCTCACCGAGGAGCGTCGGCCGCGGCGGCAAAAGGGGGGACGACGGGTGGGAGAGGGAGAGGGAGAGGGGCGGCGCCGGGATTACAGAACTCTTACTTATATAGCCCTCCTATGAGACTTGTATCTCAAGCAATCTCTAAAGGTTTCCTTATAGAATTGGAGTATCTTTTACAAGCAAGTCCTTATTCTTATCCTAATAGGAGACTTTGTTGACTGGTCACCAACGACATATATTTTTAACGTCAACATTCTACCAATAAGGGGGTGAAACTATACCTTACTACACACATATACATTTATCACTAATAAATTCCACTTGTAGTGTCTTGTACTTTATTTTGCAGATTTATAATAAAAGCAAGTGGAAAATCGACCAAAGTACGCCATCCAGGGAAACGCATTATTGCAAAACACAAGCCTAGGAGCAAATCGACCCAAAACATCGGGGTGGGCCGAGCAAAGCCCGGCCCACAACTTTTCAAGACGAGGGAAGACACCCCCACCGAAGCCGGGCCAGGCCGAGGGGGGGGGTGCGCCGCACCACCTGGGTGCGGCCGCACCCTCCCCCCGAGGCGGTTTCGCCCAACCTCGGGGAGGCGGTTCGTGCACCTTCCAAACGGGGTTTCCCCGCCGTGGGATGGTCGGTTTAGCAAATTAGGCAGGTGTACCAAGGTCGGTTTTGTACCTTCCATGTGGGGATGGACATTTTCCAATGAGCCCCCTCTCCTCTACCTATAAAAGGAGGCCATCTCCCACCATTGTAACACACACCTCACAAGAAGAGCCACTCTCTCCCTCTCTATTCTTCTTCTTCCTCCTCCTAGTAGGATTAGTAGTTTAGGATGTGGAGCTAGGCAAAGCTACCAAGGAGGGCTTGGCTCCTTGGAAGATGGATTCAGGGAATAAATCTTTCTATGGTATTCTTCCAAAGCCTTGCTCTTATCTTATCTTGGTTGTGCATTAGGATTAGAGTCTTCATGTTATTTCTATACCTCATGATTTATCTTATGATCTAACATGTTGTTCTTGACATGATCATGACACATGAACTAGTCTATAGTTTCTATGTTGTGATATCGTCATATAGAACTTTATGCTTAAACCATTCATGCAATATAATTGGGTAGTGTCGGGATTGTCTTTGAATGGCGGTTCGTTGTGTCCCGGGGCTTGCTCGTGTCCTATTCCGACCATCCGTAGGGTGGGGGGCCATGGGGGACATGAGTAGTGTCCTAGTATGCGGACGTGGTGTCCGGGATGCCGTATCCTTCGAATATGAGTGCATGCCACGGTTGAGGGGGTAGGCGGCTTGGTCGTGACAAGCCTTGACCGCCCCTTGAAATCCCCACGTTCGTGTGTCTTTGTAGGAGTTCGTAAATGCCTTCCTTCGGGGCGGATGCTCGGGAGGTCTCCCCGTCCATTTCATTCTCGGCTCCGACCTCCCGCCCATGCGTGTTGTTGCGACTATCAACCGGTTCTATGCACAACCATGACTAGAATCAGTATGCTCCACTTAGGTCTTTCTTTATTCTTTATTTATCTTTATCCTTGAGTTTGGCTTACGTGAGTGTGTCAAGTTATCCCTTTACCGTTCCTTTATATCCCTGTTATGAGCATTGGTCCATTACATAGTCATGTTATCCTCTTCATGTCTCTATTAGATCCTTTTCCACCATGCCTTCCTTTGGGAAAAAATATAAATAACGATACCCGAATACTTAGGGTGAAATGCTACAATGATAGATCCGTGCGCTTGCGGATGAATATCTTCTTAAGCAAGATCTATCACCGTTGATGTGCCTAGTGTTATCACCGACATGGTGGTTTCACTTAGGAATGTCAACGGCGCATTTCTGGCGCCGTTATTAGAGATGGGTTCTAAAACTTGTTTCTAGTGATTGCGCTTTTTAAGAAATGCAACAAGCATTTCTCGGCGCCGTTCTTAGGGAAGGCATTGGTTTTTATAAGGCATCTTTTAGAACATGTTCGTCGTGATAATATGCATGTGTAGTGACCTTTGTTCATAACAGGCTTATCTAAAAAAAAAAAAATCTTTTATATATATATAAAAAAACTCTTATAAAAAAAAAAATCTTTTATAAAAAAATCTTATAAATAAAAAAAAAAGTAAGGACATGTTTATCAAGTTAGTATGCACCTTCGGGTATTCTTGTCGCTAACCATTTGGTGAAGACTAAGAAGAACAAAGGGGCATGACGCTTGAAAACATGGAGGCTACATCAACAAAAAAAACTTTGATACTCTTGGGCGGAGGAACACACTCAAAAGGAGACCCTGACTTTGCAAACTTGACTTTTTCACGAAAATCCAAGTGTGTGAGGGAAGATGGTGAGAATATCAAGTTCCAAGTGCACCAAGGGGATTAAAAAAAGGGGGGGGCTCAAGTGAAAATAAAAAAGAAGAAAAAAAAATATGATGAAAAAAAAAACGAGAGAAAAAAAAAATGATGAAAAAAAAGAGAGATGAATAAGAGATTAGCCTCCCCTTGCTATATAAAAAAAGAGAGTTTAAAAAAAGAGATATAAAAAGAAATAAGAGGAGAGAGGAGCAGGTTGGCCCCATATGATCAAGGTAAAAAAAATGAAGACACTGACTCCACCCTTCATTGCTTCCATGTAAGCAAGAAGGGATCTTTCTCTCCCAAGACCTTATTGCACTGGGTGAGTTTGGTTTGCCTCCCTCTACTCCGGTGTGAGGAAGTCATTACCAAATCAAGATCATCACGCTACCGATGCAGCAGATTATGAACTCTATCCTCAAGCTGCCGGTTAAGTACACTCAGGTACGCAAAGGTCCAATAAAAGAAAAAAAAAAGAGAAAAAAAAGAGAAGAAGGTAAAGGAAAGGAGGAACATCCTCCTTTACACCTTTTGTGACCACTAAGGCCCATGGTCCATATACACTACCGTGTGTATCACCTAAGCCTTGTGGTCCGTCCGAGATGGATCATCAAGCTACCACCGCGGGAGTTTTAACATCTTGCCTTCATGCGTGGTTGGTACACACACACTCGGGTACACAAAGGTAATAATTCACCAATTCTTTTTACTCATACTTATCTCCATATATATATATATATATATATATATATATATAAAACAAAGAAATATTTCATCATGGAGATAAAACAAGGCTAGACCTATTTTGCATCTTTATCTTAGCCTTGTTTGAGTTTGAAAAAGTTTGGTGAAGCTCTTTTGTCCTCCCTTTATAATAAATTTCAAAAAATATATATATATATAATAATAATAATTCTTGAAAACACCTAGCTCGCTCGAAATGCTCCTTCCCCGCATATGCTTTGAATTTTGGTAATCACGGAGGATGGTAAGTCCACTCGTGAAACTACCATATACTAACCATGCGGGGAAAAGTCAAAAGCACGAGGGGGCGAAACCCCGATCCAATGGGCTTCGAGCTAGCTTGGGGAGGACCAAAAATATGGTAATGTGAACCTTTCACTCTCATCTTTTTCGTTACCATGCCAAAAATAAATAAATAAATAAATAAATATATTTTATATGTGTGTTTTATAAAATATCTTATTATTAAAATAAAAAAAAAAATTTATTACTACACAAAAATCTATAATATTTTCAAAAAAAAAAATGGGGTATATTTCAAAAAAAAAAAAAAAGGGGTACATTTAAAAAAAAATATGTTTTATAAAATATTTTATTATCAAAAAAAATTAACAAAAATATTTATTACATAAAATCTATAAAAAAAAATTTTTTAAATTAAACTTTTTGTTCACCTTTCAAAGTCTTCATCTTCATTGGATGAATCTTGTTTCAATTCATGCTTCCATTTTCTATGCCAAGTATGTTGCGGTTTGGAAGTTGTGATCATTTAGCCGATGATCCTACTTCCATAGACTTTTGATTTGAGCATGGTGCTTAGGTCAAAAGTTTACCTTAATCAATTAGACATGGAGTCGAGTTTGATTATTGAAACAAAACTACTAGTGTAAATTTTGGTCGACCATATGGACTAACCTGCAGGAAATTATCCATTTCAAGAGGGTGTCCTAGAGATGATAATGGAGAACAGATCTTGTCGTGAACCAAAAAAAAATAATAATAAAGAAATAAAACCTTTGAAACCCCAAGAATGGTTGTCCCGTTCTTCCAAGTTCATCACAAGACAAGCTTGGGGGGAGTCTCCCGCACGCTAAATAGAAGGCGTTAATCAAGATCAAATCATGGCGTGCACAAGGCTAGCAACGATCATAAATCGAAGGTAAGTCGGGACGCTAGCTTGGGGAGGACTCCCACAAAGGTAACTCGTATCTCACATTCCATTCGTTTATTTTCTTATCTTATATAAATGATGAGGTATGAGAATAATAATAATAATAAAAAAAAAAGAGGGGAAGAAGAAAGAGAGAGAGGAGATATTTTCCACTCCATACATATGTGTTGTAGAAATGTTTAGTTCTACCCCTGTTGAAATGATGAATAGTTGCTTTGTCTTATGTTTTGCACATTGCCTAGTTTATAATTCGAATTTCTCTAAAGTTTAGGTTTAGTGGCTAAGTCTAAAAACTCATCCCAAAAAAAAAAAAACCCTGATTCATGTGGGTTGCATAGGCTCTATCTAGTCTAAGTTGTTGCCAAGTATGATATGGTACAAATGGATTTGCTATGATTTCGTCCAAAAAGAGAAACTTGACATCGGGAATCTAATTTGAAAGAAAAGAGAAATGATATGGGCTATGCTAAAAAAAAAAAAGAAAAAAGAGGGAAAAAAAAGAGATGAAAAATGGACATGTGTCCAAGGGCGAGTAGAGCCCACATCTCCAAAAAAAAAAGGGAAAAGAAAAGAGAGGAAATAAAAGACAAAAGTCTAGGGCGAGCAGAGCCCACCTCTCAAAAAAAAAAAATATAGCAATAAAGCCCATACTTTCTCGAAAAAACCAAAATAGAACTAAATAAATAAATCCCGGATGAGAAAGTTAATCAAAAGGATGAATGAAAAGTATTTTATTTATAACCGTTCTATCGGCAACCGCCCAAGACTTTGAGAAAAGCTAAAAAGCCCCGCTACGATGAAAGGTAATAAAGGGTGAAAAAAAAGATGTGCCATTTTATTCAAACTCTAGTAGAAAATCTTATTATAACCCCGGCACTTGTGAAACATAATCGCATAGTAGCAACTCCCGATCAACAACCAAGTACTTATCTTTGCTCGAGGACGCGCAAAGGGTAAGCTTAAGGGGAGTTTGTTGACGGTCACCAACGACATATTTTTAACGTCAACATTCTACCAATAAGGGGTGAAACTATACCTTACTACACACATATACATTTATCACTAATAAATTCCACTTGTAGTGTCTTGTACTTTATTTTGCAGATTTATAATAAAAGCAAGTGAAAAAAATCGACCAAAGTACGCCATCCGTGGAAACGCATTATTGCAAAACACAAGCCTAGGAGCAAATCGACCCAAAACATCGAGAATTGGGCGAGCAAAGCCCGCCCACAACTTTTCAAGACGAGGGAAGACACCCCACCGAAGCCGGGCCGGGCCGAGCCCGGGGGTGCGGCGCACCACACGGTGCGGCCGCACCCTCCCCGAGGCGGTTTCGCCCAACCTCGGGGGAGGCGGTTCGTGCACCTTCCAAACGGGGTTTCCCGCCGTGGGATGGTCGGTTTAGCAAATTAGGCAGGTGTACCAAGGTCGGTTTTGTACCTTCTATGTGGGGATGGACATTTTCCAATGAGCCCCCTCTCCTCTACCTATAAAAGGAGGCCATCTCCCACCATTGTAACACACACCTCACAAGAAGAGCCACTCTCTCCCTCTCTATTCTTCTTCTTCCTCCTCCTAGTAGGATTAGTAGTTTAGGATGTGGAGCTAGGCAAAGCTACCAAGGAGGGCTTGGCTCCTTGGAAGATGGATTCCGGGAATAAATCTTTCTATGGTATTCTTCCAAAGCCTTGCTCTTATCTTATCTTGGTTGTGCATTAGGATTAGAGTCTTCATGTTATTTCTATACCTCATGATTTATCTTATGATCTAACATGTTGTTCTTGACATGATCATGACACATGAACTAGTCTATAGTTTCTATGTTGTGATATCGTCATATAGAACTTTATGCTTAAACCATTCATGCAATATAATTGGGTAGTGTCGGGATTGTCTTTGAATGGCGGTTCGTTGTGTCCTTCGGGGCTTGCTCGTGTCCTATTCCGACCATCCGTAGGGTGGGGGCCATGGGGACATGAGTAGTGTCCTAGTATGCGGGGACGTGGTGTCCGGATGCCGGTATCCTTCGAATATGAGTGCATGCCACGGTTGAGGGGGTAGGCGGCTTGGTCGTGACAAGCCTTGACCGCCCCTTGAAATCCCCCCACGTTCGTGTGTCTTTGTAGGAGTTCGTAAATGCCTTCCTTCGAGGCGGATGCTCCGGGAGGTCTCCCCGTCCATTTCATTCTCCGCTCCGACCTCCCCGCCCATGCGTGTTGCGACTATCAACCGGTTCTATGCACAACCATGACTAGAATCAGTATGCTCCACTTAGGTCTTTCTTTATTCTTTATTTATCTTTATCCTTGAGTTTGGCTTACGTGAGTGTGTCAAGTTATCCCTTTACCGTTCCTTTATATCCCTGTTATGAGCATTGGTCCATTACATAGTCATGTTATCCTCTTCATGTCTCTATTAGATCCTTTTCCACCATGCCTTCCTTTGGGAAAATATAAATAACGATACCCCCTGAATACTTCCGGGTGAAATGCTACAATGATAGATCCGATGCGCTTGCGGATGAATATCTTCTTAAGCAAGATCTATCACCGTTGATGTGCCTAGTGTTATCACCGACACGGTGGTTTCACTTAGGAATGTCAACGGCGCATTTTGGCGCCGTTATTAGAGATGGGTTCTAAACTGTTTCTAGTGATTGCGCTTAAGAAATGCAAATGAACTTCCTTATAGACTAGAAATATCTCATTCACACCAAAAAGTCCTAAATTATCCTAACCGAACTCTTACTCTAATTTCTGAAAAAATCCATGATAGGGCGGCGGCGGCGGGAGGCCGCTACGCCAAGAGGAGCCCCCGCCGGCCACGGCCCCTAGGGCCGGCCCCTCTAGGCCCTATCGCCTGGGGTGTGACCTCTCCCCTTCTTCGATCGGCGTGTCCTCGCGCTGGATAAAAGTCCTTTCTGTGACACCGGGGGCGAGGTCTGGGGTACCTGACATGATGAGCTCGACGCGTAAAACCAATCTTCCATGCTTTGGATTGGCGAGAATCATGTTCTCCCCTGGTACGGATCGGGGCAAAGTCAATGAAGTAGTGAAGATTACCGATGTAGTCGTGGTAGATGTACTTATGCACCGCCGCCCGTGTGAAGCTATTGTCTCGACGAGCGGCGAGGAGGAGCTCCCTTGGAATTCCCGCTTCCAGATGCTAATGGAGCATGTCACGAAGGGGGGCTCTCAAGAACATAAAGCGGTCGTGGGGAGGTGGTGTGATGAAGACGGGCATGAGACGCCCCCTGCTGGCTGCGGGCCCCATCGCCTGGGGTGTGACAACTGTACTCCGGCGATGTCACAGCCGTACGTACGTCGGCGATGGCGATGCATCTGCATGTTCGTACACTAGTATTGGATTCGTTTCCGAGTATAAGATATACGTCATATACAATTATACATCCTAATCGGACATGGTTTTCCTGAGATTTATTTATATATACCTTAATAATTACCTAGTACACGTACTACGATCATATCAACGCTGCACAGCCCGGCCAAACTTGAAGCAAGAGAGGGATTGGAGTAGAAGCCACACGACACCGCCGTTCGTCACTCATCGTCGGCGACGACCCGACCCGTGTCGCCGCCGCCATGGACTGGGTTTTCCTGATGATACAAATGATGCCCTTGGTTTTCTGGGCCCTGTTCTACGTGTACGTATGCTGGGCAATGCGCAGCGACGACGTCGTCGGAAGGATGCTGGACAGCGTGCCCGACGTCCCGTACCTCCCGCTGCCTGACCAACAAGAAGCATCCACCGGCGGCGAAGGTACTGGGCCGTTGTCGTCGTCGCCGCCGTCGTCGTGCGTGATATGCATTGCGGAGTACGGCCGCGGCGAGGGCCGGTTCCTCCTGCCGGGCTGCGGCCACGCGTTCCACAGAGGGTGCATTGCCAAGTGGCTCCGACGTGGCACGACAACTTGTCCAGGGCGGCCGCCATTGTCTTCGGGCCGCCTGCGGGAGAAGAGGAGGTCGATGCTGTTAGCACGGATGAAGAC
Source organism: Hyparrhenia diplandra (assembly GCA_015847255.1). Taxonomy (NCBI): domain Eukaryota; kingdom Viridiplantae; phylum Streptophyta; class Magnoliopsida; order Poales; family Poaceae; genus Hyparrhenia; species Hyparrhenia diplandra. The sequence goes on from JADLZK010000923.1 coordinate 490,338, forward strand.
ATGGTGTAGCTAGCGTTTCAGCTGGTTTCGTTTTGTTTCTTCCGCAGCATATATGCATATGGTGCTGCTGATTTTTTTCCCTCGATTATGCTAAATAGTGAACATCATTTTGTTGTATTAATAATTATGATAGAAGAGTGGAATCATACAAACAATGTGCTTCTTTTCTTACACCATGTCATGAGCGACACCATCCCATTGGAGCTGAGCCCTACACAACGGGCACGTGTTGTTACACGCCGTCAGCCACTTGGCAATGCAGCTCCGGTGGAACTCGTGGCGGCAACCAGGCATGACGCTGCACCAGTCGCCGTCCTCGAACCGGCCCAAACAGATCGCGCACTCCTCCTCCGCCGCCGCCGATGGATGATCATCACCGCCGCCATCGCCGACGTTCTGTCGAGGGGAACGTGACGTGGTCCAGCAGGGCCACGGCCATGGCCGCCATCTGCACCGCGGACGCTTGCGGCGCTGGCTGCGCGTGGGATGCTGCCGCTGCCTCTTGATGCCGCCGGTCGTCGTCGTCGTCTTCCCGGTCCAGGCGTCGTCGTCGACAATAGCAGCAGAAAAAGGCGATTATGGCGATGATCAGAATAACGTCGCCGATCCAGCGGAGCAAAGCCGGTAGGTCAAACCCCGTCATCGTGCTGGTTAGTTATTGGATCATTCAGCAAAGAGCCAACACAACAACAAGATGCATATCTATCATGTACTAGCTAGCATGTACGTACTCGATCGTGTCGTGTGGTGGAATTCATGGCGGCAGCCAGGCATGACGCTGCACCAGTCGCCGTCCTCGAACTGTCCCAGGCAGATCGCGCACTCCTCCGACGATCCGCCGACGGATGGTAGGACGTCCTTGCCACCGCCGGCGGCGCTTGTAGAAGAAGAAGAAGAAACGGCGGCGGCGGCGTCGTTCGTCTGCCGGCGAGGGTACGTGACTAGCGCCGTGGATGCAGCCATTTGCACCGCCAGCGCCGGCTGCGCGTCGGGTGCCTCTGCCTCCTGCCGCCGCCGGTTGTTGTCGTCCTCCCGTATTTGGCTGCAGCTGTAGCAGCAGGCGGCGAGTATGTAGAGGACCAATAAACCGTCGGCGAGGAAGATGAGCAAGCCCACCAGCTCGTTCGTCGTCATCGTGCTTGGTACTTGGTGGTATGATCGATCATATAAGATGCAAACCAACCTTAAGCGTGATACAGAAGGACAATTATATTGCACGGTCGACAGACACTCGATCGGAATTCGGATCAGACTCCGATCCGGCCTGGCATAAACAGAGTCCGACAAGAATAAGGCCAGTATATATAATCAAATCACCAACTTAATTGTTCTGATTGAATTAGATAAAGATTCTTATTAGAAATATAAATATTCCAAAGGACTCGTCGAGACTCCTAAGAGTTTGCGTGTCGTTCGTGTCTCAGAGACACAGATCGATCTAGCAGAAGCACACATTTCGTCCAGCTAGTCTGCTTGGATTCTCCTTGGACGCGATCCATGTGGCTAGCTGCCGCTGGTGGCGCCGTGGTGATGGCGATATCGTGCGCCGCCCTCTTCAGGGCGGTCACCGCGCGCTGGCGCCGCCCCGTCCCGGTCGCAGGCCGCCGCCGCCGCCGCCGGAATCAAAGGCAGCGCCGCCGCCATCAGCGGCAACGCGACAGCCAGGAGGTCGCGTCCCAGCAGGTAGTGGTTGCTTCCGCCAACGACGTCGTCGTAGCCGTAGACAACAATACGGATGATGAGGAGGAGGACGACGGCCAGTCACCGGAGACGATGACGGAGGAGGAGGACGACGACCAGTCACCAGAGACGACGACGGACGCGTCGTGGCCGCCGTCACCACTGTAAGAGAAGATGCCGACGGTATCCACCGCTCTCGATCAGCTGGACCTCTTCACGGTTACATACTATACTCGCCGAGGATACGTGGCTGCTTCGTCTGACTCGGATTCGGCATCACACGACGACGACGATGACGACGACGACGACGACGATGGCTGCGCGATTTGCCTGAGCCCGTATGAGGATGGCGACCAGTGCTTCCGAATGTCATCAGGCGGCTGCCACCGCCACCAGTTCCATAGGGACTGCTTTGCCATGTGGCTAAAGACGAGGAACAACAGCTGCCCACTGTGCGGGGCTAGGCTGCGATGGTTCACTGAGGCCTGGTGCACAGCCATTCGCTCTCGGTTCCATCGAATTGAATTATGAACGTTCACTCGTTGGCTGGTTAATTGGTTTGGTCTTGTGGGATATTGGTTGCACTTGTACGAATGTTTCATTTCTCTTTCTACTACTTTTGTTATTTTTAACATATTTATAAGAGCTCTTTTACTGTACTTAGATTATCCTCTCATTTCCCTCCTGATTTTTTTATTTTTTATCAAAAGGGTACCTTCGCCATTTTCCACCTTTCCCACTCGCTCACTCCACTGCGGTCGCGACCCCGACCCCTGCACCACGCACGGTCCCTCCCTGTCTCCCTCTGGCCTTTGCAAGGAGTCTCCGCCGCAGAACCCCCTCACCGGTCACGCCTGTCGCCGTGGGCTGAGCCGCCCCCGCACCCCCTTCCCGGTACACGCCCTCGTAAGGAGCCGCCGCCCCTGAACCCCCTCACCGGTCATGCCCGTCGCTCTGGGCTAAGCCGCAGCCACTCCCACACCTCGTTCCCGGTACACGCCCTCGCAATCGCCGATGCCACCACCCTTGTCATCACCATCGCTTGCCTCCGCCCGAGAGGCGAATCCGGGTACCTGGCGGACGGTGTCTTGGGCGTCGGTAGCCGACGCCTCCAAGGAGGGGAAGGCGGGCGGGAGGCGCGACCTGATAAGGGAGGAAGCTGGGAGGAGATCCGGTGGGCGGCTGGCTCGCCGACGCGGTGGAGGATTTGACGGCGAGTAGTGCTGCATCATGCCAGCTTGCTGCTACCGCCACGAGTTCCATAGGGACTGCACTGTCAAGTGGCTAATGTTGTGCAGCAACACCTGCCCACTGCGCAGATCTCAGCTGCGATGGTTCAATGAGGTTTGGTGCACAAAGATTAGCATGGGGAGCCCCACCTAAAAATTCTGCCGTACCGCCAGGCTTAGTGAGCCTGATCGGTCTTTTTTTTTTGAGAGAACTGATGTGATCAGCTCGTCCTAAAAATTTTGCTCGCTTCGTCCCTGGTTGTCATCGTGCATAGTACGAGAACCAATTGGTGGTGATCGATCATACAATAAGGATGCATAAATTATATTGCTTGGTCAAATTGATATATGATGAGCACGTACAGCATGATGTAGACGTCGTCGATCGTCGACAGACACTCGATCCGACTCAAATCCGGTCTGCAAGGTTTCGTGTCCATCAATCAACCTAAACAAAGTCCGACAACAAGGCCAAATCACCAACATACAACTGTTCCAATTCGACTAGGTTTAGATTATTATTGGAATAAATATTCCAAACGACTCGAGACTCCTCTCTACGAGTTTACGTGTCGTTCGTGTCTCAGATCAGACAGATCGAGGAAGAAGCACGCATTTCGTCTAGCCTGCTTAATTCGATTCTCCGCCGACCGACTCGATCCAAAATCCATGTGGTTGGGGATCCTGTGGCTGGCTGCCGCCGGCGTCAACATTGTCCTGACGACATCGTGCGCGGCCCTCTTCAAGGCGGTCACCACGCGATGGCGCCGCCGCGTCCCGCTCGCACCACGACGAAATCAAAGGAAGCGCCGCCGCCAACAGACCCTCGATCAGCAGCTATACCTCATGGCGTATACTCGCCGACAGTACGCGGCTGCTTCGACCGTCTCTGACTCGGATTCGGCGTCACACAACGACGACGAGGATGGCTGCGCGAGTTGCCTGAGCCCGTTTGGGGACGACGACCAGTGCTGCGTACCGCCACGATTTCCATAGGGACTGCATTGCAAAGTGGCTCCGCCAGGGCAACACCACTTACCCTATGTGCGGGGTGACCGCAACCGTTGCGGTCGTCGTCGGTTCGCCGCCGCCGCCGCCGGCAGCCGGAGAAGAAGGCGTCGTTGCTGCTGCTGGTGTTGGTGTTAGCACGGCAGAGGACATGGTTTAGGCGTGTAGCCAGCTATAGCCGTGTTTCTGGTTTCGTTTTCTTCCGGTGCATGCATGGCGCTGCTGGCGATGGATCTGCTGGCTGGCTGGCTTCGTTTTTGTATCTGGCAATGTTGAAGTTAGTTGTGTTCTTGTCTTTGGTCATTGTATTTTTTGTAACAACCTAGACATGTTTAGGCCAGAAGGATCGATCTCTGTACTTATCTGTTTTTTTTTTAGATAAATGACTTAATTGTGTGTTAGGGATAAGCTTTGGTTATTTTGATGATCGATCCTACCAGAGACTTATTAAAAAAAAAAGGTCCTACCAGACCCACGCATAGGGCTTTTCTGTGTTAATGAAGCCCGTACGCAACCCAATATATGTAGGCCACGCACAGGCACAAATTCTGTACTCGCCTTGCTACCGTCTCCTAAGTTTTTTTTTTTCCCTCAATCGTGCAAAAGACTGTAGTAGGAGAGAAATTAAATAGAGACAGGCTGTTTTAACACCGCAAAGTATATTTTTACGGTCGAAGTCTAACTGTCGAAGAGGACACCTTACACCGATGTGTCTGGGCGTTGATGGCTACCTACATGCTGAAACTACACTAATGTACTGTCTGATGAAACCATAAAAAAAGAATCATGAAACTATACGTACTAATGAACTTTTGGAAACTAGCTTTTAAATTTATAATTAAACTTGTTTTTGAACTGAAATTAATAATCTATTTTGAAAATAATCCAACCAAACAAACCTCTGAAATTAGTAATCTATTTTGAAAATAATCCAACCAAACAAGCCTCTAGATATGCACTGTGCAAATTGTAAACTAGTTGACCCTCAATCCTACCATGCATATGTCACGTACTCGATCATGACGGATATATGTAGATCGATCGGACGTGACTAAACCAAGTCCGATCCCAATTCGTGCTACGTACTGCTTTATTGCTACCAACGCCCGGCCGGCCGAGAGACCACCAATCTGATTACGATCACATCAACTCGAGCGTGGCCGGCTGCTAACAATCTGATCGATGAGGATCTTGGTGGTCGTCGCCGGGCTTATCTACTTCGTCTGCATGGTGATCTATGCCTACTGGCGAATCCGCGGCGGCACCAAGACGCCGGCGCTGTCCATGGACGAGCTCCTGAACAGGATACCGAACCTCCCGTACCAGGAGCTCTCTGGTGGTGCCGTCGACGACGCTGACGACAGGGAGTCGTGCGTCATCTGCGTGGCGCCATACGAGCCCGGCGAGGCCTGCGGCGTCCTGCCTGGGTGTGGCCACGTGTTCCACAAGCTCTGCGTCGCTAAGTGGCTGCGGGAGAACAGCACCTGCCCACTCTGTAGGGAAGCTTTCGCCATGACTGATGAGACGCAACACGGAAACGTTAGCGCTGGAGAGAACATGGTCTAGCTAATCGAAAAATCTTTTCTTCTTTTTCTTTGCGAGAATATTTTCTATGATTCTTTGATATATGCATGCACCAAGTATAATATGGTTGAAAGCTATACTACGTAGTGATGGACAGGGATCCAGGATGTTTTGGCCTCATGTATGTATTGGCTCGATTAGTTGAACATGAACTCAAACTAGCCGTGTTGAATAAATTCATTGTAATATAGCTGTGTTTTTTTTTTCACGACCGGAAATATAGTCCGTTTTTCATTAAGAGGAGTGAATTACAAGTCAGCTATGAACCGAGCAACCACGACGGCAAAACATCCGCCAAGGACCAGGCGACCATGGAAGCAAAGCATCCGCCAACCCAAACTTAGCCAGATACAGTTTGTTACCAACTCTAGGAGCAGAAATCAACAGTGTGCGTTCCTGATCATAAACACATAGCCTACCATTTTCTCCCACAAACTTAAAACCTTTCTCTTCCAATTGACCCAAACTGACAATGTTGCTTTTTCAATTCAGGTATGTAATAAACTCCGGTTAAAACTTTATGACCTTTGTTTTTATCTTGCATAACAACGGGCCCATACCTCGGATCTTGACACTGGAGCCGTCACGAAACGTCTTGTCCGTGAACAGTCTCGTCGAGCTGTGTCGGCGTCGACCTCACCACGGCCATATGGTTCTTTGGCGCGGTGTCCGGCACCCGGACATCATCGGGAACACTCACCGGCACCACCTTCCGGTCGGGTGAACCACCTCGCCGATGCGGCGTCGCGGCGTCGCCGTTACCCGGCATCGATCGCGCCCGCCCGGTGTCGACACCGCCAAGCGCCCGTTTGCCTCCCGTGCCTGCGCCTCCTTCTTCTTCTCCTTCTTAGGGCGTTTGCAGTCCTCCGTCCGGTGGCGTAGATGCCACGATTCACGGACACCGCCCCTTGCGTATGGCGTTCCCTCCGATGTCGGCTTGACATCGCCCGGGGGCCGCCACCATCCGATGAGCGCGCCACCGCCTTGCCCTTCGAAGAACCTCCACCAGCACCGCTCCCTCAGATTTGTTTCGGATTGGAAGCGATGCCTATTCTTCTCCGGCCAGTCCTCCTCCGCAAGGAGAAGTCGGCCGGCCTTGTCGACGGCGTGTTCGACCTTGGACTCGAAAGCGATCCTCGGCCGCCCGCGGCCGGTGACAAGGTCATCCACCGTCATCTTCTTGGTCGTTGAACATCTCGATGGAGACTACGACTTGGGTGAATCGCGCCCAAAGACGGACGCACGAAACTTCTTCACCCAGCGCACATCCTCGATCGTCTCCCGAGAGTCTTGAGATTGCCGGCGAGGTTCGTGATCCTCATCGCAAACTCCTCGTCGATTCTCCATCCTTGAACGCGATGTTCTCGAACTCCTTCATCATCCTTTGGGCGTTCACTTCCTTCACCCGATCGGCACCAATGCGCTTTACGGCGCCAACAACTTCACCGCTTCCCACGCCTCCTTCACCGTCGCCTTTCTACCAAGCATCGCCACATCTCGCCGGCACCGGCGAGCGATGCGCTCATGGCGTGGCGATCTTGTGATCTCTTGATGACGGTCCCGGGTCGATCACCCCCGGATCTCGGCGCCTCGAGATTGCCTTTGCATGATCATCGCCCACTCGGTGTAGTTATCTTGTGTCGGCATTGGCCACATCAACGGCGACTCCTTCACGCCATAGCCACCGCTCGGCTGCCCGTCTCCTTCTCCCATCTTCTCCTCCGATTGTCGGCGGCGCGGGGACGGCGGCGGTCTTCTTCGGCGGCGACTTGGGTGCTCAAGAGCAGCTATGGATCATAGAACGGCTCGATACGGAATGTTGGAATCGAACTCGGTGAGGAGCTTCGGCGCGCGATCGCGGACGGCAGTGGTGACCGCATGGCGACTAAAACCTAACAATGGGGTGCGGCAAAAGCAGAAATGAGAGAGCGAGATTGTTTCCACTGCGAATGGCGCAGCTTGTTTGATGCATTCAACTTGGCCTTTGTGGGCTCGATCCGCCTCCCCCGCCCACGGTTGGGGCTGCCGCGGCGTGCCGTCATTTGCGTGCACCCGTGCGACATGCACGGCGAGCCAGCCATGGCGAGGGACTCACAAAACGCGATCCCTGGCGTGTAACGTGTGCAATCACCGTACACCTAGGATTCTACGCGATAATACAAGATGTTCACAACTTAATTGAACCTATTACATGCATCTAAGAAGGTAAATGATAACTTGCCCACGATTATAGGATGGGAACAACAACGCCGCCCCATAGTTATCGGCATAACAACCTTCAAGCTGGTGGAGATAGACACTTGGTATGAAGTTGCCACGGCATTGTCGAGATAATGCGCCTACCTGGTGGCCTTTCTTCAGATTTCCTTCGAGCATAGCCACGAAGACCAAAGAAATCTTCCAAAATGTCATACAGGATGCACAGCGTGCACTAGGATCGACACATATGGATATGGAGGAGAGGGACTGAGGGAGAAGCACACCAAGATCCGACAGCTAAAGCTACTGCCCCGGCGTAAGCGAACAACCTTCCACAAGGGAGTCGGGCTGGGGCGACAATTGGAGAAGCTCAACACCGGGCTGCGGTGGAAGGTCATGGCAGAGTTACGGGCGGAGACAATCTTGTATGTCGCGATGTCCGACAATGAGAGGCACATATCGAGCACCTGGCCAAAGGTGGGGAGTTCATCACTCATCTACGGGCCATGCTCTCCAATGCTGGCATCCTGGGCGGGCAACAGGGGAATGGCATCCGCCCGCCTGCTTCCACTACCAAAAAGTAAGCAATTTGTACTCAAGCCTCCAAGTAGTGTGCTCGATGTTAGGTCCTGCAAAGTTTGGTTTTTATTTTGTTGGTCCAGTCTATCTAGCTTCATTGGATTTTTTTTCTTATTATGCAGAGGACCACCAAAGAAGATAGAGACCACCAAAGCAAGGACTCAGGAATGTCCCTTTTAATGAGGAAGCATCAACATGCATCGTCCATGTCTTTTCCACCAAGGTTAGCAATTCTACACTTGTTTTCTATGATTCTTTGCTCTATGCATGCACCAAGTATAGCTGTTTCTTTGCTATATGCATGAGAATTCCTGAATTTTTTTTTTGTTATATGTATGCACAGTGTAGGTGTAAACGCCAGGAAGAAGCAAGCTACAATTAAGTGTATTTCACATACCTTCAATTGCCAATAGAAGCAAAGAATCTGGATCCTTCTAGTTCTGCAAAATAATGATTAGCTTGTGCTTTTTGTGCTTAGTTACCTACTTAACTTTTATTATTGGATCTGGTGAATCATGCTTGGCTTATGTTACCACGTTCTGAACTAGTAGTGTTGAACTTCTTATGCTGTATTTCAGACTTTCAGTTTGTCAACTATGTGGTGGACAGGAATCCGCTCGGATATTGGCCTCATGTATTTTTTTTCTATGAAAGTTGGCCTCATGTATGTATTCGCTCGATTTGTGGAACATGTACTACCCAAACTAGCTGTGATGAATAAGTTCTTTGTAATATAGCTGTGTTCAACACTTCAACTTGTTAATTTGTCTGATGGTTGATACATTATTATTACAACTTACAATATATCTTGTGATCTCGTTTATCTATTCTACAAAATGTTATCCTATTCATTTCAAAAAAAAAAAAAAAAATGTTGTCTTATTTGGCAATCACGCATACTTCGTTTGTTTTGCCAGCTAGGACTACCGAGAAGATAAATCTTGTCATTGATGTGTGGAAACAAAATGAGAACGTGGCAGTTGCATATTTGTGAAGGAAATGACAGAGTTGGTGAAAAAAGTTTCATTGTGAATCCAAGCTGGTGGATAAAAACTGAATTGACTGCCGTAGGGGCTGGGTAAAATCGGCCCATTCACTGCTACTTTCACAACAAAATTAACAACAGTGTCATATATAGGTGTATTGAAGTAGACGCATGTCCAATAAGACATAAATATTAACCTGTCACTGTTTTTTTAGGGAGACCAGAGAGGAACCAATAATGTGTGGGCGGCTATTATGCTGCTTTTACTCTCTCTTTTTAGATAGAAAGATTATGCTGCTTTTACTCTTTTTTTTTTTTTTCTTTGAGAATTGCTGCTTTTACTCATGTCATGTATACTCAAGCATTGGGCTGTGACCTTGATGTTGGGCCCTCAGGCCCATTTTATTGTGATGATGTTGGAGCCTTTCACTGCTTCGTTTTATCTGTGACGGAAAAATTGTGACAACGAGGCCTACTGTGGATATAGATTGCTAATCCAAACTAGATCGACGGACGTGACTAATCCAAACTCCGATCCTAATTCGTGCAACGCACTGACTGCTAATAACATACACACAGCAAGGGCCGATCGAGACTAATTAATCTGATGAGGATCAACGACTCTGGAGCGACGTCCTGCCACCATGATGGGTTGGGACGAGCTCGGTGATTGGATCACAGGGGGATTAATCGTCGCCACCCCACCACAATCTTACTTCCGCTGGTGGCCGTCTTCTTGCTTGTCATCGCCGTCTGCCATGTGATCTATGCCTTTCGGCGAAGCCTCCGCAAGACGCCGGTGCTGTCCCTCGAGGAGGTGCTGAGAGGATACCCGACGTCCCGTAGCAGGAGCTCTCTGGTGGAGCCAACGAAGACGACGACGAGGATAGGGAGTTGTCGTGCGTCATCTGCGTTTTGCGCTCTACGAGCGCGGGGAGGCCTGGGGCGTCTTGCCGGGGTGCGAGCACGTATTCCACAAGCTCTACGTCGCCGAGTGGCTGCGGCAGAAGAGCACCTGCCCGCTCTGTAGGGAAGCTTTCTTCACCATGACTGATGAGGTGCGACACGCAAACGTCGTTAGCGCCGTAGAGAACATCGTCTAACTCATCGAAAAATGTTTATTTTCTTCGTTTTCTTTTGCAAGGAAATTAGCTCATGTCCAAAATCCGATGTTGTGTAATGATCTCTGAGATGATTCAGAGGCATGCTGATAGTATTATTAATTATATCGTCTTAGTTTGGAACAGTGTTGCAGATAGTTGTCGATCTATAGCACCACTGTAGAGTTTTGGACAGGGTACCACTATAGTTTAATAAAACGTTTGCCTCAGCGAACTTCATCCGAAACTCGTATGCATTTTCATAAGGAGCACTTGCGTACGCATTTCCTACTCATCAGCAGAGTGGGCACATTTCTTATTGCCGTGACCAAGACTTGCTTAATGAATACAGTACAATCCAAACTCGCGTAAACCTTTTAATTTGTTTTTACTTGCCGGCCGAGCGACCGGTCTATGGAATACTCGTAGTTGTTGCTGCCTTGGACCTTGCTTAGTAGCTAAGCATAGAAATTGCACTCTAGGCTTCGGCAGGTTATGTAGAACCGTATTATACCAGGCACAATGTAGACGTGTTGTTGGCCGATTATTGGCTCGTGCAGTAAGAACTGGATTCAGAGCATTAGTAATCAATTGGGAGTGTTGTGCTATAACTCCACCTAAAATTGGTCTTTTCGGTTTCAATGCAAGTGCCGAAGAAACTAATTTCGTTTGATTAATAGCAACAAACAAGCTTTGGTTTCACAACTGGAGATTTGATTTTTAGCAACACCTCTAATTTTGAAAGCGGCCGGCTCAATAATCAGCCTCCTCTACAAATGTCCCTATCTTTAGAGACAATTTTAGATGCAACCACCTCTACGAATGGATTTTTTGGAGGCGGTTGTGTCTAGAGCCATCTCTAAAAATAGGTGCAACATAGTATTTTTTTTTTTTTTATAAATGACGTTAGATGGAGAAATGACCAAAACCTTCCGGGGAGACCATAAAAACGTTGCTAAGAAAGTAGACAAACTTCTCCTAGAAGCCACGTTTGCAAATCTTTATTTACGGTTTGGAAGTGGCGAAGAGCACGTGCAATCATATATATTGGTAATTTGGTACTTTTTTAAAAAAATAACTACGCTCAAAATGTATTTCAATGTATTTATTGATACTAATTTGGTTGATCCAACCCGGACAGGCCATGGGTAGGAACAAAGCTACCGGTTCAGGAGGATGATCTGGCGCTCTTCAACGCCGCAATGATAGTCACAGTAAGAAGTGGCACCAAAGCTTCATTCTGGCAGTCAAGCTGGATCCATGGGAGAACACGGCCAACATATGCCCGAAGCTATACAGTCATAGTAGAAGGAAGCAAAGGACTGTCAAAGATGCAATGCTCAATCACAACTAGGTTTGGGACATAGCCTATGACTTAAATCATGAGCTTCTAGCTGAATTCTTCAGACTTTGGGCGGCTATCGAAGAGGTTCAGTTAAATCTTAACACGGACGAGGAAGACTCCATTGTATGGATCTTAGAAAGCTCGGGCATTTACTCGGCCAGCTCTGCATACAACATCCAATTCGCTGGACAAGTTCAGTCAATGTTCCCTTCCCTCATCTGGAAAGCGTGGGCGCCGCCAAAATGTAAGTTTTTCATTTGGCTGTTACTTCAGAACAAGCTCTGGACAAATGCGCTGTTGCAGCAGCGACAATAGAAGAACAACTACTTCTGCCACTTGTGTATGAGAAATCTGGAGACGGCGCATCATCTGTTCTTCGAATGCCCATTTGCTGTGCACATCTGGCAGCTGGTGGTAGCGTGGAGTAGATGTCAGGAACTTGATCCAACCGGATGGGAGCCGCGCGCAAGGAATGATCAAGATATACTAAGCTGTTTCAGTCATTTGGCTGCTATCAGCAAGAAGGCGCACACGGTGGCCATCCTAACGACGTGGAGTATTTGGAGGCAAAGAAACGAGATTGTCTTCACAGGAAATAGTCGATCAACAGCTACACTAATGAGAGAGATCAAGGACATGGCATCCAATTGGGCATTAGCAGGGTTCTCGGTGCTATCTGTACCTTTAATCGTTAACTCAATTAGGGAGTAGTCAGCTTTACTTTCTAGCCCCCAAAGTTGCTTAGGCAATTTGGGGAGGCGCTCCTCGCGTGTGTAATTGAAAACAATTGCTCTCCTCTTATTAATTCAAAGCCAGGGTTTAACCGGATCTTTCAAAAAAAAAGATACTAATTTGGTTTCATAAATATTTTTTATAAATAATATTTTTACTTTTTCTATAAAATTATTTAAATTTAAAATAGTTTAACTTAGAACAATTCTAGAAGTTGTTGATTTAAGTTGGAAGGGAGATATTGTGAGCTCGCATGACTGGAGCTAGCGAATTGACGTCCTCATCCGGCAAGAGTCTTGCATAGGTGGTTCTTGTGACGCTTTCAACTACCGCGAGAAAGTGAGTCCAGTATTTTGAGTATTTTGAAGTAGCAACTTGCAAGTAGTGGATAGTATCAATCAGACCATCAGTACGCATTTGTTGCTACTCAGCAGCCTGTACCTAAGCTCCAACATGATCAGGTTTTGTTTTTCATTTGACAAGACTATGGAATCTTACTATTACTAATTGGAGGCTCCAACGGAGGCTCCACGTTAACTCTCACCAAACGCTTCAGAAAAAAAGATAAATTCTAAGAAAATCTCACATTAATCAGAAACATCCGGCCATCAATCAAAAGACTTAGGCATTAACAACCATTGAATCTATTTAATTTTGTACAAAATTACCCACCTCTGCCATTATATTAAATAAAACGTTTTTTTTCAAAAATATTAAATAAAAACGTTTTAAAAAATATTAAATAAAAGATTTTCAAGAAAAAAGAGAAATACTTTTTTGTACGCCGATCATTGAATCCTGAAGTGTTACGCGTTCTCCCATACGGTGGAAAACCCATCTAATCTAAACTGCAACATCGGCGTTCCAAAGGAAAAAAAGGAAATCCTCAGCAACGTGCGTCGTTGACAATCCGTGCCTACCGCCCGCACCAATCCTTGCTAGCTACCGCCGCGCGGCGCCAATGGTTTTCCTTGCTACTGAACTGCTGAAGCCCCATCCCGATCCCTACGCTACGAGCCTACGACCGCGCAAGGCACATGTCTTCCTCACCGCTGAAGCCCCAGCCCCGACGTCGCTCCTCGTGTTGTGGTGCAGCATCGACCCTCGAGTTTGTCCCACACTAATGGTTACGAAGGGCTTGGGGTCGGCGAGATGATGCCGTCAGGCGGTGACGTGGAGGTGAAGGAGTTGTCGTCGTCAGCACCACACATATGTAGCAGGTGACCTTCCGTATAGACATTGCATCCGATGTAGAGAACATTGCAACCTTTTCTGATTGCTTTTCACGCTGCTTTAATTTTACTCCTTCGGATTCTACTCCATCCATTGGTTGAACACAATTAGAAGAGAAACACATCGAGTTTGTACCGAAGCAGTTTCTTTTTCGGCTTGCATTCCATATACGCTTATAGATTCCGTCAATACATAGTACGTACTAAACCATTCTCCGATGCTGCATATCTGACCTTGAGGTTTAATTTTTTTGAAGAAAAGTACTAAACATCCAACGGACATATATAAGTAGTAAAAATCATTGTATGCCTTACTGACTTCCTCTTTAATTTTTGTTGCAGAAAAGTTGTTCTTCACCCCATGGTTGCTAGCAAGATGGATGTTGTGGGTGCATGCTAAATTGTTGGTATGTGGCTAGATGTGCGCAAGAAAACACTTGTGAATGCTAAATTGTTGGTATGTGGCTAGATGTGCGCAAGAAACACTTGTGAATGTATTAGTGATCTCCTACTGGCGTTTACCATGCACATGTTGAGAGGCACCCAACACTAACCTGCATGCATGTCTCATGTGGCAGAAGCATCCGATTAGTATCCCTACCCATGGAGGCTACACATTGTGGCCTCTTAAAGTGGGCAGATGAAATCTCATAGGCAATGGCAATCTCTACAATCGTATTGTACCCAAGAAAACTCTGCATATATGTGCATAAATCTTTGCATGGTGGCATCCTAGAAGGCCTGGAGGAATCAATTTCCATTAGCTAGGCTCACACAAATGAATATCTTCAATCTTCATCCAAGACAACTTCCATTAGTTATTTATCAAAGGCATTCCATTCTACTACTGAAATTCAGATGCTTGATCTGATGGTTGCATCATTATGCATTGCATCGGCCTCTAGGATGGGCAAGGAACACCAAATGGGTAATGGCACAAATCGATCAAGAGCTTGGTTTGATTGAGAAAACCCATCAAGACCAACCATGACAAATTTTATTGTTCCTTCCTCTATCTGTAAATTAGTATTTTTTTTTATAGATAACGTGTTCTGTTACTATCTTATGCTTATTTTTTCTATTTCAGGCAGAATTTGATGCAAACATGACGTAAAATAGGAGGATTAGAGCTTGGCCTTAGAATATATAATGCTTGATTTGCAATGAGTGTACATTATCCGAGTCATCAAGGTAATGCATCCATGAATCTTATATTGTTATCCAAGTTACAAAACCTTTGGTTGCTCAACAGCTTGGGTGTTTTATATCCTTGAGGTATGAGTAAGCTTCTACTACTCTTCAAGGGAGGCATTGCTGAAGGTAATTTCACCCAATTGCACGATTCGTGAACAAAAATACCTAAAATCTTGGTATCGAGAAGAATCTATCAACTACCAAACAAGGCGAAAATTTCCATCAAGCACGGAGCATATGCCTGGATGAAGCAGCGTCCGGACATGCACCGTCCACCCACATCTAGCTTGTAAGTGGGTGTGTCTAGCATCTTGGGAACCAAAGGACAAGAGTGACTGGGTGTTCGTCAACGCTTCCACAATCTAATTAATAAATGGTGGTAGGATGTCCGGTGTCCATGACATCTACGTCGATGTTGGCATTGATCGCACATGCGAGAGGAAATTAAAGGTATGACCATCTTGCTAGATCTCATAATTAAAATTTTATTTTTTTCACATATGATGTACTATGTTCAGTCATCTTGCTAGAACCCATATTAAAATTCAATTTGTTCTTTACGACATACTAATTTTAAAGTAAATCTTCCACAATCTAATTAATCCATGGTGGTAGGATGTCGGTGTCCATGACATCTACATCCATGTTGGCATTGTCGCACATGCAGAGGAAATTAAAGATATGGCCATCTTCCTAGATCTCATAATTAAAATTTTTATTTTCACATATGACGTACTATGTTCAGTCATCTTGCTAGAACCCATATTAAAATTTAATTTGTTCTCTCACGACATACTAATTTTAAAGTAAAACTTTTATGTGTGGATCATAACGGGAAAAGAATCGTAAGAAATTAAAGCTAGAGTGATTATAGTATGGAATGCAATCTTACTTTGTGGCTAACAAATAAGTCATGATATGCCATTATTCACCACTAGGTAGTATTTTCTATTTTAATTTTAATTTCCTCAAATTAGTTTGAACAAATAAGTTTTGATATAACCCTTATTGACCATTTGGTATAATTTGTTTGTTTCAGTATTAATCCCATTGGGTTTTACTATTTTGGCATGGTTAGTAAAACTTAAGTGACATTTTCCCAAATAAATGAATCTGAAACATCAAAGCTACAGCCAAACTTAAGTGACATTTTCCCAAATAAATGAATCTGAAACATCAAAGCTACAGCCACAATAGTATGAGATAATTCTTAATTGTGGTGAACAAATAAGTCATGATACTATCATTAATGATTAACCATTAGGCATAATTTCATTTCAATTTTAAGTCTTGCTATAATGCTTATTGACAATCACAGATTTTTTTTTTTTTCAATTTAACAATAATATCATTGGGCTACATCGAGTTTACATGCTATTGATGCTAAAATAGTTAGAGGACAATTAACCATTGACTTATCAATAAAGCATATGTTAAAAAACTCAAACCTCCACAATTATAAAAGATTGTTGTACTATTCCCATACTATTTTTTTAAAAAATATCCACCTCTAACACTATGAAAGATACTATGTATTATAAAAAATAATGTAAAGAAATATAGAACAACATATTTTGTGCCAAAATTTGAAATATACACTTCGGCAACTATTAAGTTGAAACTACGCATGGACCTATGTTCCATTCCATAGACCAAGGAAATATGTCTAGAATAAATAATTATTTAATTATCTTAATATCAAGTGTGGCAAAAAACTTAATAGAAATTATACTTAAAATTCACTTTAACTTATATTAACAGTATGATAATCAATTTGGGAAGTTGTTATCTTGAAAAAAATGTGGATGTTTTCATTAAAACATTATATCATATGAATATTATTAATTTGTTTCTAATAAAAATATAAATATGGTATAAGAAATTCAACATATTTTGAATGTCATGGTGCATGTCATAATGACTATTTCTGCCATTTTAAGAACTAAGATGGTAGTCTAGACCTGGAATATTATTTTAGTAAAATAAAAAATGAAATTTTGAATATATGATACAATATAAGCATTTGATTTTCTAAGTATAAAATATTAGAACAACTATATCAAATGTTGAAAGTTAAAATATAGCTAAAAAAGAATAAAATAAGGGTTTATACACAACTTTAGGTTTGTGTTTCAATCAAATTCATATCATGCTAGGAAAAAGATTTATATACAAATTATTGCCCGAAACCACAAGGAATAAGAAAAGACAAATCCTAAAATTTATACAAATATTTGAACATTGATGCCATCAAATCGATCAGTACACTGCAATCACCATTGTAAATAATAGTTAGGTCGTATGTGAGCAATTAATAAGCATATAATTAAGGGGGAAAATTTAATTTTTGGGTTCATGTTGTCAACAAAAAGATAGCTGCTAAAGCAATTACAGTTTAAGAAAATTATCAACTAAATGTATATTGGAGATACACAAAGTGCTATGCAATTACAATAGATATTACTGAAAAATACAAATAAATCAATAATTGATAGATCGTCATTACGGAATAGACTATAGAGTACCTAATATAGCTATTATTTCAGAACAATAGAATTTGAAAATTATTTAATATAAGTGAGCCTTATTAGTTAGTATTTCTTAAGATTCTAACCTGTGTGAGAGCGCGGGTTGATGAACTAGTACAATACAAACTAGTAAAGCGTTTGTATTTGCCGGGGCTTGGAGCTGAGCGACCCTCGGTCTTAAGTCTTCTTCAGTACTAAGCAAAGTTGATTGCTTCACAAGGAAAACCTGCCTTGTGTATGAATTCCCCACTGCATATGTAGAGACCCAAAGTCTCAAGAGTAGCCAGCCATCTCCTCTCAATCCATTCCTTCCTCATCCGATCGCATCCATCCGATCCTGTCGTCCCGACGTCCCCTTACACCCAAATCTTTGGCTCCCAGGACCAGGATGCCGCGAAACTGGCGGGAGAATGGGGGCAGCACTGCTGTCTCCATGGCCGCAGTCTCGTCCGCCCTACTGCTCCTTCACCGTGTGGCGATGGCGATGGCGACGCTGAGCCTCAAAACCAAGCTCATGGGCGTCTCGTCGGCATGGGTTGGCCTCCACCTGCTTCAGCGTGTCCTGGTGGGAAAGCGCCGTTACTCCGACCACTGGTTCGTCAAGTACGGTACCACGGCGGCCTACTATTTGCCCGATACTCTCGTGTTTTATGCTGCCAATGCCATGTACACCTTGTCCCAGTTCGATGATGAATCTATCTCTTCCTTGTTGGTCGGCCTCCTCTTGATGTTGTTCATATCTTATTCAACTCGAACGGTGGAGTTTTTCACCAACATGAGAGCCCATTCTCTCCGTGACCGACCACGAGCTGCCTACAAATTTCTCATGTGGCTACTCCTCCTTGCTGTTTTCCTATCTTGGGTTCCAGGTCCGAACTGGAGTAGAATGGAACGAATTGTGTATCCGATCACATATTTTTCCGTGGCCGGGGTCATTCTGTTTGTTCATAGTACATCATACTCCACCTTGGATTGCGAGACCAAAGCAGTTGCTGACTACATGAAGCAGCTCAAGTCCAGAAAGTCGTCAACAAGCTCACCCTCAACCTCAACATCAACATCACCCTTCTTTGATGATGATGCTAACAGCAGCCTGCAGCTGCTGGATTGTTGCAGATATCCCTTTGTGCAGGGGGCGAATTGGGAATGGGTCACTCTCAAAGATTTGGTGCAACGAGATGACCTGCCGAATGAGGACAAGGACATTTGGCTCTCCTACAGCTTGTGCCGGCTTTTGGCAAGGCGCTACTATGGGTTCCACTGCGCAGAAGAAGGAGATGACATGGTGCGCCGTCTTGCGCTGGCGGACCTGGGAACAACAGAAGGCTACAAGAAGGCATTCACCATTGCTGAGGTGCAGTTGGCTTTCCTTCACGATTACTTCTTCACCGCTTCCCTACAAATCATACAATCGGGATTGTTCTACACTGATGTTTCATCAATATTGTTGGCAAGCCTATTAACAAGTATCCTTGTAAGCATCCAAAGTGCCATTCAAATGCAAGATACACTGGCGTGGATGATTCTATTTCTGGCTGGTGTTATTGCTGGGCTAATTGCTGGGTCACTGCTTACATATTTTCGGTTTTTTCCGGCCACAAAGTTGTGTCTTCAAAATATTCTGGCCACCTATTGGCGTCCAATACACACTGCTTTGCTTAAATTCAATTCTCCTCCACCAGCAGTTGGTTTGGTGAGATTATTATGCTCTAGACCTAATTCTGATGAGCAGGATGCTTTTGACCCGTTTCAAGCTCAAACTGATGGTGCTTACTGGAGGAACAAAATTGGTCAATACTCAATTCTCCAAGACTACGACCGCGGTCGCTCTCTCAAGAAGGCACTTGAAGACTGGTTCCACAGAGTTATGCTATCCCAACCGTCATATTTGTTCATCAAGCATCTCCCAGTAGAAGAAGAAGAAGCTGATATGAAGAAGCTAGACAGCGTGAGAGAGTTGGTTGCCCATACTCTCCGGGCTATAGATGGCCCGCCAACCAACGGTACCAGATCTCTAAAGATTAACATGGGCAGTTCTGGGTATGACTTGTCGTGGACCTGCAGGGGAGGCACCCACACGCACACCATCCTCATATGGCACATAGCAACCTGCTACTGTGACATGACACCAATAAGTGACGACCCATTGGTAAAACGGCATCATGAAGCTGCTAGAGCAATGTCAAGATATTGTGCCTACCTGGTGGCCTTTCTTCCGGAGTTCCTCCCAGAGCACAGCCTGACCACCAAACAAGTGTTTCAAAGAGTCCTGCAGGAAGCAAAGGGTGCACTAGGAGCAGAGCCAATGAAGGAAGAGGAAAAGCGCATGAAGATACAAGGGCTACAGCTACCGAATCAACACCAGCAGTGGACGGCCTTTTACGTGGGTGTCCACCTGGGACGGCAATTGGACATGCTCAGCGACGACAAGCTACGCTGGAAGGTAATTGCAGAGTTCTGGGCAGAGACGATCCTGTACATCGCGCCGTCCGACAATGCAGAGGCACACATCGAGCGCCTGGCCAAAGGTGGGGAGTTCATCACGCACCTCTGGGCCATGCTCTCCAACGCTGGCATCCTGAAGCGGGCAGAAGGAGAATGGAATCCACCTGCTTCAACTACCAAGTTAAAGTAAGCAATTTGTGAGCTACACAGCTAGCCGTAGGGTGCTAAAACACCCAGCTTGTTAATCTTTTGTACTCTAGCCTCCATATGATTGTGTGATATTAGGTCCTGCAAATTTCGGTTTTTGATTTTGTTGGTCCATTTGCAGAGAACCACCAAAGAAGATGGAGACCTCCAAAGCAAGAACTCAAGAATGTCCCTTCTAATGATGAAGCATCAATATGCGTCCTTCATGTCTTTTCCACCAAGGTTAGCAATTCTACACTTGTTTTCTATGATTCTTTGGTAGATGCATGCAGCAAGTATAGAGCTGTTTCCTTGCTATATATGCATGAGAATTCCTGATTTGTTTTGTTATATGCATATGCACAGTGAAGGAGTAATGGCCCAAGGAAGAAGCAAGCTACAATTAAGTCTATTTCACATACCTGCAATTGCCATTAGAAGAAAGAAACTTGATCATTCTAGCTCTGCAATGAGCACAATAATGGTCAGCTTGTGCTTTTGTGCTTAGTTACCTACTTATTGCTACCTTATATTGAATCTGGTGAATCATGCTTAGGCTTATGTGACCAGGGTGCAAACTAGTAGTGTTGAACTTCTTATGTTCTGTTTCAGACTTTCAGTTGTCAACTATGTGTTGGGCCGGATGTTGGCCTCAAGTATTGGGTTGATTTGTTGATCATGTACTATTGAACCTAGCTGTGTTGAATATGTGTTCTCTGTAATCAAGCTCTGTTCAACACTTCAATTTGTTGTCTGATAGTTCATACATACTATTACAATATATCTTGTGATCTCGTTTATCTATGCTACAAAATGTTCTCCTATTTGCCAATCATGCACGCTTTGTTTTTGCGATCTAGGAATCTGGGGCCACAGAGAATTTAAATCTTATCATTGATGTGGAAACAAAATGAGAATGTGGCATTTACATATGACAGAGTTGGTGAAAAAAGCTTCAGTGTTGTGTTATGAGAATCCAAGCTGGGCACAATACCAAATTCAGCGTAGGGGTAAATTGGTCCTTTCACTGCTACTTGACGGCCAAATTACCAGCAGTGTCATGTGTGACATAAATATTAAAGTAGATGCATGTCAAATAAGACATATAAATATTAGCCTGCCACTGCCCTTTTTTTTTTTTTTGGTATGAAACTTGCCACTCGTGGAGAGTAACCAATAATGCGTGGGCTGCTATATGCTGCTTGTTACTCGAGCCGTCAGCTGTGAAGCCTGTGATGTTGGGTCGTCAAGCCCAGTTTGCTGTTTTGTATTTTCTGTCCGCTCAAGGTTCATAACTTGGGCCACGAGAAAGTTTGTGTGTTGTCGTTAGAATCACTTGGCACCGATGGTAGGGGCCGGTGGTGGGGACGCTTACCCACCTGGGGGTTCAAATCCCGGTGCTGCGACCTTTCTTGGGATTTTTAAAAGGATTTACCGGCGTTATGCGTTAAGTGGTAGCGACGTTCGTCGACGGCCAGGCGCCTATGGTGACCCCGAGAAACCAGATCTGCCGGCCGCCAGTCGGAGGTGCTTCATGGGGGGTAGGGTTTGCGCACGTGTGTTCAAGGGGGTGAGTGTGCGTGCGTGTTATGAGTGTCTGCGTTTATCTGTGTAATTTAAAAAAAAAAAAAATCTATACTATACCCTTAAAGTCGAAGAAGCTAGAGTTTCCGTCACAAGACTCATTTTCCTGTAGTTTCTACAGTACCCAGCCTAGACCGTCCGATCTCCGCTCCCTTCGGTTTCACCGTCCAGCTGTCCGCATTCTCGAACCACCGACACATCTCTTCTGGACTCTCGCCTCCTCTCCGTCACCGCAGGCCACAGCTCCTGTGCCTCATCGCCGCTCCCCACGCAGCACCGGAGGATGCCTGCTCCCGCCGCCATGTCCTCTCCACCGCCTGCCTCCCCTTCTCCTTCCCCTGCTCGCGCGGCGCTCCCTCCGTAGCTGAGAAGATCTACTCCGGCCCCTTCCAATCCCCCTCGCTCTCCTCCCAGACTAGCAGCGCCGCCCTCAGCTCCCCATGCCTCGACATCAGCGCCCCTCCTCTTCGCTCTCCATCTCCCCAGCAGCACCGCCCGTCCCTCCCCACAGCGGCGGCCCTGCCTCACCGTAACGACGGCGACAGCTCCGAGGCCCAAGCGGCATGCGGGGCGCGGGGGCCCTCACCCACGGCGGCGGCGGCACCGGCCAACCACAGGAGCGGGGGAGCCAGATCCGCCCAGCACGGGCCCTCGGCCGCGACGTCATCCAGGTCATTCAATCTCTCCCTCACTCTCCTATAGCTCGACTTTCTGATGTCGCCCGCAAACCCTAGAAGCGCAGCTCACGTTTCCGGCCTCCGGTGACCGCTGAGGGACGGTAACCACAGCAAAAGTTTCTAAGGTCACAATCCGTAACAACAGCCAGGGGCTATAGTACGAATTGTTCTAAAGTTTTGCTTTGGCGAGTGTCCAAGCCACGAAATAAGGTTTTTATTTCTTCGATTGCCTAATTGATGCAATGATCTATGCGGAGTCACAACTAAATAAACACCATGCTTTGGTGCCTACATGTTCAGATGTTCCATAGATTAAAATTGCTTGACATTTTTCATATATTAATATTGCAGGCATTGTATTGTAGTATTCCTAGGAGTCAAATATACACAATGGCTAAGTTGTAACTGACATCTCTGAAAAGGGATAACAGGTACAATCCAAATCCTGTGTGTGTGTGTTAAGTATAGTTAATAAGAAGCCATTAGTAGTCTTGAAATTTTTATCGTGTAGGTACAATCAAATCCTGATTTTGGCCAACAGCAGTTTTTATCGTGCCACAGTACTCACAGCATAACAGCCCGACGAACTGAACTTGCACATAATAAGAAGCATTAATAGAGGTATGTTATTTCAGATTTCTAGCTTGGGTTATGTGCTGTACTTTCTACTTGCAGAGTGTGGCCTGTATGCAGTCTTTGTTATGACAGGTTGTTTTTTTGTTTGGATAGATGTTACAACCCAGAATGCTACTTCATAGCAATGTGACTCCACCAAGCCGAGTATGGCCTGTATGCAGTCTATGCCAAAATGCTTACGCATAGGTAAGTTGTTCCAAACGTCGCCATGGTCCTCTCTGAAATTTGATTCTCCCTCTATTTAGCTAGAGAACTGTACTTTCAGTACATGATATCATTCTTAGATTCTAATATATTGTCGCTCCTGAAGACGAAAATTCCTATTTTGGAAAATGCATGCATGTCACACTGTGCACTGCTCAGTTGCCTATTGTCATAGATTCAATCATGTAACCATCTATTAACCTACAATTGTCACACATACAAAGTTTGATATTGATTTACCTTACCCTCCTATTAATGTTCTGTCCTGCTGCAAAATGAAAGTACCACGGTCTAATCTTTTCAGATTCAGTAAACCATGAAGACGTTGTAGGTGCAATTCCTGATAGAGTAGTGTGTTTCAAATATCATACAACATAGGTTGTTGTATGAGTTGGTTTCCACTCATGGGCTATATAAGTGCTCTCTAAAATTTTAAATGACATCTCAGCGGACAGCCACTGAATCCAGGTACTCAGCCTACATGCAATTTCCCTTTACTGCTCTTTTTTTAAAGTACCTAATTGTCTATTGAATCCGTTACACTACACCACATGTAGCTCTGCCTGTTAACATTCCAAAATTGATCATATCAAACATGGATTTTTTGGGCCCCCCTTTAACTGAAGTTATTATTATTTTGTAGATCCCAACTTTTTTGACATTTCTAATTCCTGATGCTACACCCTAATACAACTCGGGATAAGCAATGGATTGATGAGAAAAAAAATGTTTACCTACATATGTTAATGTCGTTCCTTGCCTTTGAAAGTTTTGTATGCTCCAAAGGATAGGTCTTTAGAGAAACAATATAACATATGTTTTAGGTTACATCGTCCATGTCAACTAAATTAGTAGCCTTTCATTCTGCTTATTCAACGACTATCCAAAAATTCTAACATATGTTTACCTACGTATGTTTGCCTACTCATGTGCACTGAAACTAAATTCAACTGTGCCTCCCACAAACTCCACTAACATTTCACAAAACTGCAAACTAACGATACGTACTCTTGCAGAGACTCCGTGATTGGCAGAGATCATACTACAATTTAGCTGTGGAATTGATACACTGAGAGAGTCTCCACGAGTGGTCCCTACTTGCACCAAATTATTACTGATTCGGTGATTGCATCTCTTGTTACATGAAATCCCAAGGCTGGAGGCCCCCGTTACTTGGAAAGAAATGCTTATTTCCCTTTCTATTTGTTGATTACATGTCCCTTTGTCATGCTATTTTCATACAATTTCTGTTTCCGGTATTCAGATTAGCACTACAAACTCCCAACCTACATGTACATGTGCAACCTATGTTACTGTAACAAGTTAGTTCAATTTAGTTGCACATTCCAACTTCTTACCCCGCGCGACTGCGCGGGCTTTCCTACTAGTTCTATATGTAAAATCTAATGTAAAATCTAATCGTTAGCTTCCACTATATTATAGTAGATGACGAGATCACCTATATAAGAAAATGAACATCAAAAAGTGATATATACCGTTCTAAAAACTCCAAGCTACACACTCGCATGATTCTAAAAAAAACTAAAACTAGTTTTGTATTTTTCCAAGCTATAACAAATTTTACATATTTAGTTGATGAAAATTAGTTATTAAATACTCAGCTGAGATGCCAGTCCAGATGAACCTTTTTTTCCATTTAGGCCCGTTTAGTAGAGCTCCACTTCACTGTGGAAACTATTTTTTGGCTTTGACGCCATGAACAACACCATCAGCAGAGTTGTAGCCGTTTTGGTATACCGTTTGACAAAAAGTTTCACCCTTAAAACATGTTCTCATAGATTATCACGTAGGATGAGGTGGAGTGGGATGAAACTACTATTTTTGGCTCCATCATACCTAAAAACCTCTATGAAAGCACGATTTAAGGGGCTTTTGATTTGTTGAGCCCACACACTAAAGAAAACTTAGAGTATCTCCGGCGGCTTTGGCAAAACTCGTTTTGACAATTTCTCTACTTGCCAAATCTTAAATGCAAATGTCAAGTCCAAAAAGAGTTCATGTCCAACGGTTTGGCATAATTCATTTGCCAAACTTCGGATCAAATTTACATTAGATCAAATTTACCTCGGGGAACCCTAGAAGAGAAACAAAATTATGTTTATATCCTTCCACCACTTGAAAACTTACCTCGGGAACCCTAAGGTAGAAACAAAATTATGTTTATGCCCTTTCACCTCTTCTAATACGTACGGATGTGCCGTGAATGTCAAACGTCGAAGGCGTATAAATGCGGCGTAAACGGCCTGATTTACCAACACTCACTAAATTGCCAACTCCAAATGCCAAACTGTTGGAGGGAGTTTTTGGAGTTTTTTAGCAAAATTTGATAATGTCAAACACAAATGGCAAAACTGTTGGAGATGCTCTTAGGGTTTGTTTGGTAGTGCTTTTCTCCAACTCTCACTACTACAGTAATCTTACCAGAGACAGTAAATTTGGATTTTTCAAGCCAAACAAATATGAATGCCTCCGTCTAAAGATGTCCAATAATGCGGTTGCATGCCTCGGTTAATCAATAAAAAATATATAAAAAGGAAAAATCTCGATTGTCTAACTTAGGGCCTAGATCTCGGCCTCACGCCGCCACCGGTGGTTACTCCCTCCCCTTCCCCGTCGACATAGGTAGGGGCAGGCCCACCCAATCTGCTGCCAGCCGGAGGAGGAGCGAGGCCCCCGCCACGCGCCACCACCGCGGCCGAGGGAAGAGGCCCCGCCGGCTGCGCGCCGGATTTTCTGTGTTCCCATGAGCCACAATCTTCGGATCCGCCCGGCGCTAGGGCCGGATCCGGCTTTCTCGGCGTCCACGCTTTTGATCCGCCGCCTGAGGCGTAAAACCAGCCTTCGCTTGCACCATCGCCACCGGATGCGGGATGAGGAGGATGTCGCGGATCCCCGCGGCTCGGGCAACATGGGTCGATCAAGAGAAGATGGAGATGTCCGCATGCCTCTACCTACGCCCGGCTTTGGGAGAGGGAGGAGCCGCTAGATCCGGCTTGATGTAGATCCGACGCCGAGTCAACTCATCAAAAAAGCATACGTAAGGCAATGGACCGGGAAAGTAAGGATGCTATGTGACGAGGCCCATTTTGCCAGCCGCCGCGGCCTCTCATGGGAGATGTGGCCAACGCTTGTCGGATGTGCCGCTGCCGCTTCGGGGAAGCTAGGTTTCACTTAGGACGGAGACGCGGTCGTGGGCTACCGGTTGGGAGGAGAGTCGCGATTCGTGGTCGATAGAAGAGAGAACGAGAGAGTTGCGTGCCTAGGAGAAGGGTATCGGGGACATTTTCAACTACGGGTCCCACAAGTCGATACTCAAACGACGTAATCAAACAAAAACGGGACGGAAGAAGGGTACCCGGGGCAAAACGAAATTCAAGTTGGGTACATAGGGAAAGAAATTTTTGAGAGGCACACAGGACAAACAAACTTTTATAAGGGTATACTGAGGGAAAACTCTCCCCAGGGTGGCCGCGCACCTAAGGGTGCTCTGCGGCCGGTGACGCAGCCACCCCGAGCGGGAGGGGGGGAGGAGGGGGGACATTTGTTCAATGCCACTTTGCACTCTTCATGTTATCATTTTCGTCCAACCGATGGTTTCTATAGATAAAAAGTTCAAGCAAGCAGGGCGAATTATATGGATGGGTGACAGATTTTTTAGAAAATAGAAATTCATATATTTCGGCCTTCACACCCACAAGTGGATGATAAAGTTAAAGGAAGATAATTAATAGTTTTCCTACTTTTATCTATAACTTGTAAAACATGCCCGTGCGTTGCACCGGGATGTATAATTCTATGTGGCACTTGTGCCAATAATAAAGGTGTCCATGTATCAAAAATAGGATATCCGTTTGTCGCACCGGGGCCCTCGGTACTCTTGTCGGTAGCAAATGTATCGATGTGTTTGTCGAGGAGGTCTTTTCATCCTGATTCTTAGTTTCTTTCTCAGAATCCCATAAATTTATTCTCTGAAATTTATTGTTTGTTTGATTTGATGAGGAGCTGTCATGTCAGTTTTTTTTGTTTTCATTAGGATTCCTATTCCTATGAGTAGTCTGAAGGTAGGATCTTTTTTTTTTTGTCCCAAGGAGGTAGGATCTATTATTTTCATTCAACGGGAACTCTTGGTGAAAAAAGAATATGGGAAGAGGCTTGAACCTTTTTGCTTCTGATTTTTTTTTTTTTTTTTACCGTGATGAGTTTGTTTTGGTTGTTTTCTTTCTCAAATTCGAGACTATAACTTTTACTCCAACAAATATTTGTGACATGTAGGAAATCTCGACGCTGCACTTTCATATCTATATCTATATACTGCTATAACCTTACTTATAGCTAATTTTAGAGACATGTGGTGCATGCGTTACAAAAAAGAAACTAAATTTTAGAGATATACTATAGCTAATTTCAACTTCTTTAAGAGCCATATATATTTAGGCCAGCAGCCGCGCCAGCAATTCGTGAGCCCACTCGGCCAGCAACGGCAGCCTGACTGCTAGTAGCAGCAGGAGCGGGCCAAGGCAGCTGCGGCCCGGAAGGTGCAGCTACAGCGCGGGCGGCCTGAAACCTTGCAGCAAGCAGCCTGGGCCAACACCCCTCATAGCCCAAGCCATTAAGGCCAGGCGCCCCAGCGGCCCGCAGCGGCTGGCTGCCCAGCAGCGTGCGCCAACAGCGAGCGTAGGAATCGTATACGTATATGAATCGTATCGACAGACAGAAAAAAAAAAAGTTGAGGCAAAAATTTTCTCTCTTTATTAGTAGGTATAGGTATAGATATAGATATAGATATTCATTGCTCTAGGTTTATTTTGTTAGTTTTCTTTTGTAATGTAACAAAGGGAGCATTGACCGTCGAGAGAGTCCGTCCTCTATAGTTGTGACGACAACGACGGACGAAGAAAATTACAGATAGTGTGAGTCTGTAGACGAAAATCAACAGTCCGTTCTTGTGCCTAGAAATGTACGCTAAAGATAAAACAAGAGTAAACACACGCGTTCAAGCCAATTACTAGCCCTTTTCCTTTTCCATCTAGAAGAACAGAAGAAAGACCTACTATAATTCGGTCGTCCTCCACAGCATCTGCAGCAACCCAGAGCAAAGCAACTCCTTCCTCTCCAACCAATTCTTGCTGTCCTATCCTGTGTGCCTCCATCCGATCCTCCCAAATCTTTAGCTCCTATCCCATCTGCATACCAGCAATCCTCCAGCCTTCAGCGTCCATGTTCACGATGCGGCGAGTCATGAGAGAGAATGAGGAGGTACTCAGTGCAGTCTCCATGGATGCCATCTCCTCCACACTAGTGCTCGTCGACCGTGTGACGACGGTGACGCTGACGCTGAGCCTCGAAGCCAAGCTCATGGCCCTGTTGTTGGTATGGGTTGGCCTCTACCGGCTCCAGCGTATCCTGGTGGGAAAGCGGCGTTGCTCGGGCCACTGGGTCGTGCAGTACGGTGCAATGGCGGCCTACTATCTTCCCGCTCCTCTCGCGTTCTACGCTGCCAATTCCTTGTGCTCCACCTCACACATCGACGGATCGACTCTTTGGCTCGTGTTCGGCGTCAGCCGCATGTTTCACTTCAGTGTTCAAAGATCAGTACTGCTTGTCACCAACATGAGAGTGTATTCTCTCCGCGACCGTCCACGAGATCGCTACAATTTTGTCATGTGGCTAGTCTTCCTTGGTAGGGTTAATTGTTAATGGGCTCCGAGTTCAGGTTCCAACTGGCCAGGACGACTGCAACTAGTTGGGCATATTTGTGTATATTTTGGCATGCTGATTATCATTCTGTTTGATCATACATCAGAGTCTACCTTGGATTGCCAGACCAAAGCAGTTGCTGACTATATGAAGAGGCACCAGTCCAGCAAGTCGTCAACAAGCTCACCCTTCTTTGATGATGCTGATGATGCTAACAGTCACAGCAGCAGCCTGCAGCTGCTAGATTGCTGCAGATATCCCTTTGTGCAGGGGGGAGATGGCGAATGGGTGACTGTCAAAGGTTTGTTCCACCATTGTGGTGACCTGACAACTAGGGAGAAGGACATTTGCCTCTCCTATAGTTTGTGCCGGCTTTTGGCAAGGCGCTACTATGGGTTTCACTGTGCGGAAGAAGGAGATGATATGGTGCGCCGTTTTGCGCTGGCCGACCTAGGAAGAAGAAGAGATGGCTACAAGAGGGCATTCAGAATTGTTGAGGTGCAGTTGGCTTTCCTCCACGATTACTTCTTCACCTCCTCTCTCCCAATCATACAACAGGGATTGCATTACATTGAAGTTGCGCAAACATCAACGACAATCTTAACCTTCCTAGTTGCCATTCTACAACGTGCTAGTATTGTTGAACTGGATATGATTCACATGTTGGTAATAGCATTGCTTGGTATGTTATTCTTACTTTTTGACACACTTTGTGTGTGGCTACTTTTACCGGTTCAAGATATGTTGGCTATCTATTGGCGTCCAATACACACCGCATTTCGCAAACTCAATTGTCTCCCCAATGGCCGCCCCACCACCAAGGGTTTAGTGAGATTATTCCGCTTTGGACCCAATCCTAATGCACAGGATGATGTTTTTTGTGGTGTTTACTGGAGGCACAAAATAGGACAATACTCAATTCTCCAAGACTTCGACCGTCGTCGCTCTCCCAAGAAGGCACTTGTAGCCTGGTTCCAAAGAATTATGCTATCCCAACCTTCTTATGAGTTCATCAAGCATCTTCCAGCACAAGAAGAACAAGTCGACATGCAGAAGCTGGACAGCGTGAGAGAGTTGGTTGCTGATACTCTTCTGGCTATAGATGGCCCACCAACCAACGGTACTAGGTCTCTGAAGATAAACATGGACAGTTCTGGGTATGACTGGTCCTGGACCTGTAGGGAAGATTCCCACACGGGCGCCATCCTCATATGGCACATAGCAACATGCTATTGTGACGACATAACGCCAATAAGTGATGACCCATTGGTGAAACAGCATCATGAAGCTGCCAGAGCATTGTCAAGATATTGTGCCTACCTGGTGGCCTTTCTTCCGGAGTTTGTCCCGGAGCATAGCTTGACCACAAAACAAGTGTTTCAAAGAGTCTTGCAGGAAACACAGAGTGCACTAGGAACAGAGCCTATGAAGGAGGAGGAGAAGCGCACCAAGATCCGAGGGTTACAACTACCTGACCAACATGAACAGCGGACAACCTTTAACAAGGGTGTTGAGCTGGGACGACAATTGGAGATACTTAGCGACGACAGTCTACGCTGGAAGGTAATGGCAGAGTTTTGGGCAGAGACGATACTGTACGTCGCACCGTCCGACAACGCCGAGGCACACATTGAGCAGCTGGCCAAAGGAGGGGAGTTCATCACGCACCTCTGGGCATTGCTCTCCAACGCAGGCATCCTGAAGCGGGCAACAGGAGAATGGCGTCCACCTGCTTCCACTACCAAATTAAAGTAAGCAATTTGTGGGCTACACAGCTAACCGTAGGGTGTTAAAACACACAGCTTGTTAATCTTTTGTTCTAGAGCCTCCAACTGATGTGATGTTAGGTCCAACAAATTTCGGGTTTTGATTTTTTTTTTTTTTTTTTTTTGACAACATGGTTTTGATTTTGTTGGCCATTCTAATTCTATCTAGCTTCATGGGATTTTTTTTTTTTTTTTTTGCTTATTATGCAGAGGACCACCAAAGAAGATAGAGACCTCCAAAGCAAGAACTCAGGAATGTCCCTTTTTAATGATGGAGCATCAACATCCTTCATGTCTCCTCCACCAATTAATGTTAGAAACTCTACACTTGTTTTCTATGATCCTTTTTGTTATATACATGCATCCACTATTTGCACTTGGCCATTAGAAGCAATTAGCTAGGATGGAACCGTTGGAGCCCCTAACCCCGTCTCGCCCTGCGCGACGCGATGGCGTGCCTCTCGGTCCTCTGTCCCTTTCCGATCTCCCACCAGCACTCTCCCTCCAATCCAACAAGAGATCCAGTACCTCGTCTCCCGATCTACCGTTCCTTGGAGTGCCAGCTAGGTTCCCCCACCACCGGGGCCTCCCGTCAGCGCTGGATTAGCCACCCTCTCCCGGTGCCCATGGTTTCTCGCCTCCATCCAAGGCCGCGGCCGCGCTCCCGGTGCACCCCCCGGGGCGTGCTCGGGTGCCGCGGAGATGCCATGGGCGCGCTCGCGTACGCCTCCGCCGTCGCCGCCGTCCGGCCCAAGTCGCGCCAACGTCCGCCCAGTTTCGCCATCGCGATTCAGCCCCAGGTTTGGGGGGGCCTCCGCCGCCGCCCCGAGCCCCGTCGGAGGCAGGCCACGCAGGCCGCAACCTCCATAGCCGGCGGTGTGGATGCGGAGCCCCCGGTCGCGGTCCGCGGGCGGACCCCTCTTCGACTAGGTGGTCACCCCCACTCGCCGCCCTCTCCCTCTACTTCCCTCCCTCGCCTACCCATCGCTTTGAGGGGGCGGCCTCATGGGCACCGCCGTCGCGTTTGTTGCCTCGGTGTCGCTAGGCACGGACCGGGCGCCCTCTCAACGCCGCTGCCTCTGGGGCGCCGCTGTCGTGGCCGACACACCATGCCCATGCCGGGGCCGGCCTGAGTCGCCGAGGTTGGCGGGTCATCGTCAAGGGCGTCTCGGAAGGAGGACAGCGAGGAGGAGGTGGATGTTTGGCCTTCGGCCACGCCCTCGCCGTCCTCCCTCTCCGCCGCCAGCACCTCCGTTCTTCCCCGCCCTTTAACTTTCTTTGGTAGGAGCAAGTTTCGGCGTTGGGAAGAGGACTCCGGACAAAGAAGCTCCGACAATGAGCCCGCTCTCGCAACCATGTGATCGTCTTTCCGGGCGTTGCTTTCGCGAGGCTCTCCAAACCCGCCACCGCCCGAGGCCTCCGCTGGGTGCCATTGTCGGAGGATGCGGCGCCACCGTCGTCGTGCTACGACTATGGCTGCTAGGGTGCCCCGGGCACCACCGCTTGGTCCGCAGCCGAGGGCATGCACCCGTGCACCGCCGGCTAGGGCCGGTGCTCTCAGGCGCGCCCGTGCACCGCCGGTGTGGCAACATGGGTCGCCACGCGTCCAACCTCCCTGTGGTGTGTTGACACTGTTATAGCATAAAATTATTAGTCAACTAAACATGAATAAGGGCTTAAAATGAATATCAACATAAGTCTAGGGGGTCTAACTAATGTATTTCCACGAGTTTTGGTATTCGTGACTTTCCGGGGACTTAATGGACAAATGCGTAGAAGAATGGAGAAAGTTAGGAATATACATCCAATATGATGACAAGACTTGACCGTGAAGTAACTCAACCCGAATTGTGGACTAAAACATTCTAGAAGACACCGAAAACATCGGGGAAGGACGGCGGCTGGGCCCACCATGGCTTTGGCGGCCGCCGGTGAAGAGGTAGGGGCCGGCCGCCGGGTGGGTCCCACCACGTCGGTCTCATCTTCCTAGGTCGGTTTTCGCATCGACTTTGAGGTTGTATCTACACCGTTGCCAAGGTCGGTTTGATCCAAGGGCTATCGTTCATCGCCAAGGCCTATATAAGAAGACCCCCGACCCCGAGGGGCTAAACACTAATTCATTATCAATTCATTCTATCTCATTATCTCTCGGTTGTAGAGGGGTCCCATGTAAGGATCATCTCTCTCTAAGGGATTAGTGAATTAGAATGTAATTAGAAGTAGATTAGAACTAGAACTAGAAGAGTTAGCATTCAAGAAAGGATTAGAACTCATTAGTTCTAATCTTTTTAGAACAAGAGAGATAGAGAGAGGGAAGGAATTGGAGGAAGTGCGGCTGTCGGTGCTATCTCCATACTTGTACCTTGGTGGAAGTTAATCTACATTTGGAGTTACTCTGGTAATCTACTTCTTCTTTTAGTAAGTTATATTGTTTATATTTATTCTTATTGGTCTACGAGTCTCTCTTTTGAGTGCTTTTAATCACGGTACCTAGTAGAGTAATATTCGCGATTGCAAACGTGGTGTTTGGACTTCGGATATCTCGTTAGATACACTCTACCTTAGAGCGTGGTAGATCGTGGTAGTGACAAGTACCATTGATTCCTTTGAATTCCACATCCCGTTGGATAGGACACGTAGGACCTAGTTCTTTGGGGGAATAGTAAGTTTTGGCCTTACTTTCCTTTGAGTACATCCCCATAAGAATACTATCAACATCACTTACCAAATTAAGATTTAGCTATCTTAGTAATCCTCTCTATACCCTCAACCTTCTTAAGTCTTGTGCTACTCCGGTTAAGAGTAGATCATAGTCTCCCTCACCCGTTTCCCCTCGTGGATTTGATATTTAACCCTCTCGGGTGAAGTGCTCACCGGTATCCGCGGCGCTTGCGGATTATACAAATTATAAATATTTACGTGGGCTTAGCAAATACCAACATGGTGCCTCATCAACACCACGCCCATCATACGGCTACAACTGTTCATCGGCTCCACACCCCGGTCCGGTGGGCGCGTCGATGATGAGGGCTTCAAATTCGCCGAGAGCCATCATCATTTGGCGATGTCGGGATCGATCGGGTCTCGAGGCACCGCCGATCCCCGCCGCTCTTGGTTGGGCTTTGCTTGGCTACTTGGGTGATGACCATGTCGCCGCGGTCTATGGGTTCCCCGGCGTGTTGCACGGACTATCGGGGAATGGGGCACCGTGCCGCGACTATAGGCACCGCCCCGGTCTCCCGCGAGCATCTACAACGAGGGCGGGGGTTGCCTGCGTCGTCGGACCCTACGCAGCACAACCCAACATCGCCATCCTCGCAGCGGGCGAGTCGGTCGTGCTCCGCGGGCGGCGGTGGAGTCTACCTCACCTTTTTGCGTCGTGGGCGTCATCGTTAAAGATGGTAGCGGATCGGGTTCGAGGCGGGTATCCATGGGTTTCCGGTTTTTCCGGTTTTGGGTTTGATCTTTGGTTTTTCGCTCCACGGTTTTTTAAGTTCGGGTTTGGTTTTCGGGTTTAATTTTTCAGCCATGGATATCCGAAATAAATCATTTGGAATTAAAACTCATGTTTTTATAATATGTTAATAATAACTTGTTATTTAGATTATTAAATTTATTAAAATTTGACTCATGAAAATGTTTATTAAAAATATTTATGCATGTGAATATGTGTATAGATATTACAAGTTTCGGGCATCCATTCAGGTTTAGGATATCCATTTAGGTTTTAGGGTATCCGTGGGGTTGGTTTTGGTTGTAGATTTTCACCGAATCGGTTTTGGGTCTCAACCCAATCCGAACCCGACCCATTGCCATCCTTAGTCGTCGCCGACGTCACGGTATGGGGGCAAGTCGTCGGCGGAGCTCAACACCGCCAACAACGCCACCACCGGTGCGGCGGCTCGCTAAGCGTGGGCCCCATCTAGTGGAGGATTCAAGTGCCCCCCCACCCCCAAACTCAAGGCGATGCTAGTGACCAGCCCCCGCAAGCCTCCAGGTGCCACGAGATCGTCATGGCTTACGCCTCCATTGACAACGCCATCGACCAGCTCGTGTTGCACAGCTGCCCTCGGCGGCCGGGAGTGAGGGACTTCGATCCCATCCGATGAGGTGGTGCCGGCTCTCCGCGCCCGGTGGTAGACGCCGTGTGTCGTGTGGCGAACCCCCCAGCCTACCCCTCTAGAGCCGGTGGACGACAAGTGGGGCGCAGACTTTGTTGAGGCCGAGTTCGTCGTTGATGCCTTTGTTCCTCACCGGACCCGGACTCACCGGTCGTGGACAGGAGGTCACACGGGAACGACGCCGGCGTGTACCGCGGCCGCTTCCGTCAAGACTTCGTCGGGCGGTCACCTTGCCGCTTGACGAGCCCATCCTCGGCAGCTGACCACCCTTCGCTCATCCAAATTCATAGATGAGGAATGGACCATCGGCGGCAGCAGCCGCCTCGCCACGGTCGGGCAGCGTGATCCACACACGGGCGGCGGGCGTGAAGGTAATGCTCAGCAAGCTCGAGGGTTGCCCGGTCAACGCGGCATCGACATCGGGACACTCCGGAGTCGGAGCTGGCGAGCAAGTTTTCGAAAATACTACGGCGACGGCGTATCATCCGACAAGCGACAACATTTGCGCAAGCTCTTCCTCGTGATGCGGCCCGGGTAGGGCGGCAC
This sequence comes from Hyparrhenia diplandra, assembly GCA_015847255.1. Lineage (NCBI taxonomy): Eukaryota > Viridiplantae > Streptophyta > Magnoliopsida > Poales > Poaceae > Hyparrhenia > Hyparrhenia diplandra. Next base: position 525,616 of record JADLZK010000923.1, read on the forward strand.
CTGAGGGGAATTATTGTCTATAGCCGTAGCCGCTTATTTCTCCTCTAGTCGTGCAACAATTTACCCGCTAAGTACAACCGTGTCGCTCCACCGTTAGAGCCGGCGATTCTGTCAGTGTGCTTTTGTACGCTGCGGCCAATTGTTTTGACTAAAGCGTGCGTCGTGTAAAACTATATTTTCCCTTAATGCAATGCTTTCGAAAAAAATAATTAGCTATTCTTTGCAGTGAAAATTCCTGATTTTTATTGTTATATGCATGCATTGTGCAGGTATAAAGGCCCAAGGAAGAAGCAAGCTAATATTAAGGCTATTTCACAGACCTGTAGTGGCCATTAGAAGAAAGAAACTTGATCCTACTAGCTCTGCAATGACCACAATGATCTACTTGTGCTTTTGTGCTTAGTCACCTACTTATTACCCTTTAGTGAATCTGGTTAATCATGCCTGGGCTTATGTGACAATGTTCCGGACCAGTAATGTTCAGCTTCTTATGTTGATACTCATGTGTACTCAAGCCTCCGGCTTTGTCAGGCAAAGAAATCATCAGTTGTCATGTAACACCACTACTCCTTCAAAATGTTTCTTCCATATAATCTTGTCAGTTCGTTACTTTGGTAAAAATCTTAAAACAACAGTAACAATTAACGTGGGAATTTAATTTTTTTTTTTCTCGATCGGGCCGTTCACCCGTATTTCATTAAGAGGAGGAAAACCAAATCCAAATACAACAAAACCTTGATGCCGAGAAGACATCACGGGGAGAAAATACCAACGAAGACCATAAAACATAAACTAAAAGCAAGAAAAGCGAGGGGCAGGGAACCCTCCACCTAACAATCCCAGCAAGCTGAGCCTATACAAAAGATAACTCAACACCTAGGTAGCTAGTAGTGATCGGGCCGTAGAAGAAACACCGGCGGCAAAGCATCGGCCGGAAAGACAATGACCTCGGTGGCAAAGCATCCACCCTATCCTCCTTGGCGGCCAAGCATCTGCGAAACACGACCTCGGTGGCAAAGCATCCACCGGAACCACCCACGGCGGCAAAGCATCTGCCGGAAGCACGACACGAAGACCTCGGTGGCAAAGCATCCACGGAACCACCACGGCGGCAAAGCATCCGCGGAATCACGACCCTAGACCTCGGTGGTAAAGCATCCACGGAACCACACGGCGGCAAAGCATCCGCCGAAACGATAACAACTAGAGGTACGAGCATCACTAGCTAGACACACCCAGGTGAGGAAAAACGTGACGCACAAATAGGACAGCAGGGCGACCAAAGCCCGACCAAAGGGGGAAGTAGGCCGTAGAGGCTGCAAGAGTGCTCAAAGCGTTGCCCGGGGGAAGGAGATCGGCGCCGCGAACGCCGACAACGCCAAGAGAGCACCCGGAGGTCTTTTCGACCCCAACCTGCGGGCGAACCACACTCCCTCGGCGAGCCGCACGACCCCCCAACAACCAGCGGCGTGCGGGTGAGGTGGTCCGGCTAGGCCGAGGCGCGCCGCCATGGCGCCACATACGGCGAGCGCACCACCTTGGCCCCGCCACCACGGCGGCGCCACCACCGTAATATGGGCGAGTGGAAGGAAGAGGCCACGAACTCCGTCGAGCCGCTGCAAGTGGATGAACGACGATGCCCCCAAGGAGGTGAATGGTGCGGAAGGCGTCACCATCGTCTGCCGAGGCCGGGGCCGGGCTGAGCTGCCGCCCTCCAACAAGAGCAACAAGACGACGCCGGGCGAGGCTGGATGCCGGCGGCCGGAGCACCAACGCGGGGGAGATGCTGCCCGGCCGTGCACCGGCCAAAGACGAAGGCCGCTGGCCCAGCGTGTAGAGCAGGTGCTAATGCAGCTGCCGCCGAGCACCTCCTCGACGCCCCGCACAAAGTCGCCTACGTGTAGAAGCGGTGTTGGTGCAGCTGCGGCGCCCAGACGGCGTGAGGTCGCCAGCGGGCACCCTGCCGTGCCGCCGTCCACAACGATGTAGTCGAAGTGCGGCATGGTGGGCGGCGCCAGGAGCCGGGCCCGAGGCCCAGATCCGGCCGGCCGCCGTGGACGCACGGCCCAAGGAGGCGCTGCCGTGGCAGAGGCGTCGCCGGGAATTTAATTTTCAAAACATATAGTTACTTCAGCTATTAAGCAACAGTAATATGTACAGAGTATGTTACACGTTTGTAACAAACCTTAGCAGTGGCACGCTAATATGCTCTTTTGAAAAAATATATACATATTTTTGCTTGCATGGGGTTGAACCGAACCACAATTCTCATTCGCCAATCCTCCCAGCTGCAAATATGTACATACAGTACTCTCACCCCACACAATGGCTCAAAAAACACACAAAAAAATTCTATCAGATTGCTTGCTCAAGCACTAAAGCATGAAGTACTGCTGCTTATCGTCCAGCGGCTGCTTGCCGCCTGACGATCTCCTGATACCGCGATCGAGGCCGCCACGCGCGGCCGCGGACGCCGACGACGACGAGGCGGATGGCGAGGTGGTGGTAGGTGCGCGGAAGCCGATGTTCTCGACGGCGCCGACGGTGTTGAAGAAGAGACAGCGGTTGAGCTCCTCCACCAGCGTTCGGTGCAGCAGCTGGCTCCTCATGTCCACCATCGACCGGTTCCTCGTCATCCTCCTCCGCCGGTCGTCGTCCCGTCGCCGCGGACGCCCGGCGTGCTGGTGCAGCGGCGACATGCTGCACTGCCGCTGCAGATGCTGAGCGAGCGTGGTGGCAGGGTTGCCGCCGGCGAACCTTGTCTTGGACGAGCCGCTGGCCGTCGCCGGCTCGTCGTCGGCACCTGAGGCGTAATGCAGAGGAGAGTACTTACCGGAGTGCACGGAGCTCATGTCATCGTCGTTGTCGCTTAAAGCGTACCAGTGATGATGATCTACACCAACAAAGTTTTTGCACAAGAATTCAGACATGTCAATGCTCAGTACTCTGCCGTGCATGTGTCACGTATGTATATTGTAGTATACAAAGCAGCGAGTAGGCATGCAACTAAAGATGTAGGGCCCGTTTGACACGGCTTTTCTAGCGGCTTCAGAAGCTGTTTGGGGACCGTTGACAGCCAAACAAAACAGATGTCGGCAGGGATTTGGGGACCGTTGATGCCTACGTGTACTGCATGCATTTTGCTAGTGTGGGGCCTGCACGTACGGTGGTACGACTGCTGCGTGCGGTCGAAAAATATGAAAGAGGACAATGAACCAGAGGCACCGTAGTCAACATTTCGGCGAGGGTCCAATTCATACGTCATGCACTACACGTAAGCGGCCACATAGGTACAAAAGCAGTTGAACAAAAGATGCCCTATATATAGCTATAGGACATGTCAAACATACACAAAGTATGACAAAGTATGACATGTGCATTTTGATATGTTTCGAGTAAATAAACCTTACTAAAATTCAAGATTATGCAAACAAAATCTCAAAATGTACTAATACTCAACTTCATCTAGTGGCGTCATATATGCAAATTTTATAGGAAAAAAAATTCTTTTCAAAACAAATACCCTCCAATATTAAGATCCAATCATTCAAATTCAGTTTGCAACTTTTCAAAAATAACCAATCAATCTGTAAAATGAAATTTGTACAGCCAAGGTTAGTTATTAATTACCTTTGGACCAGCCACCGCCATGCGGGCCAGAGAAGCCGTATGGCCCCACTCCACAGTGAGAGCCATGGGAAGAGGTTGGAGACGAGGAGAGGTAGCAGCAGAAGGGCGGAGGCCTCTCCTCCTCGTCGTTTTCGTCATCGTCATCGTCGTCACGTCCCGCGTACGTGTACTCGTGCTGCTGCTGCTGCTGGGCTCGCCCCGGCAACAGCCTGCCGATCTCCTGCTGGATCATGGCGGCGATCTCCGACGCGTCCCGGTCCGTGATGTCCAGCGCTCCTTCACCATCTCCTGCGCCACCTCCTCCGCCGTGTCACTCGCCATGTCGAACGGGAAGTAGATGTTCCGCGCGTGCCCTGTCGCATCGTCGGCGATCTGCACCTTCAGGAAGATCGTGTCCTCGTCGGCGTTCAGCTTCCCGGTGATGGTCATGTCGTTCCTCGGCGGCGGCGGTTGTTGTGGCTCCTGACGATGTTCCACGCCGTCGTCATCGTCGTCCAACGACGACGACGCCGAGACGACATCGTCAGTGGAGCTACTACACGTCGAGAATGACGGAGCTCCAGAAACAGCAGCTGGCAACGGCGGCGGCGGTGGCACCGTGCGAGCAACATGGTGGTGGTGGTCGAGGAGGAAAGGGTCGTTCAGCAGCTCGGCGGCGGACGGGCGGCTGGCGCGGCGGGGACGAGGCAACGACCAATGAACCTCCTCGCGTCGTCGTCGTCCACCCGGTAGAACCCGTCGGGGAGCCTGCCGGCGGTGACCTTCTTATAGATCTGCGCCGGGTTAGAGCACTCACTATACGGGTACTCGACGGTGAGCATCTCGAGCATGCACATCCCGAACGCGTACACATGAACCCTCTCATCATACTCCTCGTCGTACATCTCGGGCGCCATGAACTCCGGCGTGCCAATGACGCTGTGGGCGGCGCCACCACGGCGGCCGAGGACGGCGGCGAGTCCCAGGTCGCCGATCTTGACCTGGCCCTGGTGCCCGTTGACGAAGATGTTGTCGCACTTGAGGTCGCGGTGGATCACCGGCGGGTCGCGCGCGTGGAGGTATGCGAGGCCGGCGAGGAGCTGCCGCGCCCACGACCGGACGGCGCGGAGGCTGACGCGAGGGTACCGGAGGCGGTAGGACCGGAGCGTGCCGGAGAAGAAGAGCTCGGTGATGAAGTTGAAGCTCCGGCCGGGCACGTCCACCCACGAGGCGTGGAAGCCGATGATGCCGTCGTGCCGGAGGCCGGAGCGAGCTCAGCAGCTGCACCTCCGACTACATGCGCTGCACGGCATGCGGCGAAAGGAGCACGTCAGCGAGGCTCGCCTGGTTCCACGCCACCTCCACGCCGCGCCCCTCGTGTCGTCGAAGCCCCGGTACACCGACTTCATGGCGCCTTTGCCCAGGAGCTCATCGAACTGTGCATGCATGTATGTACACGTGTCGCGTCCACATATATACGTGCAAAACAAGTACTTTGAATTAGCAACAAATTTGATCTGGGAATTATGGATTGTAGTAAGTAACTAATAAGTATTAGCATTATATTATATATCTCTCGTGATTGATTATTCTCATATCAAGTTTTTATTAGATTACTAGTGCATCAACCCGTGCTCCTGCCCGGGTAAGGATTATATACTAATATTAAACTGTACAGTTTTCACTCTATTCATTTTCTAACACAAACCCAAGCACTTCTATGGGCTGACAATATGGATTAAATCTATATTTATTTTTGTAAAGACAACAGATTCCATAATTAATAGGTAATGAACAAACAATGTTTCCAATAAAATTTGGGTATAGACTATTTAGAATGTTGTGGCAACATATGGAAACTATATAAAAATATAAGCCCCACAATTAGTAAAACCTTATTCTCCATCTAGCTCTAGAATATGTTAAGTACCTTTTTTTTTTAAGCTGGGAAAAAGAGATATATGTACGCACTTGTACATTTGTTCCCAGAGAGTGTCCAAACAGCTTAGTCACATTTCAATGAATTTGCTCAAGCATGAACGTCCAAAAGCAGTACAAACATCATTAACCGTACTTGAGTTAAGCAGTTTTTTGTTGTAGTAGTAGAAGCATGTTGACACTTCATGAATATAAAACACCCAATAAAGAGAGCATCCAAATTTTTGTAGGACTACAATATGAGAGGATCCTCAAGAGACTTTCTAAGATTTACTTTATAAATCATTATTTGAAGACCTTGGGTAAAATTTGTTTTGTACCCTGCAACTGCTTTGCTACATCATGTGTACAGCTTGTGTGCACTCTATAAAGGGCATCCTCTTTCTCAATCTTTGGCTAGCGAGAAATTCACAATAGAGAATGCCTATTTTGAAGATCTAATTAAAGGGGCTGTTGATGTAAATTTTTTCACCAAAATCTTCATTCCTATAAATTAGGAAAAATATAAAAGTATCTCTTGGAGTTGCTCTAAGACCAAATATTTGGATTGGTCATGCTCATGCGGTAGTAATCTGACTTGTTTTGATATTTTTCCTTATTAAATGGTAATTTGCAACAGATTGTTACTATTTTTTTTAAAAAAAAACAATATCCATTGTCCCTTGTCAAAACATATCCCTTCACAATCACATACAAAAAATAACACAATAACAATGATCACATGTTTCATAAAATTTCATAAAGTGGTTTAATGAATTCATATTGTTCTAATTTTAAGACTCAAACAAAATATGTATCTCCTCACATCCAAGAGCCCTTCTAAATTAAACTTATTCCCATAGGGTGAATATTTTTAAAAAAATTCATCAAATATTTCCTTCCTCGAGGATTGCCCAATCTCAAATAATATATAGGATGGACAATATATGTCACTTTGTCGCCCAAATTGAACAGACATATATAAATGAAGATTTAGAGTATCACTAAATAAGTAAATATATTGGATGGTGTTTTTGATGCATACACGTTAAGGCCTTAAGAGGTTGGATTGGGAAACTATTTTGCAAAACGTTCTAATCAGTGAAGCACTTTCTTCATAGGTTGTATAACTTCTAAGTGATTTTTGAAGAATAATTACAACCATAGTTACAACCGTTTTCTTTTCACATAAAAATTTGAAAATTGAATAACTTAGTTACATTGTTTATGTAGAGATACATGGATGTATTACCTTGATGACTGGAACCTCGTACACTAATCGCATAAATCAACCGTTATGTTTTTCATAGGTCCAAGCTCTGATCTTTCTACTTAGATTAATAGGTTTGCATCGAATATTACCTGTAATAGGAAAAATAAGCATAAGACAGTAACAAAACATGTTATTTATTTATACGAAAAAAATCTATTTTATAGATACAAAAAAAAATGATTTCCATGGTCTTGATGATTTTTCTCAGTCAAAGCAACCTTCAATTTGCACGATTGCCCATTATTGTTTGATGCATCTTGCCCATCTTGGAGGATGACGTCAGAAGTATGTGATCCAAGATGCAACCTTCACATCAATCATCTGAGCTTTCATATCAAAGCAATAGAGCAGAATGAAATCATGCAATCCTGAATCACAAGTTCTGCCAAGTCTGGCTTGGTAGTGAAACCGGGAAAGACATGTTCATGTGCTTGTAGCTTGGGAATCCATCGTCAATCACAATTCACAAGGTTGTGCCTAGACACGTACCTGGACCTGGAGTCATCGGTGGCCAAGTAGGCAGGTACACAATGGCCCTTGCAATGTCCACGGCCGCCTCGCATGAGTGCCCTAGAGATCTACTGATCATGGCCGAACTGGTGCGCGCACCACCATCAGCGTGGGCATCGAGATGCAGTTGATATGGACGTCATTGTGCTCACGCTCGGCCGCGGCGGCCTTGACGATAACAGCGATGGCGAACTTGAACACCCAGTGTGGGTACGTCCGTGACTCGCCGAGGTTGCCGCTGATGTTCGCCATGCAGATGGCGATCTGCTTCGTGCCTGGGGATAGCATGGCCCACACGACGTCGGTGCTGTTGAGCATGATGTCCAGCCGCCGTGCATCCAGTAGCCGCAGCGACGCTGTCCTCGACGGCGATGACGTTGCAGGGCACGAAGGATGAATCCGTTGGCGTACGTAGATTAGATTGCCTTCAATATTTACTTTTGTTATAATAATACGTTAATAATTAACCATGCAAGTAGCAACTCGTTGTATGGATTTTCTGATTTTCTTCTAAAAAAATATATAATTACGTTAATAATTAACCATGCAAGTTGCAACCGTATACTCGTTGGATGGATTTTTTTTTTTCTTCTTCTAAAAAATATAATTATTTTTAAACCATGCAAGTAGCAACTCGTTGGATGGATTTTCTGATTTTCTTCTAAAAAAATATAATTACGTTAATAATTAACCATGCAAGTTGCAACTGTATACTCGTTGGATGGATTTTCTTTTCACTTTTCCTAGGTATCTGTCGCAAGATTTCTCTGTTCGATTTTCTGGCGACACGCGGCGTCGCTGAGGCGAGCGCAGCGCAGCGACGCCTTGACGCGGTTCTCCTTTCCTTGTCGGGTCCGCATTCGTTTGTCGGGTCCAGTTAGTGCACCCGCTACCGCTTTCTGCCATTGGATTCCAGTCCGGTCACTTCGAATTCCACATTGACGCGCACGGGAGTGACAGGACTGTCGCTATTCGCTGTTTGGTGGAGCTTGTCACGGCGGAGCTGGAGGGGCGATTCCTCGGCGCTCTTCCGCGCGGAGGGGGCGATTCCTCCGGCGCACTTCCTCCTTCTTCCCTTCCAAGCCCGCTGGACGTGCTTCCTTGTTGATTTGTAGGCCGGCCGGAGGCTCTTTGTCGTTGTGAGGTTCGTTCTTTGTCAACTTCCTTTTGCTCGATTTTGAACTCGTTTGTTTTGAGGTTCTTCTAGCTCCGGCTCCAATCCATGCATAGAGGAAGCAGATCCCATTTGGTTATTGTAAGATTGGGCACGGATTTTGGGCGAGGACAATTGTTCGTATTCCTTGGTCCACGCCCGGGGTACTTTCGGCGTTTTGGGGAGAGCTCGGCTGAAGGGGTGACCGGCGATTCCTCCGCTCCTCTTCGTGCTCCCCTCCGTCCAGGCCCTCTGTAGGTCCCCCCTTTGTCGACTTGGAGATAGGTGGTTGCATGCATATGCGATTCGATTCCATGGATTGCATGTAATTTACTAAATCGGGTGTTGTCTCTCCGAATTTCATGGTGGTTTGACGTAATGGGGGATGGTGAGTGGTGCTTCGGCAGTGAGTAGGTGATTTGTGTGGATGTGGCTGCCGGCATCATGGACAGATTCAGCATGCATTTTTTGGGTGGAATTTTTGTTCTATTTTTGGCTCTTTCGTTAGATCCCGTCTACAGTTGTGGTGGGTGTAGTAGCTCCTCTGTCATTCTGTGTTTGTGATTTCAGAGAAAGGAAGAAATGGAAGTATGGAGATAGTTAGTTCATCTAAAACTATAAATGAAAGTGTATTTGTGTTTGTAGCATCTGGGCTTCGATTTGTCTCAAGATTAGAAGACCTTGGATGGGATTTGAGGACATTTTGTAGCACATTTCTAGATGTATTGTTGAGATGTTATATGAGAGTGGTTTTGGAACCCCGGGGTATTGTTGAGCTGTTGTATAGTAATTTAGATATAGCAGTTCACTAGTGCTGTGTTCGCTAGTATGCAATTAGACTTTACTAGTGAACTGCTATTTCAGAAAAGATAAACTCCATTTCATAGTAGCAATAGAATTTGTTATTACTATTTAACTTATCATTCTAGTGTAGATATATATGATGAGGATTGCATTTAAATGTGGGCATTAAACTGCAGATCTTTAATTCTGGTGTAGCAAATTCTTTTGTTTGCAAAAGAAATTAGACAGGATGTGTAATCAATACCCTTGGAGGTGAGACCTGTGTTGTGATTTTGTCTGCACTAGAAATGTATTTTAAATGTCAATAATATGCTTTGGTTTGGTAACCAGATTGTATGCTTTATAAATTAATTAACCAGGAGTTGGATTAGTTTAGTTTGGTTCGGTAAATGGACTGCAGTTCTATGAGTAAGCATTATTTTTTATTAATGATTGTCTGATAGTGGAGATAAATGGACTGCACCTTTGTGTTATTAATCTGCACAAACTAATTGTTATAAATGGACCGCAATTCGATAGTGCTTCAAGTAAATGGATTGAGGGTGGAATTTGTATTTGTGTCATTCAGCTTTTCCTCCAAAGGAAATTAGGAGAGGTCAAGTCAATTTTCTAGATTTGGTGTACTTTTTTTTTTTTTTACATATCGCTTTTCTTGAATTGTGTCTTATATGGAAGAATGTCATCAGCTGCAAGTGTTTGGTATTGTTCTGTACTCTATTTATTCATGGTGTGTGCCCCTTTTACATAAGTGGAAACTCATCCTATATTTCCAATAGTGCTTGGTCATAGAAAATGTAGATGTTTGAAACTGTGATGTGGTTGCCTTTGTCTGCCTGAATGTTCTCTAATTATCTTGTTATTATAGCTAATGTGCACCTTCGCTTCATTCAGTTACCTGAACAAGCTTCAATGCTTCATTCACCTATATCAGTCACCTCATTCTCGTCATGGCTTGTATGAGGTCTATTGTAGCTAATGTGTTGCTTGTTGACATGTAAACTTCTGGATTTATTGTATATTTCTAAAGGTTGTTGACCTCAAATTTGCTAATACGTTTTCAGAAGTATTACTGATGTGTGCACTTGAATTTTGAACCCTTTTACTTTCCTAGTATTATATAGATAGACAAGTCATCAGTGCAAGATATAGGCTTACTTTGATACTGTGTTGAATCTATATATAAAGCTTGGTGTAAATATAGGCTTACTTTGATGTTGTGTCGATTTGTGGCAGCCGTGGATGTTTTGTTGATATGCATGCATGAGTTATAGTTTGATTGAGACTATATTTAGCATTTCTATATTTAGCGTTTCTTTGTGATGGAGGATTTGGCCTCAATGGTGGAACCGTGGCATATGGATTCGGGTTGGTTTCACTCCATGGATGCCTCATGTGCTTGGGTCATGGGAGCAGGATGTTGTCTCTGTATATCTGGATGTGCCAACCTGCCAGGGCATTGCTAGTTGTTGACTGCCAACAATTTGTATATCTGGATCTGCCAAGCTGTCTAAAATTGCTCATATGTTCAGTTCAGAGTATCTCAGCAATTTCTTCAGTAGTCACTGCAGCTGCAACACTTTGTGTTTGGTTCAATGCATTAGAAATTAACCCAACAACCCAGCAATTGTAGACACTTGACAACAATCTAGCTGGGTTCAGCGAAACTTGAATTGGGTTTCTAATGGCATGAACTAGCAGTAGAGGGCCTGTTTTGTAATCTGTCATTTTAGTTCATTTGGATATTTTTTGAATATCATTCCATCATTTTCTCAGACTGAACAAATGAAGAGAATAGGCAATGAGTGTCCATTTTTCAGTGAAGAAGGCTAGTCAAATGCTGAAAGAGTTTGACCATCAGGTTGTTCTTCGCTCTCTAGCAGTCAAATGTTTTTCTTGAACTTTAGTGTGTTTTTAGAAATTAACTACATATCCACCTAAATCCAATTTGTTCTCTGCAGAAGGGATTTACTAGCATTGCCATTGCCATAGCTTTCAGTATTCCAAAGTATGAGTTATGAGGATCGATTGTATCAACAGGATACACCACAAGATCACCATCTAACTAGTTGGAAAGGCGATGCCTCCCCTGTGGCATGGTTAGTATCACCATGAGAACAGCGGGCTACCAGGAAGCAGTGCCTTTTATAGGTATAATTGCATTTTTAAACACTTGTACTTGCACTAACCACAATTTGCAATTTTCATATCTAAGGACTACAATTTGTAAAATCTGTATACTGTTACATTGTTTCCCTTTTACAAATAATTGTCCCTTCATTGCTATGCAATTGATGATATGCTTTTTTTCTACACTTTTCCTATATGTCTGTTGAAAGAAATCGCCCAACTCTCTCTTACGACGTTGCAAAGCCGGGCGCAGGCGCTGGGTTGCGGGTTCGGCCCATTTGTCGGGTCCGTGCTCCTATCGGGTCCGAAAAATGTTGTGGGCGCCGAAAACCGCCCACGACACACTCCGCCGGGCCAGACAGGAAAGGGAGGGACTCGTCTTGTCCGGAGGGAGGGAGGGGCGACCGGCCATTCCTCTCTAGCCCTCTCCATTCTCCTCTTCGTCCAGGGTCGGCGCAGCCTCAGGTCACCGATTGGAGGCTCGGTCGCGGCCGCCATCGGTGGAGGTCGCTAGGTACCTTCTGCGGTTTCTCTCTTCCTGTAACACCCTGAATTTTGCCGTGTTTCGAAAACCACTAAAAATTTAAACTTTTCAAAAAAATATAAACCACGTAGGGTTACTTATGCTGCGAGTAGAGGTTTTATAAAATAAAATCAACATGCATGTGTTGTTTGCTTTGCAATTGTTTGCTGAACGTATGGTGGTACTTTCTCTTGAATTTAGTTTGAATCCAATATACCATTCAATGTCAATAGTTAATTCTGGGAAGAATGAAAAGGAAATAGAAAAGGAACTCAGGCTCAAACATCTCGTTCTCCACTCTCGGTACAGCACAGCAGCGGCAGCTTTCCATTCACCCTCTTCTCACTGACGGGCGGGTCCCAGCTGTCATCCCTATCCTTTCCACAACGACGCGATTCGCGTCTCTGCAACAACGCGATTCTCGCGTCCATGTCTGCCGTGGCCGCATCCCAACCTCGGAGAAGGCACGCACGCGCACGCCAGCTAGGCACCTCCTCGAACCGACCTACCACTTCCATCCAATTCCCCGTGCTCACTGTGCGCTCATGCCCACCAAAACGCCGACGCGAATTCCGCCGGCGCCATGGACATGGCCTCACGAGCACCGACCTTGCCGGAGCAACGAGTGGACGCGGAGGCAGCCAGCGCAGCTTCGAGAGGCATCCAGCACCGCCTTAGAGCTAGCACGCGTGCGCACGAGCGGAGATATTCTCCGGCGGCGGAGAAAATATCTCGCCATGGCCACCGACTTCGCCGGGCTATAAAAGGCCAACCGGCGAGCCCCCGCCGTCACCACCAGCACTCAGAGCTCCGCACGGTGAGGGAACACACCATCTCCCTCTCCTTTTCCATCCTCCCATCCTCAATCGAGCTCTATTCCAGTTTCCCCCAAGTCCGCTATCGTCGCTGCCATTGGAGCTGAGCTTCCGTTCCGAGTCACCGAGAGCTTCTCCAGTCGAATTGAGGAGACGAGGTGAGTCCTGTATGTTTCTTTTACCTTCCCCATAGTTCCTAGCTTTCTATTTGCTCTGTAGTACCCTGCCGATGAGACGCCGTCCGCCACGAGCCGTGGCTCTGCACCTTGGCCGCCGCCATTGCTGGACACGGACGGACAAGCACACACCCATCTTGCACGCACTCACCACCACCCCACGCATGTATTCAGTCACGCCCACAAGCACTGCACAGCATGACGCCGCGACGTCGCATCCACCCGGCGAGCTGCTGTCGCCACCACGAACATCCACAGCCCAAGGACTCCGCCTAATGCTGCTTGTCGGAGCCCAGAGCACGAGCCACCACACCAGAAGAGCTGCAGGCAAGGACGCCGCCGGCAAGGTCGACTCCGGCGAGCCTGTGCCCCTCGCTCTGCTCCAACGACGGGCCATGCACCATCCAGTTGCCTCGTCATTTTCCCTTCACGCATTTTCCCTCCTCTGTCTGTTGGCCTAGCAAAGCACTGTCGTTCCGTTCAACATAGAAGAGATGCAGAGCACTAGGCCACACACAGACACCACGTTCACACATACACTAGGCAACTAACACATACACTAGGCACAGTTAGTTGCTGAAGCCATACAGAGCAATGGAAATCTATTTTCTTAGCATTATTAAATACCCAGAAAATTCCTAAAAATGCTAGAGTCATCCCAGAACCTATCTATACCCTTGCCATGACATTTTTGGTCATTCCCAGAATTCCTATAAAACCTAGAACACCTCACTGTAACACATGTAAATCCTACCTTGTCCATCTCCAACCTTTTTCCACACACGTAACCACCACCATTATTATTCCAAGTATTATCCTATCTTTTGATCCAGTACCACCATATAGTTCTATGTTTGCTTTTATGTTTGTGTTTACTCTTATCGAACAGTAGTCTCATGTATCGGCGACGATCAACAGAGGACGCCGGTTACCAGGAGAACGAGGACCCGGACTACGTAGGATCGGAAGGAGAATACAACGAAGGCAAGTCCTAACTCCGCCATCTTTCCACCATCATAATTTTATACTAATTTCATTATAATTTTGTTATGTATACATTTTGTGATGAGCTGATGATTATTGAAATGAGTAATGTGAGACTTAACTTGTGGACGGGAGTGAGTGAGGGTAATTTATGTGGGATAAATTACCTTGGCAGGTTCGCCGCGTGTGGGTTCCTCGCGAGGAGATACTCGCCGGTCGATTATAAGGACCGGTTCATAGGCCATCTCACCTAGTCCGATATACGTACAGCCACATGTCTATATGGGTAGACCTGATCTCACACCCCGTTAGGTAGAAATATAATTTCCACTAGGAGGCCGGCGTGGCATCGGGTTAACAGGAGAGGACACGGTTGCTGAGTGATCTTCCGTGGTCCGGTCGGCATGGTTGCTAAGTGATCTTCCATGTAAAATGTATTGTTGTGCCGTGTGCGAGCACCCTTTTTAATTATAATTGGATGCTGAGTGATCATCCATGGATGCTGAGTGATCATCCAACCACAATATGATTTAGGATGCTGTGTGATCATCCTGATTGTGTGGGTTCCGGCCCCTGAGTAATCCGTGGTGGAATTATATGGAAACCTAAGGTCGCACCATCCGGTACGAGGTCTTGTTAGAGCTATCCCGCCACCGATCATGGTTGGATTGTATCTATCATGTGGGGAATTGTGTACCCCTCTGCAGAGTGTATTAAACCTATTCGAATAGCCATGTCCTTGGCATGGGCAGCGCTAGGATGAGGTCCCCTTTGATTAGATTTATCTATAATAATTTGTGTTGATGTTAAATAATTAAATAATACCGTAACCCGGGAACTGGCGGGAATGGTGATTCTCTCACAGGGCCCAAACCTTCCTTATAACAAATAATATTATCACCCCATCATCCACCCTTGTTAGGGCTTGCTGAGTACTTTATGTACTCACCCGTTGTTGACTCACAGATATCGATCCAGAGGAGGACTACGACATCGACGAGGAGGACAATCGCGAGGACTAGGAGACGCGCAAGGATCTACGGATACGTTCGAAGGAGTTACTAAGATATAGGGCTTCGACCGCGCTCGAGCATGCCTGTGGAGTGTTGCACCGCTTCGTAGTAGTTTCCGCTGTAGTAGTTACCACCCCATGTAATAAATCGCCGCTATGCGGTAGTAGAACATCGCTAGTTATGTAATCCCTTTGGCTATGTCATGAACATGACTGTTGTAAGACCTTAATGTTTATGTTGGCAATAAAGCTCGTATTTTATCTTAAATCTCTGTGCTATTTCTGTTATGTTGTGCGTATTTGTGCAGATCCTGGCGCAAATACAAATGCACGCGGACTCTCAAAATGGGGGTCTTACAGAGTGGCATCAGAGCCGAGCTTGACCGTGGGGACGAAGCCCTAGGTTTGGACCGCGTTAGGTTATAATCGTTAGGTTATAATCGTTATATTAGTGCTAATGATAGTAGTAGTAACGTACAAAAAATTTTGTGACCTTTGCTTCTCATTTGCAATGCAAAAATTATTATCTAATGTTCTCTTCAAATTTTTGCAGCAAATGGAGGACGATTGGGTCCGTTCGGACTGTATGACCGTTGAAGGATTTCCACAACTCCTTTGGGAGACTCTCCAGCGCTTGGGTTATACAGAGCCACCCATGTACTATGGTCATGAGTACGTGGAGAATGATATACCCCAATGTGAGGTACACCTGCATGTTCCAAAGCATCTATCATGCCCAGGAGTCGAGTCTCGATGCATCCCAGTTATTGGAAGAGAATTGAGTGACACTTGCCAACTTGCAGCACGACAAGCTCTCATGGAATATTGTCAAAAATTCGAAGAAGACATCCAACACACCCCTGCAAGGTTTTTCCCTGTGCCAGATCAGACTACTCCAATATGGCGTGAGAAGATTCAAACCTTGGAAGATATTGGGCGACAGATGCCAGAGTCTATTATGCCATTCGCCGTCAGGTATTTGCATGCCCTTGACTCACTCTATGAAGACCAGCGTAATGAACTAATAAGATGGACTAAGAAGGCCAAGAGGGCTACAGCTGAGGTACGAACCTTAGAACAAGAACTAAGTGAGGCACATAAACGAATGGCAGTCATAACTGACAGGATGGAGTTCTATCGGAGAGAGTTGCAGGAAACTCTAGCACGTTCACACTACCAGAACCCACCCAAGAAGATGACCAAGAGGAGAAGAACCTTCGCCATTCCTAATGATCGCAGGATAGAAATTCCTGGAATTCCAAGGGTGCCATATGAGGGAATGAGAGCTATAGAAGCTTTGGCAAATGCACCAGCTAAGCCAGTATATGATCCAGAACACCCTGAGTTTGAGGAAGAGACACCTTATGACTATACCAGAAGTGTTGAGACTGAAGAATCTATCGCTGACAATTTTAACAAGACTACTTGGGATGCCGCCAAGACTGCAGGACTCTCTGGGGCAAGGCTCTGAAGATGAACATGTCAAAAACCTCTACGTGCTGTGAGATGATCAGCTAGCCTCGTCAAATGGCAAAGCTGTGTGACGAACCTTCACGAGATGCAGTCCGTGTAAAATAAATAATTTGGACTGTAGCTGTAATATATGTACGCCTAAGTTTAGCTAGTGTCGAGTCGTCGCCGTGCGCTAGTATCGCGTAGTAATCGCAGTAGCAGTTCTGTGCATATGTGCAACAACCCTGAACCATGTACGTGTATTTGTCCGAGTGGCTGTACTATATATGTACGTGTCCGAGTGGCTGTACTATGTACGTGTTCAAGTTGCTAGTACGTACGTGTGTTTGAATCAATGAATTTGCTTGCTTTTTGTGTGTGTACGCATGCATTGTATTGTTGTTTTGTTTTATTTTATTTCCTCTCTGCTTAAATGCCAACGGGACATCTTCTCATCCAAGCTATTTAATAGCAACAGATGGAAAGGAGATCGGACCGGATTCGGCAACGCCGTGAACAGGCTGCTGGAAGGCAGGGACCAGAGAACGAGGTACATGTTGAACCACCGCCAGGAGGCAGGCAAGGAGGTAGAAATCGCAGACAACCACCGCCAGAAGGCAGGCAGGAAGGCAGAAATCGTAGGCAAAGGCAGGAACAAGGGCACGAGCAACCACGTAATGATGACGCTCAAGGTGAAAATAGAGGCATGGAGGAAGAAGTTGATCAAGGAAACAACCAAGAACAGGGAGAAAACCTTCCACCCCCCCTCCACCCACACTAGCAGAAATTATGGACCGCCAGACACGAGTTATGGAAGCACTTGCTCAGAGGCATGACCATGGAAACGGACAAGGAAAAATGTCCGCATTCATGAGGCTTCGCCCTCCTACTTTTGATAGTACTGAGGACGATCCATTGGTAGCCGATGACTGGCTGCGTGCCATTACCAAGAAATTTGCATGCAGTAGGAGCAACAGATGAAGAGAAGGTCACCCTGGCCACACACCAGTTAGTAGGAGCTGCTGGAGAATGGTGGGAAAATTATCAAGATGCTGTTGAGGACCCCGAGGCCATCACCTGGGAGGAATTCAAAAAGGAGTTTCGTAGCTACCACATCCCTGAGGGAGTAATGGAGATGAAAGCAGAAGAATTCCGATATTTAAAGCAAGGAGCAATGACAGTAAACCAATACATCCGAAATTTATGAAGCTCTCTCGCTATGCGCCTGATGCTGTAGATGACGATAAAAAGAAACAAATATGTTTCAGGAGAGGACTTAACTCAACTTTGAGGACACAAATAGTTGGCCATGTTTATCCTGATTTCAACACCATGATGAATCGTACCATCCTAATAGAAGCAGAGCACCTGAAAGCAGAGGGAGAGAGGAAGCGTAAACATGTGCGACAGCAGGAAAGAACACAACGAATTAAGACCAACCATGCTCCAAGGTACCAACCCACCATGCAGTACATGACATCTGGATCCAACAACCAGCAGACAACTTCCAATTTCCGCAACAATAGCACTGTCAACCAGCCCAAAAATAGCAATAGTAATGTGACATCATCCTCGGACCAAGTATGCTTCAGATGCCGTCAACCAGGACATAGGATAGCTCAATGCCCATATGCCAATCAATCTGCCGTCCCTACACCCGCACCTTCCACGGGAAGTAACCGAACTGCAGCATCAGGAGTTGGACGCAATGGACCTCAGAATTCTGGTCAACAGAGAAGGAATTCTCAGACTTTTGGGCGAGGTGGAGTCAACCACGTGAGTGCAGAAGAAGTACATGCGGCACCTGACGTTGTGTACGGTGAGTTTCTCGTTAACTCAACTTCTGCAACCGTGTTGTTTGATTCTGGAGCTTCGCACTCTTTTGTTTCTTCTTGTTTTGTGTCTAGAAATAGTTTAAGAACGGTGTTACTCCCCACCCCTCTATTGATACGCACCCCTGATCTGTTCTCAAATGCTTTTTACAATGTCCTCGGATAAAAATAATGATAAATGGGATCGAATTCCATGCAGACTTAGTGGTATTAAAAACCGATGGATTAGACGTAATATTGGGAATGGATTGGTTAAGAAAACATCACGGTAATATATCTTGTCGGGACAAGTCTGTGACTTTGATAAATCACAAAGGGATAAAAGTGGAATGTCACCCCCAAGCCCCAAAAGTTCAACCAATGGTGTGCAGCATACAAGCTACGATAGTAGAAGAAGTACCGGTGGTATGTGAATATCCTGATGTATTTCCTGAAGATCTCCGGGAATGCCACCAGATAGGGACTTAGAATTTATTATTGATTTGGTGCCTGGAACTGCTCCGATAGCAAAGAGACCGTATCGAATGGCAGCAAATGAATTGGAAGAGCTCAAGAAGCAGTTACGAGAATTACAGGAAAAAGGATATATAAGACCAAGCTCATCCCCATGGGGATCGCCAGTTTTATTTGTAAAGAAGAAAGATGGTAGCCTCCGAATGTGCATAGATTATCGATCGTTGAATGAGGTCACAATTAAAAATAAATATCCATTACCTCGGATTGATGATCTGTTCAACCAGCTAAAAGGAGCCAAATATTTCTCAAAAATAGACTTGAGGTCAGGCTACTATCAGTTAAAAATTAGACTAAGTGACATACCAAAGACGGCCTTCGTCACCCGCTATGGACAATATGAGTTTATAGTGATGCCGTTTGGATTAACAAATGCGCCTGCATATTTTATGAATTTGATGAATAAAGTATTCATGGAGGAACTGGACAAATTTGTTGTAGTATTTATTGATGATATTCTTATATACTGAAGAGTGCCGAAGAGCATGAACAACATTTGAGGGTAATATTAAATAAGCTGAGAGCCCATGAACTGTACGCCAAATTTAGCAAATGTGAATTTTGGCTACAAGAAGTTGCTTTTCTAGGACATATTATTAACGCTGAAGGAGTAAAAGTAGACCCAGAAAAAAGTGAGAGCAATATCAGAGTGGAAGCAGCCCACAAATGTGACAGAAATCCGTAGTTTTCTTGGATTGGCCGGATATTACAGAAGGTTCATAGAAGGATTTTCAAAAATTGCTAGACCTATGACAGCCTTAACTCAAAAAGGAAAGGAATTTAAATGGACGGAAGCATGTGAGAGGAGTTTCCAAGAATTAAAAACAAAGTTGACTACAACACCCGTGCTCACACTACCAGATATCCACAGGGATTTTACAGTATACTGTGACGCTTCTCGACAAGGCTTAGGATGTGTCCTAATGCAAGATAATAGAGTAGTTGCCTACGCCTCTAGACAAATAAAGAAACATGAAGAAAATTACCCGACACATGATCTTGAATTAGCAGCCGTGGTGCACGCGCTAAAAATCTGGAGACACTATCTCATTGGAAATAAATGTGAAATATTCACAGACCACAAAAGTTTAAAATATATTTTTACCCAGCAGGACCTGAACCTAAGACAAAGGAGGTGGCTAGAATTAATTAAGGATTATGATCTCAGTGTACAATACCATCCGGCAAAGCAAATGTAGTTGCTGATGCGTTAAGCAGGAAATCTTATTGTCACCATCTCACTACCCTGAACCAACCGGAATTAGCACAGGAAGTACCTCAATTAAATTTACATATAGTTCCACAAGGAACATTAAATACCCTACATGTATGTCCGACGCTGGAAGATCAAATAAAGGAGGCACAAGCCAAGGATGAGGAGATCCAACGTCTCAAACAGAAGAATGCCAATAAAGAAATTGAAGGATTCAAGGTCGACGAGCAGGGAATATTGTGGTATGGAGATCGGATATGTGTACCACAGGACGAGAGGCTAAGACGTCTAATTTTAGATGAAGCCCATTGCTCACCTTATTCCATCCATCCGGCGCAACCAAAATGTATATGGATCTTAAGCAAAAATATTGGTGGACAGGAATGAAAGTACACATGCACATTGCAGATTACGTAGCTCGTTGCGATGTGTGTCGAAGGGTAAAAGCGAACACCAACGACCAGCAGGATTACTTCAACCGTTACACATCCCGACATGGAAATGGGGACGAGATCAGTATGGATTTTATAGTAGGGCTGCCCAAAACACAAAAGGGAAACGATTCCATATGGGTAATAGTAGATAGATTAACAAAAGTGGCCCACTTCATTCCAGTGAGGGCCAAATATCGAGTGGACAAACTAGCACAATTATATATTGATAATATTCTTCGGCTACATGGAGTTCCTAGCCGAATCGTATCAGATCGAGGCACACAATTTACATCCCGATTTTGGAAAAGCTTACACTTCTATTTGGGCACTCGCCTAGACTATAGTTCAGCATACCATCCACAAACCGATGGACAAACAGAGCGAGTAAATCAAATATTGGAAGACATGTTACGAGCATGTGTGCTCACATATGGGAAAGATTGGGAAAAGAGTCTATCCTTCGCGGAGTTTTCCTATAATAATAGCTACCAAGCCGTTTAAAAATGTCTCCGTTCAAGCATTATATGGGAGAAAATGTCGAACACCATTGATGTGGTCGAAGTTGGAGTTTTAACGCTATTCGACCAGACATGATCAAGGATGCTGAGGAGCAAGTAGCTAAGGTCCGGGAAAATTTGAAGGCCGCACAAAGCAGACAGAAAAGTTATGCGGACACACGACGCAAACATTTGGAATTTCAACCAGGAGATTTCGTCTACCTTAAGGTGTCCCCGATCGAGGTACTTTCGAAGGTTCCAAGTTAGAGGAAAGCTAGCACCACGATATATTGGACCATACCAGATTCAAAAAAGGATTGGAGCCGTAGCTTATCGCCTAGAATTACCACCAGAAATGTCAGACATACACAATGTATTCCATGTATCACAACTAAAACAATGCTTAAGAGTGCCCGAGGAACAAGCACCCCTGGAAGTAATGGACCTACAGCCCGACTTGCAATACCAAGAGAGACCAATTAAAATTTTGGACATCGCTACTCGGCAAACAAGGAGAACCGCAGTAAGATTTTGCCGAAAGTACAGTGGAGCAACCACACAGAGGCAGAAGTTTACATGGGAAAGAGAGGACGATCTTAGAAAGGAATTCCTGTACCTATTCGAGGAACCATCTGAATCTCGAGGACAAGATTCTCTTTAAGGGGGGTAGGTTTGTAACACCCTGAATTTTGCCGTGTTTCAAAACCACTAAAAATTTAAACTTTTCAAAAAATATAAACCACGTAGGGTTACTTATGCTGCGAGTAGAGGTTTTATAAAATAAAATCAACATGCATGTGTTGTTTGCTTTGCAATTGTTTGCTGAACGTATGGTGGTACTTTCTCTTGAATTTAGTTTGAATCCAATATACCATTCAATGTCAATAGTTAATTCTGGGAAGAATGAAAAGGAAATAGAAAAGGAACTCAGGCTCAAACATCTCGTTCTCCACTCTCGGTACAGCACAGCAGCGGCAGCTTTCCATTCACCCTCTTCTCACTGACGGGCGGGTCCCAGCTGTCATCCCTATCCTTTCCACAACGACGCGATTCGCGTCTCTGCAACAACGCGATTCTCGCGTCCATGTCTGCCGTGGCCGCATCCCAACCTCGGAGAAGGCACGCACGCGCACGCCAGCTAGGCACCTCCTCGAACCGACCTACCACTTCCATCCAATTCCCCGTGCTCACTGTGCGCTCATGCCCACCAAAACGCCGACGCGAATTCCGCCGGCGCCATGGACATGGCCTCACGAGCACCGACCTTGCCGGAGCAACGAGTGGACGCGGAGGCAGCCAGCGCAGCTTCGAGAGGCATCCAGCACCGCCTTAGAGCTAGCACGCGTGCGCACGAGCGGAGATATTCTCCGGCGGCGGAGAAAATATCTCGCCATGGCCACCGACTTCGCCGGGCTATAAAGGCCAACCGGCGAGCCCCCCGCCGTCACCACCAGCACTCAGAGCTCCGCACGGTGAGGGAACACACCATCTCCCTCTCCTTTTCCATCCTCCCATCCTCAATCGAGCTCTATTCCAGTTTCCCCAAGTCCGCTATCGTCGCTGCCATTGAGCTGAGCTTCCGTTCCGAGTCACCGAGAGCTTCTCCAGTCGAATTGAGGAGACGAGGTGAGTCCTGTATGTTTCTTTTACCTTCCCCATAGTTCCTAGCTTTCTATTTGCTCTGTAGTACCCTGCCGATGAGACGCCGTCCGCCACGAGCCGTGGCTCTGCACCTTGGCCGCCGCCATTGCTGGACACGGACGGACAAGCACACACCCATCTTGCACGCACTCACCACCACCCCACGCATGTATTCAGTCACGCCCACAAGCACTGCACAGCATGACGCCGCGACGTCGCATCCACCCGGCGAGCTGCTGTCGCCACCACGAACATCCACAGCCCAAGGACTCCGCCTAATGCTGCTTGTCGGAGCCCAGAGCACGAGCCACCACACCAGAAGAGCTGCAGGCAAGGACGCCGCCGGCAAGGTCGACTCCGGCGAGCCTGTGCCCCTCGCTCTGCTCCAACGACGGGCCATGCACCATCCAGTTGCCTCGTCATTTTCCCTTCACGCATTTTCCCTCCTCTGTCTGTTGGCCTAGCAAAGCACTGTCGTTCCGTTCAACATAGAAGAGATGCAGAGCACTAGGCCACACACAGACACCACGTTCACACATACACTAGGCAACTAACACATACACTAGGCACAGTTAGTTGCTGAAGCCATACAGAGCAATGGAAATTTATTTTCTTAGCATTATTAAATACCCAGAAAATTCCTAAAAATGCTAGAGTCATCCCAGAACCTATCTATACCCTTGCCATGACATTTTTGGTCATTCCCAGAATTCCTATAAAACCTAGAACACCTCACTGTAACACATGTAAATCCTACCTTGTCCATCTCCAACCTTTTTCCACACACGTAACCACCACCATTATTATTCCAAGTATTATCCTATCTTTTGATCCAGTACCACCATATAGTTCTATGTTTGCTTTTATGTTTGTGTTTACTCTTATCGAACAGTAGTCTCATGTATCGGCGACGATCAACAGAGGACGCCGGTTACCAGGAGAACGAGGACCCGGACTACGTAGGATCGGAAGGAGAATACAACGAAGGCAAGTCCTAACTCCGCCATCTTTCCACCATCATAATTTTATACTAATTTCATTATAATTTTGTTATGTGTACATTTTGTGATGAGCTGATGATTATTGAAATGAGTAATGTGAGACTTAACTTGTGGACGGGAGTGAGTGAGGGTAATTTATGTGGGATAAATTACCTTGGCAGGTTCGCCTGTGTGGGTTCCTGCAGGAGATACTCGCTTCGGTCGTATAAGGACCGGTTCATAGGCCATCTCACCTAGTCCGATATACGTACAGCCACATGTCTATATGGGTAGACCTGATCTCACACCCCGTTAGGTAGAAATATAATTTCCACTAGGAGGCCGGCGTGGCATCGGGTTAACAGGAGAGGACACGGTTGCTGAGTGATCTTCCGTGGTCCGGTCGGCATGGTTGCTAAGTGATCTTCCATGTAAAATGTATTGTTGTGCCGTGTGCGAGCACCCTTTTTAATTATAATTGGATGCTGAGTGATCATCCATGGATGCTGAGTGATCATCCAACCACAATATGATTTAGGATGCTGTGTGATCATCCCGATTGTGTGGGTTCCGGCCCCTGAGTAATCCGTGGTGGAATTATATGGAAACCTAAGGTCGCACCATCCGGGTACGAGGTCTTGTTAGAGCTATCCCCGCCACCGATCATGGTTGGATTGTATCTATCATGTGGGAATTGTGTACCCCTCTCGCAGAGTGTATTAAACCTATTCGAATAGCCACGCCCTTGGCATGGGCAGCGCTTAGGATGAGGTCCCCTTTGATTAGATTTATCTATAATAATTTGTGTTGGTGTTAAATAATTAAAAATATCAGTAACCCCGAAACTGGCGGGAATGGTGATTCTCCCACGGGGCCCAAACCTTCCTTATAACAAATAATATTATCACCCCATCATCCACCCTTGTTAGGGCTTGCCGAGTACTTTATGTACTCACCCGTTGTTGACTCACGGATATCGATCCGCAGGAGGACTACGACATCGACGAGGAGGACAATCGCGAGGACTAGGAGATGCGCAAGGATCTACGGATACGCTCAAGGAGTTACTAAGATATAGGGCTTCGACCGCGCTCGAGCATGCCTGTGGAGTGTTGCACCGCTTCGTAGTAGTTTCCGCTGTAGTAGTTACCACCCCATGTAATAAATCGCCGCTATGCGGTAGTAGAACATCGCTAGTTATGTAATCCCTTTGGCTATGTCATGAACATGACTGTTGTAAGACCTTAATGTTTATGTTGGCAATAAAGCTCGTATTTTATCTTAAATCTCGCGTGCTATTTCTGTTATGTTGTGCGTATTTGTGCAGATCCCGGCGCAAATACAAATGCACGCGACTCTCAAAATGGGGGTCTTGCACTTCCTTTTTCCATTTTTGTGCTATAGTGTTTTGGATTTCTGGATCTGGTTCTGTAGTGTGATTGTAGTTTGATGTGGGGAGGGGGGAGCAGAGAAACGGTGCTGGTCGGCGGGGCTGGGGGATGCGGCACCGGCACGACTACCGCGTGGTGCCGGGCGAAAGCAGAGCGTGGCGTTGGAACCCACGGCTGTGGGCTGAGTGGGTGGGTGGGCGCTGGGTGAGATGTATCTGTGCTTCGGTGATTCCATGGAGGATGGAGTTGGGTTGAGCAGGATTGCAGATCGGGTGTTGTCTCTCCCGGATTGCAATGGGGATTTTGCCTTTGTGTGGTGGGGATTCGTCGGAATGGCAAAATGGTGATTGAGGGATTTTACGAACTGCTGATCTGCTTTTGTTCTGTATGGTGGGCTGGGTTTGGGTATGATTGACGAGGAGTGGATCCAACAATAGCTAGTAGTGGATCCAACAGATCCTTAGGAGCATTACTAGATGGCCTGCTCGACACCACTGAGGTTTGGGGTCAATTCCTGATATAACTGGCTTGATGCTCCTGCTTCCCATGTTACCTGATCTGTAGCGAGGTGCTGCTATTTTTGGCCTGAACCTGATGCATTTGGCTGAAAATGATCTCTGTTGATCACAGTCTTCAAGAAATTTCCTTGTTGCTGCTACTTTCTAAACTCTCTGAATTGTTCTGTGAATAGTACTAGTACTAGTAATACTAATTGGCTTCTCTTAATTATTCTGTGAATCACCCTCTGAATTATGCATATCCATGTCAATTCTCTTTGTCGATAAGAGCTAGTTAATTCAGATGCTCCTACCTTTGCCTACTCTCTTTGTCTCTAGCATACTATATATTTCTTTTGCTGACCATTGTTCCTTCGTTCAGGAATTCAGGTTATGAGAGTGGTGGTTGGTGTTTCAGTAGCCTGTCAGCGTTTCTCTGCATGATGATTTAATAAGGTTTGGGTCCTCACTCTTGAGCCTCTAAGATATGCTTGCTTTGCTTCCAAGAAGCCATGCTTAGCTGTAGCTGTAGCTGTTGCCATGCATGTCGGCTATAAGCCTATTTTATTAATGATTCATTAGTATCTTGGCTGCTGCATGGCATTCAGTAGTTTCATGCATTGTGAGAACTACTTACTAAATTAACTGATACTTCCAACTTTTTTTTTCTCCTTTGATTTGAAAATTGAGGCTCACATTTCTTAGTGTTGACCAACATCCTGTTTTACTCTATGTTTGTTTTTTAAAAGAGTAGAAGAGAGTAGTTCAAGATACACAACCTAGTACCTAATAATAGAATATAGTAACTTTTTTCATTTCTCCTGTGGTCTACTAGTTTATTCTCTTTTCTCTAGGAGAACAAGGCCGTCTACGGCCCTAGACTCTCATGTGCATCTCTGTTGCAATGTCCATATGCCTGCCTGATTGCTGCCGCCATGCCAGCAGGGGTTACCTTTGTTTTCTTTCTGGTAGGATGAGCAATCTGCTAACCTTTTCTTTGCCTGACCAGGAGTGTTCATGTCGCCACCATTTGTACCACTCATGCTGCTGCATTCAGTTTCAGTTCTTTTTGTTGTCTTTTTTTTGTGATTATTCGTTTTGTTGTCCAATTTATTTATTTTGACTCGTATTATTTTCATGAGCATTTTTATCGGTGCCTAATACTTCTGTATTCTATGCTGAAGCTATCAAGTCAACAGCCATTTCTTTCCACGCCCAAGCCAAGAGGACACCGCCGGAGGCCAAGCAGATTGTGCTGTACAAGGGCGGTTGATGATGCAGATCAAGCCATCAAGCCACTTGCACTTTTGTTTTGCTTAGCTTTAACAGAGAGCCCCCGATGCCAGTGATCATGTTCCAACTCGTAGATACAGTAAAGCGCACTTTGCATCCTGTGTCATTAGTGTGTTGTCCGAAGAAATCATCAACAATGATAGGCATGGTTATGGCCATTGGGCCAATTGCTAGGTTGTTGCATACTGGCATGGTTTGTTGCCCTATTGGGTCACCACAGCTGTTGTTCTTGTCACTATGGTTAACTGATTATTTCTCATGCTTGGTACTGCATTTAAGAGTGATATTAGCTTTGATTTTCTAGTGAGTGGCTTGATTAGAACATAGTTGCAATCAGCAATAATGGAAATTGCAAGTATCAGGCATCGCAATTGTAGTTCTAAGCATATGCAATATGTTGTTGTTGAACCATTTTGCCTCATGTTCTCGTTTTTCTTCTAGTTGATCTATATATGTAGAACCACTACTTGATTGCACATGTATTAGTAGTAAATTGCACATTTCATATACTGCAATTATGGTGTGTAACATGTGCAATATCTATTTTTTATAAATAACTTTGTGACTATGTTTAGTTAACCACTTTTTTCCTATCTTTGTGTTGCCTGAAATCACGCCATGTTTCAGCGCCGCAAGGCCCTCTCGTATGTTGTTTGTTGTGTAGATCCGGGCGAAGTTCATGGGAGGATGCAGTTGGGCTGCTTCTCATCGTTGATTTGGCTTGCATGTCTCAATTCGTAGGGGATATTGTTGGGCGTCTTTCCGGTCGGGTGGGGATTTGTCTTGTGTTATGGGGGTATTCGACGGAATGGGGAATGGCGAGTGGTATTGTGGCAGCGGTAGGCGAGAGCGTGGGGTGATCTACGGTGGCATGATTTTGCGAGAGCGTTCGGGGCAACCGTGCATGTACTTGGCTTGTCCACGGCCTCACGGTCCAACTCATGGATCTTTGTCTTCTTAGCAGCCTCTGAGGCGACTAGCGACCAGCATTTGCCGCCAAGGCCGAGCTAGCGCGGCTATTTCTCGGTAGGGATTTTTGGCGATTTTTGTAGGTCTCATGTCCACTTTGTGGTGTGGGGTGTAGGAACTCCTCTGTCCTCCATGTGTTTGTGATTTCAGAAAAAGGAGCTACGCTGATTCTAGCTTTCGTTGAGAATGGAGACACGTTTTGCTGATGTCTTGTACATTGGGTTCAAATGCTTGGAGGGATGGTGCTCGGCTAGATTAGTTGGAGAGGGTCTTGGTGGTTAGGATGTACGTAATCCGTGATATGAACTTAGCGCCGGAGGTGGATTAGTGAATGTAAGCCATTCGCTTTAAGGCCGAGTGGGCTGCTAGGCCCTCGAGGACGTGGAGCAAAGACATTGCAGGGTCCCTGCGATACAAGACCTCATAGTACAGAAGCAGGGACCCTGCGATACAAGACAACAAAGTATAAAATGACATCGTTTGATTCCCTATATAAACCTTGCGCTGAAGGCGCCTTTTGAAAGTAACACTTTCGCTTCGAGGCCGAGTGGGCCTTAGGCCCTCGAGGCCGAGACAAGAAGTCATCACAGGGACCTGCGAATTGTGTTTGGATTGTCCCTTGTCTTGTACTTATTATTTTATTGTATTGTATTGTTCATTGTGTTGTATAGTCCCTTGTCTTGTCCCTTGTATTGTGCCTTATATTGTCCCCTACCCACTGGCCTTGTCCTTTTCTTTATCTTGAATCTTGTCCTTTGTGCTAGGTCATGGCCCTCTTATTTAGATAGAGTGGGTATTTGTTCAGTCTCTGTGATGTCCGACTCAATGGTTGTTTTGTCGGTGGGTGCGGGGAGGGAGGCAAGGGCTCTTGGTCGATTTGCACGGTGGTTGCCCGGCAATCCGATCGGTTGCTGATGTGAGAGTGGTGAGCGTCTCCTCGTCGTAGAGTTCATGCCACATGAGACCTTGGCAAAGCATATCTTCCATCGTATGTTTGATTTCTCCTTCCTCACTCTTCTTTTCCACCGAATGGTTGTTTATCGGTGGGTGCGGGGAGGAGGCAAGGGCATTTTTGCCTTGAATTACTGTTAATAAGGCATCTCTCGTGTATACGACTATGAGCATGTATGGCATGGTGAATAAATGGTTCTTTTTTTCGCATAGTTTTCTGACAAGTACAAGTTCTAGTGTGTGCATTATTCAGAATGAAGGTATTCTACCTTTTGGTGATTTTGGTCTCCAACTTCAGTGCTTAGATTGACCAATATCCTTATTTTTGCATGCTACTTTTGTGCCTTTGATTGTACAATTTGACTATACAACTACTTGCCTACTTTTTTTTTTTTGGTGTATATTCCTTCAGTTAGTTCTTGACACAAGATATGTTATGGATTCTCGGCTGAAGGAATTGGAATGGTTTTTATCGTAGTCGATATGCAACATGTGGAAATTAAATGAGCAATCATATTTTTGTCCTTGTCCTTTGATATAAAAAATTGTGTCTTGTGACTTGTGTTAACACAACCATTTCTTTGTTTATTCTGATTTGTGCCAGCCCATACCTCATTTGTGTTTTCTGTCCTTTTATAGAAAAAAATTTGTCTCTTGTGATTTTGTGCTAACACACATATCCTCTATTAGTTGTCATTTGTGCTTGTCGACACCAAGTATTTGTCCTTGTCTATTCATAGAAAAAAATTGTCTCTTTGTGATTTGTGCTAGCAATCTTTTCTTCTATTTATTGTGATTTGTGCCCTGACCAAACCAAGGTTTTCTCCTTGTCTTTTGTGCTAACTCACCTTGATCTTTGCATATTGTGATTTGTAATTCTCATTTATACTTTCACTTGTGCAAATACAAACCCCGAAGCTTGTAATTTTACATACTAGGATGGATAAGTTTCTTATTAAGAATGATGCTTCTAAGACTATTGTTGAAACTAGAGATAGTCGTGTTGAACGAAAAAAGATAGTCGTGTTGAACAAAAAAAGAACACACATTGAGCTTAATATTAGTGAAATAGTTGCCGACCCACCAATCCGGGACTTAGAAACCCTATTGATGAGTTCCATCACGATAATTTAGTAATACCACAGATGAGCGCAATTAAGATTTTTTTACCCTTTCCTAATTAGTCCCCCTCTTTCGTGTTTCTCGGTCCGCCGGTGGTGGTCGCTTTAGGACTCCTCCGCCAAGAGCGGAGACTTCTATTTTTGTGTTGTTTGTATTCATGCTTTGTTTTAGTATGAATGAAGTAATAACAAAGTAACCTAGAAATAGGCTAGAATTCAATTTGCTTGTTTGTTGAATCAGATTCGAAAATGTATTTGTTCTTGTACCTATTTGTTTCTTGTCTTATTACATGCTAGCATTGAATTAGAAAGGCATCCGAACTAGTTGGACTCTCGCACCTCGACTCATTTATAGTATATTCCGGCTCTGATCCGAAATAGATGATTGGCCATATTTTGTTAAATTTCTTGCAAGGTCAAGCCTTGCACTATCGCTTTTAATTTATCATATTCTCTGGTGTTGGCACGCAACACAAAGAATATTTCTTGACCTTGCTCTTGCAGCCTTCTAAGAGATGTTAGCTCGATTTTTCAAAGCAAATGGCTTACTTGGATCAATTGCAACATGGCTTACTTGGAGCATATTGTGATTTTTGGAACTTTTTAGTTATATAAGCTTCAGACTTTGCATGTCACTATTCAAGTAGAAGGTAACGTTCTCTATGCAACTCTTTCATTAAACCGGTGTGATGCTATCCGATCTATCAAAGTAGTTAACCTATTGTGGGAAGCTAGAATAGAAAATCTAAATTGACTTATTAATTCAATGATGGCATTGTTTAATGGGTTAATTGGTAAAGCATGACTTGAACTAAAAATGTTAGATTCTTTTAATGTGCATTTCATCCTTCAAAATTTTCCCAAATGAATCAAAAGGCTATCTTTGTCTAAAATCGCAGCTCCCCGATTTGCATCATGTTGGTTAGTATTCATTTCTTAATTGCACATTTATAAGTAGTAAATTGCACTCTAAAATTACTGCAACATCTAGTTTTTCATGTTGCAATATCTAGTTTTTCATGTGCAATATTATTCTTCCATGCAGGCAATCTTCAAGCCACCAAGAGCGATACGTGGTGGCATTCCAATATGCTTCCCCGTGTATTTCAATATATGGTAATCAGTATTAGAGTATTGAACCCGATTGCAATCCTCGCTTTTTGAAGTGAGATTGTTTTGAATGTTTGAACTTATCGTTTGGAAATTGTGGAACATTGGAGCAAAGCATGGATTTGCAAGGAACAAGATATGGACTATAGATGATGAGGGCGGGACTAAATTATGGTGATAATAACAATAACAAAGCTTCGTTGACCTTCCGCTAAAGCCATCCGAAGTGATCTAGAAAATTTTCCGGATGATCGTGATCTATCATAACCTGGCCGCGTCAATTTTTCATCATGTATACAAGGGAGTAGCACGTGTAATAAATTAAAGAAGCTTCTCTTTGTTAGCTTCCTCTGCGTTGTTAATTGTCAAGGGTCCGGTCAAGTACCAAGTTATCGGGTTTTGGATCAACATGTTACCGTAGGCGGACCCGTTAAGAAGCTTCCCGTGCGTTGTCAATTGTAAGGGTCCGGTCGGTTGTCAATTGATCTTATGTCTAGTCCCACCGTTGGATTTTAATCCTAGGGTCCAGTTGTTGCAAGAAATCTTGGTCAAATTTCTTGTGAAAGAGATATAGCAACTCCCTTTTCTTTTTTTTTTCTTCTTAAAAATATAATTATTTTTAAATTAATTTCTATATAATGGCAGTGGTGGGTAATTTCTTGGATATAACAAAATAAATTCAATGGTTATGGATGGGTATACGCTTTAGATTTAACGGTCGATGTTTCGATTAACGTGAGAATTTCTAGCATTTATCTTTTTTCCTAGCGCATCCGGTGAAAGTTAACGTGGAGCCTCCGTTAGAGCCTCCAATTAGTAATAGTAAGATTAGTATTAGTTAGTGATGAAAAAATGACAAAGACTTTTTTTTGAGACGAAAGAACTCTATTTTCATGGAACCGATTTATAATGTTATTCTTCTCTAATGTCTTTATCTAAAAAGAAGGAATTCTACTTTAATGCTAAAATACATACATACACTGTTACTAAACTAACACACATGTAAGGCTGATCTGCTGAAGCAGACGAGGAAAAGTGATGTACATACGAACCGAGCCTAGCTCGATTGGTTAGGTTTCTTGTGGTGTAACCTACCTATCGAGGTTAAGTCCCGGATTTATTCTAAGACTTAACGGCATTGTGTTTTCAGTGGTAGACGACGTTACGTCGACGGCGAGGTGCTGGGGTGACCGTCAATCTCGAGATGTGCCGTACAGTCTTTCGAAGGTGCTTATAGGGGTAGGGAGGCGACGTTCCCATTGACAATGAGGCGTCTGTGGTGACTTCGTCAATCTCGAGATGTGCCGGCACGATCTTTCGAAGGTGCTCATAGGGTAGAGTTTGTATACGTGTATTCATAGGGGTAAGTGTGCGTGCTTTTGAGTGTCACGTCTGCGTACTTGTGTAATACGCAAAAAAAAAAAAAATAGTGAAGTACACGATTTGATCCCGAGAAGAAGGAAGAAAGGATGAAGCACTGCGGCATATCTCTAGGATATGACATGACAACGGCACATCCTTTCTAAAGCATTCAAAGCATCGTATTATTGGCATCCCGATACATGCATGCAATGTGTCGGGGACCTAAATATTGGGCCTCGAGACATTCTCAAACTATGAGAATTTGCCGGCCTGCCAAGGCCCAAGTAAAAACCTAGCTTTTGCTATCATCCCGCACGGAGGGGCGGCCCGACGAACGATGGACCAGGCCATTGAGCCACGACGTTTACATGACGGACGGAGCAGCCTACCGAACGGCCAACGGCGGCCCGAATGGAGTCACCACGACGCACAGAGAGCTTATTACGCTCACGAAGGACAAGGTCAAGGACCTCTACCGAACAGCGAACCATGACGTTCCACGTCGGCCGCATCAAACCATGGCTCGGGCTCGACCACACGTCTCCGATTCGCCCGAGGCTGGCCTAGCTCACCAGCCCCGGGGAAATCTCCTGTCGTCCGAGGGTGGCCTAGCTCACCACCCTCGGCGCAAAACTCCGCCTCGCCCGAGGGAGACCAGCTCTCCATCCTCGGGTGAGGCAGCCCAACTAGCCCATCTAGGGTCGCCGACCCGGGCGTGGGAGGTTCCGTCCGGGGGAAGGGAAACCGCCGCATTCAATGCGGTCACACGGCAGCGAGGCGCCCGGTGCCATCGATTACACCCGATCCAAATCGACGCGCGAATCGCCTCCCCAATCCGACCGATGGGGACACAATGCTGAACCAACGACGTGTTACGCCACCCGGCACGAAACCAAGATGACACTTTGTTCACTTCCCGAACACCGTCAAAACGCCACGTTGGGCCGGACCCTCGGGCACGACACGCATGGCAGCAACCAGGGGACCGCCCTCGCCATGCGGATCGTGAGGGACGCCTCTCCACGGGACCCTCGGGCAGCGCCAGTGGAACGGCACGCCCGCCATTGGATCCGCGGGCGTGTCTTCGTCGGCGACGTTCAAACCAGCCGCGCCCTCGGCAACGCACATGCAACCGGTGCAGCCTCGGGAATTAGCCACCTAGGCAAACACCGATGTAAACATTATCTCTCTCCTTCTCCTATAAAAGGGGAGTAATGTCTCATTAGAAAAGATTCGACCCCATTTTCAACTCCGGTTCACACGGAGAAAAACTGCTCACCACTACCACCGTAACCATGATCGTGGGGCTTGAGACTGCTTCTCTCCCCCACACGACCGCCTGTAACCCCTACTGCAGGCTCACCTTTTGAGCGAAGTTAACACGAGCGTGACGCGACCCTCGCTGGGACGTAGGGCCCCGTTGGCCTGAACCGGGATAAACCGCCGCGTCCGTGTCCATCTTGCGCTACGCCATCGAGGGAGGAGGCACGCAGCCTACAAATTTTTTTATTGCCGGCACCGAGGCACCCGCCGTTCCTCGAAACGCCCGACACAATGGAAAGACAGAAAGGAAAAAAAAGAAAAACTAAGCGAACGGTTGAGCATATCCAAGTTGAAGGTTCAAATACCAATCAAACACCTATTCTGACTACCGCTGGATAAAAAGTTGGCACTGTTTTCTGATTGGAAGTTGAATAATCACATAACTTGCAGGCTTCACCATCTCAAAATTAATGATCCACTAGTTGACCAGGTATAGAATATTATTGATATTATTATTATTATCTTTCTCTACAGCAATAGTTTAGAATTGTTCATACATGCAAGATGCCATCTTGTGAATCCTTCTGAGCAACTGATTTTCTTATTAATAAAGTATGTAGGGGTTGTAGATACAAACTGTGGTTTAAATATATGTTTAACGATGTAGTCCAAAAAAAAAGACAGGCTTTATTGTTTTTCTAATTTCCATAAAAGAGAAAAACAAATCAGTCAGACTACTTCACATGATTGACAATGGCTTTGGCTGCTTCTGTTCTTAATTAACAGGGTCAACATCAATGATGCAAGTTTGCTTAGCGACAGTCAGTTGTTGGTGAACTTCATCAACAGCTCTAATCCTGCCAATCTTCCTGAGTGGAGGATCAAGCCTTATACCCAAGTGATCCACTCCATTTTAACAGGTACTTCCATAAAGGTGATGCACAGGATTTGAAGGCAAAACAACCACATGGCTGATTTACTAGCTAGGTAAAGTGCAAATCTTTTACGGGTCAATCAGCTTGACAACTCAGGTTCATGTGTGAACTCTTGCCATGATCATGGGTGCCCTTTTTGGAGGCACTCAGTTTGTAACCATTAACGATGTAATGGTTTCGACAGTTTCATCTTTGTTAAGTTATGAATGCAATGTTTCCATGTCAAAAAAAAAAAAAAAAAAACCTAGCTTAGTGAAAAAATTAAAAAAATCCCAAATAAATAAAGGTATGCAGCTCCTTTGTTTATATACACAGCAAAAAGCCAAATGGGCATTGGAAGCAAAAGAAAAAAGGCTCAATAATTGTGCCCTGTTTTAGAGTGAGGTAGCTATGTGGATTATAATATATAATCCATCCTTAAATTAATATTATGCGTCTACATATGAGCCTAATTAAATTTTGCCAAAACATTAAGTTGATGGAACATATACGTATGATTCCATTCACACATTCGCCCTGCCTATACTTCTTTAGTTTAATTTTTCATCGGTAATGTTCATCACTCCTGAAGTCCTGCTACACAGGACCACATCTCGCCATTACTACCTCTTCTGTACATCAGAGCAATACACGTACAAGTTCAGCATGTCATACCAATCGCTATTTTACCCAGACTGAGTGACTTTCATTCATCATGGGCGCCAGGCACGACTGCTGGATCTATGCTTTCACTGCTACAAACGTGTACTAAGGGAGCGCCTGGGGTTTTGAGTAGGGGCGGCTCAAAACCCCAGGCGCCCCTACGGTGGGCGGCAAGCCTCGGCTGGTGGCCAGCCGCCCTACTAACGGCAAAGTGGGGCGGCTGGTCTTACGAACCGCCCTATTATTATCGAGGGCGACTCAATATCCAGCCACCCCCCATCAGAATGTCGTCACATTAGAGGCGGCTGGTGTTACGAGCCGCCCCTACTATTAGTGGGGGCGGCTTACTATCCGGCCGCCCCGATGTGACCATCATTAGGGGCGGCTCCATCCATCCGCCGCCCCTACGGTGAGTCCGTAGCATATGGCCGAACCAGCCACCAGAGGGCACAAAAATCCTACTCCTGCGCCGCACACACCGACAAGCCGAATAGCTGGCTTTACTCGTCCGAAAGTGTCTTGAATCGAAGGCGTGCGATCAATTTGACTGTTAATTGACAAGGAGGTAAGCGTGTGATCGGAACATGCCCGGTGAGACCAAGACAGTTCGCATGTATGGCTCTAAGGCGGATGTAAAGACATATAGCTATGAAAGCTATCTGTCGATGAATAATGAATGCATTCGGTAAACATATATGAAGATATGATGTAATAACTTTTGCCGAATGATCATAAAGACATGCATGAACAAATAAAGTCGATCATTATGATGTCTTTGTCGTCAAAAAGCTCTATTGCATAGATCGAATCAATTGACAACATGATAAATAAAAGAATATAAATCATAAACATCATTATAGATATTCATGACACGTGAAAGCATAATCGTGTTCGGCAAGCTTGCCGAATCGGGGTCCATGAAGAAGGAACTACCCTACGTAAAAACCTATCGATTAAAGCGATCTCTAGTCCCCTAGGATGACTAGCTCTAGAGTAACCCAAAGATGCATCCACCGGATGACACTGATCTGTCAAGATCTAAGCATTATACGAGCCCGCAACACGTGACAACATAGATTGATCTAGCTCGGCCACGATAAACGAGATAGATCTAGTAGTACAAGTAAGATAAACAATGAAAGCACTAAAAGCAACTAGATCTATGATAAGATAAAGCCGAGACGTTTCAATCTAAATTGGGCAAAGAGTGTGTGCAAACATAATTAAATAATAAATAAAAGCATTGCAACACATGGTAACTTAATGAATTCATTAGATCTTGCCAAAATCTAATGAAGTCGATAACTAGCTCTTAGCCGGACCTTAGCCCACCGGATGGCTCATGATCGACAAAAGAACCCTCTTGCCCTTGATAGCTTAAATCCGCTCGACGATACTAAGCGTGAACAAGACTTCTTGCAATAATCTAAATCCGCCCGACGATACTAGACATGGTGCAAGGTTGCCGGTACTTACGGAGGTCGACGGGTCGATGAATCCTCTCGCAGTAGATCGACGACACGACTGGACTCGAAGGGTGGCCGGAGCCAAGGCACGGAGCCGGGTTTGTTGTATTTGATTTGGTAGATCGTTTTACAGTTGTCGGGGGTCTCATATTTATACCCTGGGCTTTGACGAGTCCTAACTAATTACGAATAAACATAACTAAATATCTAGCTAAGATACATTGTCCTCCAAGTCTTCTCGAAGTCATGGAATTGCACGTGATGTGGGCCCTCGTCTTTAGATATCCTTCTTGACGCTCCATGCTTACCGAACCATCTCACGTTCCAGTTCCTTCTTGGACTCAGGCTCTTAGCCGAATAACGGCTTTCGAATGCTACATCTCGCAGCTGCTTTCTTGCTAGCCGAATGACTCCTTACCGAACCATCGTATGCCGGCCCATCAGTCATCCAGGCTCTACCAAATTTTGGTGTTAACATATGCCCCCTCAATTTTGGGGTAAAGATTTGTGGATACGGGATCACCGAAGTACTCTGTACTACCAAAGAACCTCACAAGGGAGAAACTCTAGTCCTACTAGGTTTCCCCACTTGTAATCCTAGTAGAACTCCCATTTAATCCTACTAGGAACCCACACTTTTGTAACCGACTAGGACTCCTGCCCCGAGGACTATATAATGGAGGCGGGGCTCCCTAGATCGGCGGGACTTGATCACAACGGCTCGGACCTCGGGTCTGAACTCCATAGCGGGCGCCATATATTCCACCACAACGGGCGTAGGGTGCGATCCCGCACGCCGAACCGGTATAAATCGTTGTCTCTCTGCGTTTACCATCGAGTTCCCACGTTCGCCGACCACCCCTCCGAACAAAACCCGCCTCGGGTCACCCCGTGGCGGGCCGACGGTGTCAAAACATCGATAGGCGGGCGCACGGGTAGGGGGAGGAAATTCCCTCGGCGCTTGCGTTCGAGAACTCGACGGACCTCAAGATCAAGACTCGCCATGTTCTTGGCGATGGCCTCGCATAACCGATCTCGCATGGGCCGCTGGCGGGAGAGCGAACATCGGCAAGCTCGTCGTGTCGATTCACCTCAAGATGCTGCACGAAAGCTTCATCACGTTCATCCGGATCGTGCTTTCGGGATCTCCGATTCGGCCAAGATCGACTCAACTCCGGGAATAGCCGTTGTCGACTCCCAATCGACATCGACTCCAGGACGTGGGCAGCCTGCCTGGGCCGACTCAACTCGCCTAAAGGACATGCAAGAGGGACGAGTGGGCGCACGCAAGCATGCAAAGAAATCAAGCACCACGGTCACCAACAAGGCGTGCGGCTAAATATAGAAGCCATGCAAAATTACCATGTTTTGCATGTGGAGGAAGACTTCGATCGGGCAGCTGGAAAGAATAAACCGGCGGCATCGGCAACGGCGAGGCACGAACAACTCACCCGCATGTTCGACTACATCAAGAGCTTCGACTCATCGCCAAGGTTGTTCGACTACATCGGCGGCGGCGACTCACGGCAATAAATCGGTGGCAACATCCGACTACGACACGGACGTCGAAAACAGCTAAGTCAAATTTTTATTATTTTTATTCGGATATTATTCATGCCTCTACAACATAATAGGACTAGACCTCTCTCTTGGTTGTTGCTCCGTGGAACACACCTTTGTGCGACGTAGTCCCGGGACACGCGGCGCACGATCGCTCCGGCAGCGGCACGGCTTCCGTCAAACACACCTTTGTGCGGCAGTCCCGGGACACGCAGCGGCACGACGCTCTAAGCGGCACGAGCGCTCCGTCGAACGTTCCCGGAATTAAGACAACACCAGAAGGGCAGTCCACCTCCACGAGCCACTAAAATTCCTGAGTAAGCACACGCCGACCTTGTCCTCTGTAAGCCTACGCTCCTACGCAAGGCGACAAAGT
This sequence comes from Hyparrhenia diplandra, assembly GCA_015847255.1. Lineage (NCBI taxonomy): Eukaryota > Viridiplantae > Streptophyta > Magnoliopsida > Poales > Poaceae > Hyparrhenia > Hyparrhenia diplandra. Next base: position 564,017 of record JADLZK010000923.1, read on the forward strand.
CGACACCCGAACGGTCGAGATCCTATGCGATACGGTCGGCCATCGGTGCGATAAAGGTTCTTAACAGGCTAACTTGCCGGGAAATTAACCGGCCTAGCGAGGAAAGATACAAAATATCATCATGCATTTTTTTCGATTGCAAAGAAATTGCTCTAGTCTTCTCTTAACGGTCGCTAAACTTCTAGCATGTGCCTTAACGCAGCGGGGCTTGTTTTCTCGAAAAAAGAGGCTCACATGGTCATGGCAAAAAGCCCTCTCGGTTCCATACGCCTGAGATTCAAGTACCGAACCGTATCGGACACACGGCCTAACAAGAGCAAGACGCGAAAAAAAGTATATATGCATTTTATAAGGCCGGGACCTGCTCCCAAATATAATATCCGGAATATCAATTACAACATGTTTTCATGTTAACCTTGCAGAGAACCTCATTTGGACCATGTCGCCATACAAAGAACTCCAACCACGCTCGGGGCTGAATTGCGAGGTCGGAAAAGAACCCAATCAGCCCACCGAGATCGGGAGGGAGAAGAACTCTACCGGCTAAGATCGAGAGAAAATGAACCCTACCAGCGGGGATCGGGAGAAAAAGAACTCCAACTACCCTCGGGGGCTCGATCTTACGGGAGAAAAAGAACCCTACCAACACACGTCAAGTTGGGGCGTGCTATCAAGTCGCTCCATTACGTTCGGGTCGTGGTGCCGACTTTGGGCGGTTCATCGGGGCCTTGATTAGTACCCGGTTTCTTGAACCTCGCTACAAGACTTCTACGGTGTCTTCCAGCAGGCTCGGGGGCTGCATGATACCTGGGAGGAGAATTTTTCAAAAAGAACTCCGGGACGAGAAGAACTCGAAGACGGAGGAGAAGAACTCAAATACCTTCTAGCTCTTTGTGCCAAAGAACAAGAAGCTCGGGGGCTACACCCTACGGGTGCACTTTTTTCGAAAGTGCACACCGTCAGAAGAACTCCAGAACAGAAAGAACCCGAAGACGGAGCTCCGGAACGAGAAGAACTCGAAGACGGAGGAGAAGAACTCAAAGACCTTCTAGTTCTTTGTGCCAAAAAGCAAGAAGCTCGGGGGCTACACCCTACGGGTGCACTTTTCAAGTGCACACTGTATGATGATCTTGAAGACCATATCAAGGCCTCGCCAGAGAAGAGCAAGGCAGCCCTCAAGGCTCAACCTTGAGATGCTCGGGGGCTTGTGGATACGGGATCACCGAAGTACTCTGTACTACCAAAGAACCTCACAAGGGAGAAACTCTAGTCCTACTAGGTTTCCCCACTTGTAATCCTAGTAGAACTCCCATGTAATCCTACTAGGAATCCACACTTTGTAACCGACTAGGACTCCTGCCCCGAGGACTATATAATGGAGGGCGAGGGGCTCCCTAGATCGGCAGACTTGATCACAACGGCTCGGACCTCGGGTCCGAACTCCATAGCGCAGGCGCCATATATTCCACCACAAGCGGACGTAGGGTGCGATCCCGGCACGCCGAACCCGGTATAAATCATTGTCTCTCTGCGTTTACCATCGAGTTCCTATGTTCGCCGACCACCTCTCCAGAACAAAACCCCGCCTCGGGTCACCCCGTGACGGGGCTGACAGTGTCAAAACATCGACAAGATTCTCCTTTGCCCTGAAATTGACCACGATCTGCTAAAACTCGGGCCAAGCTTTTAAGCGGGCTAAAAATTCTTTGAGACCCATTTTACGGAAGCTTCCGTGGCGGCGTGTAACCTTTCAATTTCTTCTTGGAACTCGTCTTTGCCAAAACCTCCACTTATGTGAATCGGCAAGCCGGTGTCGCTTCCGCTTCTCAAGATAAGCACCGAATAGATCTTTTTAACTTTCTAATCACTTTAGATCTCCTTGGTCTCCTTAGTGCATAAACACGGGCAAACTTCTTCGAGTTGTCATCCAGATCTCTTTCCCTCAAGATCTAAAGTGTTCGGCTGGCTCTTGCCTCTCTCCAATGGAGTAAGTTCCTTGTCATTTGTATTTTCATGTCCTTATATACCGAATCCAATCTTTTCCCTCTTCTTGATGACACTTGAAGCCCTCGTGATGCCGAGATTGCTGAACTCCGCCGCCAACTCGCAGCAGTGCAGGAGGCACTCAGGTTGGAGCGTGAGGTGCACGAGCAAGCTGTCGAAGACATGGAAGACATCGAAGAGGATCTCGGACATTTTTGCAAGAAACCAGAACTTTTATGAATGGAACTTCAATCATAAGTCCTCAAGATTGGTTCTCATGTTATTTCTTCTTCCGTAATTTGCTTTTGCTTATCATCCCTTCTTAATCCTTTTGAAGGCTTGCTGAGAAGGTTTGCCCTTCTGATTGGTGCATCTCGTCGGATGATTGAGATGGTAGAAACACCAGGTCCTGACTGCCCAATGAGGATGCAGACCGCTTTCAGGCGTCTGAAGGATGTCTACAATAGTCTCTTTGATTAGGAAGAAACGTAGAAAAAATGATATGTAATCCTGTACGCAGTGGTGCTTCTTTGGTCAATAAAATCAGTTTTAGTTCCACTTCCTGTGGCTTGTCTTTATGAACTGATCTTTACGCCTTTAACTCAGTTGTCCTAGTATTGAATTGAACTTTGCCGAATGACCCTTTCACCATACGATTGTAAGAGCCCAAATAATCTGGCCCACTTATTACCTGGTCCAGTACGCTCTTAAGCCCATATGACGGTCTTTTCATGGCTATGCAATCTGACTTATAAAATAACTCCCATGATTATTTCCAGAACAAAAACTGCTCTTGCTTTTCAATCTGTTCACCTTCTTCCTTACCGAGCAAAAAAACCCTCAATCTCGGCGAGCATCCATGGCGGGTGGCGATAACAACCGCGACAAGCGTCCGGCTGAGGACGAAGCAAGTGGGAGCCGAGTTCCTCGTCGGCAACGTCTTGAGTAAGAAAATTTATTCCCCCTTTTAGCCACCCCCGATTTATTATTGTTCATCTTCTTGTTTTTCAATCCGACCAATATTCCTCTCGATTTGATTTTCCCTTCTTTTGGGTCAGACCGATTCTCATTCCTGCCTCCTCAATGCCTGCTCCAAGCTCTCCTCTTCCCCAACGTAACCTTCCTCCCCTGTCTTTGGAGTATCTCTCTGACTCCGAGGAAGATTTGTGGTACCGCCAGGAGAAGAAGAAGAAGGATGAGATTATCAAGGAGTTTGGCGAGTACTCCATGAATGCCTGCATCAAGAATCTTGATCAAGAAGATTCCATCAAGCAGCTCTGTAGCACCAAACACGGTCGGATTCAGGGACGGATTCTATTTCTTGCATTGTATCCTTTCTATCGACGTTACGTTGGTCTATCACAGCCTTGTTTGAAGAAAACCAGCAGACTTCTAGCGTAAATTGCTCGGTTGCGGTGACAATGCGCGTTTGGCGACAGCCGCCATCCGTCTTTGGCCGACAAGGTGAAGGCCCGAGGCGAGGCGATGAGAGTAACGCCTTGAAGGCGTGGCGAGAAAAAACCGTATCAACGACGTCGCCATTGAAGGGATGCATCACGGGAGCGGCCATGAGTCGGCGGCTCTGTCAACTCGCATCGGTGAAGATTACTCCATCTACCCGGTCGGCTTTCGTGAAGCTCCAGAGGACATTGACAACATTGAAGAGTCCATGGACGTGTACGAAGACCATGCTACCGCTGTAGCTTTATCCAATGATCCCCAAGCTGTCTTTAACCTCTTGGAGGATTAGTTTGTATCTAGGATGAAAAATGAAATCCTTTTTCTCTTTGGGTCTTTTAATTCCTTTATTGTACAATATGAAATACTTGCCGAATCAATGCCGACGAACCAACGATTACGAACGGATGGCGTCATCACTAGCCAGATATTGAAATCTTGCTTCCGGTTAAATCGTAAGCACTGTTCACCTGTGGCATTGAATACGCTTCCACTTTTTCTTTTCCCAACAAACCAACCAGGGGTAGAAATGTCAGTCTGAGGGAAGGTGAAACGTCTCCAATAAGCAACCTTTAAAAGAATATTTTATCGGCTAAGCGATCTACTTACGCAAAACACTTACTTCTTGGATATAGTGATTAATGTTACTAGTGAAACCATCGATGCCACGAGTGTAAAAGCCCTTTGACAAAATCAAGAAAACCACGAAAGGAAAGTGAAGATCTGTAACCAAGATTATGCCGAATAACATCTAGGATTAGGACCAAGTAGAAATCCTCCGTGATGTATTCGGCAATACTTTTGTAACATGTTTTACGGAACTCTTGAATAAAAACCTTTCTGTCTTCACATTGATGCTTTTATATTTTTTTTGCACTAAAGGCGACATAACAATATTTATGCGGTATTTGTTCTCCAATTCTATGGAGTATTTTTTTACGCTAAAGGCGATGATTTACACATCGGCTATGTCTCATGAATAGAACAAATCTCTTTGCTCAAAACCATTAAACTCATACGTGTCGGCCAATCACATTTGGCAATAAAGCGATTCTTTAAAAGCCGACATGAAATCTCTCTTTAGAAATTACTATGTGAACCGACTATCTCGATCGGTTCTTTGGTCTTTGTAACGCAGTACCGACGGGACCTTCTTCCCATTCTCTTCCGAGAAACACTCCACGCCTTCATATTCCCAGAGCGAAGGCTCAGTAGCAGCAATGCTTACCGAATCATCGGCTTGCACTATCTCGACATCATCACCGTTCCACTGGATGAGGACTTGATGCATGGTGGATGGAACGCAATAGTTAGCATGGATCCAATCTCTTCCAAGTAGTAAGCTGTAGGACCCCTTACTATCGACCACAAAGAAGGTAGTGATCAAAGTCTTTGAGCCGATCATCAACTCAACGTGAACGGCTCCATGGGTATCTGAAGGATTTCCAGCAAAGTCCCTAAGCACAATGTCCTGTCTTGAGCAAATCCTCTTTGGTCATCCCCAGCTTTCGAAAGTTGTATATGGCATGATATTGATTGTAGCTCCTCCATCAATGAACATATGAGTCGAGGTTTTCCATTAACATATCCCTTCAAGTAAAGAGGCTTTAGATGATTATGCTTCCTAGGCACATCAAACACGACTGTCTTGATAAAAGCCAACTGTCCTAGGAGATCAATCATCTCTTTGTTATCAAAATCAGAATAGGCCTCTTCATCCGAGTAGGCATCTTGTTCCTCTCGGATCATCGGTGGCTTGCTCAGTAGGAGCTGCAAACTCTATAGGAACGAAGAACACCATGCTAACATCTGTCGAACACCCACTTCTTGAATACTCCTCGTAGAATGATTGGCTTCACGAGCTTTCTTTTTTGGGCGCCATACATTTTTGCGTTAAATTTGTTGCTTCTCTAAGCTCCTTATTCCCCGAGACGTTGGACCCTTCTTTTACGGCTCTTCCTTAGACCGGGGAGGGCACCCTTGTCCCTTTTGCCACACATACTCTTGAGGAGAGTCCATGTCATCATCGAGAATCCTCTACATCAGCCCATGCTTGATCCGCAATCCTTTTGCGATGTGAGGTGTCTTGTCTTTATTTTTAAGTGCCGATCATCCTCGGGAAATGTGCCCCAGTCTTTCTGGATGGGACGGCGGTTGACTCATGCTGCCCGGTACCCGTGGTATTGCTCTTTGCATTCATGGCAATTATTCCTAGCGGCGACTTCAAGCCTTCGTTCGGCAATGCCTAAAGAAAGGGCGGTCCCAATGAGTGTAGGCACAAAAATTCTACTCCTTGCGCCGTGCACAGCGACAAGCGGAATAGCTAGCTTTACTCTCGCTCGGCGTCTTGAATCGAAGGCGTGCCGATCAATTTGACCTGTTAATTGACAAGGAGGTAAGCGTGAGATCAGGAACGCACGGTGAGACCAAGACGGTTCGCATGTATGGCTCTAAGGCGGATGTAAAGACATATAGCTATGAAAGCTATCCGTCGATGAGTAATGAATGCATTCGGTAAGCAAATATGAAAATATGATGTGCAAATAGCTACCGAATGATCATAGAAGACATGTCTGAACAAGTAAAGTCGATCATCATGATGTGTTAATGTAAAGCTCTATTGCATAGATCGAATTAATTGACAACATGGAAGAAAATAAATCATGAATATCGTAATAGACATTCACGACACATGAAGAGGGAGCTACCCTACGTAAAACGTATACGAACCCTCAACGAAGAAGGAGCTACCGTACGGGCAGGCGTATACGAACCTGCTAAGAAGAAGGAACTACCACACGTATAAATGTACAGGAACCTGATGTAAAGAAGGAACTACCACACGTATAAAGCATTACACGAACCTTACGTAAAGAAGGAACTACGACACGTATAAACGTACATGAACCCATTGTAAAGAAGGAGCTACCGTACAAATTGGCGTACGGACTGCTACAAAGAAGGAGCTACCGTGACGCATGCACGTATAGGAACCCGCGACGAAGAAGGAGCTACCGTATGTATAAACGTATACGAACCCACAACACGTGATACATTGAGGCATAAGCGTGTTCGGCAAGCTTGCCGAATCGGGGTCCATGAAGAAGGAACTACCACCGTGTAAAAAACCTATCGATTAAACCGATCTCTAATCCACGGATGATTAGCTCTAGATTAACCCAAAGATGCGTATCCACCGGATGACACGATCTGTCAAGATCTAAACACATACCAACCCACAACATGTAACAACTTAGATTGATCTAGCTCGGCTATTATGAGCAGATAGATCTAGTAACAAGCTAATGATAAACATTGAATGAATTGATGACAACTAGATCTAACAAAAGATAAAGCCGAGGCGTCTCAATCTAAATTGGGCAAAAAGTGTGTGCAAACGTAATTAAATAAATAAATTGAAAGCACCGCAAACACGTGGTAACTTAATGAATTCATTAGATCTTGCCAAAATCTAATGAAGCCGATAACTAGCTCTAAGCCAGATCTTAGCCCACCGGATGGCTCATGATCGACAAAAGAACCCTCGGCCCCTAATAGCTTAAATCCGCTGGCGATACTAAGCATGAACTAGACTTCTTGCAATAATCTAAATCCGCTGACGATACTAGACATGGTGCAAGGTTGCGGTACTTACGAGGAGGTCGGCGGGTCGATGATTCCTCTTGCATAGATCGGCGACACGGCGGACTCGAAGGGTGGCGGAGCCAAGGCACGGAGCCGGGTTGTTTGTATTGAATTGGGTATATCTTTTTAGGTTCTTGGGGGTCTCATATTTATACCACGGGCTTATTGAGTCTTAACTAGTTACGAATAATAACTAACAAAATATCTAGCTAAGATACATTGTCCTCCAAGTCTTCTCGGAGTTGTGGGAATTACACATGATGTGGGCCCTTGTCCCCTGGATATTCCTCCGGATGCTCCACGCTTGCCGAACCATCTCACTTTCGGCTCCTTCTCGGACTCGGGCTCCTTAGCCGAATGACGACGGCTTCGAATGCTACGGCTGTAGGCTGTTCTTTTGCTAGCCGAATGACCCCTTACCGAATGATCGTGTGCCGGCTTATCGATCATCCGGGCTCTACCAAATTTTGGTGTTAACATATGCCCCCTCAATTTTAGAGTAAAAGAGGCCCCTTTTTGCTCGAAATTGACCACGATCTGCTGAAATCTCGGGCCAAACCTTTTAATTTGGGCTAAAATTATCAAGGCCCATCCTCTAGAGGCTTCTTGCAAACTTTGTTTATCTCTTCGACTCCTTCTTGGGACTGTGTCACCGAAATCCCCATCAATGTGAGTCGGTAAACCAATCGCTTCCGCTTCCCAAGCCAAGCATCAAATAGAACCTTTTATATCTGCTTTTACGCACATAGGCGTAGCGATCCCTTTCGACCAAGAGCAAATTTTCAGATCTTGCTTCAGCTCTATCTTTTCTTCTTAAGATCCGAAGCTTTTCGGCTAGCTTTGGCAATGGAGTAAGTCTCACCTTCTCCATGTATTTTTTTGACGCCTACTTCATGCCAAATCGACCCGTCCCTGTTTTTCTTGATGATACTTGAAGCCCTCGTGATGCTGAAATCGCAAGGCTTCGCCGCCAGCTTGCAACGACGAAGGAAGCACTCAGGGTGGAGCAGGAGGCACACGAGCAAACCATCAAAGACATAGAAGACGTAAAAGAGGAGTATGATAAGCTTGATGAAGCTCGGGAGTGTTATGTGCGGACCGGCAATAGTGAGTTACGCTAATCTAATTCTTCTCTCCATGGCTTATTCTTCGAAACAATTCCCTTGCGGCGTGGCAAGGAAGTTCAGGCGCTTACTCGAAGCAACCGGGCGGTGATTGAAGCACAGGAGGCACCGGAGCCCTGATCGCACCACGAGGAGGGCGAATGTTGCGTTTGGTCATCGAAAAGTCGTTCTCGATACTCTCTTTAATTAGGAGAAAACAATGTGTAACTCGTATGGCAATTATGCCCACCTTCATCAATATTTTCATGTTTCTTTTGGTCATGATGCCTGTCACTTATCTCACGATGAATTCTCCTATAATCATTGCATGACATTTCAACGCGAATAATATATTGATCGGTTGTATATATTTGTTCTGAAGGCAACATATCACATATATGTTGGCTATTTTCCACCTTTTTGGAATATTTTTTCTCGCTAAAGGTGATGTGTTCATACACCGGCTATATTGGGATTTGCACCTTATTTCTTCATGCCCCAACTTCAACACTAGGATAATATTTCTTCAAAAATCTCCCGTTGATTCTGACTTGAACTCTTGTCCTTGTAAAGATATCAAGATATATGCGTTTCGTGTACACATCTTAACACTCAAAAAGGACCTTCCCAATTTGAAGACCATTTGCGAATGCTCTATCCTTAGTCCCGAGCGGTAACAACGCCTTCGGACAAGATCTCCTTCAGCAAATTCCTTGACTCGACTTTCTTATTGTAATATTTGGCGATACGCATCTTATTTTTCTCAATATTTTCCAATGCTTTTAAAACGAATCGATGTAAATCTTCTAATCCATCTATCATAAGATTTTTGTATTCCTCTTTTCGCCAAATCTTTACGCAATATAACCTTATGCGGATCCTCGATTGCATCTCCCACGGTAACACCGCATGATGTCCATATACTAATTCATAAGGAGATGTTTTAGTAGATCCATGACATGCCATTCGATAAGCCCATAACGCTTCATTAAGAACCAAATGCCATCTTCTAGGCTTCTCTTCAATCTTCTTACGGATGATCTTAATCATAATTTTATTAGAAGCCTCAGCCGACCATTGGCTTGTGCATAATAAGGGGACGAATTATACAACTTGATTCCCATACCCTCAAAGCAAAGTCACAAAATTCAGATATAAACCGACTCCCTTGGTCGGTTGTTATAGTTTCGAGGAATTCCAAAACCTGTAAATGATATGTTCTTTGACGAATTCGACCATGTTTTTACGATATGACCTTTTTCAATGGGATGGCTTCGACCCACTTAGTAAAATAATCAGTGGCCAATAATACAAACTTATGATATTTACTTGATGGAGGGTGGATCGGCCAATTAAGTCCATACCCCATCCTCTGAACGGCCAAGGCTTGACAATGGGGTTCAATGCCGATGCAGGAGCTCTTTGAATATTACCAAATCTTTGACACCCTTGACATCCTTTGTAATATTCAAAACAATCTTCAAGCATAGTTGGCTGTTGGCATTTCTTAACGCAATCAAAGGAAAGCAGTGTAAAACCCATCCCCAATAAGAGCGTCGAAATGCACCGCCGACATTCCCAAGTAAACCACCATGTCGGTGATCCGAAATGGAACCATCAACGGGATAGATCTTGCCATATTAGATATTCATCCGCAAAGCGTACGGATCTATCATTGTAGCATTTCACCGGAAGTATTCAGGGTATCGTTATTTATATTTTCCCAAAGGAAGGCATATGATTAATAAATTAGCATGGCATCGAATAGAGGAACATGTGTTTGCTTAGACCAAAATGTTCATAACGGGGGGGTAAGCAATAATGGTTCATGGATAATGTGACACACACTTAAGAATCCACCAGCAAAAGGATAAAGAAAATAGATAAAGAATAAATGAATAAATGAATAACCTAATGGAGTAGCTCTAATGTATCTAGTCATGGCCATACAAATGAATAGTTAGGATCATATGCAAACTGATTTAATCGTGGTTAGGTCTAGGATAACAGGGGAGACTCCAGGGTGCCATACGGCCCAATAGAAGCATTCGAACTCCTACAAAGACGAGGCGAACGTGGGGGATTTCGAGGGACGGTCAAGGCTTGTCACGACCAAGCCGCCTACCCCCTCAACCGTGGCATGCACTCATATTCGCGGTGTCGTAATACGGGCACCATGCCCGCATATTAGAGCACTACTCTTGTCCCCCCGGGGTCCCCACTCGTCGAATGGACGGACTAGAACAAGAGCAAACCCGAAGGAACAACGAACCGTTATCCCACCTCTAATCAAGTTAGACATATGATGATCAATGAAGAAATGTGATAAACATGTCAAGATTATGATATGTAAACTATATGCTAGTTCATATACCAACACAAGAACATGAACAAAACTATACTCTAGTTCATAAGTTAGGCCAAGAACATGGATATAAGACTTGCAAATAGAAGAATGCTCCATAGAGTAGATGTATTACCAAAGCACTTTCTTCTAGGAGACAAGCCCTCCTTGTAGCTCTTCTACTCCAAGTGTTAACTAAGAAAGAATAAAGAAGAAGAAAGAAGAAGAAAGAAGAAGTAGAAGAAGAGAGAGAGGTAGAGGTGGTAGAGAGAGAGAAATTCTTTGGTTTCTTTGGACTCCAAGTGGTGTGTGTTGAGAGAGAGAGAGAGAGGGGGCCTACTTATACACTTGGAGGAGGGGCCTAAGTGCTAATTTACATCAAAACCGACCACAGTAAACCTTCCTTGTATGCGCAAACCGACCAACGAGGCGGGGAAACCCCTGTTTGGAAAGTGCACGAACCGCCTCCCGATTTGGGCGGGGGCCGCCCTCGGGGAGGGTGCGGCCGCACAGTGGTGCGCGCACCCCAGGCTCGGCCTGGCCCGGGTCTCGGTGGTGTGTCGTCTTTTGCCCTGAAAAGTTGTGGGCGGGCTGTGCTCGGCCGTATTTGATGTTTTGGGTCGATTTGCTCTTGGGCTTGGGTTTTGCAATAATGCGCTTTCCGGAAGGCGTACTTTGGTCAATTTTCCACTTGCTTTTATTATAAATCTGCAAAATAAAATACAAGACACTACAAGTGGAATTTATTAGTGATGAAAGTATATGAGTATAAAAGGTTTAATTTTACTCCCTTTATGGTAGTAAGTTGCCGGGAAAAATATGTCGTTGGTTACCGTCAACAAACTCCCCCAAGCTTACCCTTTGCGCGTCCTCGAGCAAAAAAAAGAGATAAATACTTGGTTGTTGATCAGGAGTTGCTACTATGCCGATTACGTTTTACAAGTGCCGAGGGTTATAATAAGAGTTTCTACTAGAGTTTGAATAAAATGGCACATCTTTTTCCCACCCTTTTATTACCTTTCATCGTAGCGGGGCTTTCGGCTTTTCTCAAAGCCTTGAGGGGTTGCGAGATAGAGCGGTTATAACGAGAGGTGCTTATCATTCATCCTTTTGATCAACTTGTTTTATCGGGATTTTATTTAGATAATATTTATTTCTTTTTCGAGAAAGCATGGGCTTTATTGCTATATATATATATATATTTTTTTGGAGAGGTGGGCTCTGCTCGCCCTAGACTTTTTTTTCTTTTTTTTTCTTTTTTTTTTTTTTTTTTTTTTTTTTAGAGATGTGGGCTCTGCTCGCCCTCGGACACTTGTCCATTTTCATCTCTTTTTTTTTTAGCATAGCCCAAAAACATTTCTCTTTTTTTTTTTAAAGCATTGATTCCCGGACGTCAAGTTTCTCTTTTGGACGAAGTCATAGCAAATCCATTTATACCATATCATATTTGGCAACAACTTAGACTAGATAGAGCATATGCAACCCACATGAATCGGGGTTTTTTTTTTTTTTTAGGATGAGTTTTAGAATTAGCCACTAAACCCAAACTTTAGAGAACTTGAATTATAAACTAGGCACGAGGCAAAGCATAAGGCAGAGCAACTAATCATCATTTCAACTAGGGACTAAGACTAAACATTTTTATAGATCATATATATAGGCATTAAGGCACAAAGAAGAGCTACTTATTCTATTTTTGGATTTTTTTTTTCAATGCAATATTGCTGAAATGTAAACATGCTAAAATAAAATAAAATTTGATGGAATTAAATATGCAATGCAATGATACTGCGGGGGGTCCTCCCCAAGCTATCTGGAGGCCTATTGATCGGGATCGAAGCCTTGGTACCTCGAATGCTTCCTAGGTGTGCGGTGCGGTAGCCATGTTGGACTCAATTGGGTCCATCTCTGGCGACTCTGCTGCTCCCAGTTCTGCTTTGCCACATGTGCGGTGTTTTGCACATGGGAATTGAGCGTGTGCTCAATGTTCCCTACTGCGGGACGTCGAGGTCTTTGCAATTTGGATCCCGATAGCCTCCACCCCTTGTGGTGGTTGCACATCTTGAACCGGCGGGGGCATATCATCGGATTTTGTCGTCAAAGTCAAATCTGTTGGCCCTCCATCTTCTTTGTATCTCCTTCGAGGCCATTCGATGGTGGAATTAATGCGGCGGCTCCCACCTAGGATCATACCCGGGTATTACCCCTAGGGTCCCCATAGGATGAGGCCATCTTTGCTGGATTTCTTGGTGTGGGCGATCTTTGTGGCGTGAAGTAAGGCTCGTGGGAGGAGGATCCGACCTCACGGTCTCCTAATACTACATGAAGAAGCGATGGGGGTATCTTTCTGCGCAAGCTATCGGCGATCTCGAGCTCAAATGTTAGTGCACGGCTTTTATACAAGCGTAAGTCGGGTTAGGTAACCGAACTATAGTTGCATAGCCGGAAAAAGATGACCAAGCTCGCGGATGGTAAAACCTTAATTAAGTGCCCCTGCACTAGGCTGCGACAGTCCAAAGGTCCCCTGGGTGTAGAAATGTACTCTATCTGCTGATTTTCCAAAGCCCCAATCGCAGTGAGAAGCGAGGCGTGTGATAAGAGATGTGCGGGTGGCAGGGAACAACAACTTTTGTGATAATATGTAAAAGTTCACGCACATCTCCACCACTTTGGAGCTACCTTAACCTTGTGAACAACAGCATAGAGTAATTTAAATTCAACCTCATTCACCCATCTAACACCGTGTCTAGGAAACAAAGTCAATGAGATCCGGCGATGGATAAATCTAAGTGATGGGTCTTTGGATCGTGTGAGTGGCGAGGTTTGAAAGTACCGGCCTCATGTGCACAGGATATCTCCTCCCAAAAAGTGGTTTCGACAAAGCCGGGGTGAGCAGCATCTATATTTATTGCACATCTACAATTGAAACCCCGATAACGAGCTAGGTCCACCCATGTAACGTGATAAAGTGTACCAAAGAGGCGGAAAGAAATTCCTAGCTGATCCTCTACTAGTGTGCATAAAAGCGAATTGTTAGGAGGCGAGAACCTTCCTCCTCGAGAGGGGGAATGTCCTGCCACCCGATTGCTCTCCAAAGGATAAGAAGTTCATCGTCCATACCTGTCTGATCGAGGAGGTCGGGGTCGATTCCGGGCGTGTGTTGGAACACACGATCCTTGAGTAGGAGATATGCTTGCATCTCCGTCCTTCCCGAAGGTCGAGGTACGGCGCGTCGGCTTCGTCGATTGTCGGGAGCTTGAGCTTCTTCCTCCCCGACGGGTGCAGCATCTTCTTGCATAGGAGAGCCTTCGAGGTTGTCGAAGTTGAGGGCGGAGCTTGTGCTTGTATGTCGTGAGCTCTGTCTTGACGACCGCCTCAACCCGGCGAAGATCCTCCGGCTTTCTTCATGGCTCTTGCAAAAACGATCGGCGAGACCTCGGGTGTGCAAGGGTTAGTTGAAAGTATGAACTTTCACACCCGAAATCTTGCTCGGCACAATGTTTTGGTGAAGAAAATGGAGTGTGGAGCAAGCGGGAGAGAGTGTGAGAGTGAGAGAGTGAAAATGAGGGGTGGGAGTTCTCACACCGGTGCTCGGGCTATTTATAGCCGAGCCCACGGCCGAGGGCTGCTTCACACAACGGTTAGGAGCCGTTGGGAAGGCGGGCCCCGAACGGCGCCGGCACGGGTGCGGCCGCACCTTGGGTCTTGCGCGCGCACCCTGCCCGAGGGCGCCGCCGCTCGGCTTTGGCCGGGCGTGTCCAACGGTCATGAAAAGTTCGTGGCCGTTGTGTGCTCATCTTTGGTTCGGCCGTTTTTCCCCCTTTTTGAGTTTCTCCAAAAATTTTCAAATATAAATTTATTTTTAAATAGAAAAATCATTTTAAAAATATTTTTGTATATACTTTTATGTAGAAAATATTTTTTCTTTATTTTTCATGTAAAGACTTATTTTATTTATAAAGATTTTTATTTTAGTTTTCCAAAATATGTTGTTAATAAAAATATTTTATGAAACACATAAATATATAAATATATATAGATTTTTTTTTTTCTTTTTGGATATACCCCATTTTTTTTTCTTTTTGGATATACCCCATTTTTTTTTTTTCTTTTTGGATATACCCCATTTTTTTTTTTTTTTTGAGTAGGTTATTTATAGTCGGCTGTCGACTTTCCCCCTACTTGGCGGCGGGAGGCACCTGCTCGGGGGTCTCGGGGCGGATCCTTCAACATTCCACACCGGTCTTGATGACGATGATTGCGGGTGTGTTGTTGCTTGTACCCAATGAATGGGCACTTTACCGCCTTGTCTTTGATATGGAAGACGATGAAGCCCTTCCCAGGCCCGATGTCGGCTTTGGCCGTATATAGAAATGGCCTCCCGGGAGGAGAGACACATCTTCTTTTGGGCCCATATCCGGGACCACAAAGTCTGCGGGGATGTATTCATCTTGAATTTTTGATCAACATGTCTTCCGGTATTCCCCGGTCGCCTTGTTGATTGATCTCGCCATTTAGAGGGGCGAATTTGGCGGGGAGTAAGCGTCCCTCCATGGATTTTGTTGAAGGTGGTCTTGGACATCACATTATCTTGGCCCCCAGGTCACAAA
Source organism: Hyparrhenia diplandra (assembly GCA_015847255.1). Lineage (NCBI taxonomy): Eukaryota > Viridiplantae > Streptophyta > Magnoliopsida > Poales > Poaceae > Hyparrhenia > Hyparrhenia diplandra. The sequence goes on from JADLZK010000923.1 coordinate 579,160, forward strand.
ATGCATTAGCAAAATTGTGGGGGCCAATGGCACAAAACCGATGATCGGACGTCCGGGATCTCCCTTCTTGGCAATGAATGGCGAGTCCACGAGGGATCTTTTCAGCTCTACGGGTTGGGCGAGCCTCGGAGATATCATGTTAACCGACTCGTGTGGGACCTCAGGTTGCCACAGGATCCTTCTGAAGTCGTTAAGCGGCACTTGAGCGACAATCACGGGCGGTTGTGTCTCTATCATCTTGTTGAAGCTGAGTTGGTTCTTCACGACCCGGCGTCAACCCTTCAAGCTTGTTACTCACACCTTCCAAAATCTTATCTTGGTGGCTCATCTTTTTGGTGAGATTTTCGTTAATTTTAGCCGGCCCGGTACCAGGTCCGCCGGTGGCGGTGACCAAGGTTATAGTTGGAGTTGTATCCCCTGGTTGCCTTGGAATGGCGGCCTGGGTGGTGTTCGCCCCTGCTGCGGTTGGCGGTACCCGTTCTTTGTTGTTGATGAAGGCGACTTCTTCACGGGTCTCGGGCGGTTATCCCCGAGTGGCCAACCTCACCACATGTCTCACGAGGTCATGTGGCGTCGTGGCGTGGGCGGGAATGCGGTGGGTAGTAGAATCTATCTTTGCGCTCCTCGGTCTCTTCGGCAGAAGGTCCATTTTGCGGCAAGCATATCCACCTCCTTCACGGTATGCATGCCTTTTTTTTGTGTTTGGGCGGGGCTCTGTCTTCGCCCGGCTCGATTTGCCACCATTTTATCAATCGGGGCTGTTGTCGATCGATGGTGGCGATAGAAATGCGCCACCCGGCGGCGGCGTCAAGGTGCCCCTTGGATATGGCCGTGAGACCATTGTAGAAGTTCGGAGCACCGGCCGGTTCTCCATCCGTGGTGCGGGCATGCGAGAATGTATTCTTGCGGCCTCTCCCACGCCTCCGGAATGGGTTCCATTGAGTTTTCTTTGGAAATTGGCGATTCTTCCCCTCGGGGCATTGGTTTTGCCCATGGGGAAGAACTTTTTGGCGAGAACGCCCGTGAGCACTTGGCCGCATCTTGGCGACTTCCTTGTCCTTGTAGAACCTTTGTTTCGCCTTCCCCACGAGGGAGAAGGGAACGGCGGGCTGATGACGTCTGGCTGCGACATCTTTGATGACTATTGTATCATCGCACAGCTCAAGGAAGTGCTGGAGATGAGCATTTGCGTCCTCGCTTCAGATCCACAGAATGGACTGGCTTTGCACCATGGTGATCAGCCCCAGTCTGGCTTCGAAGTTTTTATGCGCCACGTTCACCGTCGGCCCCTGTGGGCACGTTGGTGACAGCGGGGAGTTGAAATCGCGCGGCGACTCCCGGGCCATGGCTTGAGTTGCGGTTGGTGCGGGGATGTCGGTCTCGGCTGTCGGGGTTCCGGCTGAAGAAGAAGCGACACGAGACCGGTTCTTCCTTAGGAGTGCCTACGGATCGGAGATGAAGTTTTCCGGCGGGGAGGAAACGACATACACTATCTGTTTTTATCCACAACGAGGAGAAAACATAAAAGATTAGCTTTGTATGAGCAAATGGTATCCACGCACACGAGTTCATATTCATAGCCAGCTATTTATTATATATATATATATATTTTCTTTTTTTCACAATGCCATCCCGACAACGGCGCCGAAATGCTTGTTGGCATTTCTTAACGCAATCAAAGGAAAGCAGTGTAAAACCCATCCCCAATAAGAGCGTCGAAATGCACCGCCCGACATTCCCAAGTAAACCACCATGTCGGTGATCCGAAATGGAACGTCAACGGGATAGATCTTGCCATCTTAGATATTCATCCATAAGCGCACGGATCTATCATTGTAGCATTTCATCCGGAAGTATTCGGGGTATCGTTATTTATATTTTCCCAAAGGAAGGCATGTGATTAATAAATTAGCATGGCATCGAATAGAGGAACATGTGTTTGCTTAGACCAAAATGTTCATAACAGGGGTAAGCAATAATGGTTCATGGATAGTGTGACACACACTTAAGAATCCACCGACAAAAGGATAAAGAAAATAGATAAAGAATAAATGAATAACCTAATGGAGTAGCTCTAATGTATCTAGTCATGGCCATACAAATGAATAGTTAGGATCATATGCAAACTGATTTAATCGTGGTTAGGTCTAGGATAACGAGGGGAGACTCGGGTGCCATACGGCCCAATAGAAGCATTTACGAACTCCTACGGCCGAGGGCGAACGTGGGGGATTTCGAGGGACGGTCAAGGCTTGTCACGACCAAGCCGCCTACCCCCTCAACCGTGGCATGCACTCATATTCACAGGTTTCGTAATACCGGGCACCATGCCCGCATATTAGAGCGCTACTCTTGTCCCCGGGGTCCCCACTCGTCGAATGGACGGACTAGAACAAGAGCAAACCCGAAGGAACAACGAACCGTTATCCCACCTCTAATCAAGTTAGACATATGATGATCAATGAAGAAATGTGATGAACATGTCAAGATTATGATATGTAAACTATATGCTAGTTCATATACCAACACAAGAACATGAACAAAACTATACTCTAGTTCATAAGTTAGGCCAAGAACATGGATATAAGACTTGCAAATAGAAGAATGCTCCATAGAGTAGATGTATTACCAAAGCACTTTCTTCTAGGAGACAAGCCCTCCTTGTAGCTCTTCTACTCCAAGTGTTAACTAAGAAAGAATAAAGAAGAAGAAAGAAGAAGAAAGAAGAAGTAGAAGAAGAGAGAGAGGTAGAGGTGGTAGAGAGAGAAATTCTGGTTTCTTTGGACTCCAAGTGGTGTGTGTTGAGAGAGGGGAGAGGGGGCCTACTTATACACTTGGAGGAGGGGGCCTAAGTGCTAATTTACATCAAAACCGACCTGGTAAACCTTCCTTGTATCGCCAAACCGACCAACCTTGCGGGGCGGAAACCCTGTTTGGAAAGTGCACGAACCGCCTCCCGGAGGCTGGGCTCGCCTCGGGGAGGGTGCGGCACCGAGGTCTTGTGGTGCAGCGCCGGGCTCGGCTGGCCGGGTCTCGGTGGTGTGTCGTCTTTTCGCCACGAAAAGTTATGGGCGGGCTGTGCTCGGCCCAGATTTGATGTTTTGGGTCGATTTGCTCTTGGGCTTGGGTTTTGCAATAATGCGCTTTCCGGAAGGCGTACTTTGGTCAATTTTCCACTTGCTTTTATTATAAATCTGCAAAATAAAATACAAGACACTACAAGTGGAATTTATTAGTGATGAAAGTATATGAGTATAAAAGGTTTAATTTTACTCCCTTTATGGTAGTAAGTTGACGGGGAAAAATATGTCATTGGTTACCGTCAACATTGGCCAAAAGTACCCGTCCGCCCGATTATCCATTTCATTGGTAGGCGATTGGTGTGCACCACATAATCCTTCATGGACTTCATACATCACTTTCTTAGCTCCCTCTTGACTCAAGCATTTAAGCAATACTCTATCTAGAGATTTATAATATAAGCTGATCATCGAGGAGCACAAACGTAATAGCCTTGTACACGAGTTTCCAGAAACTTTCTTTGAAGGATTTTTTGAGATACTCGGTGATTTCAGTTCTCAATCATTATCGGTTTTTTGGTAACTAAATCCCCACAAAGTGCACATGAATCGCAATGAGAACTTCACGATTGTCCTTATATCCAGAGGCACTTTGGGCTAGCTTATTGGCTTCTTTATTACGCTCCCTCGGGATATGACAAAGGATCACAATCTTGAAAGTTCTAAGTATCCTCGACATTCTTCATAATAATTTCTTAGAACGTCATTCCTACACTCATATTCGCCGATCGGTTGTTTTGATTACTAATTCAGAATCTCCAAAGATTTCAAGCGCAATAGCTTCCATCTCGACAAGAATTTGGAGTCCTCTGAATAAAGCTTCATATTGCTTTGATTGTTAGTAACATTGGCATTAATAGGAATAGCAAACTCAAATGATGCCCCCTTGGGTGAAATTAGTAAAACACCTGCACCTCCACCCTTTCACAAGAAGATCCATCAAAGAATAAAGCCCAAGGTGTAATACCAATCATATCGGAGAGAGGGTCACGATGTTTGCGTAACAAAATCAGCAATAATTTGACCTTTTTGCGGCGTTTGCCGATTCGTGCCGGATCAAATTCGATAACGCCAATACCCACTTACCGATCCTTCCTTTTAAAATCGGCATTGATAACATGTGTTTAATCACATCGAATTTGGAAACTATTGTACATTCGGCATTCAACAAATAGTGCCGAAATTTAGTACGAGAAGTAAACACATAGGCACAATTTCTCTATAGCCGAATACCGTGTTTACGGGTCCGAAGTTTCCGGCTAAGATAGGCTATTACTCGCTCTTTTCCATCTTCTTCTTGCATAAGGGCCGATCCTATAGTTAAATCATCGGCCGCCACGTGCGACTTGAAAGGTTTATCTAGCTTTGGAGGGACCAATACGGTGGTTGTTGATATTTCTAACACGATCCTAATTAGGAAGGCGAGAGAAATATATATAGGATATCTATCTAATCATGTTAGCTTGGATATGGGATTAACCTCATGATCCAATAAAGCGAAGTTAGGCGGTGTTAATAGTGGGATGTAAGCTTAGCCACATTATCCATAGTGGAATTAATCTCACCGAGGATATGAACTCAAGGTATACCACTCATTTCTAGGCATTACCTATACACTAGTCCGTCACCCTAGCAATAACGCTCAAAGAAATACGGGGCATGGTATTTATAGATTGGCCTTGATAAAAGATTGAACATGATATACGCAAGCGCACGAGATAGAAATACCAATTGTAGCACTTCATAGGGAGTAATCCGGTATCGTATTTATATTTTACCACGGGGAAGGGAGTCTATGGAAAGGTAGAGATAATAGCTATCTAATGATTTTATAATATGATTTATTTATGAGATCATTCACTTTACAATATTACAATGCAGAGTAGCCATGAGCATCAAACATAACTCAACAGGATAAGTCCAAGATAAAGATAAATAATATAATGATAATTGTCCAAGTCTAGGATTAACCTATGCCACTAATATCATACAAGTAATTAGCATGTTATAAATTAGACTAGAATGAATATTCCTAAGATACTCTTAATTAATATACATCTATGAATACTACAATTAGTGCAATACATCTAGCTATCATGGCAAGATTAGATTACTTCTATACATGGCAAGCATTACCAAAGACAAGCAAGGACGAAACTTGTTCATCTTCGTAATTAAAAAGCTCGACGTGTCCTACATTCGGAGGGTGGACTCCAAAAGGACTCAACGGGGCTGTCACCCCGCGATCTACCACACGACCCGAGAATGTAGGGTGCAATTGCGGATAAACGTTGTATAAACACCACGTTTACACATTGCTTATCACCCAAATAGTGATCATCTATATGAGTGCTATACAATTCCATACATAAAAATATAAAGCAATCTTACTAAACTAAATATATAATCATAGTAAGCATAAACACATAACAACAAGAATATAATAATTATAAAGATCAAAGCCATAACAATTGTATTCTAAATATAAGAGAACTTACGAGATTGAATACAAGAGAGAAGTCTCAAGAACGATCCTTGCTACTTCTTGACTATCGGGAACTCAAGATGAACTTGATCTTCAACTAGAACTAGTTATGTAGCTAATCTACCTCTAGTATGAACTAGAGCTTAGGTCTAGACTTGAATTTGGACTTGGATGAATATGATTGATAATGAAAATTCTTCTTAGCCTCGGGGTCATTTGGTCTTCTTATATAGTACTTGGCGATGAACATCAACCCTTGGATCAAACCGACCTTCAACAACGGTGTAGATACAACCTCAAGGTCGGTGGTAAATCGACATAAAAATGTGGTTGGTGGGTGACCCCACGGCGGCCGGCCTATGTGGCACCTTGGCGGCCGCCGGGGTGGAGTGCCACCTCGGCTTCCGTCTTCTCCGGTGTCCTCCGGTATCTTCTAGAATGTTTTAGTCCACTTTTCGGGTTGAGTTGCTTCACGGATAAGTTTAGTCTTTATTTGTCTTGTATATGTCTTGTATATTCGGAACCTTCTCCATTGTTTCTGCATTTTCCTATCAAGTCCCTGGAAAGTCACATAATACCAAAACTCGTGGAATTATGTTAATTAGACCCCTAGACTTATGTTTAACCTTTGACTTGAGCCCTTAATTCATATTAAATAACTTTAAAATTTATAGTATAACAAGTGTCAACGAGTGGTGTTTTCATATATTCTTTTATTTCATCCAAGGCTTTCGATGTACGTCGCTCCAAATGAACCGAGCTTTCTTAAGTTTTAACAAAGGGGAAAATGGCAAGACCCTTTCGATAGACTGGAGATGAATCTTCTTACAAAATTGATTTTGCCAAGCAATGATTTGCTATTACGTAAGATTGGTAGGAGGAACAATATTTTCTATAGCTTCCATGCTCTTCTTCCCTACTTCGATCCCTCCTTTGTGAACTAAGAATCCCAAGAATCCACCCATTTGTGACCCCAAAAGCACATTTATTTGGATTCATCTTTAATCCATGCTTCCTAGTGCACTCCAATGTCTTCCTCAAGTCAAATTTGGATGCTTCTTGTAACTTTTGACTTGATGACCACGTCATCAATGTACACTCGACTATTTTGCCAATCAACTCGTGGAATATATAATTCATGGCTCTCGATAGGTTGCACCATTTTTTTTTAACCGAATGTCATGACAATCCATTCGAACAAACCAATATGGCGAGGACACCGGCGTCTTTGATATATCTTCAATGGCCATAAAGATCGATTATATCCGGCATTCCCATCCATGAAGCTAATAACCTCGTATCCGGCGGCATCCACCATCAAATCAAGAAGCGGCATAGGATACCCATCCATGGGAGTAGCTTTGTTAAGATCCCCTGAAATCTATCAGACCCTCATCTTCCCATTTTTCTTATAAACGGGAACTATCTTGGAAATCCATTACGCATATCTACACGGCCGAATGAAATCTGCTTCTAGTAGCCTTTCAATTTCCTTTTTCACATCGGCCAATACCTTCTCTTCATAAATCTTTCGAGGAGGTTGTTTGTAGGGCTGGAATCCTTCCTTTATGGGCAATCGATGTTCAACAATCGAGCGATCCAACCCAGGCATCTCTGAATAATCCCAAGCAAAGCAATCTTTGAATTCCTTGAGGAGGCCTATTAATTCTGTTCTAAGTGCGGGTCTAGTTGAGCGCTAATATAAGTCGGCCTAGGTTTGTCACCATTGCCAATGTCTATCTCTTCCAATTTGTCGGCCGACTTAAAACCATGCCCAAGCTTTCCTTTGTTACCATCAATTGGGTTACCCATTAAAAACCATCGTAAATGCCGACGCTTGGATCATTTGTTGATCACGGTGATAAGTACTAGCAAGATCTTCCTTTGGTTCTTTTTCTGAAAGATATTTGATGCTATCACATTGTTGTTTCGATGATTCGATAATTGCGATATCTTGAATCATCCGCTTGAACTATTTCAACTTCATCACCATCCCACTTGAATGAGAATCGGTGCATAGTGGATGGAACGCAACAATTAGCATGGATCCAATCTCTCCCAAGAAGTAGGACTGTAGGGCCCTTCACCATCAATCACAAAGAAGGTAGTGACCAAGGTCTTCAAGCCGATTGTCAAATCAACACAAAAGCGGCCCCATGGGTGTGCGAAAACTTGCCGGTGAAATCTCTCAACTCAATGTCGTCTCCAATAGATCTTCATCAATCATCCCCAACTTTCGAATGTCGTATATGGCATGAGATTAATAGCGACTCCTCCATCAACAAACATATGAGTTAAAGGTTTTTGTTGAGGTACCCTTTTAGGTAAAGGGGCTTGGATGATCACATTCCTTTGGCTTATCAAACCTTTGCTTGCCTCGGCGAGTTAAGCGTGTCAAGAGGTCCATCATCTCTTTACCGTCAAGATCGGAGAAAGCATTTTCCGACCAAGTGTCTTCTCTCTGCGGATCTACAGCAGCCTGTCTGTAGGAGTTTCAAACTTTATTGGGATGTAGAACACCATGCTAACATGCCGAAGGCCCACTTGCCGAATACTCTTCTACCGAATGACTGGCTTCTTGAGTTTTCTTCTTTGGGCGCCACACCTGCTTGCGTTCGGCTATTGCTTCCTTGAGCTCCTTATTTCTGAGACGTTGGACTCTTCTCTTTTGGCTCTTTCTTAAACCAGGGAGGGCACCATTGACCCATACACACACACTCTTGAGGAGAGTCCATGTCATCATCAGAATCTTCCACATCAGCCCATGCTTGATCTGCAATCCTCTTACTGACGTGAGTTGTGCTATCTTTATTTTTTAAGCGCCGATCATCCTCTGGGAAGCGTGCCCCAGTCTTTCTTGGATGGGACGGTGGTTGACTCGTGCCTGTCTGTACCCGTGGTGCTGCTCACTGCATTCAGGACAATTGTTCCTAGCAGGCAACTTCAAGCCTTCATTCCAGCAATGCCTAAAGAAAGGACAATCCCAGTGAGATTCCTCTCGTTCCTTTATGTACTCCTCCTGTTCTCGATGGTACATCTCTTCTTCATATCTTTGCTGCTCCCTGGCAAGTTGCTGATCTCTGCGATACTGCTTCTCTTGCTGCCTTTGCCATTTATTCAGCAGTATACGAGATGTCACCCTTGGTTTGGAGGTTTCTCCTTTCTCTGTTCGGCTATTTGGAAACCGGACACGCTGCTGTTGGAGCTCTGCATTAGACACTTGCCGACTAGGGTCTACCGAACCACTTTGTTTCGCCCTTTTAGAGGTCAGCACTTTTATTGGGGCTTTGCCCTTAGGATCACTGGCAGAAACCATGCACGAATCGAAAGCAATCATGTTTGTAGGGAAGGGTTCCTTATCCACCTTCATGCTGTTGTTGAACTTTAGGAGACCCTGTTTGTATAGCCCTCTCGAATCTGTTGCTTTGAAGATTCGGCGGTCGATAATGTTGTGAGTGATCATGTCATGGAAACCGCAATACACCGCCGATCTTGACCCAATCTGGATGCTTCATAGAGTGATTATCTGGTAGCTTGATACGTCCCTCCTTGACCAAGAACTCAAAGAGCTTTTCCGACTTGGAGACGTCGAAGTCATATGCCCCCTTGAGTGTCTTCATCCAGCGCTGGTTAACCTAGACAGGCTCCTTGCCCCAAATGAATTCGGCAGCTGCCACATCCTCCTGGCCATCATCTTCATCTTCTCCATCTTCCAGGAAGTAGTTGTATGTCTGATAAGACACGTTGCCCCCTTTCTAAAAATGGGTATCCTTCTTGATGCTCTGGAACTGGTTGGCCATGAGCGACAGGCGCCTTGAGAGCTATCCTAGGTCATCAAACTCCATGCCGGCTAGCTTCTCCCTGATGGCTGGATGCATTCCCCGAATGGCTACGGTCGGCAACTGATGGTCTGGCAAGCTCAGAGAGTAACAAGAATTCTTAATCTCTCTGAACCTGCGCAAGAACTCTTGTGGTGTCTCATTGTACTTCTGTGTCAACCCCATCAAGTCAACAAGCTCTTTCTCATTGGAACCACTGTAGAAGTATGCATGAAACTTATCTTCAAGTTCGGACCAAGTTCCAATAGAATTGGGCGGCAATGTTGCAAACCATGTGAAAGCCGGCCCTGTAAGAGATGACGGAAAGAAGCGAATCCTCCATGCTTCATCATTGGCAAGCTCCCCCAACTGAATCAGATACCGACTAATGTGTTCGGTAGTAGAAGTATCATCTTGTCCAGAGAACTTGGTCAAGTCGGTTGGAGGCTTCAATCTTGAAGGGAGCGCCACTCTGTTGTACCGATCTGGATAAATTTGATATACATAGGGCCGATTCTTGGGCTTGATCCCAAACTGGTGTTGCATCATATCGGCCATCCTCGCTAGGAGTATATCCATGTTTGAATTATGTGGTCCATGAGACTGTCCTGACTGTCCAGCTGGTCTATACCCAGGATTTGGCATAGCATGAACTGTGGAGTAGTCAACGAACTCTGTGTAACCAGGGCCAAAGGGATTTCTCTGCAGCCCATTGGCCATTGGAGCTATTGAGTAAGTGTTGTATGCTGGAGGGTTTCCAGGTGTACCGAACGCCGCTTCACCATGTGTCTTGGCTCCGGATCCCTCTGATTTTTCTGGTGTCTTGTTCTCTCCTCCAGATTCTTGATTCACAGCTCCCTTCTTTGGTGGTGGCTTTGGCACATGTACATATCTTGCCCCCGAAAGCTCACCAAGCCGAGCCTCAAAGTGTTGATCAAACTCGGGTCCAAAGCTAGCCTTCATGATGTCGCGAAAAGTGTTGAAGAACACCGTGTTGTGATTGGTCATTGCATTCCCAACAGCATTTGCAACAATCTCTTCCATCCGGCCGAACTTCTTGGGGACTTAGTTCATCATCTTCCTTTCCTGCCCCCTCTCCTTCATCAGATATTTGATGAGCATATCCCTGGTCACCGGGTATCAATATCTAAGGAAGATCCGTCTTCTGGATGATTGTACCACTCTTTTGCTTGGAGAAGCATGACATGCACTTTTGCGAGAAGGCTGTGCACATATCTCTCACCATAGCCTCCAAGTCAGGAGGCAAGTCGCTCATCTTGAGCTGAATGACGTTGTTCTTGTCGACTTCCTCGGGCATGTTGGCTTGACCTTGGCCGCGTCCACCGGGCGTGCCAAAAAGTGTGTAGGCACAAAAATTCTACTCCTTGCGTCGCGCACACGACAAGCCGGAATAGCTAGCTTTACTCGCTCGGCGTCTTGAATCGAAGGCGTGCCCGGTCAATTTGATTTTGTTAATTGACAAGGAGGTAAATGTGAGATGCAGGCATTGCACTGGTGAGACCAAGACAGTTCGCATGTATGGCTCTAAGGCGGATGTAAAGACATATAGCTATGAAAGCTATACGTCGATGAGTAATGAATGCATTCGGTAAGCAAATATGAAAATATGATGTGCAAATAGCTACCGAATGATCATAGAAGACATGTCGAACAAGTAAAGTCGATCATCATGATGTGTTAATGTAAAGCTCTATTGCATAGATCGAATTAATTGACAACATGGAAGAAAATAAATCATGAATATCGTAATAGACATTCACGACACATGAAGAGGGAGCTACCCTACGTAAAAGCGTATCACGAACCCTCAACGAAGAAGGAGCTACCGTGCGGGCGGCGTATATGAACTTTGCTAAGAAGAAGGAACTACCACACGTATAAATGTACATGAACGATGTAAAGAAGGAACTACCACACGTATAAGCGTACACGAACCTTACGTAAAAGAAGGAACTACGACTGCGTATAAGCGTACATGAACCCTCTTGTAAAAGAAGGAGCTACCGTACAAATTGGCGTACACGGACTGCTACAAAGAAGGAGCTACCGTGCGCATGCACGTATACGAACCCGCGACGAAGAAGGAGCTACCGTATGTATAAACGTATATGAACCCACAACACGTGATACATTGAGGCATAACCGTGTTCGGCAAGCTTGCGAATCGGGGTCCATGAAGAAGGAACTACCCTGTGTAAAAAGCTATCGATTAAACCGATCTCTAATCCACAGGATGATTAGATCTAGATTAACCCAAAGATCTGTATCCACCGGATGACACGATCTGTCAAGATCTAAACACATACGAACCCACAACATGTAACAACTTAGATTGCTCTAGCTCGGCTATTATGAACAGATAGATCTAGTAACAAGCTAATGATAAACATTGAATGAATTGATGACAACTAGATCTAACAAAAGATAAAGCCGAGATGTCTCAATCTAAATTGGGCAAAAAGTGCGTGCAAACATAATTAAATAAATAAATTGAAAGCACCACAAACACGTGGTAACTTAATGAATTCATTAGATCTTGCTAAAATCTAATGAAGCCGATAACTAGCTCTAAGCCGGATCTTAGCCCACCGGATGGCTCATGATCGACAAAAGAACCCTCTTGCCCCTAATAGCTTAAATCCGCCTGACGATACTAAGCGTGAACAAGACTTCTTGCAATAATCTAAATCCGCTCGGCGATACTAGACATGGTGCAAGGTTCTTTGGTACTTTACGAGAGGTCGACGGGTCGATGATTCCTCTTCTTTGTAGATCGGCGACATGATCCGGACTCGAAGGGTGGCGGAGCCAAGGCACGGAGCCGGGTTGTTTGTATTGAATTGGGTATATCTTTTTACAGTTGCCGGGGGTCTCATATTTATACCTGGGCTTATTGAGTCCTAACTAGTTACGAATAATAACTAACAAAATATCTAGCTAAGATACATTGTCCTCCAAGTCTTCTCGGAGTCATGGGAATTGCACATGATGTGGGCCCTTGTCCCTGGATATTCCTCTGGATGCTCCACGCTTGCCGAACCATCTCACGCTTCGGCTCCATCTCGGACTCGGGCTCCTTAGCCGAATGGCGACGGCTTCCCGAATGCTACTGGCGCTATATAGCTGTTCTTTTGCTAGCCGAATGACCCCTCACCGAATGATCATGTGCCGGCTTATCGGTCATCCAGGCTCTACCAAATTTTGGTGTTAACAATGAGACTCCTCTTGCTCTTTCATGTACTCCTCCTGCTCTCGGTGGTACATCTCCTCCTCGTACCTCTGCTGTTCTCTTGCAAGCTGTTGATCTCTAAGATATTGCTTCTCTTGCTGTCTTTGCCACTTGTTCAGCAGTATACGAGATGTCACCCTTGGTTTGGAGGTTTCTCCTTTTTCTGTTCGGCCATTTGGGAACCGCACACGATCTTCTTTGGAGCTCAACACTAGACACACCGACTAGGGTCAAGCTGAATCACTTTGCTTTGCCCTTTGAAGTCAGCACTTTCATTGGGCCTTTGCCCTTAGGATCTTGGCGAAACCATGCATGTATCGAAAGCAACCATGCCTGCGGGAAGGGCTCCTTATCCACCTTCATGCTATTGTTGAACTGAGGGAGACCCCAATATTTGTATAGCCCTATGAATCTTCTTTGCTTGAAGATTCGGTCGATGATGTTGTGAGTGATCATATCATGGAAGCCACAATATTTGCCGATCTTGACCCAATTCGGGACGCTTCATAGAATGATTCTCTGGTAGCTTGATGCGTCCTTCCTTGACCAAGAACTCAAAGAGCTTTTCCGGCTTGGAGGCGTCAAAGTCATATGCCCCCTTGAGTGCCTTCATCCGGTCTTTGGTTAACCTGGACGGGCTCCTTGCCCCAAGCAAATTCGGCATTTGCTATGTCCTCTGGCCATCATCTTCGTCTTCACCCTCTTCCAGAAGTGGTTGTATGTCCGATAAGACACGTTGCCCCCCTTACGAAAACGGGTGTCCTTCTTGATGCTCACGGAATTGATTGGCCATGAGTGACAAACGCCTCGAGAGTTGTCCTAGGTCATCAAACTCCATGCCGGCTAGCTTTTCCCACGATGGCTGGATGCATACCCCGAATGGCTTCTGGCCGGCAAGCGATGGTGCGGCAAGTTCAAAGTAGCGAGGAATTCTTTGTCTCCCCTGAACCTACGCAAGAACTCTTGTGGTGTCTCATTATATACGTGTCAACCCCATCAAGTCAACGAGCTCTTTCTCATTGGAACCCTGGCGTAGAAGTATGAATGGAATTTGTCTTCCGGCTCGGACCATGTTCCAATAGAATTGGCCGACAACGTGGCAAACCATGTAAAAGCCGCCATGTAAGGGATCTTTGGGAAGAAGCAAATCCTCCATGATTCATCATTGGCAAGCTCTCCCAAGCTGAATCGGATACCGACCGATGTGTTGTTAGTAGAGGTGTCATCTTGTCCAGAGAACTGGGTCAAGTCGGTTGGAGGCTTCAGTCTTGAAGGAAGCGCCACTCTGTTGTACCAATCGGGGATAGGGTGGCCCGATACACATAGGGCCGATTCTTGGGCTTGATCCCAAATTGGTGTTGCATCATATCGGCCATCCTCGCTAGGAGTATATCACGTTGGACGATAAAATCGGTAACACACCAAAACAAGAGCTAGATCACTCGTGGGGCAAGCCCGAAAATCGGGGATCGGCAAGCGCCTAGAGATATCCACACCTAGACCTTGTGCCTCCAACGATGGCGCGATACGCAAGACACGTCGTCGAAGGAGCCTCGTCGGGGCGTGATGCATAAGACACGCCCGGGCGAAGTCTCTTGAAACCCGAAACCCCCACGCGGGGACGGACCCGTGAGGGCGTGCGGCAGCTATGGGCTGCCCTAGCCGGCCTGACCGCTCTAGGGCGTTGTTGTCGTCGATATTCCGTTCATGGCATCGGCGAAGAAGGAGAAGGAGATGACCTACAAGCAAGGCGGTAGTAGATGTGTTTGTCGATTGGATGTAGATGGGATCAAATCGGCCATGAACCCCTTCATTATATAGGGGAGGATGGTCTTATCCTTTTAGGAAGGTGTCCTAGGGCGTTTCCAATCACCAAAAAATCGCACCAAACAAGTTTGGAAACAAACCGAGTTGGATACGATTCGGATCAGCCGAGATCGGGTGTGGGACACCGGTGGAAGCGAGCCGGACGGACGCACCGGTGTCCAGCGTCCGGTCGGTTCTAGAGAGGTTTAGAACCGACTTCGCGTGAGCCGGGCCGGCCGGACGCTCGGCCGGACGCTGGTCAAGTGACCCGGACGCTCCGTCCCGCTGCGTCGCAGAGAGGAGTGCGCAGCGCGCGACCGACGCGGTGACCGGACGCTGGACCGGACGCGCTTCGTGCGTCCGGTCGATGAGTCGATCGCATTCGAAGAGCCCCTTCCTTTTGGATTTTTACCATGACTTAGCCCACGCCATTTTTGGGTGTCAACACATGCCCCCTGTTTTCGGGTGAGAGGTGCATGAACACGAAAACAAAACCAAACAACACGAATGCCCATCGTATCGGTTGTCCAGTGGCTAAGGGCGATACTATGTATCGGCCATTTTTGCTCTAAGGGCGATGCATGCATCGGCCATTGTCTGGAAGCACTAGGCCTCTTGCCAAACATTAGGGAAATACTTTTTCAAATACCTCCCGTTAATCGCCTTATCTTGGCGTTTTCCATCACTTGTTGACTCAAGCACATAGGATTTCCCAAATATCACTTTGACCACCTTGAAAGGACCTTTCCAATTGGGTGACTACTTGCCAAATTGATTGCTCCTCGATCCTATCGGTAAAATAGTTTGCCAAACTAAGTCACCGATTTGGAACGATTTGCTCTTGACTTTCTTGTTGTAGGCTCTTGCAATACGGGCTTTGTCTTTTCAATTTCCTTTATAGCTTGTATTCAGCTCATAAGGAGTAACTTTAGTTGCACCGTGCCTCGATATGCGATGAGCCCACAAAGCTTCCGACAATACCTCATGCCACCTTCTTGGATGTTCCTCTATTTTTCTTCTTAATAAGCTCGATCAAAGTCTTGTTAGTTGACTCTGCTTGACCATTGGCTTGAGCATAATATGGAGATGAATTGAGCATCTTAATCTTATATGATTCGGCAAAATCCTTCACTTCTTTAGCCATAAATGACGTCCCTTGATCTGTAGTTAATGTCCGAGGAATGCCGAATCTATAAATGATGTGCTTCGGTTATGAACTCAATTACCTCCTTGTGTGTCATGTTCTTCAATGGAACCGCTTCCGACCATTTAGTGTAGTAGTCGGTAGCAACCAAGACGAACTTATGTCCTTTCGAAGATGAAGGATGAATTTGCCAATGAAATCCAAGCCCCAACCACGGAAAGGCCACGGTTTGATTATAGGATGAAGCATAGCGGCCGGCACTAGCTGAATATTCCCAAACCGTGACACTCTTCACAATCTTTGTAGTAACGAAAGCAATCGGCCATCATAGTAGGCCAACGAGAAACCAGCCCGTCTCAATAACCACTTCATCTTTGACCCGATTGATGCATTACCACAAATGCCTTCATGTACTTCTTCCATTGCCACTTTTGCTTGATCGGCCCCTAGACACTTTAGCAACAAGTCTTCGGCAGTCCTCCTATAAAGCTCACCATTATGTAATGTGTATTTGAAAGCAAATTTTGCCGAATATTCTTGTCAACTTTAGCACTAGGATCCCGCAAAAAAGACAAGAGAGGAGTTCTCCAATCTTCCAAATCGGTACTACCATTGTTCAAAGCGAGAAATAGACCGATTTAAAAAGAATTTTACATTGCTTTCCCAAATTACTAATAACATCGGTTTGTCCAATTAACTTTGGTTGAACCGAATCTTTACTAGAATACGAAACAAGCAAACTTTCATGCATCGGCAATTGTTGTAAATGAAAGTCTCTTACCTCAAAGCCGGATGCACCTTGAGCAAGCAATTTTGCTCTTTGCACATATTTCATATGCAAATATCTAAAAGCACGATTAACACCATTAATCGGCCAAACTTGACAAAATAAGGCACGATTGCAAAAGCGCATATAATCGGCTCCAACATGATTGAACATCAGCTACGATTTAAACATGCATAAATTCAATCGGTTGAACAAATAAAAACCATGATTAAATATACATGTGATCGGCTAAGTTTGTCAATCATATATATAGCTTCTTCTTGCCCCCGGGCCTTATGTTACAGTAAAATTCTCTAGGGGGCTTCTTTAAATAGCACGATGGTTATAAATATTCATCGGCTATATTGCATGCTCGAGGCGATAACAAAGTATCGGCCATACAGTCACGCCACGAGGAATATGCATGACCCGAAATAAAATATTTCGGCTCTTGATCATTGATAAGCGTGATAATTCGACATCCCTCCATAATATAAAGACCCATACCAAGAATCAACATAAGAATATGAAGGATAACCATGCATACCGTGAGATGAATTCCACATATGCACAGGCGGGAAAATGAATGATGCCATGACCAAGGATTTTGATGATTTGGTGCAAACCTCCAACTTGGCAATTGTGTCCTGCATCTTTTCCTTCTATTAGTTGTTTGTGATGCACCACTTGCCTGATCATCATCCCTTTTAACTTCAATGCTTCTTTTGAAACCCATGCTAGGCCCCTTTCTTTAAGCTTCTACGCACTGAGCTTACGCAATTCCTTTTTCCTGCCATCTTGGTAAACCGATTGAGCATATCGGTTTAGTCTCTGTTGTGGACAGCAGCAATTCTCTTTTATTTTTAGGCACTTGCACCTTCTTTTGTTCAGATTTGACAACTACAACATCAATAGATGGTTTCCCCACTTCTTTGCTATTGATAGCGGATTTTTCAACAAAGTAATCGGCTTTTCAATAGTTGAATTCAGATCTGAACTTTTCTTTTTCCGTCCATCATACTTCACGCGGTAAACTTGCTTTACCACCTTCCCTTTGGTACAGCTCGGACCGATTTTGATCAAATCGGTCTTTGTAAGATGATGACTCTTTCAAGTGTTTTGGAGCTGCATACTCCACATGTTGTGGCTCGAAATATGACGGAACATAAACCTTCCTTTGCCAATGTTGTTTTTGAGGATTATGTTTTGGAGGCAACTTTGATGCTTGGGCTTTCTTTAATCGATTCGCTTCCCCTATCTTTGTATATTTGGCTAAGAGCTCCTCGAAGCTAAGCTTCGGTCTCCTATTGCCTTTTTTCTTTGTCATGCTCCTTGCCTCCATTAACTTTATGAGCATCCTTCTTTCCTTCATCTTGATGGACATGCTCCAAAGAAAGACCTCCAGCCGATACCCCTTGCTCAATGGAATTAATCGGCTTTTGTTGGAGATGGAGAGATTTTATTTGCCCCCCAGTGTTCTCTAACATTGGAGCAATATTGCTATCCTTTGAAATATCTTCAATTTTAATTTCATGGACAATAATTTTGTCTTCGCTTGAGGATCTTCCATCTCTCTTGAGCGTTAGAGCCTTGAGCTTCAAGTGAATCGGCTAGTAAGCGCAAGCGATTCAAAACCCGTTTGCCATCGGGTCCGATTTAATCTAATCGGTCCACTTGTTGAGCTCAAAAAATCTCAATCGGTCATTATCAATATCCGATTGGATCTCATGATGAAATACATTGCAACTTTGAGTATTATGATCAAATGAATTACACAACTTGCAATATATAAGCTCTTCAAGTTCTGAATTGATGGCAAAGCATTGTGATCAATATGCCCAATAAATTTACTTTTCGGCAATATGTTAAAGACATGATCTGAGATAGAACCAAAGGTGTGCATTAAATTTGTAAGCCGATTTACTTGTAGAATCGGCTTCAATGTAACAGCGAAAAGATTAACTTTAACACCAATCCATTCGGCCGCACCTTTACAATCATCTTTCATGCGAATTAAATGTAGAACAAACATCGGCATGAGCAATATTCTTCAATCTTAGCCCCGAATTATAAAACCCAAAGTAATTACATATCTTATATCTCATTCGGGACCAAGTATGAATTGAATTTAAAGTAAGTAAAGCAATCCACATATATGTATAATTCACATTAAGCATTGGGAAAAGCTTTAACTTTAACAACACATTATCATCGGCCTTCAATTGAAGACAACATGTAGGCCAATGTAATCGTGTACCTTAGTGACGAAAGATGTAGCAACCAAGGCTACGCTCTGGATGGTCTCATCGTTAACAATACCTTTGGAAAGAGTTTGTGGGCTCTCTCTAACGTCACCGATTTCCTCCTCGGGCTCTTCTTGTGTCTCGACGCCCACCATAGTAGTGGTGAAACTTTTACGAAGCACTGCGGAAACATCTACAATAATAGGAATCGGCTTAGGCGACTCGGAAGTCGACAATGCCGATTCATACTCAATGGCAGCAACCTTAACCAGCTTCGGTTGCCTTTGGGGTCGGCTTAGCCATCTCAAGTAAGGTA
Organism: Hyparrhenia diplandra; assembly: GCA_015847255.1. Taxonomy (NCBI): domain Eukaryota; kingdom Viridiplantae; phylum Streptophyta; class Magnoliopsida; order Poales; family Poaceae; genus Hyparrhenia; species Hyparrhenia diplandra. Next base: position 598,068 of record JADLZK010000923.1, read on the forward strand.
GTTGGCCTAGCCGACTTAGTTGGCTCTTTCTTATCGAAGCACGATTGGCCATGGCTCAATCGGCTACAAGGTAAATCTTGCTGCCCAATTTGAGTTTCATTAGCACATGCTCTCCTTTGGTGAAGATCTTGACACATTAATGTGCGAGGAACCAATACTCCACCTTTATGTGTGTCTGCTGCACTTTTTGCTTATGAATAGCTTGACCGATTTGAGCAATCGGTCTTGCTGATTTTTTCGCCCACTAGTCTAAGAATTGATTTCAAGCAATCCCTTTTGGACAATGACACTAGTGGTTGACCTCGCTTATGAATGGGAACATGAGCTTGTTCCCCAAGCCCGAAAGACTTAATAGTGATCTTGAGGCTTTCTCTCGTCACCGGACTTTGCTAGCACCACCTCACGATCTGAATTTTGCTTTCTCTTCTTAGGCTCTCTAGGCTCACCGATTATGATATTTTTTCCAATAGCGGAATCAGCTTTGCCCGGTCGAATTAAAATGGCGGACTATTTTCCTCTAAATTTCAGCCATCGAAGGTGTCTTTTTTGCAAGTTGGTCGGATAGGTTTTTGCACCATAAAACCGGCCCTCTCTAGTGTTTTTCGATTCTTTTCTTTCATTGCAATCTCAACCGCTAGAAGTGCTTTCACGCACATTATAGAAAACGAATCTTCTAAATTGGCTTTATCGGCTTTGGGTGCCGAAGAGACCAATTTGGTTTGATTATGAGAGGCAATCGGTTTATCCGGCCGACAAGTCGGTTTGACCGATTCAATGCGGGTGTCGGGAGTAGTATGCTTCTCGATTTTTCTCACACTTTTACGTAGTGAGGTATGCCTTTTGATAATCGATTAGCCATCCTGCCTCAATCATTGTCCTAATTTTGATTGGCCTTTTTTTACGTGCTTCTTCGAAGAATTCATAGAACAATTTCTCTAGAATAGACCATGACCAAACGAAATTTTCGGGTAAAGATGTAAACCATGCAAAGGCAATACCGGTGAGAGATAACGGAAAATTCCGTATTTTTATGTAGTCTTCTTCTTGCAGAACCCAATTGAGAGATATGCATCAATATGCTCCATGGCAGTCCTACCACTTTCTCCACAAAACATATGAAATTTAGGTACCCGCCAATCATTAGGATATTTCAAGTAATCATAATATAGCATATAAGGCACGGTATATGCGGGCACCCTCCATTTAGAAGATCAGGGTGGATTTACGGCATGACGATTTGTTGATTAGCAAAGTTTGCTTTGAGGAAGTCAAATACGGTGAATGATAATCAACATCTTCTACGTATCTTGTTGGATTTTCATTAATTCGGCTAGAATTAAATGAAGCGAATTACGAGAATAATCACTATCATAGGGCTCTCGAATTTTTATTGATTCGGCTATGGTTATTACGCGTAGCGAATCATGAGTATCAATACCCGCATAAGATGTTGATTTTGGAGAGCAATTTATTTTGTCATAAATCGGCATGTGTGAATGCATATGTGACATGTTGCTAGAAGAATTAGAATTGATAAATTTTTAGCATACATCGGCTCTTTATCATGATATACATAATTATGATGTGAAGGAACACTATCAACATAAGTAGCCGATGAAACATATCTAGTACTATGATAACTAGCAACATTTTCATGAGAATTTATATTACTTGCAACAAAATTACTAAAATTACCATATGAATTTGCAAGTTTTACCTTAGGCGTGGAGTAATGATATTGAGATGTAGTGTCTTGATGCGCCTCCATGTATTCTTGTAATTTTCTTGGAGTCGTTCAAATCACAAAGACGACGCGCCGAATTTGCTTCACTTGTACGTGATAAACACCAAGCGACAAATTGATAGATCAATGATTAATTAGGGCTAGGGTAAGGATATATTCGGCCGCAAAATAGAGCGAAACAATTCTTCT